>LR738715.1:418182158-418203055 GCA_902687465.1 Secale cereale
CCCTGGGCCCTCTCCTTGTGCGCCAAGGGGGGTGGACCCCTCTAGGGTGGCCGCACCCCCTAGCCTTGGGGGGCAAGGCACCTAGTGGGGGAAACCCTAGGGCCTGGCCCTGGCCGCCGCCCCCCCCTGCCTTGGCCGCCGCCCCCCCTTGCCCTGGCCGCCGGCCCCCTAGGGGGGAAACCCTAGTGCGCCCTCACCTCTCCACCCCCCCTATATATAGTGAGGCAAAGGGAGGGCAGCAAACACAAGTTCGTGCCTCGGTGCTGCCCTCCCTCTCCCGTTACATCTTCTTCTCCCGCGGTGCTTAGGCGAAGCCCTGCCGGAGTTCTTCTCCACCATCACCACCACGCCGTCGTGCTGCCGGTTCTCCATCAACCTCTCCTCCACCCCTTGCTGGATCAAGAAGGAGGAGACGTCCCCGAGCCGTACGTGTGAAGAACGCGGAGGCACCGTTGCTTCGGTGCTAGGATCTTCGGCGATCTGAATCGCGGCGAGTACGACTCCATCATCCGCGTTCATAACGCTTCCGCTTAGCGATCTACAAGGGTATGTGGATCCTACTCTCCCCTCGTAGTTGCATCTACTAGATTGATCTTGGTGAACGTAGGGAAAAAATTTTGTTTTCCATGCAACGTTCCCCAACAATACATTGGCTTTATAAAAGAAAGAAAATATGTACAAGAGTTTTACAATTGCGCTAGTTGGTAGTCACAAGCCGACCCCAACCAAGCATCCACACCACTCCTTATGCTACTCTACTACTCAGATATAGGTCGTCCTCCAAATGCTCCTGCCATAGCCCAAGTCCTGAAATCGTCGAAGATCAAGTCCATAGTCTCCCATTCATTCTTGATTTGGCTCGATCCGAACACTCTCGCGTTCCTCTGTTTCCAAAGTGTCCAACAGATGAGCATCACGAATGTGTCAAATCCTTTCCGAGTTTGCTCATGTATACGTTTTCTAGTTTTCGTCCACTATTGCACCAATCGAGATTCATATGTTGGGCAAAACTCCATCCTCAACCCCATCCTGGTCATGCATATGTACCACACTTGTCTCGAGAACACACATTGCTGCAAGATGTGCTCAACCGTGTCTTCCTCTTGGTCACAGAAGTAGCATTTTGATGTTTGGTCTGGCAAACCGTGTCTAGCCCTTCTATCCGACGTCCACAATCGATATTGCACAGCCAGCCACATGAAGATTTTACATGCAAGTGGCGCCCAGATTGCTCCGAAAGAGTGAAATCCAACTCCTCCCTCACAAAGCATCTTGTATGCGGATGATGCGGTGTAGACTCCTGTCACATTCCAAGCCCAAATGGGGCTGTCCTCAGTTTGAGCATCCAATTGAACCTCCGATATGATCCCCCAAAGTCCGATGAACTGTGTTAGACTCTTCATGCATAGGTCACCCACGGCGTCGTTCATCCAAGCATGCATGCACATCACATCGAAGGGGGATGTGATCTATTTGGAAGGTGATCTCATGTATATGGTAGTATTTATGAATTCCTAATTACCAAATATTTACATGATTTAATTGAATCGACACTTGCCAAAGCAAGCACGAATAAATGGAAGAAGTATCAGACGCGATTCGATTTTAAGTGCGAAGAAGAAAACATTATGGGAGGGTGGTGATGGGTGAGACGAAAATAAACCGAATGAAAATAAACTATGAATGATATTCACCAACTCAGAGATTAGGAGTAGAGATAAAGAAGAAGCCCTTCTTTATTACTACTTGAAAATTAATTAGACTAGTAGAAGGCCCGTGCGTTGCCACGGGCTTTTAGCTTTTTCCTGATTGTACGACATTGCCTCGGGACCTTATCGATGGATTCTTTCTGAACATCCACACAATCCATCTCTACCTCTCTTATACTCTGCAAAAGTAAACATAAGTACACCTTTTTAATTATCATGTGCAACATATATATACAAGGAATAACAATTATCTGTATGCATCTCATTGTGTAAAACTCGATGAGTTTTGAGTCTACTCGATCGTAGGTCCGTCCATGACTTTGTCAATCAACATTTTTTATGCCATATGTTTTTATCTCTAACCTATAAAAGTGAACATATATACATATAAAAAAATATAAAAGACAAAGTGTCATCTCACCCTACCATTGCTTGGCATCTTTTCTAAACTTTATCAGATCTATGAAAAAGTCCTCACATACTCCGAGAGATGATGGTGTATTGTATATCTGATTGGAAAATGAGATGGTTATCACTACCTCGAAAGATGATCGATGGCGTATTGAATTTCTTATTTCCGATTAATGAAAGATGCATGTTGTTTTATGGCAAGTTTATCTCTCCTTATTCTTCAACCTCAACAAATATAATGTTTTTATGCCCAGAAGAAACATAAAGCGAAACACTCATTCATTAAACTTCTCTCAATTAATTGTGGTATACCCACTTGTTTCTACCAAATAATAATGTGGGCATACAAATTCTAGTAAGATAACGGTGTGCTAATATATAGAGTAAAAAAAGATATAAAACGACGGTAGCTAAATAAACATTCTCTCATGACCGTCATGCCACCCTGAGAGAACCTTCGTCTCTGCCGCATGCCTCCGCTCTAAATCTAGCACATGACTTTGACTTCCCAGCAAACTTGCATTTGGAAATGGTAGTGAAGTTACAAGTCTTGAATTATTCGTCGCTGACATGCTATATGATGCTTAATGCATGTGCATTGCCATGGAATACACAAAACTACAGACCCAAATGTATGTCGTTCACGTTGGCATAAGGTTCCATTTACATAGGGACACATATCATTATCTACTTTGTTTTTATCTGTGACAATCATCATGTCTCCTACAAACCAACTCCTTGTAAACAAGGCAACCCTTCCTACCCTGGACTTCCTCACTTCTCATGCTTGCTCTACCATCATTTTAGCTTCAAAACTCTTATCATTTCGTAAAATATGATACTGCGTTGTATCTCTGATTTTAAAATGAAATGTGCCTCACTTGTCATCAGAGATGTCTTATTTACAGGATGCCTATAGTGCAATAACAGTATTGTTCTCTCTTATTATTCGGCAAGAAAGATAATATTTTTGTGCTTGCAAGAAACGTGAAGGAAAAAATACATTGTGTATATATGAGAAAATCCAACTGAAACAAAGTCCTGCTTAACTAAAATATGTGTACATTAGTCATGGGTGGGTGTTGACTTAAACGACAACCTAGTTTGTCTCCACGGTGGCCTCCTCATGGTGGTTCAGTAGCGAAGTTGTAGTCCTCAACCCATGCGCTAGAACTGGATAGCTACCATGGGAGAGACAAATATATAATTATTTGATTACATTCTCTTTTAGTTTGTAAGTATATACATGGTAGAATCTGAATATATTTTTTGGCTTTAATCTTAATAATTTTATCTAGTACATTTGCAGGCTACAGAAGTGATTTAATCCAATTATGGAGAACGTTCATATGTTTGAATAGTCATTAAAAAATTGTTATCAAAGTATCAATACAGGAATTGATCCAAAATAGAAGTATTCACTTGTTCCTCCTGACCATTTAAAATAAGAAAGAGTGCATCAAATTATTTAATAGTGTGTGAACCAATTCCCTGATTTTCTAGAAGAGAAAGGCTTGCACTTCTCAGTATTCATAATTTCAAGATATGGAAACATTACACGTGGTTCCAAATTCAATAACAAAAGGATGCACAATATGAACATGTCAGTAAACAAATGAACAGTCTGCTCCTACCAACATCGAGGGTTTCCACCCCCTCCCACCACAAACCTCCCCACCCCCCTCTGATTATTTTTGTTTTCTACCCTCCGCTTCGGCAAAAGAAAACGACGGTAGCTAAATAAACATTCTCTCATGACCGTCATGCCACCCTGAGAGAACCTTCGTCTCTGCCGCATGCCTCCGCTCTAAATCTAGCACATGACTTTGACTTCCCAGCAGACTTGCATTTGGAAATGGTAGTGAAGTTACAAGTCTTGAATTATTCGTCGCTGACATGCTATATGATGCTTAATGCATGTGCATTGCCATGGAATACACAAAACTACAGACCCAAATGTATGTCGTTCACGTTGGCATAAGGTTCCATTTACATAGGGACACATATCATTATCTACTTTGTTTTTATCTGTGACAATCATCATGTCTCCTACAAACCAACTCCTTGTAAACAAGGCAACCCTTCCAACCCTGGACTTCCTCACTTCTCATGCTTGCTCTACCATCATTTTAGCTTCAAAACTCTTATCATTTCGTAAAATATGATACTGCGTTGTATCTCTGATTTTAAAATGAAATGTGCCTCACTTGTCATCAGAGATGTCTTATTTACAGGATGCCTATAGTGCAATAACAGTATTGTTCTCTCTTATTATTCGGCAAGAAAGATAATATTTTTGTGCTTGCAAGAAACGTGAAGGAAAAAATACATTGTGTATATATGAGAAAATCCAACTGAAACAAAGTCCTGCTTAACTAAAATATGTGTACATTAGTCATGGGTGGGTGTTGACTTAAACGACAACCTAGTTTGTCTCCACGGTGGCCTCCTCATGGTGGTTCAGTAGCGAAGTTGTAGTCCTCAACCCATGCGCTAGAACTGGATAGCTACCATGGGAGAGACAAATATATAATTATTTGATTACATTCTCTTTTAGTTTGTAAGTATATACATGGTAGAATCTGAATATATTTTTTAGCTTTAATCTTAATAATTTTATCTAGTACATTTGCAGGCTACAGAAGTGATTTAATCTAATTATGGAGAACGTTCATATGTTTGAATAGTCATTAAAAAATTGTTATCAAAGTATCAATACAGGATTTGATCCAAAATAGAAGTATTCACTTGTTCCTCCTGACCATTTAAAATAAGAAAGAGTGCATCAAATTATTTAATAGTGTGTGAACCAATTCCCTGATTTTCTAGAAGAGAAAGGCTTGCACTTCTCAGTATTCATAATTTCAAGATATGGAAACATTACACGTGGTTCCAAATTCAATAACAAAAGGATGCACAATATGAACATGTCAGTAAACAAATGAACAGTCTGCTCCTACCAACATCGAGGGTTTCCACCCCCTCCCACCACAAACCTCCCCACCCCCCTCTGATTATTTTTGTTTTCTACCCTCCGCTTCGGCAAAAGAAAATGCTTTAACCCTGCAAGTTCATAGCTTCAACCGGAAATAATAAACACACAAGGAGGCCCTTGGCCAACCCGGAAAGGAAATCTTGCCTCACACGCACTCCGAAGGCGAACTCGTCCAATCTCGCCGCCGCTCCATCTCCTTGGCTGCCATTCACCGCTCAATCATCCCTCGCCACCCACCTCCCCCATCACCGCACCGCTTTCCTCGACAGCCACCCGTTGCCGCTGCCTTTAGCCAAGTTACTTTCCTCGTTGTCAGCGCAGCGTGATGCCTCCATGCCCCCATAGGTTGCATCCATTGATCAAATAGCAAGACCTGTGAACTGGTTATACACTCAAAAACTGAGCAAGCAAGATCAGTGTAAACCCAAACCAGATTAAGCAAACTGAACCACATACAACACCCATGCAAAGAAGAGTACCTCTGCATCAGCTCCAAAGCGAGTCACATGATAGAGAACAAACAGATTTCCCATCAGATGAGTAGAGAATGTTGCAAACCTTCCCACACCATTCCGCAAAGGGTTACCAAATGGTGGAAGGAAAATTGGGAAAACATTTTATGTCCTCCTAGAAAGGACATATATCAAGAAATTTTGTTAGCAACATGCCAGCCGAAGGCATAAAAAGTGAGGTCACAAGTACACATGATTAAAATAAATATACAACATGTGTATTAATGATCATGTAAACTGAAGCAATTTTGAACAATAAAAAGAAAAATGCAGGGTTATAAGGTTCTCAGTAGGACAAACAAAAATCAACATATGTGATATTAAGTTTCATTATCTGATAGGAAATACTCTCCAATAATATTATTACAGTTATCAGTTATGAATCTATAAACTAAAAGGCATTGTGTTATGCATAACAGTTCTCTTGACCTTCTACTACAAGAAAGCACATTCCAATGACAACAATAGCCAATGCCCATTAATACAGACCAAAAGTCAATTTAGTAGACCCATTGATCACAAGTTTTCCCGGCGGAAACATGATAGATTTCGTCCTAGCTAGACCTTCATTAGCATCCAGATTAAATTCTCCGCTATAAGAAAATCACTAACCTCAACATTGAGAATATAACTACAAATGTAAATCAACACTTTGAGTTGCTCTTAGATGCAATTCAAGGAAAACGAGAGCATGAGCTTGCTAGGTCGGATATCTCATTGGACTTGTTGTACAAATCCACCCAAAAGTGCACTATGATATAAACCGTGAGTACGGGGGCAAACGGTAGTGCTCCAACATAAACCAATGCTTATACGTAAATCTGCATATAAAACCGAATCATTTGAGAAGCAAGCATAAATCACCAAATTAATCATCCCTAAACTATGCAGCGCACTAAAATCTAGAGTCCAGCGAACACACAACCCGTTTGATCCTCCCAGCCTGCTAGTGGCCACTGGTAGCTTGTGTTGGTATCCATCAAAAACTATTCGATTAAGTTTATTTTTTCTTGAGGGAAAGAATTTAGTAAGCTAATTAATACATGCAATGGGAACTTACCTTTCTCTTTTCTTCAAAGGCACTTACGTTCTTACAAGATCTCTCCCTGCAAAAGAAATCAATGTACTGTTGGGAACACTCATTTTTATATCTGAACAAATCTATGTGAGGAAAATTACGAATACATATTATGATAAAATTTATTACCAGGGGAACCACAAATTCTAAACTTTTATCCAAGGGTGCTCATGGTGTTGACATAACTGACTCTTTCTCATTTATCAAGAACTCTATGTGTTTCAAGAAGAGAAATCCTAAAATTTTATATTCACAACCAAAAGAGAAAGAAAAAATATCAAAACTAATTCAGAGAATTTTATGATCCTAGAATATACGCCAGGATTATAAGCAATTATGTGACACCACTATTTCGAATATTTTGAAGCCACGGACTACACTAATACTGTTCTATTTCACTAACACGTGTGTCGTGCATCGTTTTCAATTATCGATATGCAAAGTCAGAAAATCAATTATCTGAATTGAATGAGGCACAACTTTTAACATATACATCCCATATGTTTTTTAACTACTACCAAATCAACATTGTGAACTATACATCATAACTGGGACGCTTCTATGCATGCTTCAACTACACAATGGAAAGTATAAATGTTGACAAATGAACATAGTGTTGGAAATATGCCCTAGAGGCAATAATAAATTGGTTATTATTATATTTCCTTGTTCACGATAATCGTTTATTATCCATGCTAGAATTGTATTGATAGGAAACTCAGATACATGTGTGGATACATAGACAAACACCATGTCCCTAGTAAGCCTCTAGACGACTAGCTCGTTGATCAATAGATGGTTACGGTTTCCTAACCATGGACATTGGATGTCGTTGATAACGGGATCACATCATTAGGAGAATGATGTGATGGACAAGACACAATCCTAAGCCTAGCACAGATCGTGTAGTTCGTATGCTAAAGCTTTTCTATATGTCAAGTATCTTTTCCTTAGACCATGAGATTGTGCAACTCCCGGATACCGTAGGAATGCTTTGGGTGTACCAAACGTCACAACGTAACTGGGTGGCTATAAAGGTGCGCTACAGGTATCTCCGAAAGTGTCTGTTAGGTTGGCACGAATCGAGACTGGGATTTGTCACTCCGTATGACGGAGAGGTATCTCTGGGCCCACTCGGTAGGACATCATCATAATGTGCACAATATGTGATCAAGGAGTTGATCACGGGATGATGTGTTACGGAACGAGTAAAGAGACTTGCCGGTAACGAGATTGAGTAAGGTATCGGTATACCGACGATCGAATCTCGGGCAAGTGCTATACCGATAGACAAAGGGAATCGTATACGGGATTGATTGAATCCTTGACATCGTGGTTCATCCGATGAGATCATCGTGGAACATGTGGGAGCCAACATGGGTATCCAGATCCCGCTGTTGGTTATTGGCCGGAGAGTTGTCTCGGTCATGACTACATGGTTCCCGAGCCCGTAGGGTCTACACACTTAAGGTTCGATGACGCTAGGGTTATAGGGAAAGTATGTACGCGGTTACCGAATGTTGTTCGGAGTCCCGGATGAGATCCCAGATGTCACGAGGAGTTCCGGAATGGTCCGGAGGTAAAGATTCATATATGAGAAGTCCTGTTTTGGTCACCGGAAAAGTTTCGGGCGATATCGGTAATGTACCGGGACCACCGGGAGGGTCCCGGGGGTCCACCAGGTGGGGCCACCAGCCCCAGAAGGCTGCGTGGGCTAAGTGTGGGAGGGGACCAGCCCCAAGGGGGCTGGTGCGCCCCCCCACCAAATCCCTAGGCGCATGGAGAGTGGAGGGGGGCAAACCCTAGGTCCAGATGGGCCTTAAGGCCCATCCTAGGGCGCCCCCTCTATCTCCCCCCCTTGGCCGCACCCTAGATGGGTTTTCTAGGGCTGGCCGCACCCCTAGGGGTGGGAAACCCTAAAGGGGGCGCAGCCCTCCCTTCCCCCTATATATATGTGAGGTTTTGGGGCTGCTAGACACACGAGAACGTCTCCCTCTTGGCGCAGCCCTACCCCTCTCCCTCCTCGTCTCTTGCAGCGCTTGGCGAAGCCCTGCTGGAGTCCCGCGCTCCTCCACCACCACCACGCCGGCGTGCTGCTGTTGGATGGAGTCTTCCCCAACCTCTCCCTCTCTCCTTGCTGGATCAAGGCGTGGGAGACGTCACCGGGCTGCACGTGTGAAGAACGCGGAGGCACCGTCCGTTCGGTGCTAGGATCTTCGGCGATCCGAATCGCGGCGAGTACGACTCCATCAACCGCGTTCTTGAACGCTTCCGCTTAGCGATCTACAAGGGTATGTGGATCCAACTCTCCTCTCGTAGATGCATCTCCTAGATTGATCTTGGTGAGCGTAGGAAAATTTTTGTTTCCCATGCAACGTTCCCCAACAGTGGTATCAGAGCCAGGTTCTTGCGTAGATGTTTTCACGAGTAGAACACAAAGGGGTTTGTGGGCGTTGATGTTTAGATTGCTTCCCTCCTTGGTCTTTCTTGATTCAGCGGTATTATGGGATGAAGCGGCCCGGACCAACTTTACATGTCCACGTACATGAGACCGGTTCCATCGACAGACATGCGACTTTTGTTGCATAAGATGGCTGGCGGGTGTCTGTCTCTCCTATCTTAGTTGAA
This sequence comes from Secale cereale, assembly GCA_902687465.1. NCBI lineage: Eukaryota > Viridiplantae > Streptophyta > Magnoliopsida > Poales > Poaceae > Secale > Secale cereale. The sequence continues at coordinate 418,191,492 of LR738715.1, forward strand.
TCGGAATAGACAAAGGCGGTCCTTGTAGAAGGTTAAATAGCAACTTAAATATCACCGTTGTGGCTTTGCGTAGGTAAGAAGCGTTCTTGCTAGATACCCATGGCAGCCACGTAAAACATGCAACAACAAATTAGAGGACGTCTAACTTGTTTTTGCAGGGTATGTATGTGATATGATATGGCCAATGACATGATGAGATATATTTTGATGTATGAGATGATCATGTTGTAATAGTTAATATCGACTTGCATGTCGATGTATACGGCAACCGGCAGGAGCCATAGGGTTGTCTTTAATTTTTGTATGACCTGCGTGTCAATCATTAAGCGCTATGTAATGCTTTACTTTATCGCTAAACGGTAGCAATAGTAGTAAGAGCATGGTGGGCGCGCGACAACCCCGATGGCGACACGATGATGGAGATCATGATGATGGGGATCATGGTGTTACGCCGGTGACGATGGAGATCATGCCGGTGCTTTGGAGATGGAGATCAAAAGCACGAGTTGATGGCCATATCATGTCACTTATGATTTGCATGTGATGTTAATCCTTTTATGCATCTTATTTTGCTTAGGACGGCGGTAGCATTATAAGATGATCCCTCACTAAAATTTCAAGATGAAATTGTGTTCCCCCCGAGTGTGCGCCGTTGCGAAGGTTCGTCGTTTCGAAGCACCACGTGATGATCGGGTGTGATAGACTCTACGTTCGCATACAACGGGTGCAAGCCAGTTTTGCACATGCAGAACACTCGGGTTAGACTTGACGAGCCTAGCATGTACAGACATGGCCTCGGAACACGGAAGACCGAAAGGTCGAGCATGAGTCATATAGTAGATATGATCAACATGAAGATGTTCACCATTGACACCACCTCATCTCACGTGATGATCGGATTTGGGTTGGTGGATTTGGATCATGTCACGCTCGGATGACCAGAGGGATGTCAATTTGAGTGGGAGTTATAAGTAATTTGATTAGTTAAAACTCACTTGTCATGAACAATAGTCTAAGTTGTCTTCGCAAATTATGTAGTAGACCAATAACTGCGTTGTAGCTCCCTGTTTAATACGATCCTAGAGAAAGACTAAGTTGAAAGATATTGTAAGCAATGATGCGGACTGGGTCCGTAGTCCGAGGAGTGTCCTCACTGCTGCACAGAAAGCTTACGTCTTTGATGCACCGCTCGATGTGCAAACCCCTACAACGTTGTCTGTGGATGTTGTGAACACCTGACAGAGACGTCCTGATGACTACTTGATAGTTTAGTGCACCATACTTTACGGCTTAGAATCGGGATTCCAATGACGTTTTGAACGCCATAGAACATATGAGATGTTCTAAGAGCTGAAATTGGGATTTCAGGCTCATGCCCGTGTTGAGAGGTATGAGACCTCCGACAAGTTCTTTTGCTAAAAGGATGGAGGAGAATAGCTCAACTTGTGAGCATGTGCTCAGAATGTCTGGGTGCTGAAATCACTTGAACCAAGTGGGAGTTAATCTTCCAGGTGAGATAGTGGTTGGCGGAATTCTCTAGACACTATCACCAAGCTACTAGAACTTCGTGATGAACTATGACAAGCAAAGGATGGTGATAATCCCGGTGCTGTCAGCGGTTCTTAGTACCGCAAAAGTAGAGATCAAGAAGGAGCATCAAGTGTTGATGGTTTAACAAAGACCACTGGTTTTAAAAGGGTAAGGGCTAGAAGGGAACCTTCATGAATGGCAAACCTATTGTCGCTCTGATGAAGGAACCCATGGTTGAACCCAAACCTCGAGACTAAGTGCTTCTGTTGTAAGGGGAACGGTCACATGGTAGCGGAACCACCCCAAATACATGGTAGATATGATAGCTGGCAACTTCAACAAAGTATATTTGATATACGTGTTATTGATGTGTACCTTAGTAGTACTCCTTGTAGCACCTGGGTATTGGATACCGGTTCAGTTGCTATTATTAGTGACTTGAAGCAAAAGCTACGGACTGAACGGAGACTAGCTAAGGGCGAGGTGACGATGTGTGTTGGAAGTGTTTCCAAGGTTGATGAGATCACCATCGCACACTTCCTCTATTTTCGAGATTAGTGTTGAACCTAGATAAATGTTATCAGGTGTCTACGTTGAGCATGAAAATGATTAGATCATGTTCATCGCAATACGGTTATTCATTTAAGTTAGAGAATAATGGTTATTCTATTTACATGAATAATACCTTTATGGTCATGCACCCAATGGTTCGTTGAATCTCGATCATGGTAATACACATAATGATAATATTAATGCCAAAAGATGTAGATTAATAATGATAGTACCACTTTCTTGTGGCACTGCCACTTAGGTCATTTTGGCATAAAATGCATGAAGAAACTCCATGCTGATGGACGTTTGGAGTCACTTGATTTTGAATCGCTTGACACATGCGAGCCATGCCTCATGGGCAGGATGACTGAGATCCCGTTTTAGGTACAATGAAATGGGCAAGTGACTTGTTGGAAATCATACATGCTGATGTATGTGATCCAATGAGAGTTAAGGCGTGTGGTGGATATCGTTATTTTCTCATCTTCACTGACGATTTGAGTAGATATGGTATATTTACTTAATGAAGCAAAAGTCTGAAACGTTTGAAAGGTTCAAAAATTTCAGAGTGAAGATTTAGAATCATCATAACAAGAAGATCATGTTCCTACGATCTGATCAAGGGGATATTATCTGAATTATGAGTTTGGCAATCACTTAAGACATTGTGGAATTGTTTCGCAGTTGAAGTCCCCTGGAACACCACAGCGTAATGGTGTGTCCGGACATCGTAATCGAACCTTATGAGATATGGTGCGATCTATGGTGTGTCTTACCGATCTACCGCTATTATTTTGAGGTTATGCATTAGAGACACTGCATTCACTTTATATAGGGCACCATCTAAGTCCGTTGAGACGACGTCGTATGGTTTGGCAAGAAACCAAAGTTGTCGTTTTCTTAAATGTTTGGGGCTGCGATGCTTATGGCTTCAGCCAGGAAAAGCTCGAACCCAAAGCGGACAAATACATCTTCATGGAATACCCACTGGTAACGGTTGGGTATACCTTCTATCTCAGATCCAAGGACAAAAATGTTTGTCGCTAAGAATGGGTCCTTTCTCGAGAAGGAGTTTCTCTCGAAAGAATTGAGTGGGAGGAAGATAGAACTTGATGAGGTTGTCGAACCCTCACTTCAGCCGGAGAGTAGTGCAACACAGAAAGATGTTTCTGTGGAACCTACGACAGTTGAAGAGGATACTAATGATAGTGATCATGAAGCTCCAGATCAAGTTGCTATCGAACCTCGTGGGTCGACAAGGATGTGTACTACTCCTGAATGGTACGGTGATCCTGTCTTAGAGGTCATGTTGTTGGACAACGATGAACCTACGAACTATGGAGAAGCGATGGTGGGCCCATATTCCGACAAATGGTTAGAAGCCGATAAATCCGAGATAGGATCCATGTATCAAAACAAAGTATGGACTTTGGTGGACTTGCCCTATGATCGGCAAGCCATTGAGACAAATGGATCTTTAAGACTAAGACGGACGTGGACGGTAATGTCACCGTCTATGAAGCTCGATTTGTGGCGAAGAGTTTTCCACAAGTTCAAGGAGTTGACTACGATGAGATTTTCTCACCCGTAGCGATGCTTAAGTCCGTCGGAATCATGTTAGCATTAGCTGCATTTATGAAATCTGGCAGATGGATGACAAAACAAGTTTCCTTACCAGTTTTCGTAAGGAAAGGTTGTATATGATACAATCAGAAAGGTTTTGTCGATCCTAAGGATGCTAAAAGATATGCTAGCTCCAGCGATCCTTCTATGGACTAGAGCAAGCATCTCGAAGTCGGAATATATGCTTTGATGGAGTGATCAAAGTTGTTGGGTATACAAAGTTTGTTAGAAACTTGTATTTACAATAAAGTGAGTGGGAGCACTACAACATTTCTGATAAGTATATGTGAATGACATATTGTTGATTCGAAATGATGTAGAATTTCTGGAAAGCATAAAGGGTTGTTTGAAAGGTGTTTTTCAAAGGAATACCTGGATAAAGCTGCTTACATATTGGGCATCAAGATCTATAGAGATAGATCAAGACGCCTGATGATACTTTCAAAAGAACACGCACCTTGGCATAGTTTTGAAGGAGTTCAAAATAGATCAGTCAAAGAAGGAATTCTTGCCTGATTTGTAAGGTGTGAAGTTGAGTAAGACTCAAAGCTTGACCACGGCAGAAGAAAGAGGAAGGACGAAGGTCGTCCCCTATGCTTTTGTCATAGGCTCTATACGGTATGCCATGCTAAGTACCGCACCTGATGTGTGCCTTGCCACATGTCTGGCAAGAGGGTACAAAGGTGATCCAGGAGTGGATCACTAGATAGTGGTCAAAATTATCCTTAGAGGAATAAGGAAATGTTTCTCGGTTATGGAGGTGATAAAGAGTTCGACGTAAAGAGTCACGTCGATACAAGCTTTACACCTATCCGGATAACTCGGGGTAGAGATACCGGATACGTATAATGGAGCAACAGTTTGGAATAGCTCCAAGTGGAACGTGGTAGCAGCATCTACGATATGACATAAAATTTTGCGAAGTACATAGGGATCTGAATGTTGCAGACCCGTTGACTACAACCTCTCTCACAAGCATAACATGATCAAACCCAGAACTCATTGAGTGTTAATCACATGGCGATGTGAACTAGATTATTGACTCTAGTGCAAGTGGGAGACTGTTGGAAATATGCCCTAGAGGCAATAATAAATTGGTTATTATTATTTTTCCTTGTTCACGATAATCGTTTATTATCCATGCTAGAATTGTATTGATAGGAAACTCAGATACATGTGTGGATACATAGACAAACACCATGTCCCTAGTGAGCCTCTAGACGACTAGCTCGTTGATCAATAGATGGTTACGGTTTCCTAACCATGGACATTGGATGTCGTTGATAACGGGATCACATCATTAGGAGAATGATGTGATGGACAAGACCCAATCCTAAGCCTAGCACAGATCGTGTAGTTCGTATGCTAAAGCTTTTCTATATGTCAAGTATCTTTTCCTTAGACCATGAGATTGTGCAACTCCCGGATACCGTAGGAATGCTTTGGGTGTACCAAACGTCACAACATAACTGGGTGGCTATAAAGGTGCACTACAGGTATCTCCGAAAGTGTCTTTTGGGTTGGCACGAATCGAGACTGGGATTTGTCACTCCGTATGACGGAGAGGTATCTCTGGGCCCACTCGGTAGGACATCATCATAATGTGCACAATATGTGATCAAGGAGTTGATCACGGGATGATGTGTTACGGAACGAGTAAAGAGACTTGCCGGTAACGAGATTGAGCAAGGTATCGGTATACCGACGATCGAATCTCGGGCAAGTGCTATACCGATAGACAAAGGGAATCGTATACGGGATTGATTGAATCCTTGACATCGTGGTTCATCCGATGAGATCATCGTGGAACATGTGGGAGCCAACATGGGTATCCAGATCCCGCTGTTGGTTATTGGTCGGAGAGTTGTCTCGGTCATGACTACATGGTTCCCGAGCCCGTAGGGTCTACACACTTAAGGTTCGATGACGCTAGGGTTATAGGGAAAGTATGTACGCGGTTACCGAATGTTGTTCGGAGTCCCGGATGAGATCCCAGACGTCACGAGGAGTTCCGGAATGGTCCGGAGGTAAAGATTCATATATGGGAAGTCCTGTTTTGGTCACCGGAAAAGTTTCGGGCGATATCGGTAATGTACCGGGACCACCGGGAGGGTCCCGGGGGTCCACCAGGTGGGGCCACCAGCCCCAGAAGGCTGCGTGGGCTAAGTGTGGGAGGGGACCAGCCCCCTTGGGGCTGGTGCGCCCCCCCCACCAAATCCCTAGGCGCATGGAGAGTGGAGGGGGGCAAACCCTAGGTCCAGATGGGCCTTAAGGCCCATCCTAGGGCGCCCCCTCTCTCTCCCCCCCTTGGCCGCACCCTAGATGGGTTTTCTAGGGCTGGCCGCACCCCTAGGGGTGGGAAACCCTAAAGGGGGCGCAACCCTCCCTCCCCCCTATATATATGTGAGGTTTTGGGGCTGCTAGACACACGAGAACGTCTCCCTCTTGGCGCAGCCCTACCCCTCTCCCTCCTCGTCTCTTGCAGCGCTTGGCGAAGCCCTGCTGGAGTCCCGCGCTCCTCCACCACCACCACGCCGGCGTGCTGCTGTTGGATGGAGTCTTCCCCAACCTCTCCCTCTCTCCTTGCTGGATCAAGGCGTGGGAGACGTCACCGGGCTGCACGTGTGAAGAACGCGGAGGCACCGTCCGTTCGGTGCTAGGATCTTCGGCGATCTGAATCGCGGCGAGTACGACTCCATCAACCGCGTTCTTGAACGCTTCCGCTTAGCGATCTACAAGGGTATGTGGATCCAACTCTCCTCTCGTACATGCATCTCCTAGATTGATCTTGGTGAGCGTAGGAAAATTTTTGTTTCCCATGCAACGTTCCCCAACACATAGCTAGTCTGCATCCTGCCATGTGCTAACTGATATATATTAAGCTTGCTATGTTGTGTTAAAATAAAATAAGCCGGTCTTTCCTCGGTCCCACAAAAGGCCAGTCTTTTTCCTTTCTCAAACAAGTCTGTGACAGGACTATGATTGCACTTCACATACACCAAGTAACAAAGAAATAGTTTCAAATTAGAAAAACAGAGATTAGTAAGAAGGATATATTTCTCATTGTGCATATGGCTAAGCATCATAAATCAAAGAATTGAATCTCAAGATGTCAACTTTTATCACCTTCAGGTATGAGTATCAATGCGCAGGTAGGCACTGCAGGTTTTAACATGATTCATGCACACTAATTAGACATCTTTTTAGATGGTCCGTACTGAAGCATGTTGTACTAAAGCAGTACTTTCTTTTGATGTATACTTACTTGCTACTCCAACTTGCAGTACTGAAGCATGTACCACACTAATTTGACATCTTTTTAGATGGTCAGCTCCTTCGGACTTGCACATAGATATGGTGTCATTTATGTTAGAATAATGTACACGGCAACTGACCAAGTATAAGTCTAGAGTAATAGGACTATAAGTAGTCGAGCAACGGACTGAGTATAATATTCAAACGTTGCAGACTTGGTTTGTCTACAAAAAAGACAGAGTAAATCATATATAAATTCCAATTGCATAATTTATTCCAAATTAATAATTACAAGATGCAACAATAGATATAACCTTACATGGCGGCGGAGCTCCATGCTCCTCTCCACCATGCATGGCGGCGATGTGAGGGAAGAGCTCCCTGCTCCTGTCCTTTGTTTTTGTGGGTGAGACCGCGAGACGAACCAGTACATTTTGAAGAGGGTGAGCATTTCCCTACTTTTCTCGTAGTAGTATTGAATAACAGGTGGAATTCATTACTAAAAAACATCAAACTACCACCGAATGGTGTCCATGTGTCATCATCTAATCCCCGAAGACAACGAAATTGGGTGACATGCAGGTCCAGTGCCACCAGCGCATCGATGTTACCCATCACCCTGCAGTCCGCCGCCGGGAACGCCTTCACCGTGCTCCACACCTTCGATAGCAGCGCCTGCCCGTGGAGTCTGGTTGTGGAGGAGGCGTCGTTGTCGTCGAGGTGGAGGAGGTCGGCGAGTATTTCTTGCGTGAGGTGGAACAGGAGCTTCTGGTTCCACCGGTGCCAGAGCGGGCCTTGGCGCCGGTGTTCAGAGTCGTCCGCGGGGAGGTCCAGCTCCAGGAGGTGGAACACGGTCGGGTCCACCGGGGATGACATGGAGTGGCCCTTGAACGGCCAGTTCAGCGGCGGCGGAGTAACCATAATGTGGTCGTCCTCCAGCGACGACGACATGGACGCGACGGTGGGGAGTAATCTGCGGCGGTGGTGCTGGTCGACCACGTGCGCGTGCGAGCTCACAGCCGGCGCGTGGCTGCGAGTGCGGAGGGAGACGACGGTGGTGCCGCCTTTCCAATCCTTCAGACGGCGCTGGTGCCTGTTTATAACGTGTCTAGTTCGGAAACTTTGGGAAAATTAGGAAAGTTTTTATTGCGTTATGAATGAATTGATTGTGTCTGGTTACCTTAAGTTAATTGATTGCGTTTGGAAAGAATTGATTGTCATGCATTATTGCGTTTGGAAATAATTGATTGTCAATGCATTAGGAAAATTAGGATTTGGAATTGATGGTCATAAAACTAAACTTTATTAATTGGTAACGTGTTATCGGTTCCTGCCCATTTATAACGTGTCTAGTTAGGAAACTTTGGGAAAATTAGGAAAGTTTTTATTGCGTTATGAATGAATTAATTGTGTCTGGTTACCTTAAGTTAATTGATTGCGTTTGGAAATAATTGATTGTCATGCATTATTGCGTTTGGAAAGAATTGATTGTCAATGCATTAGGAAAATTAGGATTTGGAATTGATGGTCATAAAACTAAACTTTATTAATTGGTAACGTGTTATCGGTTCCTGCCCATTTATAACGTGTCTAGTTAGGAAACTTTGGGAAAATTAGGAAAGTTTTTATTGCGTTATGAATGAATTGATTGTGTCTGGTTACCTTAAGTTAACTGATTGCGTTTGGAAAGAATTGATTGTCATGCATGATTGCGTTTGAAAAGAATTGATTGTCATGCATGAATCGGGGACGTAAGGGGGGAAACGAAACCTGACTGCGTGCGGTGAGTGGGGTGGGGTTGGGGTGGGTTAATTGTAGCGAAAAAAAACCGGTTGAAAAAAAACCAGACGAGGTGGGACGAAAAAAACCAGACGAGGTGGGACGAAAAAAACCCTGAAACAAAGACTACCAACTGCTCCATTAGGAGTAGAGATTAGGATAGGAGTAATACGCTGGTCCAGAGGAAATGATTTCCTTCTTTCTTTTGCGTCATCAATCAAATAGAAAAACATCCGTATTCCGTATTCTGATCCTCGGTCTTTGAATTGGATGGGGTCTCTCTAAATCGCTGCAACAACGAAAGAGAACCACCAAAACGGTCCGCAACGCACAAACCGGCGGCACACCTGACGACCTCCCTCCCCCTCAGCCAGTCGACCTCCGCCACCTCCCCCGCGGCTTCCAGAAGCTTCCAGAACTCGAAGAAATCTTTTTGGCGCTGGTCACTGAGAAGGAGGGTCGGGAAGGGCACCGCAGGGATCTCCACGGCAGAGGCCATGGCGAGCCGGCAGTGCTGAGATCACGGTGGAGCGGAGCGGAGTGTCCAGCCCCACGCGTGCCGCGCGGGATCCGGGGGAAAGGAGGGGACCAAGGTCCTGATGCAGATCCGGGATGGCCTGCGGCGGCAAGCGCCATCGGCTACTGGGGCGATGCGGTCGCCGATGTCGGCGATGATGCTCGCCATGTTCGCCACCATGGCATCCTTCTACGTCGCTGGCCGGTGAGTCCGCTTGCTCGCTCGACGCATTGAGCGGCTCCTTGAAATGCTCACGTCTAATCCCTCTGCAAGTTTTTTTTTCTCTGCGGGTTTACCGTTATGTGGAATTCTGAATCCTTGAATTGTTCTGGCGGAAGAAATGTGTAGTTTGTGTGTCTGGGAAGCTCAAGTGGGTCTTCTAGTGCCACTGTTTAAACTGGGATTATTTCTGTTTTGTTATATATACCATTTATTCGCTAGATAGATGGAGGGAGATATCTTTTGTTTGTTTCTATGAAGCAAGTGATTGGGTTTTGACCTTTTGCTGATCTTCCAGAGGGGAACTTTGTCAACATTTGCAAATGTTAGATTGTCTCAGGATGCATAGAATCACGTTTACCTGATAAAAGAGCAGATATCTTTGTTCCGTTTTATCTAGTATAATCCATAAATTATTGGTTTTTGACCTTTTGCTGACCTTCGAGAGGGAAACGTTGTTTGCATTTGCAAATGGTAGATTATGGCAGGATGCACAGAATCGGGTTTACCTGATAAAAGAGCTCGACAGGCGAACTGGCCAGGTATGTTGCTTCAGATCCGACTATCCCTTCCAGCTAACTAGAACAATAGCGCCTTTTGGTGTGACCTAAACATACAAGTTCTGTCCAATTCAGGGGCGGTCGGCAATATCAGTGGACGATACTTTGAAGGTTGTTTCATGCAGGTAACTCTGACCTAGCAGGACCCATTACTATGCAGATGTTGCCTTAATGTACACACTGACAAATAGTCGAATGCCATGCTACATTGTTCATGATTCTGTTTTTGCAAGTAAACTGGAGCTGGTTCTTCATAGTTGCAGATTTATATTGTGATAGTTGTAACTTTGAGCTATAGTAGTAACTCAGTAAGCGCTTTAATGTTTAGGCAGCAAGGCAAGCGGTTGGCATCACTCGAGATGGAGTTGGCTGCAGCAAAGCATGAAGGATTTGTTGACAAATATACCTCCGAGACAAATGCGACTCATTCTAGGAAGAAGCCTCTGGTTGTTATTGGGATAATGACAAGCTTTGGCAGAAAAAATTACCGTGAAGCTATCAGGAAATCATGGCTTCCTACAGGTACGACTTCATAGTGCATGTCTTATAAGCCATGGTCATAAATTCATATAATTGGGGGTGCAACCTCCATTTTAATTTTTTTCATATAATCACTGTGGTAATCTATTTTGTACTTTAGAGGTTATCGCCAAGTTATAAAGTGCTTATAGTGATAGTGGCAATGTTCAGAAAATCGTTTACTGGTAACTGCTTTGTCGGTTGGCGAGTAAAGGATTAATAGGCGAATCGGTCGATAAATCAGTTAATCGGCTACTCAGTGACACACCTAGGAGGGATTTATCGGCCTGTTTTTTCCGATATCCTATATACCTTAGAGAGTCATCCCCTCTAACTTATTTACCACCTCAACATACAACTATGAATGGGATAAGGATCACCTCAACGTGCAATCATGCATGGGAAAAGATCCACCACGACATTCAATCATGCATGGGAAATGACCCACCACAACATTCAACCATGCATGTTCTTTTTTTTCCATTCAGTTATTCTACTTATGTTCAATAAATACTGTTACAACTATACATAATAAAATATAATAAGTCATATGTATTTTTAATTTTGGTTCTCATGTTATCAACCCAAATTTTCATCAACCAATTCCCGCAGCAACACGCGGGGTATCCTCTCGTTTTGAACAATGGGTAGTGCTTATTAGACAAATTAGGGCTTACCAGTTCCTGGGTTAGTTATCAGATATTTTGTATCATGTCAAATCATCAGAATGTTTGGCAATCTCCAATCTGTTTGCTGGTTGATAAGACTGCTACTTAAATAAACTTGATGCAAGGTAATGCCATACATAAAAGCATGATGCATGCTCAAACATTACCTATTTTGATGATCCTACAAACACCGCTTGCTGCAAAATTTTAAGTACAACATATGGAATTCTTAAGTTGTATGTAGAATATAAATTAATAAATTAAGTTTCAAGAACCAAGCAGTAGAACCAAAAGTCCAAATTGATGGAGAAGGTTGGGCATTCCCCATATACTTACCCCCCC
>LR738715.1:418207951-418244649 GCA_902687465.1 Secale cereale
GATAGGTAGATGAGAGAGATGGATTCAAGTTTTTGGGGAGGCGCGGTGGTGGTTCAAGGCAGGAGGTAGCTACGAGGGGAGAGATGGGGGCGTGTTAGGGTGGAAAGGCATGTGCGGAAAATGAGTGAAAGAGAGCCCCACTTGAAAGGATAAGGTAGATGCCTGAGAGATTTGCAGGGTTGACCAGCTAAGTGCCAACTATGTGTGCGACCAACGTGAGGACGAAATCGGCAACCCCATCCTAATTGTTTTCATTTTAGACGCTTAAGGCATCTCCACAAACTAAGATTTGCCATAATTTTAGGTTCACATGCTAGTCTCCAGTCATTTCCCAATCCTCTTCTAGATACGCACTCCACACATGCACACGCGTGCACGCACGCGCACACACATACACACACCACACGTGCATCACACATGCACCCAAGAACGTGGTTGTGGAAAGTGATGTTGTCGGTTAGACTTGTGAAAGTGTAACTAATCCCCGGATGGTTTTGGTAATTAATAACAACATATAGTTCATTGAACTAATATCCATTTAAGTTAAATATTTCAGGAAGTTCAATGATTGACATGACATGAACTAGAGATGTGGACTCCTCAAAATGCTAAGGACAAAGATTGGTAAAAGCTTAAGACTCTACGAGGATAATTTGTTTGATGCCAACATTTGGCATGCCAATACTTGGCAAGCCAACAATTGGCAATATTAAAAGTTGCCAAAAATTGGCAACTTCCTGTGAGGTTGTGATGAGGACATCACTAACAAGGTTACACCCACAACCGCAACTGATACATATACAGGACCAATACTAGAGCTCGCGCGCGCCAATTAAATTACCAGGTACTTTCGTTTCTTGGTAACGATTCTAATGTTCATGAGAATATGATGCTGCCTAAATTGGATACATTTGTCTTGCTTACAAATGAAGGGCCTAGCTTGGACAAGAAGGATGAACATTGGAGCAAGATCAAGCATGGAGATGATGGCATGCGCAAAGGGAAAAATAACAGAGTTACAAGTGATGATTTCAGGACTTTGAAGCCACCATAATGAGTGTGTGAAGCCTTGAACGAAATATACAAGATGCCACTTTATAAATTTCGTTCAGAGGCTATTATAGGTGCTCCGTCACCTTATTATTGGGCCAGGCCCATGTAATTTCGAAATACTTGAGTATAGGCTGTTTCTAGAGGCCGTATGTGTGGGGAAACAAGAGTTAGGGTTGGTTTCGGACCCCTCCTTCAAGGGCCACGGAATTCCCCCCCTCTTCCTGCATATATACAACACTTAGGGCGTCGTTTAGACTTTGGATTTTGTTTAGATCAAAGTTTGCCATAGCTGCAACTTCGCGTACTTCGTTTGTGTTCAACGACCAGACAAAGGCGTCACAGAACCCCACCTTGATCAATAAAGCTTTCCTCTTATATTCACAATATCCAGATTGCAATATTAGTTCCTTGCTTGTTCTTCGTTTGCTTGCAGGAAATAGACCCTCATGGTCAGGTTGATCGAGCTCCGGCGTGGTCAATAACCTCTCGGAGTTGGTTTAGCGATTGTTAAGACGCGACGTCCTCGCACGTTCGTAGTCGGATCGTCAAAGTCTATTCTACCAAAAACGATAGCCATCATCTCATCGAAAGACGGGACACCTTTGCCTCTATCAAGTGGTATCAGATTTCCAGGTTGATCGGTGAGATTTTACAGTTTTTCGTAGATTAGATCGAGTCTGTTCTTCATACCTACATTCCACCAAAAAGCCACAAAAAACTTTAGGGTTAGTTCATCATATCCGAACCAGTCTGAGCCATTGCATAATCTTTTCCGCCTTTGCTTAGTTGAATTTGCGGTTGCATCGTCGTGTCAAGTTGCTGGACTTAGCGTCTAGTCTTTTAGAGTTTCGAATTCTAGTCATAAGTTGTCACGTCGCCGCCACAACATCTTCATCGCCCCTGCCACATACCACCATCGATCCGTATCCATATACCACCACCGATCCGTATCCATGTACCACCACCAATCCGTATCCATATACCACCACCCCTGCCATATACCACCACCGCTGCCATATACCATCACCATATATCCACCACCAATCCGAATTCTTTTCGTATTAGGTTTGTTTTCGAGATCCATCTAGTTTCGGTTTCGACCCCCGTCAGTTTTTAGGCCAAAATTTCGGCAGGTGAAAATATTTTCCCCCTATCCTGTTTTTAGGCTTTTCCGAGTCTTTTGAGACATGTGCCATCATACTATTTTTTTACCGCACTTTTTGGTCGTCGCTGCCCTGATTTTCGAAAAGAATAGTCACAAAAATCCGTGCCTATCTTCTTAGTTTGAATTGGGAAGAGTTTTGAGACAATGGCCATTATAGCGATTTTCGGTGCAAAAAAAGGAGCGCAAAATACAAGAGTGCAAAAAAAAGAAGCGAAAACAAAAATTAGAGTGTGCTTTTCCCTTGATTACGTGCAGCGCCGTGATTTTGTTAGTGTTCTAGGCTCGCGTCTCTAGTATGGTCTAGCCTAGGACCAGCACAGTACCGTCATTGAGCATTTATTCAACTTTGCATCTCTGAATTGATTATTGCTGACCCTTTTTGCTACCATATTATAAGCCGTCCCAGCTCCACATACATCTACGTCGTGCGTTTAACTCTCCCTGGTAATCGCTCTATCCAAGCTTTGAGGTGTTTTGACTACAACGGTCGCCGGTCATCGGTCACCACCTGTTGCTTGGTAAGAACTGGTAAGAATTTGAGATTTGCTTCACGGATCTGTGACACCCCACCACCAGCACTTTCTAGTAGTCTATAGGAGCATATTCTGTGTGTTTCTATTGCTGCTAGCCATGGTAGGATCACAAGCCAACGAGACTGACTGGGAGAACATGACAAACAAGGCATTACAAGATAAATTTCAGCAAATGATGACTGAACAGGTGCAAGATGTGTTGAACAATTTTGAAGAGGCCATGGATAAGATAGCTGGCATTGAGAAGACGTTCGAAACAAAGCTTGATGCCAAATTCGCTGAGGTGCTTGCACGTCTTCCACAACCACCACCGGTTGCACCTCTGCAGCAGCAGCAGCAACAACAACAACAACAACAACAACAACAACAACAACAACAACAACAACAAATACCACCACATCACGAAACAGCCCTCCGCCGAGCGAGGCGTGTCCCTCTTGAGCCTGGCCAAACCATTGGTGCTGCTGTTGATACTTCTGGGGCTCCTGCTGCTGCTGAGGAGGAGGACGATTATGCGGGAGATTACGAGGATGAGGTTGATCAAAATCTGAACTACGTGCAACCAACAGCAGCAACACCACCAGGTCGTCCACATGCATATAATCGCAATGGTAGGGCTGCACCACACCTTCAGGTAGGCGATCATGACCATCTCCCTAAACTAAAATTGAATATTCCACCATTTTAGGGTAGATATGTTCCTGATAAATATCTTACTTGGGAGTTAGAAACTGAACAATGTTTTACATGTTTAGCATATCCCGAGGAGAGACGTGTTGCTGCTGCTCTTTGTGCTTTCACTAGTTTTGCTTGTGTGTGGTGGTCTGAATATTGTAGATTATATCCGGATAATATTCCAACTACTTGGGCTGCTTTGAAAACTGCTATGCATACTCGTTGGGTTCCACCATATTATCAATGTGAATTACTTCAAAAATTGCAGCGTTTAAGACAAGGAAAAAATTCTGTAGAGGAATATTATCAGGAATTACAAACTGGCATGTGGTATTATTGAGGATAATGAGGCTATGCTTGCACGTTTTATGGGTGGTTTAAATAGAGAGATTCAGACAATTCTAGAGTATAAGGAGTATAATAATATTACTCGTTTATTCCATCTTGCTTGCAAAGCTGAACGTGAAGTGCAGGATCGACAGGCCTTGGCGTGAACTAATTTTTCTGCAGGTCGACCTTCATCATGGACACCGCGTGCATCCTCTACTTCGACACGTCCGGCTGCACCACCGCCTACTTCATCCGTCACTTCTAGCTGTGATAAAGGCAAATAGGCACCACCACCATCAGCCAGGAGTACACCTTCCGGTCCTGCGAGATATCTTCTTCATCCATGGCATCCACAGGGCCAACACATGATGTTATATGTCGTCGTTGCACTGATCGTGGTCACTATGCAAGCAAATGCCCATCTTAGCGTGTCATGATTGCTACTGAGGATGGTGGTTATGAGTCCGCTAGTGACTATAATGAGGAGAGTTTGGCGCTTATTATACGTGAAGAACACGGTGGAGATGATTCTGAAAATGAGATGCAATACTTGGCTCCTGAAGACACTGACAGGTATGAATGTTTAGTTGCTCAACTTGTTTTGAGTGTGCATGTCACACAAGCGGAGCAAAATCAGAGGCATACTTTGTTCCATACAAAGGGAGTTGTGAAGGAACATTATGTTCGGGTCATCATAGATGGAGGGAGTTGCAACAACTTGGCTAGCATGGAGATGGTGGAGAAGCTATCTCTCACCACAAGACCACATCCACATCCTTACTACAATCAATGATTCAACAACAACGGCAAGGTTAAGGTAACACGTACTGTTCGTGTGCATTTTAGTATCTCTACATATGCTAATTATGTTGATTGTGATGTGGTACCCATGCAAGCATGTTCCTTATTACTTGGTAGACCATGGAAATTTGATAAAAATTCTGTACACCATGGTAGAAACAATCAATATACTCTTGTTCATCAGGATAAACGTATTACTTTGCTTCCCATGTCTCCTGATTCCATTTTGAAAGATGATATTAATAGAGCTAATAAAGCAAAACAGGAGTAAAATAAGAGTGAAAATCAGATTGTGGCAAAAGAATTTGAGCAACAAATGAAGCCCAATAACACACCATCATCTCATGTTGCATCTGAAATTAAATTAAAAAGTGGATGTTTACTTGCCACCAAATCTGATATTGATGATCTAGATTTCAGCAAATCTGTTTGCTATACTTTTGTGTGCAAAGATGCATTATTTTCATTTGAGGATGTGCCTTCCTCTTTGCCTCCTGCTGTCACTAACATTTTGCAGGAGTTCGCGGACGTCTTTCCACAAGACGTCCCACCGGGATTACCACCTATTCGAGGGATTGAACATCAGATTGACTTAATTCCCGGTGCATCGCTACCCAACCGCGCACCATACCGTACCAATCCAGAGGAGACGAAGGAGATTATGTGTCAAGTACAGGAGCTACTCGACAAAGGTTATATACGTGAATCCCATAGTCCTTGTGTTGTTCCTATTATTCTAGTGCCAAAAAAGGATGGTACATCGCGTATGTGTGTTGATTGTAGAGGCATTAATAATATTACTATTCGTTATCGTCATCCTATTCCTAGACTAGATGATATGCTTGATGAATTGAGTGGCTATACTATTTTCTCCAAAGTTGATTTGCATAGTGGATACCATCAAATTCGTATGAAATTGGGAGATTGTGACGCCCCCGATTTGACCGTACACTAATCATGCACGAAAATATGTACGACCAAGATTAGGGACTCATTGGAAGATATCACAACACAACTCTAGACACAAATTAAAATAATACAAGCTTTATATTACAAGCCAGGGGCCTCGAGGGCTCGAATACATAAGCTCGAATACACAAGAGTCAGCGGAAGCAATAATATATAAGTACATCCATAAGTTAAACAAGTTTGCCTTAAGAAGGCTAGCACAAAACATCAACGATCGAAAAGGCAAGGCCTCCTGCCTGGGATCCTCCTAACTACTCCTGGTCGTCGGCGGTCGTCACGTAGTAATAGTCACCCTCGGGGTAGTAGCAGTCGTCAAAGGTGGATTCTGGCTCCTGGACTCCACCATCTGGTTGCATCAACCAGAAAGAAGAAAGAAGGGGGAAAAGGGGGAGCAAAGCAACCGTGAGTACTCATCCAAAGTACTCGCAAGCAAGGATCGACACTACATATGCATCAGTATCAATGAAAAGGGTAGTATCTATGGACTAAGCTGCAGAATGCCAGAATAAGAGGGGGGGAAGCTAGTCCTATCGAAGACTAGCATCTTCTGGAAACCATCGTCTTGCAGCAACAGGGGGGAATATAGTAGTATAACATAAGTCATATTTATGTTGTTGTGTCAACGCTCCGGGATCCTTTATCGACTCCCGAAGCAACATATCCAAATCATGCGTCAGCATCCAGTTTTAGTTGTAGCGATCGGGATACAACTCCAAGTGTCCGTTACCATAGGACAGGCTATCGATAGATGTTTTCTTCCCTGGAGGGGTGCACCAACTTACCCACCACGCTTGCTTAACTCCAGCCGGACACACCATCAGGTCATGCCAGGCCTCGGCCAAACAATATGCCGCAACCCGACCTAGGCTTAATAGAGAGGTCATGCACGCCAGACTAAACCCTATGCCCCCAGGGGTCATGGGCCAATCGCCCCGGGAACTCCTGCACGTTGCGTATGCGGCCGGTGAGCAGACCTAGCTACCTCCTTAAAAAGGTAGGTGCATAACCAGTCCAACCCGGCGCGCGCCGCTCAGTCGCATGACGTCATTTAAGCTTCGGCTGATGCATACGACATAGAACGCCCATACTATGCCCACGTGATGGTTAGAGCTATCAGGCCAGAGGCCCCTTGGATCAAATATCCAAACCGTTTAGTGTCTTGGGAATGCGCGGTAACGAGCAGTGACTCACGATCATGTGACCCCATCGCCCCGTCTCAAGGACTAGCGGCAAGGGCTAAGAATGCCCGGCCACGCCTCGTATTTATCTCGCGGGCACCTTCCAGATCAACCCGACTACACATCACTCGCAATTAAGCTCGCACGGGTACCCCTCAGGGTCGACCCGTCTTTAGTAACATGGTTCAGTGTAAGGTCATAGTAACCATAGTAACTGTGTGTCTAACACCAAAGGGAAACCTGAGGAAATCACCCTCGATGGAATTCCACCAGATGTTTATCGTCAAGGTGAACGAAAGAGGAGTCACCCTCGGGGTCCACTCTTGAGGAGTTGCACGACATTATCATTATCAGTAGTGGAGAAAGAGGAAATCACCCTTGATGACCATAACCGATGATCTAACCTACAAGGTTAACATCAGAAGTGCTGATGAGGTCTCACCCTCGACACTCGATAGTAACCCAGTAGTGTTGAGCAACTAAGGGGAAAGTGATGTGCGGTGCTGGGGCCTGGTCTTCGATCCCGTTGATCGGGTCTTCTGATAATCCAGCGGGGCAGTCGGGACAATGTGGGGGTCACTGGTGGATCTCTAACCAGC
This sequence comes from Secale cereale, assembly GCA_902687465.1. Classification (NCBI taxonomy): domain Eukaryota; kingdom Viridiplantae; phylum Streptophyta; class Magnoliopsida; order Poales; family Poaceae; genus Secale; species Secale cereale. The sequence goes on from LR738715.1 coordinate 418,215,255, forward strand.
CTATACTAAGCAGTTTAGTATAAACATGTAAGGTATGAAAGCAGATATCAACAACAGGCTATGCATCAGAATAGGATCATACAAAAAGAAGTAGCAGTTCTAATGCAAGCATAAGAGAGAAGAGAGTGGGCGATATCGGAATGATCAAGGGGGGTTGGCTTGCTGGTTGCTCAGATGAGAAGGAGGGGTCGTCGTCGATGAAGTCGATCACCGAGGTAGCATCAGTCTCGCGGTCTACCGGAGAGGAGAGGGGGAAGAAACAATAAATACAAAGCATATAGATGCAACAAAGAAGCACAACAAGTCAACACGCAATGCTAGGGTGCTCTAACGCGGCGCTACATGATATTGGCAAAGAGGGATAACATCCGGGAAAGCATTCCCGATGTTAGGCATTTTCGGACAGGCGAACCGGAGGGGGAATGTTGCATGTTCGCTATGATAGGGACGTGTGGCGGATGAATGAACCTCGTATCCGGGTGCATCTCGAAATTCTGAGAAACTTTCATATATAAATTATTTTCATCCGAGTTACAAATTATTTTATATGACTTTCCAAAGTTTTATTCATTTTCTGGATTTTAGGCAATTCTTTTAATCCAAAAAATAAAACAGTAAAAGATGTGTTACCTAGTGTTGCCCTAGCTGTTGGAAATATGCCCTAGAGGCAATAATAAAAGTATTATTATTATATTTTCTTGTTCATGATAATCGTCTGTTATTCATGCTTGAATTGTATTGTACGGAAACAGCGATACATGTGTGAATATATAGACCACAATTGAGTCCCTGGCAATCCTCTAGTTGCCAGCTCGTTGATCAACAAATGGTCACGGTTTCCTGATCATGGACATGGGATGTCAGTGATAACGGGATCACATCATTAGGAGAATGATGTGATGGACAAGACCCAATCCTGAGCATAGCACGAGATCGTATAGTTCGTAATGCATAAGCTTTTCGGTGTCAAGTATTTATTCCTTAGACCATGAGGTTGTACAACTCCCGGATGCCGTAGGAATACTTTGGGTGTGCCAAACGTTACAACGTAACTGGGTGGCTATAAAGGTACGCATCGGGTATCACCAAAAGTGTCTGTTGGGTTGGTACGAACCGAGACTCGGATATTGTCACTCCGTATGACGGAGAGGTACCTCTGGGCCCACTCGGTAAGACATCATCATAATGAGCTCAAAGTGACTAAGGAGTTATTCACGGGATGATGGATTATGGAACGAGTAAAGAGACTTGCCATGACGAGATTGAGCAAGGTATCGGGAATACCGACCATCGAATCTCGGGCAAGTACCGTACCGATGGACAAAGGGAATAACATACGTGATTAAGTGAATCCTTGACACAGTGGTTCATCCGATGAAGATCATCGAGGAACACGTGGGAACCAACATGGGTATCCAGATCCCGCTGTTGGTTATTCATCGGAGAGTGGTCTCGGTCATGTCTACGTGTCTCCCGAACCCGTAGGGTCTACACACTTAAGGTTCGGTAACGCTAGGGTCGTAGAGATACATGCACGTGGAAACCCGAAAGTTGTTCGGAGTCCCGGATGAGATCCTGGGAGTCACGAGGAGTTCCGGAATGGTCCGGATGTAAAGAATGATATATAGGAAGTCCAGTTTCGGCCATCGGGTGAACTCCGGGGGTCACCGGGAGTGTCCCGGGACCACCGGAGGGGTCCCGGGGGTCCACCGGGTGGGGCCACCCATCCCGGTGGGGCCCCTAGGCTGCGAGGGGGAAGTGGCCAGCCCCTGGTGGGCTGGCACACCACATGGGCCCCCCTCCCCATGCGCCTAGGGTTGAAACCCTAGGGGGAGGGGGCGCCCCCCTTGCCTTGGGGGGCAAGACTCCCCCCAGGCCGCCCCCCTGCAGATCCCATCTGCAGGGCATGGCGCACCCCCCTGGCCCCCTATATATATGTGGGTGGGAGAGGGCAGCCGCACCAAGTCCCTGGCGCCTCTTCCCCTCCCGTCACACCTCATACTCCCTCCGCAGGGCGCCGGCGAAGCCCTGCAGGAATTCCCGTTGCATCCACCACCACGCCGTCGTGCTGCTAGATCTCCGACGACCTCTCCTCCCCCCTTGCTGGATCAAGAAGGAGGTGACGTTGCTGTACCGGACGTGTGTTGAACGCGGAGGTGCCGTCCGTTCGGCGCTAGATCATTGGTGACGAAGAACGAGAAGAGTACGACTACTTCATCCACGCTTCTTCGAAAGCTTCCGCTCGCGATCTACAAAACGGTATGTAGATGCACTCTCATATGCTCGTTGCTAGATGTCTCCTTAGATGGATCTTGGTGAAAGCGTAGAATTTTTTTGAATTCTGCTACGTTCCCCAACACTAGCCTATATGTATGACAGTGGGGCCAGAGGGTGTTAGGTTGACCTGGTCAAATTGACTGGTCAAAAGCAGTTGTGACCCAGATATAAATAGCACATAGATTAAATATGGGTCAAATTAAAATGGGCATCCACATGTACTAGGCTTGGGACTAATTAACCCCAATTTAGCCTAAACTAGTTAACTACTAATTGGGAGTTGGGACCACCGCTGGCAGTGGCACAACCATGCATGTATCGGTTGTGCCTGCCATGGCTAGCACGCACGATGGCACGAGGCACAAGGCCCCGGCGGCCATGGCCACCAACAGCAGCAACTCTAGGGAGCAGAGCGGTGGCAACACCAGCAAGCAGAGCAGCGCGGTGGTGATACGTCTCAAACGTATCTACTTTTCCAAACACTTTTGATATTGTTTTGGCCTCATTCTTGCATGATTTGGACTAAACTAACCCGGACTAACGCTGTTTTCAGCAGAGCTGCCTGTATGGTTTATTTGTGTGCAGGAAAACGGATTTTTAGGTACCTCAGAAAAATCCACGAAAAATCACAGAAAATCCACGCACCCGAAGGAACCAGGAGCCAGAAGTGGGGCCAGAGGGGGGCCAGGGGGTGCCCAGGCGCCCTATGGGCGCGCCCCCCTGGGCCGCGCCGGGGGGCCGCCTGGGTGGGTCCCACACCCCCTGGTGCCCTACTTTATCCCGTATTTTTACTCCCGACGCAGAAACCCCAGATCAGAAGTTCTTTCGCAGTTTTCCGTCGCGGAGCCGCCGCCACCCTCTGTTCTTCCTCGGGAGGGCTAATCTGGAGGCTGAATTGGCCTCCGGAGAGGGGAGATCGTCGCCATCGTCATCATCATCACCACTCCATCATCCCTCCATGACTTCCCCTTTCATGTGTGAGTAATTCCCTTGCTGTAGGCGAAGGGGATGGTAGGGATTGGATGAGTTAGATCATGTAATAGTTTATCAGATCGTTGGGGGCATGTTGCCTATCATCTACTATGGTGTTATCATCTTTGCTTCAACTTGTTATTCTTAATGCTTGACACTTAGGGCCCGAGTGCCATGATTTCAGATCTGAACCATATGTGTTTGCATGAATATATTTGTGTTCGTGATCCTATCTATGAGTTGTTTGCACCTGTTACGGTCCGGAACCGGCGATCCCAAAAGTGACAGCTTGGGACACCAAAGGGGATGGTCCGTAGTTTGATGATTACATGTATCCATTGAGTTCATTGCTTTGTTCCGGTGCTCTTTGACAGGAGCACCTTAATATCCATAAGTTCCTTTTGGCCCCGTTCGTAGCGGGATGGTAGGACAAAAGATGTTGTGCAAGTTCTTATTGCAAGCACGTACAACTACCTACGGGATACATGCCTAATGTTTGATATTTGCCTAGATGATCATTACTTTTCCGTGTGCCGTGCCCCAAGTTAGAATCTATCTCATCCATGCAGCGCCCAACCATCCATCTCCCTAGCCTACAGTGTTTTAAACCCTGCTTGTCACTAGTTGCTACTTTTGCCATTTACTACTGCTATTTACTTTTGCTGTTTACTTTTACTATTATTATCATTACTATCATATCACTGTTACCACTTATCTTTTGTTGCAAGTAAGTATATTTCAGGTGCGGTTGAATTGACAACTCAACTGTCAAAGCTTATAAATACTCTTTGGCTCCCCGTGTGTCGAATCAATAAATTGGGTTATTCTTACCCGCGAAGACTATCTCGATCCCTTACGATTGAGGGTTATCAAGTACCGTTTTCTGGCGCCGTTGCCGGGGAGCATAGCAATATTTACAAGTCTACTTGTGGTATCCTACCTGATGCACTTCATTCACTATGGGTAAGAAAGGAGACCCCAAGGTTCCGATCTTACTATCCACTACAAGAAGAGGTACTGCTCTGAGCACTAGTGCTACACTTGATTCACCTTTCGTTATGAGTAAGTTTGCCTCACCACCACCACATGATGCTCCTACTGAATCTGTTACTATGTCTGATACTCTTGATGATGCTTCTACTACTTTTGATGATATTAGTTCGCTTGGTTATGCTCTTGAGAAACAAATTGCTGCTGCTGCTAAAAAGTCTAGAATTGAACTTCCTGTTACTCGCTACCCTATTGGTGAAACTTATGATTATCCTGATTTGAGTAAACTCAAAGAGAGGCTCCTTGATGATGATTACTATATACTAGATGAAGATTTATGCAGGGAACTGACAGAGTTTTCCGGCTCTGACCCTGAAGCTATTAAGAAACTGTTTGAAAAACACTCTCTGAAGAACAAAACCGTTCCTAATCCTGAATTTGCTACATCTCCTATATGCATTGATGATCCTGATTATGATTTCTCTGTTGATCTTTCACTTATACCTATGGTTGAAGCTGACCCCTTTTATGGCAGAGAAAATGATGATGCTATTGCACACCTGACTAAACTCGGTGAGTTGGGTAGCCTGTTTACCACAGATGAGAAGATACGATACTTTTATGTGACCAAGCTTCTTCCTTTCTCCTTGAAGGAGGGTGCTAAAGCATGGTATGATTCACTCCCATGCGGTTCCATTAAGAGTCCTCAGGACTTAGCTCACTCTTTTGTTGATAAGTACTTTCCTGCTCACATGCAACATGCTGCTTTACAAAGAATTTATAACTTTAAACAGTTGTAGGATGAGTCCCTCCCTAAAGCTTGGGGGAGGTACTGCGGTCTGATTCGGGCTAGACCAGGACATGACATCCCTAAAAATGAATTAATCGATATATTCTATGCTGGTCTAACTGATGAATCCAGGTCCTATTTGGACAGTTGTGCTGGTTGTGTTTTCAGGAAAAGAACACCGGACGATGCGGAAGATTTAATGGGCAGGATTGCCAAAAACCATGAAGATTGGTCCGTCCCTGAACCACCTCCACCAACAAAGAAGAGGGGCATGTTTGTTCTGAGCCCCGAGGATATGCGAGAAGCAAAGAAGTCTATTAAAGAGAAAGGTATTAAAGCTGAAGACGTGAAGAATCTACCCCCTATTGAGAAGCTGTGTGAGCCTACCACTCACCCTCCTATGGTAGAGGTACACTCTCTTTTAGATTTCAACGCAAGTGACATCCCTCATGGTAAGCCTCCTGATCAATGTTTAGATGAGTTTGATAATTTCATTATGAAACAAAATCATTTTAATGAGAGGATAGAAAGTCAGTTGCATGATAATTCCCTTGCTATCAAAAGACTGCTTGATGTTTTAGATAGAACAGTTAATGATGTTCAATGTCTTGTGAAGCATTTTCATATGGTTCAAACTCAGCTTGATCAAATTTCTAATGTGCAAAGAGATTTGCTTGCTAACAATGCCAAACAAGATAATTTGCAGGCTTTCGGGATTAAGACCCGAGGAGGAACTAGCACTCAAGATCCTCTTTATCCAGAGGGGCATCCGAAGAGAATCGAGCAGGATTCTCAAATGCAGGAAGAAGAAATTGTTGGCTCTCCAAAGAAAAAGAAGAAACATAAGGAGACTGACAATTCTAATGATCCTATTGCAGATGAAGAACCAGCTATTGATCCCAACAGTGTATCTATCTCCGATGCTGAGACTGAAGACGGTGCTGAACCTGAAGGTAATAATCATGAGAAGAATGATCCGCCTGAAGTTTGAGAAGAAGAAGCACCTGACAAACGTAAGAGGTACACTAAAGAAGACTTCATCGCAAGAAAACATGGGAAGGAAAGAGAACCATGGGTACAGAAACCCATGCCCTTTCGAGGTAAGTCCATCAAATCTAAAGAAGAAGAGCATTATAATAAGTTTTGTGAGTGGATTAAACCTCTTTTTCTTCAAATCCCTTTGACTGATGCTATTAAGTTACTTCCTTATTAAAAATATATGAAAGATATTGTCACTAACAAAAGAAAAATTCCTAATGCTGCAATATCTACTATGCTTGCTAACTACTCTTTCAGTAGCAAGATTCCTGAGAAGCTCGGTGATCCAGGTATACCCACCATTCCTTGCTCCATAAAGAATAATTATGTCAAAACTGCTTTATGTGATCTTGGAGCGGGAGTGAGTGTTATGCCTCTCTCTCTTTACGAGAGGCTTTGTTTAGAAAAACTAATTCCTACAGATATCTCCCTTCAGATGGCTGACAAGTCAACCGCTGTTCCGATAGGTATTTGTGAGGATGTTCCTGTAGAAGTTGCTAATTGTTTAATTCTTACTGATTTTGTTGTGCTTGACATGCCTGAGGATGGGAGCATGTCCATTATTCTTGGTAGACCTTTTCTTAACACCGCAGGTGCTATTATTGATTGCAATAAAGGGAAGGTTACCTTCCATGTGAATGATAAAGAACACACGGTATATTTTCCAAAGAAGACCGACAGGAGGCATGGCCTCAACTCTATAGAGAATATCGAGACCGTGAAAATTGGAGAATGGGACTGTCCACTACATGTGCCTCACAAATACAAAACTATCATGGTAGGGACAATGTCCATCAAGGTAAAGGTTCAGTGATTACTTTGTAAGAGGTGAGACTTTTTGCTCTATATATCGCCTGTTTGTTGGTAAGACTTGATCAACCTTATTAGCAAATATGTTTTATATGGACAAAAAGTTGAGCTTGTTATGTTTTCACTTGTTTTTAGTTTTGTCCTACTTGTTGTACCAAGCATTTATGTTTTTGAAGCTTCACAATACTACTAACTGCTTCAAGTTTTCAGAGAGTTTTGCAGCTTTTTGAATTTCGAAAAAAAATCAACAGTGAAGTTTTCAGAAAAATTCCAGAAAAATTATAATAAAAATTTCCACGACGGGAGAGACCCGGAAAGTCCTGGGGCCAGCCAGGGGGACCCACCAGTGGCCCAGGCGGCCAGCTGGCGCGGCCCAGCCCCTGGCCGCGCCCACAGGGTGCCTGGGGCCCACGCCCCCCTCCAGGTATGTCTTCTTCCTCCCTCTCTCTCTTTCTCCAAAAACACGAGTTCTGCACTTGTTCTTTGTGTTCTTACTGTTCTTGGAGGCGATTCTTCGATCTCTCTCTACAGCCCATCATTTGAGCTGAAATTTTGAGCAAATACTCCCTCGTATGTGACTCCTCCACCCCTCCAATTAGATTTTTGATTGGTGGCCTCATTTGTGAGTATTTAGTAGTTCTTGGTGCTCTAGAGATGAGCTTGCATGCATGTGTAGAAAGTTATTTTTCAAGTTTTGATGCAAGATTATGCCTTGGGCAAGTGAGTTGAGTAGTTTGCCTTAGCTCACTTTGTTTTAATCCTCGTTTTTGTAAATTGTAAAAAAATTCAGAAATGAGTTTGTTAGGAAGGGCAAAAGGATGGCTTGAGAAGAGGAGGCCCGCGCACTCCGATCGAGTTACTAGAGCCGCAACTTCACCATCGACTGCTAGGGTGAGCTATAATGAAGATCATGTGCCCCTGGAGTTGTTGGAAGATACAAGTCCAGCACGTGCGATGACATTTCCATGTGATGAATTCATGGAAGCTGCGGGAATCAAGGATGAGTTTTATAATCTTTGTGCTAATACAGGTTTGACACGACTCGTCACGAGCCGTGTTACCCAGTATCAAAAACTCACCTCCAGTTTCATTAACAGTTTTAGATATAATCCTGATTCAGGTGCTATTGAGTTTAAAATTTACAATGATCTTATCACCATGACTTTGGGAAATTTTTGTGAAATAATAGGTGTGCCGAACATTGGGAGGACGACTAGGATGGCCACTCAGCCCTCCGAGCTGAAAACCGTCATCAACTCTCTCTGTAGCATGGGTACGAGGGATATTCATCGGTCAAAGATCCCCAACATCTCATTTCCTCACCTCAGGTATTTTGCATATTATATTGCCAGAGGGGTGTTAGCTCGTGACAACACGAGCAACATTTCTGCTCCGGATATTGCTATCCTGGCAGCAGCCCTCTCAGGGAGGTCTGATTATAATCTGGGTACCTTAATTGCTCGACGCCTTGCTATGAACGGTAACAAGGGGGACTTATATGGTGGCGTTTATGCCACAATTATCTTAGAGCATCTTGGAGGCACCCCACACCCTGATGATACTCCTTTTACTTATTTAAGCTTTGATCTTGCTGCTATGAAAAGGCATAAGTTTGTTACCATGGGTTCTGAGCTTGATAATCTTATTTATATCTTGCGTTTCGGAACTGCCGCAGAATGCGAGATCCGTCTACCTGCACCTCTTTTGTTTGATTTTTCTCGCAGGAACGGATGGTCTTTTGATGTTGTTCAGTTCGATGAGTTCATGGTCCAGCATCAGTTTCATAACCCCATGGAGGGGGTTGTGCCCGACGAGGAGAGGCACGGTGAGATACCACATTTTCAGGAAGAGACCGCCACCGAGTTTGGTGAAGGGTCTTCCTCTGTTTGGCGTTCGGAACCTTCCTCGTGGGAGACTCCGATGAGTTCGGTGTACGCGCCAGCATCCTTCTATGACCCTTGGACTCACCACCATACCCCTAGAGCAGGAGGCTCCTGGGGGCAGTAGCTGCTACCAACTTAGGCCAAAAGCCTAAGCTTGGGGGAGTACGTGCCCTTCTCACTTTTCCATTGTATTATCCGTTTTATTCGCTTTGATCTTTTCGAAGTTTTTGCCCGTTCTTCTTTGTTTCTCTCTTTGCAAAAACAATAAAAAGATTTTTTCTTTCTTTTGCTTTTATTCAACCTTTGAAAAAACCCAAAAAGATTTCCTTTCTCTCTTTAGTTTGCTTTGTTTTCAGAGATCAGCTCGAGTCCGTGATGTCATTTGATTATATTTCCTACGTTCGATCATGCAAGTGACAAGTAGTAATGACGAAGATCGACTGAAGGGAAGCAACAGGGAAGACCGGTATGAACTCTTATTGTTTCTACTTTTGTACATATGCCTGTACTTATGATCTAGAGACCAGCTTGTAGCGACATAGTGCTATGTTTACAATGCTCTTCCAGTGGTTCATGCTTTCCTTGTGGCTAGTCCCGAATAACTAGAGTATATAATGTGTTATTGAAATGATCTACATGCATTGCACTGTTCATAGTCTGGTATACTAAGGTGGTATTTCCCTTTAGAGAATTTTTGGATTGACTTGGCACATGCTTACACATGTTTAAGACTAAAAAGTCTACTTTGCCTTGATGATCTTTGAGTTTTAGAATAGTTATATCACTTTCATACCCGATTCAATGTTGCTTTGTCGCTCTGCATGATTATGACCATTATTGCTCTCTAGTTGGTCGCTTCCCAGTCTTTTGCTAAACCTCCACCTGTATTAAGCGGACTGACTGCTTGTGCATCCAAAATCCTTAAAACCAGTTATGCCATATGAGTCCACTATACCTTCCTATACATGGTATTTACCTGCCATTCCTAACAAAGACTTTCATGTACCATCTCGAAACTAATCAAAAGCATTTCTCTTTTGTGCCTATGTTTTAGCTCATGAGGAAATAGTAGTTAATTCATGATCTTTTTAAGTTGGACAAGTTTCACCCCTGGATTGTATGTCTAATGTGCAAACCCCTAATACGAAAAGGAACTGGCATTGAGTGCGCCCGGCTCAAAAAGATAATATAACAAACAAACCCTCCTTCACGCTTTGTTCATGAGAAATCAGAAAACTTTGGCAGTGATAAACAAAGGAGATTAAGAGGATGTGATCGTCCTCATGCGGGAGCCGTTCCTCGAGACTTGTCCACTTAAAAAGTGATTGAGTTATCTGCTAGCATTCGTTGACGAAATATGCACTTCTCAAAACATGTTTACTTCTGTTTTTAAAACCAAGAGCTCTGGTACATGTTTAGTTTTTGTTTCCGACCACGGGTTTTCAACCTTGCCAATAAAAGCCACGGTTCGAGAGTCTCACCTTCTTTCTTCAAAGCACCGACTAGGAGAGCATAATTGTCATTCTGAGTGTAATGTGCATTGTCCCAAAGTATTACATTGTCTTCTGCATACTTGTGATATGATTTATTCTGAAATTCTTAGTTCTAGTCTCCTTTAAAACTCTGGAGGAGTCTCTGCATTTATGTTTTGCTTCACTCATGGAGGCTAGCGAGATACCACCCTAATATGCTCAAGCTATGTGCAATGTAATCTTGTCTTGATTTTCAGTAATATATTATTTACTTTTAACTATTTGTGACTGGTCACTTGAAAGAAGGATTGCTCCCTGCATTGTCCTCATAGTACCGTTTCAATACTTGCTAAACTCTTTTCGTAGTACATGCTTATATACATCTAATGAAGCAAAAGAGTTTGTCAAAGTTTTCTTTGTCGCGTCCAGTTCGTTGAACTGAATTGCTTGAGGACAAGCAATATGCTAAGCTTGGGGGAGTTGATACGTCTCAAACATATCTACTTTTCCAAACACTTTTGATATTGTTTTGGCCTCATTCTTGCATGATTTGGACTAAACTAACCCGGACTGACGCTATTTTCAGCACAGCTGCCTGTATGGTTTATTTCTGTGCAGGAAAACGAATTTTTAGGTACCTCAGAAAAATCCACGAAAAATCACAGAAAATCCACGCACCCGAAGGAACCAGGAGCCAGAAGTGGGGCCAGAGGGGGGCCAGGGGGTGCCCAGGCGCCCTATGGGCGCGCCCCCCTGGGCCGCGCCGGGGGGCCGCCTGGGTGGGTCCCACACCCCCTGGTGCCCTACTTTATCCCGTATTTTTACTCCCGATGGAGAAACCCCAGATCAGAAGTTCTTTCGCAGTTTTTCGTCGCGGAGCCGCCGCCACCCTCTGTTCTTCCTCGGGAGGGCTAATCTGGAGGCTGAATTGGCCTCCGGAGAGGGGAGATCGTCGCCATCGTCATCATCATCACCACTCCATCATCCCTCCATGACTTCCCCTTTCATGTGTGAGTAATTCCCTTGCTGTAGGCGAAGGGGATGGTAGGGATTGAATGAGTTAGATCATGTAATAGTTTATCAGATCGTTGGGGGCATGTTGCCTATCATCTACTATGGTGTTATCATCTTTGCTTCAACTTGTTATTCTTAATGCTTGACACTTAGGGCCCGAGTGCCATGATTTCAGATCTGAACCATATGTGTTTGCATGAATATATTTGTGTTCGTGATCCTATCTATGAGTTGTTTGCACCTGTTACGGTCCGGAACCGGCGATCCCAAAAGTGACAGCTTGGGACACCAAAGGGGATGGTCCGTAGTTTGAGGATTACATGTATCCAGTGAGTTCATTGCTTTGTTCCGGTGATCTTTGACAGGAGCACCTTAATATCCATAAGTTCTTTTTGGCCCCGTTCGTAGCGGGATGGTAGGACAAAAGATGTTGTGCAAGTTCTTATTGCAAGCACGTACAACTACCTACGGGATACATGCCTAATGTTTGATATTTGCCTAGATGATCATTACTTTTCCGTGTGCCGTGCCCCAAGTTAGAATCTATCTCATCCATGCAGCGCCCAACCATCCATCTCCCTAGCCTACAGTGTTTTAAACCCTCCTTGTCACTAGTTGCTACTTTTGCCATTTACTACTGCTATTTACTTTTGCTGTTTACTTTTACTATTACTATCATTACTATCATATCACTGTTACCACTTATCTTTTGTTGCAAGTAAGTATATTTCAGGAGCGGTTGAATTGACAACTCAACTGTCAAAGCTTATAAATACTCTTTGGCTCCCCGTGTGTCGAATCAATAAATTGGGTTATTCTTACCCGCGAAGACTATCTCGATCCCTTACGGTTGAGGGTTATCAGGTGGCCAGCAGCAGAGCAAAGCAATGCGGCGTCCATGGTGGTTAGCAGGAGCAATAGGCGGGGCGAGCGACGACAAACGAAGCAGCAGGCAGCAGCTAGCGATGGCAACACTAGCACCAGCAACAGTTACGCGTAGCAGCAGAACAATAGAAGCAAGCAGTAACGCACGCACGCCGGCACGCGCACACAAGAGCTCGAGCTCCTGTCCATGGTGGCCGAGCATGGGGGCGGCCTCTACGGCGACAGGTCAAGGCGGGGAAAGGGAGGATCTGGTGGAGAAGCTCACCATGGAGCCGTAGGCGTGCTCGGGGAGGTTGGGGACGGACCGCAGCGGTGGCAATCGATGGCGGACGACGACGATATGCACGGTCGAAAAAAGGTCGATGGCGAGCGTATAGGGCGGCCCCGCTTGATTTGAGCCCCGGATGGACGAAGTCGAAGATGACGGTCCTCCTGGACTCATCGGTGCGGCGAACGGTGGCCGGTGGCTGCGTCAACGACGGGGGCACGTTGACGAGCACGCGCGGGCAAGGGAAGCAGAGAAGGAGAGGGAGAACGAGGGGGGCGCTCGATTTAGGGTTGCCCATGGGGCTCGTGGAGGCTCTTATCCGCGCGTGGTGGCCGAGGATGGCTGCCACGGCGACAACCCGACCGACGGATGGCCGCCATGCCCTCCCCTGCCTCCTATAGCATGAGGTAGGGGATGGTGGAGGTGGGCTGGGCTGGTGGCCTGAGGCCTAGTTGGGCCACGGCCCAGGGGGTGAGCTGTAGGTTTAGGTCCCTTTTCCCTTTTGCTTCTTTGTTTGTTTTTCTTTTTTCTATTTTGTTTCTTGCCTTTTATTGTTGTCTGTTTATTTTCTAATGAACTTAGTTTTATAGAATACCTCAATAGCACCTAAAATAGTGTTTCAAAACATTCCATTCCGACAAATAATTTGGCACATTAATTAATTACCTTGTATTGTTTACTATTTTAAAAACATTTAAACAATTGATTCAGCCCCTATTCTATTCATTTTAGAGTATTTAAACATTTCATCAAACTGTGGTTTCTCCACCAAACTTACCTACGCATTATTTGGCACGACCCGAACATTTTAGTTTTAATATTTGATTTTTTTATGTTTGCAACCAACTCAAATTTGAATTTGAATCGGTGTTGAACTAACGCGAGATTATCAATAGTAATCGTGGTGACGTGGCATCATTACCCGAGGGTTACTGTAGCTTGATTATCCGGGCGTCACAGAGATGAATGGAAAACAACATTTAAAACTAAGTTTGGATTATATGAGTGATTAGTCATGCCTTTTGGGTTAACTAATGCACCTAATACTTTCATGAGATTAATGAATGTTGTTTTACGTGCTTTCATTGGACGATTTGTGGTAGTTTACTTTGATGATATATTGATTTATAGCAGATCTTTCATAGGGAATTGAGGTTGATAAAGCCAAGATTGAAGCTATTGAGAGTTGGCCGCAACCCAAAATGGTCACACACAGACGTGAGGAGTTTCCTTGGCCTCGCTGGATTCTATATGCGTTTTGTGAGAGATTTCAGCACCATTGCTGCACCTCTCAATGAGCTTACAAAGAAGGATGTGCCTTTTGTTTTGGGTACTGCACAGGAAGAAGCATTCACGGTATTGAAAGATAAGTTGACACATGCTCCTTTACTCCAACTTCCTGATTTTAATAAGACTTTTGAGCTTGAATGTGATGCTAGTGGAATGGGCTTAGGAGGTGTGTTATTACAAGATGGTAAACATGTTGCATACTTTTCTGAAAAATTGAGTGGGCCTAGTCTGAATTATTCTACTTACGATAAGGAATTATATGCTCTTGTTCAGACTTTGGAAACATGGCAACATTATTTATGGCCCAAAGAATTTGTTATACATTCTGATCATGAATCTTTGAAGCACATTAAAAGTCAAGCAAAACTGAACCGTAGACATGCTAAATGGGTTGAATCCATAGAGACTTTCCCTTACGTTATTAAACACAAGAAGGGAAAAGAAAATGTTATTGCCGATGCATTGTCTCATCGTTATACTAGGCTTTCACAACTTGACTTCAATATATTTGGTTTGGAGACCATCAAAGATCAATATGTGCATGATGCTGAATTTAAAGATGTATTGCAAAATTGTAAAGAAGGGAGAGCTTGGAACAAGTTTTTCGTTAATGATGGATTTGTGTTTCGTGCTAACAAGCTATGCATTCCAGCTAGCTCTGTTCGTCTGTTGTTGTTGCAGGAGGCGCATGGAGGAGGATTAATGGGACACTTTGGCGTGAAGAAGACAGAGGACGTACTTGCTACACATTTCTTTTGGCCAAAGATGAGACAGAATGTTGAGCGTTTTGTTGCCCGCTGCACTAGATGTCAAAAAGCTAAGTCATGACTCAATCCTCATGGTTTATATATGCTTTTGCCTGTCCCTACTGTTCCTTGGAAAGATATATCTATGGACTTTGTTTTGGGTTTACCTCGAACAAAGAAGGGGAGGGATAGCATATTTTTGGTGGTGGATAGGTTCTAAAAAATGGCACACTTTAAACCATGTCATAAAAGCGATGCTGCTGCTAATGTTGCTGATTTGTTCTTTCGTGAAATTATTCGCTTGCATGGTGTGCCAAATACTATTGTTTCAGACCGTGATACTAAATTTCTTAGCCACCTTTGGAGATGTTTATGGGATAAGTTGGGGACTAAACTACTTTTTAGTACTACTTGTCACCCCCAAACTGATGGACAAACTGAAGTAGTCAATAGAAGTTTGTCTACTATGCTTAGGGCTGTTTTGAAGAATAATAAGAAAATGTGGGAAGAATGCTTGCCTCATATTGAATTTGCTTATAATCGTTCGTTGCATTCTACTACTAAGATGTGCCTTTTGAAATTGTCTATGGTTTCCTACCTCGTGCACCTATTGATTTGTTGCCTCTTCCATCTCCGGAGAAGGTTAATTTTGATGCTAAACAACGTGCTGAATTGATCTTAAAAATGCATGAGTTAACTAAGGAAAATATTGAGCGCATGAATGCTAAATATAAACCTATTGGAGATAAGGGTAGAAAACGTGTTTTCTTTGCACCTAGAGATCTTGTTTGGTTACATTTGCGTAAGGATAGGTTTCCTAATCTGCGCAAGTCAACGCTAATGCCACGTGTTGATGGTCTTTTTAAGGTGTTAGGGAAAATAAATGATAATGCATATAAACTTGAGCTGCCTGCAGATTTTGGGGTTAGTCCCACATTTAACATTGCAGATTTGAAGCCTTACTTGGGTGAGGAAGATGAGCTTCTGTCGAGGACGACTTCAATTCAAGAAGGGGAGGATGATGAGGACATCACCAACAAGGTTACACCCACAACCCCAACTGATACATATACATGACCAATTACTAGAGCTCGCACACGCCAATTAAATTACCAGGTACTTTCCTTTCTTGGTAACGATTCTAATGTTCATGAGAATATGATGCTGCCTAAATTGGATACATTTGTCTTGCTTACAAATGAAGGGCCTAGCTTGGACAAGAAGAATGAACACTGGAGCAAGATCAAGCATGGAGATGATGACATGTGCAAGGGGAAAAAGAACAGAGTTACAAGTGATGATTTCAGGACTTTGAAGCCACCATAATGAGTGCGTGAAGCCTTGGACGAAATATACAAGATGTCACTTCATAAATTTCGCCCAGAGGCTATTATAGGTGCTGCGCCACCTTATTATTGGGCCAGGCCCATGTAATTTCAAAATACTTGAGTATAGGCTGTTTTTAGAGTCTGTATGTGTGGGGAAACAAGAGTTAGGGTTGGTTTCGGACCCCTCCTCCAAGGGCCACGAAATGCCCCCCTCTTGCTCCATATATACATCCCTTAGGGCGTCGTTTAGACTTTGGGTTTTGTTTAGATTAAAGTTCACCATAGCTGCAACTTTGTGTACTTCGTTTGTGTTCAAGAACCATACAAAGGCTTCACAGAACCCCACCTTGATCAATAAAGCTTTCCTCTTATATTCGCAATATCTAGATTGCAATCTTAGATTCAGACTTAACAGTTTTTATTAAGTCTCAGAAAACAACAAACATTGAGTAGGTTACTTTGCAAGCTTGTTGCACTCACCACAAGGCATATCATGACAAATGAATTACACCATTGCAAAGATGACATGATTATGCTCCTAAAACATGTTGACATTGAGCTCAAACAAAAATCACACAAAAAGATAAGAAAAAGACAAAAGAGTAACTTATAACAGTTTTCAGCACCTAACATCAACTTGCACTTTTGCAACTGGAATAATCATGTCAAAATGCACCCTAACATGTATGCAAATGCAACCATCATGTAGAGCACTCATAGATGAACATTTCCATATATTATACTCTCAGTTGGACCAACATGCACAAAGTTACATCACACACAATAATGCCACATGGTGCTGATTCCTAGGGACAGTGAAAAAACTACACCTCGGGGAAACGGGACGAGGTCGTACAGTGGGATGGTGCGGTTCGACCTAGCCGTTTGGATCGAGGGTCGAGGAGAGACCGGGACAGGGTCGTCCCTGTGACGGTTGGCAGAAGTGGCCAGCCCCCGCAGCGGTGCAGGACGGTCGCTAGAGTTGGGGACGACGAAGTGGAGGGCAGGGACGCCGAGGACGCGCAGATCCGCCCTCACGGCAGCGGATCCAACCGGCGGCGATGGAGCATGACAAGCTAGGGCAGAGCAGCGGAGCTGCCGTAGTGGCTCCAGCGAGGTTGACTCAGGGCGAAGCGATGGTGGGGCAGCGGCTTCGGTCGCCGGCAGGACGGAGGGGAGCTGAGGCGCCAGCGATGGCGACGAGATGGGACGGGGTCGGCTACTCCGGCAGCTCCTCCGGCGAGGCGGACGCCGACAGGAGCTGCGGTCGACGACGAGCTATAGAAGGCACGGGGCACTAGGCGCACCTGCGGGAGCGGGGCGCTGGGCGGGAGCGCGGGGCGGGGAGCATGCGGGCTTGCCGCGGCCGCAGTGGCGGGACCCAACGGCGGAGGCGGCGCCGTCCGGCGGCGAGGCTCGGTGTGGGGACCCCGACTCATAAGTCGTGATCACCTAATGCATGTGTACAGTGATCCCAGAGATCAATGCTCACTGAACACACAGAAGCTAAATAACGAGAGTCTTACATCCATACATACCGTATTACACAAATAGGACCATTATGGTCAAGTCTTGAGTATAAATCATCGCAACGGAAATCTTCAATAACAACTTGGACCCATGCCACCTGCCTTAACCCTACAGGCATTCTGACTGGGAAGCGTCCTAGCTCGCATGTTCGTCACCAAGAAATCTTCGTCATATCCTGTTCTTTCATGCGTGGCCAATAAAATAACTAGCGGCAAGCCAATGAGTACTTTGAATGTACTCGCAAGCAACCCAAGTGTGATGATAGAATTAATTATGCAAGGCTCTACTGCTAAGTTGGCAGTTTTGCGGAAAGCTAGTTTTTCATATGCAAGGATGATCAACATATAACAAGGGCATGCATGCGTCTGCAACAAGTATCAGGAGGTTACAGACATCATCATCGTGAAAGAGTCATGAACAACTCTTGCTCACGCTTATCGTGACTACCTCACAAATCACGTCAACATATTTACCCAAACTGTGTTGTTTCCCAGAAACTTAAGGACATAGTCTAAGCAGCACCACCCAACTGTTCTTGATCGTGGACATGGCTATTCGAATAGTTTTACACTCTGCAGAGGTTGCACACTTTACCCACAAGATCCGAGGAACTTCCGTGTCATCCACGACCCGCGGTACCTCAAGTACCCGGGGTAAGCACCCGATCACTATCTTTCCCTAGACGACACTAACACAGAGTCCACTCGATTGGTAGTAACCCCCGTGCCCAACATTTCACATCTTAAAAATTGTGGAGACTCGCTCCCATATTCATCACATACCACTGACACGGGGTACCAACGGTGTGTTCGATGCCTTGTAAAAACAGTCATGGCCGCCTATCCAAGCACGACCCCGTCCCGAGAGTGACCTCATGTCACCCCCGTCACTAGTAATGCGGGCACCATGCTAGTATCTACCTAGGTAGTCAATAATGCCCTTTCCCATATAAGGGTAGAGTGGTTGCGCATGTTTGGTTGGGACGGTAATCACACATAAATCTAATCCATCTCTGTAAACAACACTTTCATCAAGCCTCGGTACACTACTTCTCTACCAAGTAGTGCCCTAGTTTCTCACCATCTCCCAGGGGCATTAGTGGCACCCACTGAGTTATTTGCAAGTATGTCAAACCACACTTGTTTCTTTCAATGCACAACCCTAATCCATTTTGCGTAGCCAACTACTATCGCATACATCTATCTACTCCCACCGGCATAACCCTCATAGGAAGGTAGGGTCATGCTTGATGCAACTTTCAATGGTAAAGTAACAAAGGTACCAACCAAAGTGGTCACCACCTCTACATGACTCCGATGCATTGATAATAAGGTACTATGAGACATGCATAAAAAGGTTTCTCGAACATGGTCAAAGGGCTGCTTGCCTTGTCCTTCCGAGTCTTCAAACCTTCTGGTCCATCTCCGAGCACTCCGTTTATTTCGTCAACTAAGGATGGAAACAATCATAATAAGCAACACAATAAGGCAAAAATAAAAGTGCTCTAAAAATAGGAGTTGGACTTTTCTAGGATACCTCTGGTCATATAAAAAATGACCAAGGTGGTTTCATTGGTATAAGATCAATGGATATCTCTGAACATTTCAATATGTTGGAATCAATGGGTTTATGGATTTGCAAGAAGTGTACAGAGATATATTTTTGAGAAATGAGCAAAGACACCCATTTAACAAATCATGATTTTAGAAGCATCTAGGAGTTGGTTTCACTGGATTTGGAGTTCAAATGAATTTCCTATGATTTTGCAAAGTTGACAAATATGAAGAAATGGCTCATTATTTTGTGGGGTATAGAAAGTATTAATAAAAATGTTCATAAAGTAAGTTTTGATATTACAAGTATCTAGGAATTTGAACCATTGCATTTGGATCAAATTTGAGCTCTCTGTGGTTTTCTAAAATTCATCACAGAAATAGAAAAATGACATTTGATAAATATTTGTGAAGACAAAGTCTTTGGAAAAATGTGCATGTTGCACCAACAGGTAGATCATGATTTTGGAAACTACTAGAAATTTGAATCACCAAATTTGGAATCCATTTGATTTATTTATGGATTTTTTGAAGTTCACTGAAAAAGAAAAAGAAGAGGAAAAGGGTTTATACCCTTATACTGCGCACATGGCGATAGATAGACCGTGGGCCGGCCCAGCGGCTCGGCTGTGCGTGGAGAGGTGGTGACGCCGAAGGCGTACTGCGGGAAGGCGCCACCCAGCGGGGCAAGCGAATCGGCCCGAAGCCGTTTCCACTTAACCCGACTCGTGGGCCGGCTCGGTTGCTTCTGCCGCTGACGGTCGGGCCCCCCTGCCAGCTGGCGGGGCGGTCGTCCTCTACCTCCCGCTCGAGGCAGAGCAGGGGAGGCAGAGCGCACGCCAGCGCTCGTCCGACGATAGCCGGCGCCTCCGGCCGTCTCCCGTGACGCTCTGCCTATGGGTGAGCTCAGCGCGGAGCGGCGCATCCGCTGGTGTAGGTCACAGCCGCCGGAGGGGGGCGAGGTGACCGCAACTTGACAGTGGCGGGGGAGGTCGTCGGCCATCCGTGGCCCTCGGCGTCCGAGCATCCCCGCGATGGTTCGAGGAGGTGGGGAGGTTCGTCGGACCACAGGAAGCCTCTGTGTGGAGGAAAGGGAGGGAGGTGAGCTCGGGATGGTGTGAATTTTGGCGATGAACAGCGGCTCGGCTTCAGCCTTGGAGGTGGATGGGGGGCACGGGAAGAGGGACGGCTCGGTCCAAAGGATGCTCAGGAGGGAGAGGGAGCAAACGGGGCAGCGAGGAGGGTCTGGAACAGCCTTATGTAGCCGACCCGCGGCTCACCGTGGACGTGGCGCATGGGTGGCCGCGACAATGGCTCGGGAGGCCAGGAGAGAGGGCGAGTGGCTGTCTACGACGTTCGTGGGGGTTGAGTAGGGCGCCAGGAAGAGAGAGGGAGAGGGGAACGAGCGCGAGGCGTGCCAGGGACGCTGGTGGCGACTGGCGGACGCGGGCGGCGCTCGGGCACGCGTGACAGAGGTCGCCGGAGAGAGCAGGAGGAGGGGCCGACCGTCTAGCGTGTCCCGGACGCCGAGGCGGCCTCGGGGGACACAATCCCAATGCCCTAGGTTGTCGGGGGCCTCGGGTAGGACGCGGCTACAGTGCGGGAGCGCACTGTAGCGCGCTCCAGAGCGCCCGTATGGCCGGCACGGCCGTGTCCTCACGCGCTCTAGACACGTCCATTTTGCCCAATGGTGTCTAGGGGGTCAGGGGAGGAGTAAAGAAGTGGGCTGTGGCCTTGGATGCTATGGAGGGCCACTGGAGTGAGGAGGGAGGTGAGAAAGGAGGAGAATACTATTGTCCAGAAGGGTAAATGGGGTTTTACCCCCCGCCCCTCAATCATTGATCTGAGGAGGGGAAGGAGTTCCTGGAGGTAGAGGGTGACTAGGAGCAGTTGTGGTAAAAACTTGAGGCAAGGGGGAGTGGTGGAAGTGGATCAAAAGGTGATTTTGGCAAAGTGCCAGAAGGTGTATGATGATGTTTTGGGCAAGCAAATGATCTTCAGTTGACATGATACTTAACATGATCAAATGGCATATAGAAATAGGGCATTCCACCAAGTTTGAGCTCATTTGAAGAAACTTGCCAATGTAACTTTGGTGAACCCTAGAAATCAACAGAAATGGATTTTCCAAGATTAAGTTAAGCAATTCATCTCTCCTTGATGCACCACTTGGTGTAGTGTCATCATTTGGGGCTGTGAGCATGTCCACAAAATTTGAGGCCCTAAGTAAAAAGTTGGCAATGAAGAGTTGTTCAAATTTGGATCTGGTCAGAAAGGGTTTTGGGGCACTTAGATCAAGCTATGCTTCTCCAATACTTGTGCCATTTGGTCTAGATGCATAATTACATTATTTGAGTATGTGCACCAAGTTTTAGAGCATTTGGAAAAGTTTGGCAATGTAAAGTTGCTAAAACTTCAAAATGGACAGAAATGGTTTTGAGGGGTTTTGATGGTGATTTCTTGATCTTCAAGGCATGAGGCCTTGCAAGATCATCACATATGTCATATTTGACATGATAGAATTTACCTAGAATGTTTGGAGAATATTTCCTTTGTAAATATTTCAAAAGCTTGAAATATCCAGAAAGGGTTTATGAAGGATTTGCCAAATATTTTGAACATGACCATGTGTTGAAACTCTTATATATGGACAATATATGTCCTAGGAGTCTCTGTGAAGTTTGGCAAATATTTTTGAAATAGTTAAATAATTTTAACCTATTAAAGACCATTTCTGGCCTAAAGAAAAAGCATTTAAATAAAATAAAATAAAAACTTTTAAAATTATACTTTTGTGGTTTAAGGGAGTCTTATACCTAATAGGATTCAAATATACTTTTTGAAAGATTTTTCACACCCCAAATAAGGTACTTGCAGTGCAAACCCTAATTTAGGGGTATTTGGAAAACTAATTTTAGAAAATACTTTTTGGCCAAAATATTTTTATAAGAAAAATACTATGCTGTTCTATACACATGGCATGATCATTGGGAAAGGTTTTGGAGCAAGGGGATGAAGTAAAGAGTTGGAGGATTTATTAAATTTTTAGAGCACTTGCAAACAACAGACAAAAATGAAATCAAGCAAAGTGCAAAACACTCAAATTTTTTTGTCAAACCACATTTTTAGCATGATTATCAGCTTAAGTGTTGTGGCATGAAAATCAGGGTGTGACACTCGGGGCCGGGGCGAGGAGGCGAGGGCGCTGGCGACGCGGGCTCGGGGATGGGTCCCGATGGGCTTGGGCGGTGGCGGTCAGGCCTGACAGGGCTGACTACGGGCCCAGGCGGGCTGTGCGGTGGGGAGGTGACGTGGGGGCAGGGGATTGTCCGCGGGCGCGTCTTAGGTGGTGGCTAACCCTATGGGGCGGCACCAAGTGGCAAAGGCGAGGTGGCGGGCGCCGGATTTCGAGGGGAAGCGGGTGGAGATGGTAGGTGGCACGGTTCTTGAGGATGATCCGGTGGCTAGAGGTGGAAGAAGGGTCTAGTGGCTAGGGTTGCCCAAAATTGGCATGTGTGGGTGTTTATATAGGGTAATGGCTAGGGTTAGGGGAATTTGGAGCGTTTTCGGACCCTCGGATCACGATCCAACTGTTTCGGATAGAGGGGGGCTAGGTTGGGCCTAGTGGGTAGTAGTGGGCTGTGAAGAGGAGGTGGGCTGCAGGGAGAGAAGAGAGAGAGAGGCCCGGCGGGGTGTTTTCAAAGACCGAAAACGTCCGACGAATAAACTGGCAACGATGCCTCTATATGTTTAACGGTGGGCTATCAAACGAGCTCCGAATGCGACGAAATTTGACACGCGGTCTACCTACACTATAATAAAACCACATGCCAACTTTCACCACATTCCGAGAACATTTTTCAGCCACTTATAAAATAAATATTTGGAGGTGCCGCGGGCGCGTGCGAGTGTGTCTGGGCTCAAAACGGACAACGGAGAGGACGGGAGATCGGGCAACTGCGAACGGATGGAAGTCTTGGAAAACATGCAAGTGAAATGCACATGATGACATGGAAAAATGCAACACGCAAGCAAACGACATGACACTGACGACGAATAAGAGGAAGACATCTGGCTCATCGGTCTCGGGGTGTCACACCGGTGCAGCTAGGCGCGCAGGCAAGGGGGAGGCAAGGGTGCGCGAGGCGATGACGTGCTGTGAGGAGACGACCGGTCTCCGACAAGATCGTCCGTCGCGGGGTGCGGAGGAGGAAGTTGGTGAGGTCGCCGGCTCGGGCGACGACGTCGAGGTGGTGGGGCGCTGACACGGGGCGGGGCGGTTCGGCGATGGTCGAGGAAGGGAGCGGTTGAGGCGAGCGACCCCCAATCCAGATCGGGGGGAGTGAACGTGTGAGAGGGAGAGGGGATCGGGGGAAGTGGGTCATGGGGGTTAGGGTTTGTGGGGTGAGGGGGAGGTAATCCATCCGGCTGGGCCGGCTTGGGGTGGGCTGGCCGAAGGCCAGATGGGCGTGTCAGATTAGTTGGGCCAGGGAGGCCTCCCCCTTTTTTTTAAGTTTTCCCTTTTCTTTTCTTTTCTTTCCTTTTTTCTTTTGACTATTTTATATTATTTTCTTAATAGTTTAAGTTTTACAAATATGTAAGAACAACACCTAAATTTGAGTTATTAGGTATGCTACCACCATAAAACAAATTTGGCACCTAACAAAATAGTTTGCAACTTTACAATTTAAAAAATGCATTTTATTAATTGCTTAAGCCATTGTTTTATTTATTTTGGGGTATTTGATCACTTTACAAAAATGTTGGTTCATCACCATAATTAGTTATGGAATGTTTACCACAAGATGAACATTTTAGTTTTGACATTCGAAAACTTTCATTGTTTGACTTTACTTTAAATTTGAATTTTGAATCGGTTTTGAAACAACGCGGGATTAACAATAGTAATCTTGGTGACGTGGCATCATTTGTACATGGTTACTGTAGCTTAATTATCCGGGCTTCACAATTCTCCTCCACTAGAAGAAATCTCGTCCCGAGATTTAAGGGGTGGAGTAAGGGGGAAAGACGGTCTCGGTTGCTCTTCTCAGAGAGGTTGTCCCTTCTCGTGTATGTCTTCATTCCTCGGCTCTAGGTCATCATGACGAATTTCATCATCATGTCTTCGGGATTTCCATTGTACTTATGAATAGGAAAGGGCAGCTTGACAACGATAGAATGCTATTAGGGGTAATCATCGGGGTCATCCCATGATTGAACACAAGCGTATCTCTCGTGTTGAACAAATAAAACGCATCGAGAGCAAAGTAAAGAGGTACAATAAGAAGTTTAAAACAGATAGTCAATCGTTCGATGTCTGAAACCAAGTGTGAAACTATCCAGAGCAAGGAGAATAAGTATTTCGTCTGATACCGGAATAGATCACTAGGAAGGTGGCTCGTGAATTACATACGAAGCCAAGAGCGACGAACAACTTTGGAAAACAGGGATGTACAGGAGAGTCAGGTTTCGATCCTGTGGAACTGTGGGTTATGGGCCCACCATGTGGGTTAAAATCAGGAAGGCGCTAACATTTTGCACGGTCATGATGGCAAGGCAGGTTAGAGGATAGCTTGTCAATTATGTTAGCAACAACGTTGGTATCAAGGGCAACAGATGAAGAGAACAATTTTCCTGCTCGTTAAGACGAGGCAGACCAATAGACAAAGTTCTCGTCCATCGGTGGCTACTGGAATGTCATCAACAATTGTAACAAGGTCTTACTGACAGAGTTTGTACACCGAGGTGTTTACATAAGCAGGGAATTATCACTGCCCAGATATGTTAGGTTACTAGAAAGGTTAAACAAAACAATAGAAAGGAAAATGTAGACTCGAATCAGTTATCGGCATTCTCGAGTGTTTAACCACTCAGAACCCGTGGAAACTTGGAATCGGCAAGGAATAATAGTCGATGAAGAACTCATAAGAAGTTATGTAGTTCCGTGATATTCTCGAGATACTAGAGGGTATTACTCGAAGGTAGATCAAAGTCGAGACTGGACAGGTGAAATGATCTGAAGTAGACAAGTACTTTAACTCGTCCGAGAAATGGAATCAAAGGAGAACAATCATGGTCGGAACCACGGTTGCAAAGGACCAAGCATAGATACAAGATGAACTCATCACAAGGGGATTATTATTACAAGAAGCTTCCATGGTAAGTTCCACATTGGGTCCATGGGCATGAACACAAAGGCTCAAGGTCAACTCCCACTTCTCTAATGCACAACTTTCCATTCACTTCTAGCATTCGAAGAAGTTGTAGCATTGAAATTTTACTTGATGAAAAGCCAGCAGAGTATAACCCGTATAACTTTCGAGTTTACACGGATTGAGGGAAGACATAGATTCAACCCATAGGGGCATCTGAGGAACATATACCACAAACTTCATGAGTAAACAACTCAAGCCCGAAAGAAGAGCATGGTTGACAAGAGCGGGGGATACCATTTACCAAAGGTATTATGTATCCAAGGAAAGGCTTACAAGGTTATTGAACATGGAAGACGCTATCGGATAAAATCCAACAAAGGAACTGGTGGTCCACAAGGAATCTGATGTGAGTATCGGTACTTCACCAGAAGAAGAACAAATGTAAGGATATCATATTATAGAAACAACTGACTAATTCAAAGCTAAAATGTAACGAAATTACGATTCCCAAATCGGGGGATCATAAGCAGAGGCTCTGATCAAAGACAAGTTGAATAGACATAGATCGATAATCAATCAAGATTTGATTTGTCGAACACCGGCTCATGTCCGGGGTGACGTCTGAGGCGAAGGGAAGAATTCTAACTGTGATTGATGATTGCAAGCATTCACAAACATATCTAATCAAATGTTCAAAATGACGATGACAAAGGATACTACTGAATATTGCCAGACATATGTAAAGTATCCATAATGCAAGTCGACAAGTATTTGTAGAGCAATAGTTGGAGAGGATTATCGGGAGATCAGATAGTATTCAAAGTATCTTGTGAATCACTTGATCAACTAGGAATGAACAAATCCTCGATAAGTGTGAGGAATTATCCATAGACGTATTCATGTGCCAAAGAATCGCAAGGAAGTGTGACAAGGGATTCTTAAAAGTCGGAGAATAATTTGGTGTATCTTGTAATAACAAGAGCAACCACTACTGCAGGATGGTCCAAACGTGACACTACTATCAGAGACCCTTCGACGTAACTGTGTGCGATGCCATAATTGCAAACCGTGGTGTAAAAAACCCGTCAAAAAGGTGCAAAACGTTTGCGATGACGGATGCATCAAACACGGTTTAGATTTTAGTTGCGTGTGCGATGAAGGGCATACAGTTCAGTTCAATTAACTGTTTGCGATGAGGAGGAACAAAAGAAACGGACAGCCAGATGAAGGTGTGTGTGATATACATCATACGGTTCACTAGGATGAAGTGTGTGTGATTAGGCAACACAATGGAAACGGTTCAATTGAACAAGAAGTGTGTGATACGCGGCAAACAGGTCTGTAATCAGAAATGTGTGCGAAGACCAATAATAACACAGACGATTGCTGATAATAAGCCGTGTGATTTGCTCTATCTACAGAATAATATATATATATATATATATATATATATATATATATATATATATATATATATATATATATATATAGGACTCCTTTTTTATACTCCTGCGAGTATATACTCCCATCGTCAATATACCTTATATACGCATTAATTATACCTCTTTATCATTCTCAATATAATTCATTAAATATTCTAAGATACCCCAATACGAGTTTTGTTGAAAAAATATCATCTGCGACGTACTTTTTGTAATATACCTTTTTCACGTACAAACACATCAGTATATACGTAATCATTTAAAATATGTAGACTCGCATGAATTTTTTCATGAAAATCATTTTGGGGTATCTAATAATTACTAATGAAGTATATTAAAAATAATAAAGAGGTATAAAAGATTCATCTATATGGTATATGAGGAGCGGGAGTACGTGCTCCCAGGAGTACACAACCATTTTCCTATATATATATATATATATATATATATATATATATATATATATTACTAAAATAAACATCCAATTACATAAGTGACTATAAAGATCATTCGAGCATGTGCTTTAGAACAATTGCATGCATTCTAAAGTAGGAGAAACAATCGTCTAGTCATCTACATCTTGTGACGCTCCCGCCACTGCTCTGTGGCTCGATCCCTCATCTGGGGTAGGAAGAAGACACTTCCTCATGTCAACAATCCGCCTGTACATCTCATAACTTGTGTACGCGTCCTTGGCCACGTACTTGACATGTTCATCATCTAGTCTCTCATGCCACACACTGTTCTAGGCGTTCTTGTCCTTTTTGCTCTCATTCTTCATCTTCATGTAGTAGGGGTCAATGATGGCCGAGGCGAGGTCAACCAGGGAGTTCAGTTTGTTTTTGTTGCCGCCCCAGACCTTCTAGTGGTGCTGGATGTTGACAAGATTCGGGCATTTCAATTTCGAAAGCTTGAGCGCTTTTAGATCGTTGGTGGTGTCCACCGTAGCGAAACTGTAGTCTGAGCTATTGATAAACCTGGAGAAACGCTCGCAAGGCCTTGTGGCAAGGTGGTAGTGGTAGACCAGGACGTCATGTCGCACACACGACTGGGCGACGATAACCTTCTAATTGTGCCCGGCACGACCGATGGTGTACTCGAGGTCGAAGCAGACCACTTGGTACTTGTCCTTGGCAAGGTACTCCTCCATAGTTTGGATGGAGCTCTCCACCGAGACTGAATCGTTCGTGTACACCATCGAGAGGGCCTCCCCCCTCATGTGGGTGTCCACTGGGTGATGCATGGTGAACTGCCCTCCGTTGTCGTCGGCGGCCGCTGGGAGCGCCTGTCGGTGTATTGGGCACGACACCTATGGGATCACAAGAATCCCTACTACGGTTGCGCGGCGCGGGGTTGAGAGAAGAGCGGATCAAACATATAGCACATGGTTCGTTTATCCAGGTTCGGGCCGCGAGGATGCGTAAAACCCTACTCCTGCTTTAGTGGATTGTATGTTTGTGTTCTTCAGCTAGCTATGGGGCGTGAGGATCTCCAAAAAGCCGAATCCTCCTCCTGGTCGCCTCGGGCCTCCTTTTATAGGGAAAAGGGGTTGCCACAGTGGCACACAGGAGGTGGAAAGGGTACAGTGATGCGAGGTTATCCCTCGCATTACATGACAAGGTGCATTTAATGCATCTTTCTTAGGTGTCCTTACTTTATCGGGGACGGGGGAGATATCCGTCTTGTTCGTCGCCGCTCCTTCTTGTGTCGACACGCGCCCTGGCCAGCGATGCCTGAGATGCCATGTAGGTAGGCAGGCAGCTGAGGTGGCGCAATGGTGGGTCTTCACAAAGATCTGCATGTCGCCACGCAGGTGCCTGCCCAGCTTGTTGGGTCGGCAGCTGCGTAAGGCGGTGGAAGTTTAGTCGGCGTGGGCTTGATGGTGGCCCTGCGGATGTCCTTGGCAAGGGTCTTGCCGGGGCCGCGACACTTGCTGCCATCCCCGGCAAGGTGCTTGCCGAAGGTCTTGTGGTCCTCCTTGGCTGGGATCCCGCCAAGGGTCGTCGTCTTCTTAGTGCGTATCTGATCTTGAATGTCTTCACAAAGATCTGCATGCCACCACGGGGATGTCTCCCGAATCCTTGCCCCATGGGGGCAGCGGACTCAAGGGTGACTTGCTCCGTAGGCGTGGGGCGAGTTCCCGCGGCAAGGGTCATGCCGGGGCTGCTAAAGCCGGCCCCGACAAGGATCTTGCCGGGCTGCTAAAACTGGCTCCCGGCAAGGATCTTGCCGGGGGAGCCCGCTTCGCCCCTTTGCTCTTTGTGGTCTTGTCTTTGGGCTTCAGTCTTACCCTGGCTTACCTCCCTGGCCTTGCTTGGTGCGGCGGTGCCCGTGGCTCAGACTGCCCGTGCACAGTCATAGGGGTACAAAAAAGTGTACCCCCCTTTTTGTACACCGACAGCAGCCCCCGGGCCTGGGCCTCACATAAGCGCGACGCGTTGTTGGGCTAGGCCCAGAACGGTGCGCGGGCAGGCGGGACGGTTTTTACCGCGGTAAGATTTTTCGCGCGCTGCGCCTGCCACGATCCGCGCGCGTGGCGCGGTGTGGAGGGGTGTGCGTGATGTGGGCGACATGCATGGGGTTGGTTCCCGCAGGCATGCGTCATGTCGTAGTAAAGGGGCGGTTCGCGCCTTCCCTATAAACGGAGGGAGGCGTGGAGGCGCGATCCATTTACTGAATGGGGCCGAGGCGCGGTCTTCAAGGCGTCCACTCCCCACGATCACGGGGTGGGGAGAGGTCGCCTCACCCGTCCCCTCGGTTCTGCACGTCTGCCACGTGTCTCCCATGCGCTTGGGGTGGCAAACAGTGGAGGCGAGAAACCGGGCCGTCGCTGGTTGGGGCGGCGGGTCGGTCCCGGCTCCCTGCGCCTTCCGTGTCTTGATTGGCCGAGCGGGGCGGTCGAGCCCCAACCCCGTTCCTTTATAAAGAGCGGGGGGGGGGGGGGGGGGGGGG
>LR738715.1:418244762-418287248 GCA_902687465.1 Secale cereale
GGGGGGAGGGACGGCGTCTCGCACTCTTCCATCTTCTTCCTCCTTCAGCTTCTGCTCCTCTCTTCCGTTCGTCATGGAGAGAGGAAATCCCGGCCTTTCAACAGTGGCGGCGAGGGTCGCCGCTCGACAACGCATCCCTCCTTCTCCTGCACCTGCGGTGGCAGAGCCGACCACGAGGGGAAGGGGGAGGGGGCGAGGCTGTGGGCGAGGCCGAGGCGCTTAGGGAAGAGGAGGACGGGGTGGCCCGTCGGCCTCGCCCCCTCCAGCAGCTCCTCCTCCAATGGAGGGCCATGTTGGGGATGACCCTTGTGAGTTCTTCGTCAGGTTGCGCCGGCCGCCGCGCCGCCGCCTTCGTCTCCCGACTCCATTTGCACGGGAGATGGAGCTGGATCCGCCGGAGTCGTTGCGGCTGCACATTAGGGGCTGCGGGATCAGTGGCACGCGGGTCCGCGTCGACTTCCCTGCTCCTCATGTGATGTATCTTCGTCAGGGATGGAAGACATTTGCTCGCATCCACAGTTTGACGGATGGGCTCACTCTCCATTTTAAGTTGATGGAGGATGGGCTTCTTTCCGTCAAGGTCTTTGGGCACTTTGGGACTCGTGCAAGGTGCTACGTGGAGAGCTCTTCTGATAGTGAAGATTCCTCCTGGAGCGAGAGTGACGAGGAGGACATCGGCAGCGACGACGAGGGAGGTAGGCGACAGGATGACGGGTCCGACTAGGTGTCGGGTGCCGCTCCTTGTGGCACCGGCGACCCCATCATCCGTGTCGCCGGCTCCTTGAACTTCTCGGGGCCGTCCCCTTGGGCGGCTGGTGTTGGGGGGGGGGGGCTGCGGAAGAGAAAGAGGGCGGGCGGCAAGGTCGTCATGTCGGAGTACGCGGGCATCGACGCCTTCGACGCGTACTGACGTCCTGCCGCCTCGTCTTCGAGCTCTGCTTCCGGCGCCGCCATCGCCATCTAGCCTTTGGGCGGCCACCAAGATGTTCTCTTGGTGTCTTCTGCCACCCGTAGCTCGCCTAGGCGCTCCTTTTGCCCTTCTCGCCTCCTTGACCTGCCTCCTGAGGAGAGGGACAAGAAAGGGATTACGGGAATCTTATCTCTTTTTAGTTTGTAAGCCTTCGACCGTCTGTTAAATTTAAAACTTGTAATCCCCTTGTTCATGTTTTTCATTCCCTATGGACTGTACCTGAGTGGAATGTTTTTAATGAAAAAGGGATGTTTGCCGGGTCATTTGTTTGCAGGTAGAACCTACCACAGGGAACAAATCCATGATATCTCTAAGATAAACATTTTCTCGCCCGGCAACAGGCCTCGCCATCCCCCCACTTCGCTCGACCTTTCTCACGCCTTTGGCGGAGGCAGGGATGAAGTGGGTTTAGGCTCCTTGTTTCATCCTTTCGGTGCCGCGACTACGACCAAACTTGGTCCCAGGAATGAGCCCTAGGGTCTAGAGTTATGGGAGCACGGTAGTTGTAAGGAAAGAAACGAGGTTTCACATACCTCAGTCCATAATGGAATGCATGATAAGGGATGAAGAACTTATCTGAAGCTGCAGCCCCCGGCAACCCTGGTTTGCCATGGGTGAATCTTTGCTCTTGCAGCCCCCGGCAATACTGGCTTGCCGGGGCCTAGATGCTGGTTTGTTCCTTTTTCTTCTCCCCAAGTGGTTTCGGCAAGGATATCTGTGTGTCCTGTGAACCAAAGAAGATAAAAGAAAGACGAAGGGATGCAAACTCCACCTCTAAGCTAGGGGTTAGTCGCCGCTAAGCACTATCAACCCTAACCAAGGACGAGACTCGACCTAGCATGCATGCTATAACTTAGGGCGCCAATGCTTAATTTATTTATGCTCAGGGTCTGCGCCTGGCTTTGTACAAAGGGTTACATGCGTTGTCGGCAAGGCTCGTACAAAAGGTGGCTTGCCGGGGGGCCCGACAAGCCGCGCCACACGGGTAAAACTTGCGAAGATGCTCAATGTTCCAGGAGTTGCTCGCCGGAACGTCATTTTTGGTCTCCAGGCGGACTGCGCCAGGCCTGGTGACTCGTATTACCCGATAAGGGCCTTCCCACTTCGGCGTCAACTTGTTGGTATTCTTGGCCGATTGAACGCGCCGAAGAACAAGGTCGCCTTCCTCAAAGCTTCGGGCACGGACCTTGCGGCTATAGTAGCGGCGCAAGGCTTGCTGGTAGCATGCTGCTCTCACAGCCGCCCGAAGACGATCTTCCTCAAGGAGCGTTGCGTCATCTTGCCGCAGTTGCTCTTGCTCGAGCTCATCATAAGCGAGCACTCGAGGTGACCCGTATATGAGTTCAGTGGGGAGAACTGCTTCTGCCCCGTATACTAGGGCAAAGGGTGTCTGGCTGGTGGCTCGATTTGGCGTCATTCTGATCGACCAAAGAACCGTCGGCAACTCATCAGTCCAGCGCCTTCCACTCTTGCGCAGCCTGTCAAAGGTCTTTGTCCTTAAGCCTCGTAGTACTTCAGCGTTTTCTCTCTCAGCTTGACCATTGCTTCGTGGGTGGGCAACGGAAGCAAAACAGACTTTGCTGCCGAGGTCTTGGGTACATTGCATGAAGGTGCGGCTTGTGAACTGCGTGCCGTTGTCGGTGATGACCCTGTTGGGTACACCAAAACGGCACACTAGTCCCTTGAAGAACTTGACGGCTGACAGAGCTGTGACCTTCCTCATTACCTCCACCTTCGGCCACTTTGTGAACTTGTCGATTGCAATGTACAAGTACTCAAAGCCCCCGACAGCGCGGTGGAAAGGGCCTAGTATGTCGAGCCCCCAGACCGAGAAGGGCCAGGAGAGAGGAATGGTTTGAAGGGCTTGAGCTGGTTGATGAAGTTTCTTTGAATGGAACTGACACGCTTCACACCTGGTGACCAGTGTTGTCGCATCCTGGAGGGCGGTGGGCTAGAATAAGCCTTGCCGAAATGCCTTGCTGGCAAGGGCTCTTGACCCTATGTGGGATCCACATATGCCTCCATGTATCTCTGCCAACAGCCCCAGTCCTTCCTCTCGAGGGATACACTTCAATTTCACGCCGTTCGGTCTCTTTCTGTACAGGACGTCATCGACGAACTGGTACATAGCAGACCGACGGGCTACTTTTTCCGCTTCTTCCAGCTCCTCGGGAAGTTCCCCAGTTTGGAGGAATCAGACGGTATGCTGTGCCCACGCTGGAGCCTGAGGCTCGACGGCGAAGACTAAAGGAATTTCCTCCGCTATAGGAGCGGCTGTCTCGACGGTAAGAGCCTGACGCTCCGCCCGAGCTAGCCGTCCCGTGGCAGGGTCAGTGTCCCCGGCAACATCCTTGCCGGCGTCTCTGGGGAGCTCGGCGGGAAAGTACTTGCCGGGCCCTGATTTCCTCCTCTTGTTTTGCTCGGTTGATGGATCAACTGATGGCTGAGAAAGCTAAAGCACAAAGGTACCTCGTTCCACACGTAACTTGAGGGCAGCACACTTTGACAGGTAATCGGTGATGTCGTTCTCTACTCGGGGAACGTGCTCCGCCTGTATACCATCAAAGCGCTCTTCCAGCTTTCTCAGTTCATCGACGTAGGCCTTCATCAACGGGCTCTGGTAATCTTTGTTGACTTGTTTGACGACAAGCTGCGAATCGCCCCTGACAATGAGTTTCTTGATTCTGAGGTCCACCGCGATCCTAAGACCAGCAAGCAGCCCCTCATATTCGGTAGTATTGTTCGTTGATACCTCCCTGGGGAAGTGCATCTGGACCACGTACTTGAGGTGCTCTCCGGTGGGCGCGACAAGCAGTACGCCAGCCCCGGCGCCCTGTAAGGAGAAAGCTCCATCAAAGTACATGATCTAGTTGCAACTCACCTCTTTGCCAGGGAGAGCAGTTTCCTGGGCTTCTTCATCAGGCGTCGCGGTCCATTCTGCAACGAACTCCGCCAGGACTCGGCTTTGAATCGTCGAGGTACTTTCAAACTTGAGGCCAAAGCTGGACAGCTCCAGTGCCCACTCTACAATTCTTCTCGTTGCATCTGGAATGTGCAATAACCGTTGCAGAGGGAGGCGAGTGACGACAGTGATCTCGTGCGCCTGGAAGTACTGACGCAGCTTCCTCGAGGCCATAAGAAGGCCGAAGAGCAATTTCTGCACACCGGAGTACCTTGATCTAGCCCCCTGCAAGAGGGAGCTAACAAAGTAGACCGGGTCCTGCATCATTTTTTTCCTTGGCGGCACTCCAACCGGCTGTGTCGTCTCTGCACCAACGACATCAGGCTCTGTCGCTGCTATCACCTTGTCATCAATTTCTCTCTGCGCCACTAGTGCGGCGCTAACCACCTGGTTCGTTGCCGCCAGGTATAGCAGCAACGGTTCTTGTGGCCTAGGCGCAACTAGTACTGGCATGGAGGAAAGATACCTCTTCAAATCTTTCAATGCTTCTTCGGCTTCTAGCGTCCACTCCATCGGGCCCGCCTTTTTCAAAATCTTGAAAAAGGGGAGGGCGCGCTCGGCATACTTGGAAATGAATCTGCTCATGGTGGCAACGCAGCCAGCAAGCCGACGCACATCCTTGACCCGTTTGGGTGCTTCAGTCTGTTCTATAGCTTTGATCTTGTCCGGATTGGCCTCTATCCCACGCTGTGACACAAAGAACCCGAGAAGCTTGACGGACGGGACGCCGAAGACGCACTTCTCAGGGTTCAGCTTGAGATTGATCTTGCGCAGGTTTGCAAACGTCTCTTGTAGATTCGGTATGAGGGTTGCCCTGTTCTCGATTTTGACCACTATATCATCCATATAAGCTTCCATGTTTCTATGGAGCTGGGGTTCAAAACCAATCTGGACTGCCCTTGCAAATGTCGATCCAGCACTCTTCAACCCGAAAGGCATTCGTACGAAACAATACATACCACATGGGGTGATGAATGCTGTCTTCTCTTCGTCTTCCCTTGTCATGAAGATCTGGTGGTAGCCGGAGTAGGCATCGAGAAATGACAACAGGTCACACCCAGCCATGGAGTCAACAATCTGGTCGATGCGCGGCAACGGGAAGGGGTCTTTGGGACAAGCCTTATTGATATCTGTGTAATCAATACACAGCCTCCACTTCCCATTCGCCTTGCGCACTACCACCGGATTAGCCAACCACGTTGGATGGAGCACTCCTCTTACCAAACCCACTGCTTCCAGTTTCTGGATCTCCTCTGTGATGAACTCTTGTCGTTCCAAAGCTTGCTTCATGACCTTCTGCTTGATGGGCCGCGCATGAGGACAGACAGCAAGGTGGTGCTCAATCACCTCCCTGGGAACGCCGGGGATGTCGGATGCTTGCCATGCAAACACATCGACATTTGCCCGCAGGAAGGTGACGAGCGCGTCTTCCTATTTGTCGTCAAGGGTGGAGCCTATGGTGAAAGCCCCTCCCGTGCCGTCCTCCTTGACAGAAACCTTCTTGGTTCCCGGCGGTGTGGCCCTGGACTTCTTGTTTCCGCCGGCGGAGCTCTCTGGCATGTCCTCGATGGGAGCACTACACTCCGAAGAGGTGCGCTTGCCGGAGTGGGTGTCCGAGGTCTCACCAGTCTTCTTCTTCTTCTTCCCGCCCGGGGCTCCAGTGGCAGGAGCAAGTGCCCTAGTGGCGGCAGCTGCTGCAACTGCCTGTTGGTATAGTTGGTCAGCGCAAATCAGCGCATCTTTTTTATCGGAGGGGATGGTGATGATCGTCACAGGTCCTGGCATCTTCAGGGTGTTGTAGGTGTAGTGTGATGCTGCCATGAACTTGGCCAACGCTGGGCGGCCAAGGATCCCATTGTAGGGAAAGGGGATCTTGGCGACATCGAACACAATCATTTCTGTCCTGTAGTTCAGATCACTTCCAAAAGTCACGGGCAGCGTGACCTTCCCCTTTGGTTGACTTCTCCCCGGGCTGACCCCCTGAAACATGCCCGTCTCTTTGAGGTCTCCGTCAGGAATCTGTAGCTTCTTGATCACAGTGGGCGAGAGTAAGTTCAGACCGGCCCCGCCATCGACTATCATCTTTGTCACCTTGAGGTTGCGTATTGTTGGTGAAACCAACAATGGCAAGCACCCCACCGCAGTAGTGCGATCAGGGTGATCCTCACTGTCAAAAATGATAGGTGTGCTTGACCATTTCAGTGGCTTTTGGGCACCAGACGACGGCTCCGCCGCTGTAATCTCACGCGCCCACTGTTTCAGTTAGCGGTGAGAAGTATGCAGCGAGGCACCGCCATCGACGCACATGGCCTCCGTGGCTTTCTGAAACTCTTGGTCGCCAGACTCGTCGTCCTCTTCATGATCGTCGTCTTCTCGCTTTCTGTCACAGCCTCGGGCGGGCCTCTCCTGCTATTTATCCTTGCCGCGATGGCTTGCTTGGCCGTCACGCTTCTTGCCGGACCCCTCAGCACCGTCCTGGTCCTTCTCCTTGTCCCGCCTCTCATATTCAGCCCTCTGCTTCTCAGCAAGGAGCTCAACCTATCGGCAGTCCTGGAGATCATGGCCTTTGGTGCAATGGATCTTGCAGTATCGCTTGCCGGAGTTTCCTGGCTTCTCGGCAACCGCCAAGGCCCGGCAGGCGACACACCTGGCAATTTCCTTGCCGGGGTCATCCGCCTTGGTTTTCTTGGCGCAGCCGGCATCATCAGATCCCTCGACGACAAGCACGGCTGTACCTTTGCGCTTCCTATTGCGGTGCCGGCCTTTATTCGCCGGGGTGGCAGTATCTTCATCTGAAGAGTTGGTTTCCGCGCCGGCTTCTTCGCCGGGGTACTTCCTTTCTTCTTCAGCCCGGACACATCTGTCAGCAAGAACATAGAGTTCCGCCACATCTTTCACCTTGGTCATCGCCAGTTCTTCACGCATCTTGCGGTTATGCACGTTCTGATGGAACACGCTGATGATGGCGGCAGGGTGAACATCAGGGATATTGTACTGTACCCGGCTGAACCTCTGTATATACTTGCGCAGACTCTCGCCTTCCTTCTAGCGGATGACGTGCGGGTCACTTGCTTGGCCATGGGCTTGGTGACCTCCAGTAAAGGCGCCAAACTCATGGCACAAATCCGACCAGGAGGAAATAGAGTCCACCGGCAAATGCATCAACCACGACATGGCGTTGGGTTTAAGAGACAATGGAAAGTAATTCGCAAGCACCTTATCGTCGCGGGCTCCGGCAGCTTGCATCGCGATGGTGTAGATGCTAAGGAACTCCGACGGATGGGTATTGTCGTTGTACTTCTCGCCAACGTCAGGCTTGAAGGTGCGGTGAGTGGGCCACTAGAACTGCCGTAGCTCACGGGTAAAAGCCGGACAGCCTACCTCGTAAGGTAGACCTCCAGGGCTCTCCGGTGCTGGGTGGTTCACAGTAGGCCCTGCTCGCGTGTCTGACTGGTGGCGCGCTCCGCGCCGGTGCTCGATGGTGGTTCGAGCGTCTTCATGAGCTCGCTCCTAAAGAACTTGACGCTGATCGTCGTTGGTCCGTGGGTTGGATGACGCTATGGAGATGTCGTCACCCGCGATGTCTCGACGAGTCGACACACGCGGTACCGGGCGAGGAGGAGGCGAATGCACCGTGGCCACGGTGCTGCCGGTCCTCCCGCCACCGGTGCATGGGACCCCATCGGAGCGCCGACCCGGGGGCCTCGCTGGACTTGGTTCATCCTTGTTGGCGACCGCGACAAGGCTTCGGATGGTGGCTCTCCATTCGTCGAGTTTCCCCGTAACGGGAGGAAATTCTAGGAGCAACTACGCGCGCGCCAGGGCTTCTGCTGGGGTTAGCGGTAGCAAAACCTGCACGGACCGTGACGCGCTTCGACCCCCAACCATGTCAGGAGGAGCTCCATCACGATCCCGCGGTCGCATGCCGTTTTCACCAGCGTTTCGGTGGGCGGGCAGGTCTTCTACGTCTCGGGAGTGGCGCTCGGGGCTCTTCCCACGGTGACGCCCGGGATCTTCGGTGTGATGACGCCGTTCGTCGCGAAGCTACTTGGGAGGAGCGCGCTGTTGGCGCCGACGTGGGAGTCCTGGAGGGCCTTGCATCGCCTTCGGGTGATGTGGCAGCGATCCTGGAAGGCCCCGCGCCACCCGCGGAGGGCCTGGCTCCGTCTTTGGATTTGGCGGTGTGTGGCCCGTTACCAGGCGCACAAACATCGCCACCTCCCAAACTCCGGTTGCTTGGACGGTGTTGGTGTTCGCGAGCAGCGCCCCGGGTCCTTCCGCGACCGGTCCGCTGCTCGCCCGCGTCAGGACGGGCTGTCCAGCTTCCGACTGGCCAACCGCCACCGTCGTCTTCCTCTTGGGCGCCATGACGATGAAGAAGTGTCAAACTAACTGCTAAAGCCGATTCTCACAACTGCGCCCCCTACCTGGCGCGCCAAAGATGTTGGTGTATCGGGAACGACACCTATGGGATCACAAGAATCCCTACTACGGTTGCGGGGCGCGGGGTTGAGAGAAGAGCGGATCAAATAGATAGCACATGGTTCGTTTATCTAGGTTCAGGCCGCGAGGATGCGTAAAACCCTACTCCTGCTTTAGTGGATTGTATGTTTGTGTTCTTCAGCTAGCTATGGGGCGTGAGGAGCTCCAAAAAGCCGAATCCTCCTCCTGGTCGCCTCGGGCCTCCTTTTATAGGGAAAAGGGGTTGCCACAGTGGCACACAGGAGGTGGAAATGGTACAGTGATGCGAGGTTATCCCTCGCATTACATGACAAGGCGCATTTAATGCGTCTTGCTTAGGTGTCCTTGCTTTATCGGGGACGGGGGAGATATCCGTCTTGTCCGTCGCCGCTTCTTCTTGTGTCGACACGCGCCCTGGCCAGCGATGCCTGAGATGCCATGTAGGTAGGTAGGCAGCTGAGATGGTGCAATGGTGGGTCTTCACGAAGATCTGCATGTCGCCACGCAGGTGCCTGCCCAGCTGGTTGGGTCGGCAGCTGCGTAAGGTGGTGGAAGTTTAGTCGGCATGGGCCTGATGGTGGCCCTGCGGATTTCCTTGGCAAGGGTCTTGCCGGGGCCTCGGCAAGGGTCTTGCCGCGACGCCTGCTGCCATCCCCGGCAAGGTGCTTGCCGGAGGTCTTGTGGTCCTCCTTGGCTGGGATCCCGCCAAGGGTCGTCGTCTTCTTAGTGCGTATCTGATCTTGAATGTCTTCACGAAGATCTACATGCCACCACGGGGATGTCTCCCGAATCCTTGCTCCATGGGGGCAGCGGACTCAAGGGTGACTTGCTCCGTAGGCGTGGGGCGAGTTGCCGCGGCAAGGGTCTTGCCGGGGCTGCTAAAGCCGGCCCCGGCAAGGATCTTGCCGGGGCTGCTAAAACTGATCCTTGCCGGGGGAACCCGCTTCGTCCCTTTGCTCTTTGTGGTCTTGTCTTTGGGCTTCAGTCTTACCCTGGCTTACCTCCCTGGCCTTGCTTGGTGCGGCGGTGCCCGTGGCTCAGACTGCCCGTGCATAGTCATAGGGGTACAAAAAGTGCACCCCCCCTTTTTGTACACCGACAGCGCCATTGGAGCCATGGGGATCGCCATTAGAACCGCTGGATGTCCTCTCTCTATGTCTCATCGTGGGTGTGCTTATTGTGTCGTGTGACATGAGAGATGAAGGTAAATGGTCGCAGGAATAGTTGGGGGCCGGGCGGTCCGGATTCTCTGGGCGTCCACATGGCAGTTTTTGCAGCGGGTAACTATATTGTCGCGCCGTCCCCGGCGCAACCACATGCACACGAACGTGCGTGATCGTGCGCCGGTCCCAAACATTGGGAGCGTGCATCGAGGGACGAGGGCAGAGCACCCGGAGGGACGCGAGAGCAGAGCGCGCACGGCGGGATGGTAGCAGAGTGCGCCGCGGCCGCATGAACCGCAAGCAACCACACGCAGGAAATGCTCGCCTACAAGACGGACGACATGTCACATCCCTAGCTTCTCGTAATGCACTAGGCTAGCCTCATGTGTCCATCATGTTTAATCTTGAAAGAAACTTCAAATGGGGATTGCCTAAACCCTAGCAGTAAAGGAATTCACTAGGTTCAATTAAAATATTTTCAGTAAATCCAAATGGTTTTCGAAAAGGTTCATCATTTACGGAATATACTGTAAACAGTAACCAGAGGTGATGCACATTTTTCCATGACATATTTGGGATCTGAATTAAATCATACTCTATTTGCATTTGGGCATTTAAATGCTTTAAAATATTTTAAATGCTCAAATAATCATAAACTAAAATGTTTACTGTTGTATTTATTCTAAACAGTAGCCATGCTTAGTTTCATGATTTTTGGAAATGCTCTGGCATTTTTAATAAAGCCCTAAAGTTTACAAAAAAAATAGAAAACAGAAAGTATTAATAAGAGAGAGAGAGAGAGAGAAGAGTTACCTGGCCCACCTACCTGTAGCCGGCCCAGCTGCAGGCTCGGCCCACCAGGGGTAGCACTATCTTCCTCCTCCTGCCAGGAGGAGAAGCAGCTGCGTGCCCGGCGCACAGCCGGCCGCGGCCACGTCTCCCCGCCACCTCCTGCTCCGTTGGCCCTCCTCGACCCCCCTGGAGACGCCACGCACGCCCCCCAGGCCCCTCTCACTCTCCCTCGATGTCTCTCCCCTCTCCTGGCTCTCTCCCCTGCGCAACCAAACGCAACCGTCGCTGCCGACGAGCTCCCCCGCGGCCACAACCATCTCCGAGCCTCTCCGACGCGCCCCCGAGCTCCGCCGTGATTCCCCGGTCCTCTCCTCCGAGCCACATGAAGCCGGACGCCCTGGAGCACCGTCGTTGACGCCATCTCCGCCCTCTGCACCGACGGCCGTCGTCGACCGATTCGTCGTCACCAGGCCTTTCCCGAGCCCGCTGAGATCACCGACGACCCCGCCGTGATCTCCTCTACCAAATCCCTCTCTCCCCGCCGTCGTTTTCCTCCTCTAGCCCCGCTGTCCACCGGAGCCGAGAGCTCGTCACCGCCGTTCATGTCACCGCTGCGGCCACAGCTGCTGCCGCTCGCGTCCGAACCCATAAACGAGCTCTGCACACGCCTAGGAGACGAACACCACCACTAGTTCCCCCTCTCGTGCTGTGTGGCGCCGTCTTCATCAACGCCCGAGCTCCGGCCGCCGCCACGCTGCTCGCCGTCGTTGTTTCCGGCCGCCCCAGGCCCGGCGACCACCATCGTTGGATGCGCGGGAGCGCCAGCAAGCCGTAGCTTCAATCCGCGCCTCGAATGGTGCCCTTTGGGCGTTTTCCGACACGCCCTGCCGTCTCGGCACTCGCCGGCGGCGAGCCGCCGGCCAGTTTGAACCGCCTGACCAGGGGTTTGACTCCCCCTGAGTCACTGACTCGTGGGGCCGGCTTCTGTTTAATTAGTTTAGGTTTTTAGGTTAAGTGCTAATCACCTAATTAGTTAACCCCTAGTGCCACTGCCATGTGGGCCCCGTGCCCGTTTAGTTTAATTTAATTTTCGTTTTAGTTTAGTTCTTAACCTAGTGGGACCCACACGTCAGAGTTGACTTTGCTGACGTGGCCGTTAACTGGACCCACCTGTCTGTGACTCAAGCCTGCACTGAGAGACTAACCAGTGGGACCCACTAGTCAGGTTCGACCTGGACCAGCCCCTGTTGACTGCTGACATCAAAGTGACGTCATGCTGACGTAATAATTATTTTCTGGAATTTAAAATAAATCAGGAATGATTTATTTATTTCAGAAAATAGCTGAAACTTCTAAAAATCACTGAAAAAAATCTATAACTCCAATGAAAATAATTTATATATGAAAATTGATCAGAAAAATTCAAGGAATTTGTTTATGGCATTTTCGTGCATGTTTGAACAAGTTAAATCTGCTGATTAGGTCAAATCAATTAAATGACAATTGAATAATCACATATGGAGTTTGAATTTGAATCTTTGATTCAAACCAACTTCATTTAATATGGTTGCTAGCTGCATTAGCTCAACCAATAGCATATTGCCATGTCATGATCATGCATCATGTTGTCGCATTGCATTGATTGTGTTCTTTCTCTGTTGCCGGTGTTTGTTCCCTCTCAGTAGACGTTGTTCCGGCGATGTGATCGATGACACTGATGAAGACACAGTGCTATCTTCAGAAGTGCCACGCAAGCAAAACCCCATTGAGCATTCCGATACAATCCCACTCTCTCGCTCTTGCTCTCTTTTACTGCATTAGGACAACAACACTTCAACTGTTACCTGCTGCGGTAGTTGAACCCCTTTTCACTGCATGACCTTGCATTGCCACAGTAAATAGTTGAAACCCACTAGCATGAGTAGGAGTTGTTCGAGCCATGTTGTGCCTACTCATTCATGCTTTCTGGTTATGCCTGCTATTGCTTAGAGTTGTGTCAGGTGTGATTCATCGCGGATGAATTGGAATGTGGTTAACATGTCCTGCTATTGAGAGCTAAGTGTGTGAACACGATTTGGTAAAGGTAGCGATGAGAGGCCATGTAGGAGTACATGGTGGGTTGTCTCACTGAAACCGTCCTCAGGAACTGAGTTCTGTGTTGGTTGATCCATGAACAGCTACTACCACACGTAGGGCCCTGAAATATGACCCCGCTCGACTTATTGACTGCCCATGTCCTCTGTGTAGGAGTTACAACTAGTTTCTGGTGTTTGTAGTTTACTGGAGGTCGTGCGCAGCGCTGACCCTCGGGGTCGGCTGTGACGCGGCAGGTACGTGGCCGGGTGTATCGAGCGCCCGTTCGGTGACTCGGGAACCCTGTACACATCGTTTGGGGCCGTGAGAGACACCCCGGCCGGATCTCCCCACGGATGGAACCCAAATAGGTGATAAACCTGGACTAGAGACTTGAGTGGTTGGTTAGGTCGTGGTCTACACCC
Organism: Secale cereale; assembly: GCA_902687465.1. Classification (NCBI taxonomy): domain Eukaryota; kingdom Viridiplantae; phylum Streptophyta; class Magnoliopsida; order Poales; family Poaceae; genus Secale; species Secale cereale. The sequence continues at coordinate 418,257,609 of LR738715.1, forward strand.
ACATCGGCTTTCGCTTGTAGTCTGCCGAGCACATGTCGTGTGCAGACGCTAAGTGGTGGAAACATGTGTGAAGAAGTACACCCCTGCAGGGTTATATATGATCTATTTGAATAGCAGTGTCCGCGGAAATGGACTTCTGGGTTACCGGTACATTTCATAGACAAGTGAAAGTGGATACTCTAAAACACGCAAGATAAGCGTGAGTGCTATGGATGGCCTTCTCGTAGGGAGACGGGAGCGGATCCATAGTGGTGTATTGATTGGTGAATATGTGGACTCGTGTGCGCCACCTCAAAAGAGTTACTTGCAGTTGTAGTTTAGGATAGCCACCAAGTCAAAGCTGGCTTGCTGCAGTCAAACTCCACCACCCCTTTGTTGATGCATATGTAGCTAGTTCTGATGTAAGTCTTGCTGAGTACCTTTGTACTCACGTTTGCTTAATTTATGTTTTTGCAGAGAGACTCCAGTCTCACTAGTGGTTCCGCGTGGACTTCGACGTTTAGCTTGTTACCTCAGCTACGATCTTGCACCCTTGGGAGGGTCGTGTAGATAGTCAGGCTTCTCAGCCTTTTTCATTTGTAGTTGCCTGTACTCAGACATCTTATGCTTCCGTTGCCTGTATTCTCTGTATGTTGGGTCATGTGACCTCTGTTTGTAATAAATGCTATGATGGCTCTTCTGGGCCTTTATCTATATGAGTTGTTGAGTTATGTTGTGATGCCATGTTGTACATCACATACTTGCATGTTATGCGTACGTGTAATGTGTATTGCTATGTGTGGGATCCGACACCTAGTTGTTTACCTTTGGTAGCCTATCTTACAGGGAAATGTCTCCTAGTGCTTCCATTGAGCCTTGGTAGCTTGCTACTACTCCGGAACACTTAGGCTGGCCGGCATGTGTCCTTCTTCGTTCCTGTGTCTGTCCCTTAGGGGAAATGTCACACGTTGTTCCTTTAAGTCCTTGTAGCTTGCTACGACATGGGTTCATACATTGATGACCGACACGTTCGTTGCTGGGTCATGTATGCCTGTCTCTGTAATTTAGCACCACTTTTGGTTTATAACTAGTCATGTCGGCCTGGGTTCTCTGTCATATGGATGCTAGCGACACTATCATATACGTGTGCCAAAATGCGCAAACGATCCCGGGCTAGGTAAGGTTGCACCCGTGGGGATACCGTGCGTGAGGACGCAAAGAGATATGATGTGTTACAGGCTAGACCTGTGTGACTTAGGATCTGGGTCCTGACAGCTTTGGTATCAGAGCCTGACTGCCTGTAGGATTAGTAGGCCAAACTGGTCGAATTCGTGTCTAGAAACTCTTTAGTTATATAGGGGAATTGATTGTGGAAGGGAACGTAAGGCTCTTTTTACTCCTTTACCCTATGACCCTCTGATCTGAGTCACCTTCTCCTTTCTATGGGGATTAAGAACTAGGATTCTCATTCTATTTATTAGGATCACGTTAATGTGGATTCAAATCTCAGTTTAGTCTCAAGTACTTCTGTTTGTTAAACTGTTGGTCTCAGAACCTTGACATTATGATGTTAAGTGATTATGCTACCCTTTTGCTTGGATCTCAAAATCTTTTTGGGCATTTACAACCGTTATGCTGTCCGAGTCTTCCCAGGTTTCTGAACAATCTGATGCGATTGCAAATCCCTTCCTCCTGTTTCCAATGCTCCTTTGGGCCAGATTAACCACACTAGTCGTTGTGTTGAGGTACTCCGTTGCCTCGGCATACATGTTGGAGTTATTATTATGACCCCAGGTGTCCTAAAGAATAACCCAGTAATCTAGCAATACTCTGTATTCCCAGTGTGATGATTCTGGCCATCATTCTCGAAAGCATCCCGTGATGCCATTTAGTTAGTAGGCATTCTATTTCTGGGTTCTTGAACCCAAGATTCATTCTACCTACTTCATGTTGGTAGTATTTCCTCGTCCCTTTAGGATATTAGTAACCTTGTGATAGTCCTCGAGGTCTGTGGTTATCGTTCTTCCAATACCATGAATCATCATGGTAGAAGTTCTTCTGAACCAAAAGATCACAGCCAGAGTGCTCTTGAGTAGTAATCCATTCATATTGTGACTCTGCCAGTCCTACCTTTCTTTATGGGTTATCCGGAAGAATTATGTTGAACTAGTTCGACATGCTAACCTATGCATCCACAACTCAAAAGGCTATATGTTCTTTGAGTTGTCTCCCTTTAGTTGTATTCCGGCCTTCGTCTATCAGTTGATAGTCAAGAGTAGTTGTGCATTTGTGCTATCGATGCCTATTATTCTTATGGTCCGTCAATCCATTCTATTTCATAATGACTAGGAGAAACAAACTCCAGTACCTCATCCATATCCAGGATTGGGTCAAATAAGTTGTACTTCTTAGATGAAGAATGCTAATCCAGCTTCTAATCTGTTCTATCATGGAGTATTACCATCCTTATGTCAAGAATGTCATGGGAATTGCACCACCTCCTATGAACTCTTGATACAGTGATACTTCTCACCATCATCGTTCATTCCTTGGTCTCTGTGTTGTTGTAACCGGAATACTGACAAGTGAATCGTGATGTGTGTAGTCAATACTCCTAGCAACTCCGTTGCCTGGTAGTTAATGGACGGTAATCTCATTCTTAGCATGTTGGATACGGAATCATCATTCTAAGAATGATCATGCTACCCAGTCCTTATTTCTCGTGCACTCTCTGATCAATGAGTTAGGATTGTGTCAAGCTCTCGCTCTTTTGATCATATCGCCTTGCCTTGAAAAGCAAGATCGTTCTCGGGCTTAGCAACATATCGTTGGTTCATGATTTCCGAATATCTTCTCGGAAGTATTACCAGGTTGTCCCCTGACCGCTATGTTGAGTTCATGATTAAGTTGGTTTTCTTATAAACCACCGCTTCCCCGAAAATCTGTGTTGGATACCCTGAACTAGTTGGTTAAGCTAAACAACAAATTGGAGAGCTGGAAGATAAAAGCTTGCCTGACTTAGTTCCTTCCAAGGGATATCTTTTGTGTGTGTGTTGAAGAAAGATGATATCCTCATCGATATTGATCCTCGTGATCAATTGCTGGATCTATTGTCTTGTCCAAACTTTGATTTGAGTGTGGGCTATCGTCAAGTCGAATCAGAACCAATGGTATTCGTAATGTTGTCTTACTCGTGGTTGATCCCTCGAGCATACACCGTTACATCTATTGGTCTGACCAATGCTATCCCCTTTGTTAACATAGTTATGGAATTCCATTTTATGGAAGCCTCGATGAATTGTTGTCGAGCCCATCGGCGACATGTTTATCCTCTCCATGATTCATGTTGAACATTAAAGCTAACATTGGAAACTTTTGCAAGCATCATCTTTGTGTTAGCTCATGAAGTAGATGTCTTGATGTAAGAAGTGGCTTCCCCTAATTCATGAGTACTTGATGTAAGTTGCCGCCGTGAATTTGAGAACGCTTGTTTTAATTCCTCTGGAATCATCCCAAATCAGTCACGCATGTGCGAAGTATTCTATGGTTTGATAGACTGATCATCTCCATTCCATATGTATTCCTAGCACACCAAGCCACTGATTGATTTGTTCAAGGAGAAGAAGTTCCATCATAAGGGCTAATCATATGACTTATGTAAGGACTAAGATATCCTAGACGATGGTCCCCAACCAGAACTCGGTAGTGTTTTATCATAAGACTACTACGTGGTCATGCCTGTCTTAGACAACGTGTTCACAGGTTTGTAGCAGAACCAACTCATGTTTTGGAGCTTGCTATCCTAGTTCAATCCCGAGAATTTTGCAACGTCGTCTCATCGATTTGGGTTGCAAACCTTCATTTTTATTTCTAGACTCGATGAGTCTGGAATATCCTGACACCAACCAGAACTGAATCTCACGCAGATATGATGGTTGGAGCATTTTTTTCAAGAAACTATAATATTGGTCTCTCGATAACCGGTAAAGTGGATGTTGTGGCGAACGCACCCAGCCAGAAGACCTATTGTTGTAGTATCTTGATTGAAGAAGTTGGCCACTTCCCCATAAGGATTTCGTAGGATTTACTCCCTAGTTGTTCCTTATGGATTGGTGTGCTCTTGAAGTCCGAACTTTTACTTGACGTTCTAGGTACCAAACCATTTTAATAAATGGGTTGCGCTAGCACATCAAGGAGAACATTAGAAGCGGAGTGCTAAATGTCTCTCGATCGATCATCTAGATTTTTCCCCTTGACTCCGCTAAGGTGAAATCTGAGAAAGTGTTATCTTCCTTTGCATCTGCATCGTCCATCGCTATTCATCATGGTCGTATGTTGTGTTGTCAGCACCATTGGCACGGATAATGGTTAAACCTTGATGATGATGGAAATGCTCAAGTTCTTGAGAGCACGCACAAGCACTAGGTGTTATCCTCGACACTAACCGGGATTGCTCCCAGTGTTCTTGGTCATGCTATAACCTCTCAAAGAGTAGATTCACGTTCTACTGCTGGGTTTCTTCCCAGTTACCAGAATCATTCCCAGCATTTGCATTTTGTTCCCAGCTTGCACCACCATCGTGCTAACTTTCCATTGGTTTCCCTTCTCAGCAACTGCTGTTCAGGATTATCTTCAAAAGTGGTTCTACCATGGGTCCCATCAATTTCCGTTGATAGGCAAAATAACTCATTGTGTTGTCTTCAACAAGGTAGTCCACATCATCCATGCTAGTCGGGGTATGTCGTTCTCCCGAACTCTGGTAATCTATCGACTGTGATTTGCCTTAGGCTGGTATAGAGAGTTTCAATGACCTCTATACCAAAAGTAATTCTTTTTGCCACTTAAGGGAATAATTCTATGAGTCACCTTCTCTAAGGTGCCCCGTCTGGTGACATCGATCACCATCTTCTTTAAGTGTGGAATTATTGCCTACCAAGTGAACCTTCATCATTTGTTTCACTCCATCCCTTTGGATGTGTGTCCCGTGTCTCAGCTCAAGAGATGTTTCAACGTCTCAGTGCATGAGTTGATTTTGAGTTGCTCGATCTTTCAAAAGATCAATTTTGTAGAGTTTCTTTCGTCGTCACTGTGTTGGACGAAGATCTCGAAAGCAAGGATGACAGAATCAACATGAGGCAAGCAATCAACACTTATATGGAGGACACTTGGATCATGAAGATTGTGTTAGTTAGTGTCCCCTATGATTTCTTATCTCACGTCCTGAATCTCGGGACGAGATTCTTGTTTAGTAGGGGTGAGTTGTCACATCCCTAGCTTCTGGAAATGCACTAGGCTAGCCTCATGTGTGCATCGTGTTTAATCTTGAAAGAAACTTGAAATGGGGATTGCCTAAACCCTAGCAGTAAAGGAATTCACTAGGTTCAATTAAAATATTTTCGGTAAATCCAAATGGTTTTCAAAAATGTTCATCATTTATGGAATATGCTGTAAACAGTAACTAGAGGTGATGCACATTTTTCCATGACATATTTGGGCTCTGAATTAAATCATACTCTATTTGCATTTGGGCATTTAAATGCTTTAAAATATTTTAAATGCTCAAATAATCATAAACTAAAATGTTTACTGTTGGATTTATTCTAAACAGTATCCTTGCTTAGTTTCATGAGTTTTGGAAATGCCGTGGCATTTTTAGTAAATCCCTAAAGTTTACAAAAAAAATAGAAAACATAAAGTATTAATAAGAGAGAGAGAGAGAAGAGTTACCTGGCCCACCTACCTGTAGCCGGCCCAGCTGCAGGCCCGGCCCACCAGGGGCAGCACTATCTTCCTCCTCCTGCCAGGAGGAGAAGCAGCTGCGTGCCCGGCGCACAGCCGGCCGCGGCCACGTCTCCCCGCCACCTCCTGCTCCGTTGGCCCTCCTCGACCCCCCTGGAGACGCCACGCACGCCCCCCAGGCCCCTCTCACTCTCCCTCGATCTCTCTCCCCTCTCTTGGCTCTCTCCCCCGCGCAACCGAACGCAGCCGTCGCCGCCGACGAGCTCCCCCGCGGCCACAGCCATCTCCGAGCCTCTCCGACGCGCCCCCGAGCTCCGCCGTGATTCCCCGGTCCTCTCCTCCAAGCCACATGACGCTGGACGCCCTCGAGCGCCGTCGTCGACGCCATCTCCACCCTCTGCACCAACGGCTGTCGTCGACCGATTCGTCGTCACCAAGCCATCCTCGAGCCTGCTGAGATCACCGACGACCCCGCCGTGAGCTCCTCTACCAAATCCCTCTCTCCCCGCCGCCGTTTTCCTCCTCTAGCCTCACTGTCCACCGGAGCCGAGAGCTCGTCGCCGCCGTTCATGTCACCGCTGCGGCCACAGCTGCCGCCGCTCGCGTTCGAACCCATAAACGAGCTCCGCACACGCCTAGGAGATGATCACCACCACTAGTTCCCCCTCCCGTGATCTGTGGCGCCATCTTCATCAACGCCCGAGCTCCGGCCGTCGCCGCGCTGCTCGCCGTCGTCGTGTCCGACCGCCCCAGGCCCGGCGACCACCATCGTTGGATGCGCGGGAGCGCCAGCAAGCCGTAGCTTCAATCCGCGCCTCGAATGGTGCCCTGTGGGCATTTTCTGATGCGCCCCGCCGTCTCGGCACTCGCCGACGGCGAGCCGCCAGGCAGTTTGACCCGCCTGACCAGGGGTTTGACCCCCCCTAAGTCACTAACTCGTGGGGCCGGCTTCTGTTTAATTAGTTTAGGTTGTTAGGTTAAGTGCTAATCACCTAATTAGTTAACCCCTAGTGCCACTGCCATGTGGGCCCTGTGCCCGTTTAGTTTAATTTAATTTTCGTTTTAGTTTAGTTCTTAACCTAGTGGGACCCACACGTTAGAGTTGACTTTGCTGACGTGGCCGTTAACTGGACCCACCTGTGTGTGACTCAAGCCTGCACTGAGAGACTGACCAATGGGACCCACTGGTCAGGTTTGACCTAGACCAGCCCCTGTTGACTGCTGACATCACAGTGATGTCATGCTGACGTAATAAGTATTTTCTGGAATTTAAAATAAATCAGAAATGATTTATTTATTTCAGAAAATAGCTAAAACTTCTAAAAATCGCAGAAAATTATCTATAACTCCAATGAAAATAACTTATATATGAAAATTGATCAGAAAAATTCAAGGAATCTGTTTATGGCATTTTCATGCATGTTTGAACAAATTAAATCTGCTGATAAGGTCAAATCAATTAAATGACAATTAAATAATCACATATGGAGTTTGAATTTGAATCTTTGATTCAAACCCCAACTTCATTTAATATGGTTGCTAGTTGCATTAGCTCAACCAACAGCATATTGCCATGTCATGATCATGCATCATATTGTCGCATTGCATTGATTGGGTTCTTCCTCTGTTGCCGGTGTTTGTTCCCTCTCAGTAGACGTTGTTCCGGCGATGTGATCGATGACACTGATGAAGACACAATGCTATCTTCAGAAGTGCCAGGCAAGCAAAACCCCATTGAGCATTCCGATACAATCCCACTCTCTCGCTCTTGCTCTCTTTTACTGCATTAGGACAACAATGCTTCAACTGTTACCTGCTGCGGTAGTTGAACCCCTTTCCACTGCATGACATGTCATTGCCACAGTAAATAGTTGAAACCCACTAGCATGAGTAGGAGTTGTTTGAGCCATGTTGTTCCTACTCATTCATGCTTTCTGGTTACACATGCTATTGCTTAGAGTTATGTCAGGTCTGATTCGTCGCGGATGAATTGGAATGTGGTTAACATGTCCTGCTGTTGAGAGCTAAGTGTGTGAACACGATTTGGTAAATGTAGCGATGAGAGGCCATGTAGGAGTACATGGTGGGTTGTCTCATCGTAACCGTCCTCAGGAACTGAGTTCTGTGTTGGTTGATCCATGAACAGCTACTACCACACGTTGGGCCCTGAAATATGACCCCGCTCGACTTATTAACTGCCCATGTCCTCTGTCTAGGAGTTGCATCTAGTTTCTGGTGTTTGTAGTTTACTGGAGGTCGTGCGCAGTGCTGACCCTCGAGGTGGGCTGTGACGCGGCAGGTACGTGGCCGGGTGTACCGAGCGCCCGTTTGGTGACTCGGGAACCCTCTACACATCGTTTGGGGCCGTGAGCGACACCCCGGCCGGATCTCCCCACGGATGGAACCCAAATAGGCGATAAACCTGGACTAGAGACTTGATTGGTTGGTTAGGTCGTGGTCTACACCCACGTCGGCTTTCGCTTGAAATCTGCCAAGCACATGTTGTGTGCAGACGCTAAGTGGTGGAAACATGTGTGAAGAAGTACACCCCTGCAGGGTTATATATGATCTATTCGAATAGCCGTGTCCGCGGAAATGGACTTCTGGGTTACCTGTACAGTTCATAGACAAGTGAAAGTGGATACTCTAAAACACGCAAGATAAGCGTGAGTGCTATGGATGGCCTTCTCGTAGGGAGACGGGAGCGGATCCATAGTGGTGTATTGATTGGTGAATATGTGGACTCGTGTGCGCCACCTCAAAAGAGTTACTTGCAGTTGTAGTTTTGGATAGCCACCAAGTCAAAGCTGGCTTGCTGCAGTCAAACTCCACCACCCCTTTGTTGATGCATATGTAGCTAGTTCTGATGTAAGTCTTGCTGAGTACCTTTGTACTCACGTTTGCTTAATTTATGTTTTTGTAGAGAGACTCCAGTCTCACTAGTGGTTCCGCGTGGACTTCGACGTTTAGCTTGTTACCTCAGCTACGATCTTGTACCCTTCGGAGGGTCTTGTAGATAGTCAGGCTTCTCAGCCTTTTTCATTTGTAGTTGTCTGTACTCAGACATGTTATGCTTCCGTTGCCTGTATGATCTGTATGTTGGGTCATGTGACCTCTGTTTGTAATAAATGCTATGATGGCTCTTCTGGGCCTTTATCTATATGAGTTGTTGAGTTATGTTGTGATGCCATGTTGTACATCACATACTTGCATGTTATGCGTACGTGTAATGTGTATTGCTATGTGTGGGATCTGACACCTAGTTGTTTACCTTTGGTAGCCTATCTTACACGGAAATGTCCCTAGTGCTTCCACTAAGCCTTGGTAGCTTGCTACTGCTCCGGAACACTTAGGCTGGCTGGCATGTGTCCTTCTTCGTTCCTGTGTCTATCCCTTAGGGGAAATGTCACGCGTTGTTCCTTTAAGTCCTTGTAGCTTGCTACGACTTGGGTTCATACGTTGATGACCAACACGTTCGTTGCTAGGTCATGTATGCCTGTCTCTGTAATTTAGTGCCACTTTAGGTTTATAACTAGTCATGTCGGCCCGGGTTCTCTGTCATATGGATGCTAGTGACACTATCATATACGTGTGCCAGAATGCGCAAACGGTCCCGGGCCAGGTAAGGTGGCACCCGTGGGGATACCGTGCGTGAGGCCGCAAAGATATATGATGTGTTACAGGCTAGACCTGTGTGACTTAGGATCCGAGTCCTGACACGACAGTTGCGTCGCTGTGTAGAGAGCGGCAGTGTGCTACTACCTCCGTCTAGTCTTGCAATCTGTTGAGAGTCGTAGTATAGGTTAGCCAAGAGTCAAAGCTGGCTTGCTGCTATGAACTCCACTACCCTTGTTGATAATGTTGCATGTATGATAGGTTCTGTTGTAAGACTTGCTGAGTACCTTTGTACTCATGTTTGCTTAATAACTGTTGCAGAGGAGAACCCTACCCCTTCTGATGGGTTCTACATAGACATTGATGTCGACGAGTAGCTTGCTACCCAGGCGGAGATCTGGAGCTTGTGAAGGGCCTTGTAGATAGTCAGGCTACACCAAGCGTGTTTTATTTTCTAAGTTGTCTGTACTCAGACATGTTAGCTTCCGCTTGTGCTTGTATGATTGTATGACTTGAGTGTTGGGTCATGTGACCCCTACCTGTATGGATATGTTATGTATGGCTCTTCGAAGACTCTTAAATAAAATACTTTGAGTCATAGAGTTCTATTGTGATGCAATGTTGTATTTGCACATATTGAGCATATTGTGTGTAGGATTGAAATGCTTGGTATGTGTGGGATCCGACACCTAGTTGTTTTACTTTGGTAGCCTATCTTACAGGGAAATGCCTCCTAGTGCTTCCAATGAGCCTTGGTAGCTTGCTACTGCTCGGAACACGTAGGCTGGCCGGCATGTGTCCTTCTTCGAACCAGTGTCTGTCCCTTAGGGGAAATGTCATGCATTGTTCCTTTAAGTCCATGTAGCTTGCTACGACTTGGGTTCATACGTTGATGACCGACACGTTCGTTGCTGGGTCATGAATGCCTGTCCTTGTAATTTAGTGCCACTTTTGGTTTATAACTAGCCATGTTGGCCCGGGTTCTCTGTCATATGGATGCTAGCGACACTGTCATATACGTGTGCCAAGATGCGCAAACGGTCCCGGGCCAGGTAAGGTGGCACCCATGGGGATACCGTGCGTGAGGCCGCAAAGTGATATGAAGTGTTACAAGCTAGATCGGTGTGACTTAGGATCGGGGTCCTGACAGCGTTGGCATCAGAGCCGGACAGCCTGTAGGTTTCTTAAGCCAAACTGGTCGATGTTGAGTCTAGAAAAATTCTTAGTTATATGTAGGGGAATTGATTGTGGAAGGGAACATAAGGCTCTTTTTACTTCTTTACCATATGCCCTTCTGATCTGAGTCAGCCTATTCTTTCTACGGGGGTTTAGGACTAGGCCTCTCATCCTTACTAGGTTCTCGTGTTACTAATCCGTAGACTCTTAGGATTGTTGGTTCTAAGCCTCAGTTTAGTTTCTACCCTTTTAGTATGATGATTAGTTGGACCCAGAACCTTGATATGATGTTGGTGAGTGGCTATGCTATCATTTGTATGATGTCTCAAAATCTTTTTTGAGCATTTACAGTTGTTATGCTGCCTGATTTCTTCCAGAAATTCTAATGCCTTTGCATTATTTCGTGTTTCAGATGTCTGGCCGCACACCTCACCAGGTGGTCCGTTTGACTCGGTGCATTAATGTGCCCGGTCACACGGCCATGCTAGTCCGTGTGTTGACTGAGACCGGTTACCGTTGGTATCCTGAGTACACCGTGGAGGAACAGTACCGGGATTTCAACCAGAATCAGTATTTCTGCACAGTCCGGAATAGCCCTCATATCCTGGAGCTAACGACCCCATCCATTGGTCTTATGGACTCGGGGTTACTATCGAGGTGGCAGTGCAGGATGCCGCTTATTCGATGATGACCATCATCCGGGCTAGGCATGCCCTGCTACTGAACACTGAGTTCTGTTACATGCCAGCCTCACTTCCCGGAGAGGAAGGCTACTACACTGGTCTGTATACTGATGCTGCTCATGAGGAGCCACTGCTTCAGACTACTATCCAGATACTGGAGGATAGGGACCGTGAGGTCCGTGCCCTCCGGATGGAGCCGTATAACACTCGAGCCGCCCACTGGACTACTTTGACACGGCTTGCACCTGCTGTGCATGCCGGATATCTGGATATGCGGGATTTGTACCCCGTGCGGACTCATCTGCCTGATCGTATGGATTGGCGTGACGTTGGGGGTATTACACCTCCACGTGGGCATCGGTTACCACCAGCATCAGGCCCGAGGCCACATCCATGTCCCTATGGTCAACAGCCTTCGAGTGCTCGAGAGTTTCAAGATCCATCTGTTCCACTTCCAGGCTATGGTGGTAATCTTTACGAAGATTACTACGGGAATGTCTGAGCTAGACCGTGGCAGTAGTGGCATCGTAGTAGTTGTATTTCCACAGTCCTGTGTGTCTTGTGGAATATGTCTTAGCTAGTACTGAGTTCCGGAGGTGTAGTTATATAATTTATAGGAGCTTGGAATGCCTCTGATGAGTTATATCGTCTCTTCACCGCAGTTGTACTTTAGCCTTGGCTTGTACTAAACTATGTATGGTGGGTATGACCACTGGTGTATATATGGCAGTTTCTATATTACCATGTCACACGGATGAACATCTCTGCATTCCGTGTCATCCATTACATTCTGCACTCCTATGTCAAGTTTTTGCCATCCTTGTCTAAACCGTTGTTTTGTCTTCCTAGGATGGTCAACACTCGTAGCACTCCTGCTGCTCAGGAGCAGGGTGAGGCTAGTGGGGCTAGAGATGAGAATCTGCCCCAGCCACCCTCCTTGGCTGAAGTTATGCTCGAGGCAGAACGGAACAAGAGAGAGACCAATCGTCTGCTGGAACGCATAGAGCTGAACACTGGGTTCCGTCATAGGAATGACGTGGTGTCAATCAATGACTTTATCAAGATGTGCCCACCTAAGTTCCATCATTCCACTAAACCTCTGGATGCGGATGACTGGCTTCGTAGTATCACCCACAAGCTACACTCTGCCCGTGTGGCCGAAGCTGACAAGGTTACGCCGCCTACCGTCTTGAGGGCCCTGCCAGTCTCTGGTGGGAAAACTTTGAGGCTATGCGTCCCGCTGGCCAAATCACTACTTGGTTTGAGTTCAGTGAGGCATTCCGTGAACATCACATTCCGGAAGGTCTCATGGATCGCAAGCGGGAGGAATTCTGCAATTTCACCCAGGGCCGGTTAACAGTGGATGGCTATAGTCGCGAGTTTGGCAACTTGGCATGCTATGTACCTGAGGAAGTATCCATCGATGCCAAGAAGCAGGCGAGGTTCCGCAAGGGACTCAGCCCTGAACTTCGCCGAGATCTGCGTCTGCATGAGTGCACCTCCTTCCAGAAGTTGGTGAACAAAGCTATCAGTGCTGAGACGGGCCAGACTGATTTCGAAGCCACACGCAAGCATCCTCGTGATTTTGGTTCCTCATCCGGCTCTGGATCTCACAAGCGCCGTGTGTGGGTTCCTAACACTGCTCTGCCACCCAAGTACACGCCGAGGCCATCCTATGAGGCGCCTCGCCCAACTCAACTGTATGCACCTGCCAAGACTTATGGAGGACCACCTACCAACTTTGCTCAATGCACTGGCACTGTGACATGCTTCAAGTGTGGAGAACCAGGGCACTACATGCGTGAGTGTCCTCAGAACCAGCCAAGAAAGCCCGTTGGCCGTGGTAAGCCAACCGGCAAGGTGAACTATGTCAAGCCAATCCCCACCGCACGTGGTCATGTCAACTATGTCTCTGCTGAGGAAGCTTACGAGGATCCTAACGTCGTCCTTGGTACACTTCTCGTTAACTGCCATCCGGCATCTGTTCTTTTCGATACTGGAGCATCTCATTCATTCATATCTGAGAGCTATGCTCGAATGCACAACATGACTTTTTGCGACATGCCTACTTCCATGGTTATTCAAACTCCTGGTTCAAAGTGGCAAACCTCTAGGGTAAGCCATGGAAATGAAATTCTTGTCGATAGACTTGTTTTCCTTGCATCACTAATCGCTCTCAAGTCCTCGGACATAAACATCATCTTGGGTATGGACTGGATGACCGCTCATTACGCCAAGATTGATTGCTACACTAGTACCGTTCAACTTAGACATCCATCCGGCAAGACAGTCAATGTCTTGACCCGAATGGCTGAGCGTTAGCTCTACTCTCTTAATGCCAGCCCTCTACCAGAACTCGAAGATATCCCGGTAGTCCGTGACTATCCGGATGTTTTTCCGGAAGAACTGCCAGGTGTTCCACCTGACAGAGATGTCGAGTTCGTGATAGATCTTATCCCAGGAACTGTCCCAATCTCTAGGAGACCCTATAAGATGGCACCCCTAGAATTAGCTGAGCTTAAGAAACAACTCGATGAGTCCTTGAAAAAGGGTTTCATCCGTCCTAGTTCTTCCCCTTGGGCTTGTCCCGTCCTCTTTGTCAAGAAGAAGGATGGAACGGAACGGATGGTTGTAGATTATCGACCTGTCAATCTGGTCACCATAAAGAACAAGTATCCGCTCCCCAGGATCAACGATCTGTATGATCAGCTTGCTGGATCCTCAGTCTTTTCCAAAATGGATTTGAGGTTGGGCTACCATCAAATCAAAATCAAGAACGGGGACATTCCTAAAATGGCTTTTGTTACTCGATATGGCCAATACGAGTACACCGTCATGTCCTTCGGGTTAACCAATGCCCCAGCCACCTTATCCCGGCTAATGAATTCTATATTCATGGAGTATTTGGATAAATTCGTCGTGGTATACCTCAATGATATACTCATTTACTCCAAGAACAAGGAAGATCATGCCGAGCATCTAAGGGTGGTATTGACGAAACTTAGAGAGCACCACCTTTATGCCAAATTCTCCAAGTGTGAATTCTGGTTGCCAGAAGTGACCTATCTAGGCCATGTGATCTCTGGTAAGGGTATTGCCGTCAATCCCGAGCGAGTTCAAGCCATCTTTGATTGGACTCCCCCTGAATCGGTCAAGCAAGTTAGGAGTTTTCTTGGCTTAGCGAGCTATTGCCGACGCTTCATCGAGAATTTCTCCAAGGTTGCTAAACCTCTAACTGAACTCCTCAAGAAAGATAAAAAGTTTGAGTGGACCCCACAGTGCGAGTCCAGCTTTCAGGAACTGAAAAGACGCCTCACATCTGCACCCGTACTAGTACCACCAGACTTTTCCAAGGATTTTATTATCTACTGCGACGCCTCGCGACATGGACTAGGTTGCATACTCATGCAAGATCGTCAAGTGATTGCTTACGCATCTCGACAGTTGCATCCACATGAGGATAACTATCCTACACATGATCTTGAGCTTGTAGCTGTAGTCCACGCACTCAAAACATGGCGACATTACCTTCTTGGTAATCGCTGTGAAATCTTCACTGATCACCAAAGTCTGAAATACATCTTCACCCAACCGGATTTGAATCTCAGGCAAAGACGTTGGGTTGAGTTGCTCACAGATTACGACTTAGGAATCACTTACACCCATGGGAAGGCCAATGTCATGGCTGACGCATTGAGTCGTAAGTCTTATTGCAACAACCTGATGTTACAACAAGGGCAACCACTTCTCCATGAGGAATTTCGTAAGCTTAACCTTCACATTGTTCCTCGAGGATTCCTTTCCTCCTTGGTGGCAAAACCTACCCTTATGGATCAAATCATAGCTGCCCAGAAGCATGACAAGGGTATATCCCGACTCCAGGAGAGCATTGCTAGCGGAGCCGCTAGAAGTTTCTCTACGGATGATCGAGGTGTTGTCTTCTTCGAGAACCGTTTAGTGGTTCCCAAGAACCAACATCTGCGGTAGCTGATTCTTAAGGAGGCACATGAATCTCCTCTCATGATTCATCCCGGTAGTACCAAAATGTATCAGGATCTACGCCAGAGGTTCTGGTGGACTAGGATGAAGAGAGAAATCGCTCAATTCATTGCTAATTGCGATGTTTGTCGTCGAGTTAAAGCAGAGCATCAATGGCCTGCTGGCACCCTCCAACCATTAGCTATTCCTGAATGGAAACGGGACAAGATCGGTATGGACTTCATTACCGGGTTTCCCAGGACCAGGATAGGGAATAATGCTATCTTCGTCATTATTGACTGCCTCTCCAAAGTAGCCCATTTCCTACCTGTTCGAGAGAGTATAGCCGCTAGCCAGCTAGCAGACTTGTATATCTCTCGGATAGTATCACTTCATGGTGTGCCGTTGGAGATTAACTCAGACCGTGGAAGTATTTTCACTTCACGATTTTGGGAAAGTTTCCAGAATGCTATGGGGACTCATCTCTCTTTCAGCACCGCCTTTCATCCTCAGTCAAGTGGTCAAGTGGAACGAGTCAATCAAATTCTGGAAGATATGCTTCGAGCCTCTGTCATCTCTTTCGGTATGGATTGGGAGAAGTGTCTTCCATTTGCCGAATTCGCTTATAACAATAGTTATCAAGCTAGTTTGGGAAAGGCTCCCTTCGAAGTTCTATATGGATGAAGGTGTCGAACACCTCTTAACTGGTCAGAAACCGGGGAAAGACAATTCTTTGGTCCGGATATGATCCAGGAAGGCGAAGAGCAAGTTCGCATCATTCGTGAGAAATTGAAAACAACCCAGTCTCGCCAGAAGAGCCAATATGATAGTCATCATAAGGCTGTGACTTTTGAAGTTGGCGATAAGGCTTACCTTTGGGTTACCCCTCTTAAGGGAACCCATTGCTTCGGTATCAAAGGAAAATTGGCTCCTCGTTACATCGGTCCTTTTTGCATTCTTGCCAAACGAGGAGAAGTTGCCTACCAATTGGAACTACCTCCACACCTTTCCAGAGTTCATGATGGCTTCCACGTATCTCAACTCAGGCATTGCTTCTCGGATCCTATCCGCGGAGTGGACCACGAAAAGCTTGATCTCCAGGACAATCTCACATATCGAGAATACCCCGTTCGTATTCTTTATCAAACCGAACGTACCACTCGACGTCACAATATCAAGTTTCTCAAGGTTCAATGGTCACATCATTCCGAGAGTGAAGCTACTTGGGAAAGGGAGGATCGTCTTCGACTTGAATACCCCACCCTCTTTCCGGAGGAACCCGAATCTCGGGACGCGATTCTTTTGAGTGGGGGTGAGTTGTCACATCCCTAGTCAGTGCTTGCTTTAGGACTAGCTAGAGTGTGCATCATGTTTACTTTCCACAGAAACTTGAAATGGGAATGACAGAAACCCCAACACCCCTCTTCTAACAACTAGGGTTTAATAAAAACTTTTCCAATGTACCCAAAATGCCCTTAAAAAATGTTCATCATCTATGCCTTGGTCTTAAACCTCTACCAAAAATGGTGCACAATTTTCTAGGACATCCAAAGGTCTCTGGATTAATTCATATTGTAATTGCATTTGGGCATTTAAATGCTATAAAATATTTTATGTGCCCAAATAATCATAAACTAAAATGTTCCATGCTGTTCATATTAAATACAGTGGACATGACTAGTTTTGTGATTTATAAAAATGCTCTAGCATTTTTACTAATTCAACAAAGCTGAAAAAGAAACAAAACATAATTAAATTAGAAAAGAGAGGAGAGAGAACTTACCTGGCGCCACTAACAGGCCCACCTGTCGGCCCAGCCCAGCCACCGCTCCAGCGAGCTGCTTGGCTCGGCCAGGCAGGCGGGCAGGTGCTCGACGACAGCAATAGCGCGCGCCATGCAGCTGCTCGCCGCCCTGCTTCCTCCCCTCGCCGTTCTGGTGGTCGGGATCGACCACCCACTCCTCCCCTGAGCTCGCAGACACGCTCAACCCTCCCCAGCTCCTCTCCCTCGCCTTCCCCGCACCATGGACGACGCCGCCGCGCTCGCGCCGTCGTGATAGCCGCGACCACCGCCGTCCCCGTGCTCCGTCACCGTGTCCGTCCGCTCCGTCGTCATCGACTACGTCGAGCAGGCTGAGCCCCGAGCGCTCGCCCGCTCTGGAGTCGCCCCCGACCCCGTCTTCCCCAACTCCGGCCACAGAGATCGCCATCGCCGCCCCGCTCAGCCCCGACCTTCCCCGAGCCCGCTTCGACGTTTGCTGCAACCGCCGTGAGCTCAGCTCCGTCCTCCCCCTCTCCGTTAGCTCTCTCCTGCACTGTATGCACCGCACGAGGCTCACCTGCACGCGCCGCCGCGGAGCTCGTCACCGACGAGGCTCCGGCCACTTACCGGCCCGGCCATCGTGCCCACCAGCTTCACCGTCCCGCGTAGGTGCTGTAGGATCACTCCACGCGCCTCCACGAGCACCGCACCGACGAGTTCGTCCTAGCCCGGACTCCGGCAGCCGCTGGACACGTCGCCGGCGTCGTTTCCGGCGACCCCGAGGCCAGCCACCACCACCACTCGACGCGGCTCACTTCCAGCGGCCCGTAGGTGTGCTCCACCGTCGTTTTGGTCGCCGGAGCACAAATCCCGCACCCCACCGCCGCGTTTGGCCTCGCCGGCGGCTAAACGTCGGCGAGTTAGCCCTGTTTGACCAAGGGTTTGACCCCCTTAGGTCACTGACATGTGGGCCCTGCCTGTTAGTCAAACCTAGGTTAGTGTCTAAACTAATCTTAATTAGTTAGTTAACTAACTGTGACACTGACCAGTGGGTCCCACTGGTTAGGTTTGACCTAGGCCACCCTGTTGACTTGCTGACGTCAGCATGATGTCATGCTGATGCAGTAAATGCTTTTCTGGGATTATTTGATTTAAAACAATTCAGGAAATTCCAGAAAATGCTTTAATCTTCAAAAAATCATATAAATTCAACAGTAGCTCAGATGGAAAAGATTTATATATGAAAATTGATTAGAAAAATCCAATCTTTCTAATGGCACTGGTTTCATGCATGTTTGAGCAATTTAACTTTGCTGTTCACTTTAAAACATGATAATGCACTTAAATAAATAATAGTTTGGGTTTCAATTTGAATCTTTGATTCAAATGGGCTCAAACCCTTCTGTTTATAGATGCATTAGCCCAAAACACATGCATCTTACCATATCATGAGCATGCATCATATTGTTGCATTTGTTTGCTTATTGATTGTATCGCCGGTGTTCTCCGTGTTAGGTCCTGGTCCCGAGGTTACCTCTGCGTATCCAACCGAAGAGCAGTACCCGACAACCACTCTGTCAGGCAAGCAATCATTGATCATTCCGGTACAAACCCATCTTCTCACTCCTGCTCTCTTTTACTGCATTAAGGCAACAGCGTGTGAACTTCTACTTGCTGCGGTAGTTGAACTCTATTCCCTTGCATGACTTGTCATTGCCACAGTAAATAGTTGAAACCCACTAGCATGTGTAGGAGTTGATTGAGCCATGTGATGTGTGATCCACCATGCTATTTTTTTATGTTGCCTTCTATGCTTAGAGTTGTGTCAGGTCTAGTTCATCTGGGTGATGGATCAGAGTGAAATGATCATACTCGGTAAAGAGAGGGAAGTGTGGAACATGTTTGGTAAAGGTATCGATGAAAGGCCATGTAGGAGTACATGGTGGGTTGTTTCATTGGAACCGTCCATCGGACCTGAGATCTGTATGTGTGGTTCAAGTTACAGCTACTACCACACATTGGGCCCTGAAATATGACCCCGCTCGACTTATTGACTGCCCATGTTCTCTGTCCAGGAGTTGCAACTAGTTTCTGGTGTTTGTAGCTTACTGCTGGTCGTGCGCAGCGCTGACCCTCGGGGTGGGCTGTGATGCGACAGGTACGTGGCACGGTGTATCGGTCGCCCATTTTGTGACTCCGGAACCCTGTACACATCGTTTGGGGCCGTGAGCGACACCCCGGCCGGATCTCCCCACGGATGGAACCCAAATAGGCGATAAACCTGGACGAGAGACTTGAGCGGTTGGTTAGGTCATGGTCTACACCCACGTCGGCTTTCACTTGAAGTCTGCCGAGCACATGTCGTGTGCAGACGCTAAGTGGTGAAAACATGTGTGAAGAAGTACACCCCTGTAGGGTTACCAATCTATTCGAATAGCCATTGTTCACGGTACGGACTACTTGGTTACTCTTACAGTTCATAGACAAGTTGATGGATACTACTAAAAGCCTCAACACAAGTGTGAGTGCCGTGGATGGCCCTTCCGTAGGATGACGAAAGAGGATCCTCGGTGGTGTATTGTTGTGGTGAGTAGAGGACTCGTGTACGTAGTATTATCTTGCAATCTGTTGAGAGTCGTAGTATAGGTTAGCCAAGAGTCAAAGCTGGCTTGCTGCTATGAACTCCACTACCCTTGTTGATAATGTTGCATGTATGATAGGTTCTGTTGTAAGACTTGCCGAGTACCTTTATACTCATGTTTTCTTAATAACTATTGCAGAGGAGAACCCTGCCCCTTCTGATGGGTTCTACATAGACGTTGACGTCGACGAGTAGCTTGCTACCCAGGCGGAGATCTGGAGCTTGTGAAGGGCCTTGTAGATAGTCAGGCTACACCAAGCCTGTTTTATTTTCTAAGTTGTCTATACTCCGACATGTTAGCTTCCGATTGTGCTTGTATGATTGTATGACTTGAGTGTTGGGTCATGTGACCCCTACCTGTATGGATATGTCATGTATCGCTCTTCAGAGCCTCTTAAATAAAGTACTTTGAGTCATAGAGTTCTGTTGTGATGCAATGTTGTATTTGCACATATTGAGCATATTGTGTGTATGATTGAAATGCTTGGTATATGTGGGATCCGACACCTAGTTGTTTTCCTTTGGTAGCCTATCTTACAGGGAAATGCCTCCTAGTGCTTCCAATGAGCCTTGGTAGCTTGGTACTGCTAGGAACACGTAGGCTGGCCGGCACGTGTCCTTCTTCGTTCCTGTGTCTGTCCCCTAGGGGAAATGTCACGCGTTGTTCCTTTAAGTCCATGTAGCTTGCTACGACTTGGGTTCATACGTTGATGACCGACACGTTCGTTGCTGGGTCATGAATGCCTGTCCTTGTAATTTAGTGCCACTTTTGGTTTATAACTAGCCATGTCGGCCCGGGTTCTCTGTCATATGGATGATAGCGACACTGTCATATACGTGTGCCAAGATGCGCAAACGGTCCCGGGCCAGGTAAGGTGGCACCCGTGGGGATACCGTGCGTGAGGCCGCAAAGTGATATGAAGTGTTACAAGCTAGATCGGTGTGACTTAGGATCGGGGTCCTGACATTGATTCTTTTTGCAGATGATTAATAGAAAAATTCCTCACATTTACCAATTTAGTTTGTATTTTTTGGAGTTACAGAAGTATGCGAAACCTGCAGATTACTACAGACTGTTCTGTTTTTGACAGATTCTGTTTTCCGTGTGTTGTTTGGTTATTTCAATGCATCTATGAGTAATATTTGGAGGTATGAACCATCGAGAAGATGGAATACAGTAGGTTTAACACCAATATAAACAAAGAATGAGTTCATTGCAGTACCTTTGAGTAGTGGTTTGCTTTCTTATACTAACGGAGCTCACGAGAATTTTTGTCTAAGTTTTGTGTTGTGAAGTTTTCAAGTTTTGAGTATTGCTTTGATGGACTATGGAACAAAGAGTAGCAAAGGCATAAGCTTGGGGATGACGATGGCACCCCGAGTAAAATTCAATGATAATCAAAAGCCTAAGCTTGGGGATGCCCCGGGAAGGCATCCCCTCTTTCGTCTTCATCCATCGGTAACTATACTTGGAGCTATATTTTTATTCACCACATGATATGTGTTTTGCTTGGAGCGTCTTGAATAATTTGAGTCTTTGCTTGTTAGTTTGTCACAATCATCCTTGCTGGACACACCTATTTGAGAGAGTTAAATATGGCTTAGGAATTGTTAGAACACTCTATGTGCTTCACTTATATCTTTTGAGTTGAATAGTTTTTGCTCTAGTGCTTCACTTATATCTTTTAGAGCACGGTGGTGGTTATATTTTGTAGAAATTGTTGAACTCTCATGCTTCACTTATATCTATTTGAGAGTCTATTAAAACAGCATGGTAATGTGTTTAGGCTAAAAAAACTAGTATTCTCATGATAGACATCCAATGTCAATGTAGTAAAAAAAATCACATTAAGTGCATTGAATAGAATGAGATGTTGGATGCTTGATAATTGTTTTGAGATATGAGTATAGTGATATTAGAGTCATGCTAGTGGAGTTATTATGAAATTGAGAAATACTTGTGTGAAGGTTAGTGATTCCCGTAGCATGCACGTATGGTGAACAGCTATGTGACGAAGTTAGAGCATGAGGTATTTGTAAAGTGTCAACCTTTGTGTGGAGGTCCGGGGCGCGCGATGGTTAACTCCTACAAACCTCCCCCCTAGGAGCATGCGTTGATTGCTTTGTTTTGATGACTCGTAGTTTTTGCAATAAGTATATGAGTTCTTATGACTAATGTTGAGTCCATGGATTATACGCACTCCCACCCTTCCACCATTGCTAGCCTCTCTTGTACCGCACAACTTTCGCCGGTACCGTAAACCCACTATATATCCTTCCTCAAAACAGCCACCATATTATTCCTCAAAACAACCATCATACCTACCTATCATGGCATTTTCATTGCCATTCCGAGATATATTGCCATGCAACTTTCCACCGTTCCGTTCATATGACACGCTTCATATTGTCATATTGCCATGCATGATCATGTAGTTGACATCGTATTTGTGGCAGAGCCACCATGCATAACTTTTCATACATGTCACTCTTGTTTCATTGCACATACCGGTACACCACCGGAGGCATTCATATAGAGTCATACTTTGTTGTAGTATCGAGTTGTAATGAAAGTGTGATCATCATCATTATTAGAGCATTGTCCCATGGGAGGAAAGGCTAAATCAATAAAGCCCCTCTGCAAAACAAAAATGCCAAAGAAAAAAGAAAGGCCAAAAAAAAGAAAAAAAAGAAAAGAAAAAAGGACAATTGCTACTATCTTTTTTCCACACTTGTGCTTCAAAGTAGCACCATGTTCTTCATTGTAGAGAGTCTCATGTTTAGTCACTTTCATATACTAGTGGGAATTTTCATTATAGAACTTGGCTTGTATATTCCAACAATGGGCTTCCTCAAATGCCCTAGGTCTGCATGAGCAAGCAAGTTGGATGCACACCCACTAGTTTCTTTTGTTGAGCTTTCATACATTTTGAGCTCTAGTGCATCCGTTGCATGGCAATCCCTACTCACTCACATTGATATCTATTGATGGGCATCTCCATAGCCCGTTGATACGCCTAGTTGATGTGAGACTATCTCCCTCCTTTTTGTCTTCTCCACAACCACCTCTTTATTCCACCCATAGTGCTATGTCCATGGCTCACGCTCATGTATTGCGTGAAAGTTGAAAGGTTTGAAAGAATAGAGTATGAAAACAAGTGCATGGCTGAAATCGGGGTTGTGCATGATATGAATATTTTGTGTGATGAAGAGGGAGCATAGCCAGACTATATGATTTTGTAGGGATAACTTTACTTAGCCATAGTATTTGGGAAGACATGATTGCTTTGTTAGTATGCTTAAAGTATAGTTATTTCTTATGTCAATATAGACTTTTGTCTTGAATATTTCAGATCTGAACATTCATGCCACAATTAAGAGAATTACATTGAAAACCTATGTTGGTTAGCATTCCACATCAAAAATTCTTTCTCTATCATTTACCTACTTGAGGACGAGCAGGAATTAAGATTGGGGATGCTTGATACGTCTCCAACGTATCTATAATTTTTGATTGTTCCATGCTATTATTTATGAAGTCTTGGATGTTTAATGGGCTTTATCTTACACTTTTATATCATTTTTGGGACTAACCTACTATCATTTTTGAGAGGCGTGGAACAATCAATTGTTAGTAGGTTAGTCCCAAAAATAATATAAAAGTGTATGAAAAAGCCCATTAAACATCCAAAACAGCATAAATAATAGCATGGAACAATAAAAAATTATAGATACGTTGGAGACATATCAAGCATCCCCAAGCTTAATTCCTGCTCGTCCTCGAGTACGTAAATGATAAAAACAGAATTTTTGATGTGGAATGCTAACCAACATAGTTTTTCAATGTAATTCTCTTAATTGTGGCATGAATGTTCAGATCTGAAAGATTCAAGACAAAAGTCTATATTGACATAAGAAATAATAATACTTTAAGCATACTAACAAGGCAATCATGTCTTCCCAAAATACTATGGCTAAGGAAAGTTATCCCTACAAAATCATATAGTCTGGCTATGCTCCCTCTTCATCACAAAAAATATTCATATCATGCACAACCCCGATTTCAGCCAAGCACTTGTTTTCATACTCTATTCTTTCAAACCTTTCAACTTTCACGCAATACATGAGCGTGAGCCATGGACATAGCACTATGGGTGGAATAAAGAGGTGGTTGTGGAGAAGACAAAAAGGAGGGAGATAGTCTCACATCAACTAGGCGTATCAACGGGCTATGGAGATGCCCATCAATAGATATCAATGTGAGTGAGTAGGGATTGCCATGCAACGGATGCACTAGAGCTAAATATGTATGAAAGCTCAACAAAAGAAACTAGTGGGCGTGCATCCAACTTGCTTGCTCACGAAAACCCAGGGCATTTGAGGAAGCCCATCGTTGGAATATACAACCCAAGTTCTATAATGAAAATTCCCACTAGTATATAAAGTGACTAAGCATGAGACTCTCTATCATGAAGAACATGGTGCTACTTTGAAGCACAAGTGTGGAAAAAAGATAGTAGCAATTGTCCCTTTTTTCTTTTCTTTTCCCTTTTTTGGGCCTTTCTTTTTTCTTTGGCCTTTCTCTTTTTGTGGAGGGGCTTTATTGATTTAGCCTTTCCGCCCATGGGACAATGCTCTAATAATGATGATCATCAGACTTTCATTACAACTCGATATTACAACTCGATACTACAACAAAGTATGACTCTGTATGAATGCCTCCGGTGGTGTACCGGGATGTGCAATGAAACAAGAGTGACATGTATGAAAAATTGTGCATGGTGGCCTTGCCACAAATATGATGTCAACTACATGATCATGCATGGCAATATGACAATATGAAGCGTGTCATATGAACGGAACGGTGGAAAGTTGCATGGAAATATATCTCGGAATGGCTATGGAAATGCCATGATAGGTAGGTATGGTGGCTGTTTTGAGGAAGGATATATAGTGGGTGTATGGTACCGGCGAAAGTTGCGCGGTACAAGAGAGGCTAGCAATGGTGGAAGGTGAGAGTGCGTATAATCCATGGATTCAACATTAGTCATAAGAACTCATATACTTATTGCAAAAATCTACGAGTCATCAAAACAAAGCAATCAATACATGCTCCTAGGGGGGGGGGGGAGGTTGGTAGGAGTTAACCATCGCGCGCCCCCGACCTCCACACAAAGGTTGAGACTCTACAAATACCTCATGCTCTAACTTCGTCACATAGCGGTTCACCATACATGCATGCTACGGGAATCACTAACCTTAACGCATGTATTTCTCAATTTCAAAATAACTCCACTAGCATGACTCTAATATCACTATACTCATATCTCAAAACAATTATCAAGCATCCAACTTCTCATCTTATTCAATGCACTTAGTGGGAATTTTTTTACTACATTGATATTGGATGTCTATCATGTGAAGACTAGTTTTATAGCCTAAACACATTACCATGCTGTTTTAATAAACTCTCAAAAGGATATAAGTGAAGCATGATAGTTCAACAATTTCTTCAAAATATTATCACCACCGTGCTCTAAAAGATATAAGTGAAGCAGTAGAGCAAACACTATTCAACTCAAAAGATATAAGTGAAGCACATAGAGTGTTCTATCAATTCCTAGGCCATATTTAACTCTCTCAAATAGGTGTGTCCAGCAAGGATAATTTTGGCAAAGTAACAAGCAAAGACTCAAATTATACAAGACGCTCCAAGAAAAACACATATCATGTGGTGAATAAAAATATAGCTCCGAGTATAGTTACCGATGGATGAAAACGAAAGAGGGGATGCCTTCCCGGGGCATCCCCAAGCTAATGCTTGTGATTGTACTTGGATTTTACTTGGGTGCCTTGGGAATCCCCAAGCTTAGGCCCTTGCTACTCTTTGTTCCATAGTCCATCAAAGCAATACTGAAAACTTGAAAACTTCACAACACAAAACTTAGACAAAAAATCTCGTGAGCTCCGTTAGTTTAAGAAAGCAAACCACTACTCAAAGGTACTGCAATTAATTCATTATTTGTTTATATTGGTGTTAAACCTACTGTATTCCAACTTCTCTATGGTTCATACTTCCCAATACTACTCATAGATGCATTGAAATAAGCAAACAACACACGAAAAACAGAATCTGTCAAAAACAGAACAGTCTGTAGTAATCTGCAGGTTTTGCATACTTCTGTAACGCCAAAAAATTCAAACTAAATTGGTAAACGTGAGTAATTTGTCTATTAATCATCTGCAAAAAGAATCAACTAAATAGCACGCTCCAGTAAAATCTGATGACCATTCTAGCGAGCGCTAACGATTCTGTTTTTCACAGCAAGATCATATAAACTTCACACAAGTCTTCCCAAAGGTTCTACTTGGCACAAACACTAAACAAAACACAAAACCACATCTAAAAAGCAACTAGATGCAATATTTATTCCCTAACAGCAGCAAAAACAAAAAAAATATAAAATTGGGTTGCCTCCCAACAAGCGTTATCGTTTTACGCCCCTAGCTACGCACGATACATGGATAGATCTAGGTATTGCCATCTTTGGAAGGCAATCCATAAGTGGCTCTAATAATGGATTCATATGGTAATTTGATTTTCTTTCTAGGAAAGTGTTCCACGCCTTTCCTTAACGGAAATTGGAATCTAATATTTCCTTCCTTCATATCAATAATTGCACCCCTCATTCTAAGGAAAGGTCTACCAAGAATAATATGACATGAAGGATTGCAATCTATATCTAGAACAATGAAATCTATGGGCACATAATTCCTATTGGCAACAGTAAGAACATCATTAATTCTTTCCATAGGTTTCTTAATAGTGGAATCCGCAAGATGCAAATTTAAAGAACAATCATCAAGCTCATGGAAACCTAGCAAATCACATAAAGTTTTTGGGATAGTGGAGACACTTGCACCCAAATCACACAAAGCATATCATTCATGATCTTTAATTTTTATTTTAATAGTAGGTTCCCACTCATCATAAAGCTCTCTAGGGATAGAAACTTCTAATTCAAGTTTTTCTTCATAAGATTGCATCAAAGCATCAACTATGTGTTTGGTGAAAGCTTTATTTTGACTATAAGCATGCGGATAATTTAGTACGGATTGCAACAAGGAAATACAATCAATCAAAGAACAATTATCATAATTGAATCCCTTGAAATCTAAAGTAGTGGGTTCGTCACTATGCAAAGTTTTAATCTCAGCACTCCCTCCTTTAAGAATTTTAGCATCAAGATCTAAAAACTCCGAATCATTGGGACACCTTAAAGTAGAATCATCTCCAGTCTTATCTTCATCAAGATTTATACTAGAAAACAAGGATCTAATAGGAGACACATCAATAACTTTTAGATCTTCATCTTTATTTTCATGATAAATAGAAGAACATACTTTAATATAATTCTCTCTTTTAGCACGCATCCTAGCGGTTCTTTCTTTGCATTCATCAATGGAAATTCTCATGGCTTTGAGAGACTCATTGATATCATGCTTATGTGGGATAGATCTAAGTTTCAAAGAATCAACATCAAGAGTAATTCTATCCACACTTCTAGCCAATTCATCAATCTTAAGCAATTTCTCTTCAAGCATAGCATTGAAATTCTTTTGCGAGATCGTAAACTCCTTAACACTAGTTTCAAATTCAGAAGGCATCTTTCCATAAGAGTTGTTGTAGGAATTACCATAATTATTAGAGGAATTACTAGGAAAAGGCCTAGGATTAAAATTCCCTCTATAAGCATTGTTACCAAAATTATTCCCACCAACAAAATTCACATCCAAAGATTCATTGTTATTTTCAATCAAAGTGGACAAAGGCATATCATTAGGATCAGAGGAAGCACTCTTAGCAACAAATAATTTCATAAGTTCATCCATCTTTCCACTCAAAACACAAATTTCTTCAATAGCATGCACTTTTTTACTAGTAGATCTTTCGGTGTGCCATTGAGAATAATTAACCATAATATTATCTAGGAGTTTAGTAGCTTCTCCTAAGATAGTTTCCATGAAAGTGCCTCCTGCGGCCGAATCTAAAAGATTTCTAGAAGCAAAGTTCAAGCCAGCATAAAAGTTCTGAATAATCATCCAGAGATTCAAACCATGTGTAGGGCAATTTCGTATCATTAGTTTCATTCTCTCCCAAGATTGTGCAACATGCTCATGATCTAGTTGCTTAAAGTTCATAATATCGTTTCTAAGAGAGATGATCTTAGCGCGAGGAGAGATAAAAGCATCTTTGCACTTATTCCACGAATCAATACTATTTCTAGGCTAAGAGGAAAACCAAGTTTTAGCACGATCTCTAAGTGAAAACGGAAATAACTTCAACTTAACAATATCGTTATCCATATCCCTTTTCTTTTGCATATCACACAAATCAACGAAGTTGTTTAGATGGGTAGCGGCATCTTCACTAGTAAGGCCGGAGAATTGATCTTTCATGACAAGATTCAACAAAGCAGCATTGATCTCACAAGATTCAGCATCGGTAATAGGAGCAATCAGAGTGCTAATAAAATCATTATTGTTGGTATTGGAGAAGTCACACTATTTGGTTTTGTTCTGAGCCATAGTGACAAGCAAGCAATCCAACACACACAAGCAAACAAGAAGCAAGCGAACGATAAACACACGACAGAAGAAGGGCATATAAAACGACAAGGGTGAAGTGGGGGAGAGGAAAACGAGAGGCAAAAATGTAATGCGAAGGATAAGGGTTTGTGATAGGTACTTGGTATATGACTTTTGCGTAAGCCTCCCCGACAACGGCGCCAGAAATTCTTCTTGCTACTTCTCGAGCTTGCTTTGTATTCCCTCGAAGAGGAAAGGGAGATGCAACACAGTAGCGTAAGTATTTCCCTTAGTTTTTGAGAACCAAGGTATCAATCCAGTAGGAGACCACACACGAGTCCCTCACACCTGCACAAACAAATAAAAACTTCGCAGCCAACGCGATAAGGGGTTGTCAATCCCTTTACGGTCACTTACGAAAGTGAGATCTGATAGAGGTGATAGTTTATATTTTTGGTATTTTTTATTATAAGAACAGAAAGTAAAAGCGGAAAAAGTAAAGTAAGTGTAGATTGATATGTTGAGAATAGACCCGGGGGCCATAGTGTTCTCTAGTGGCTTCTCTCATGATAGCGATATTCTACGACGGGTAAACAAATTAATGTCGAGCAATTGATAGAAAAGCGAATAATTATGAGACTATCTAGGCATGATCATTGTATATAGGCATCACGTCTGAGAAAAGTAGACCGACTCCTGCCTGCATCTACTACTATTACTACACACATCGACCGCTATCCAGCATGCATCTAGTGTATTGAGTTCATAAGAACAGAGTAACGCCTTAAAGCAAGATGACATGATGTAGAGGGATAAACTCAAGCAATATGATATAAACCCCATCTTTTTATCCTTGATGGTAACAATACAATATGTGCCTTGCTGCCCCTACTGTCACTGGGAAAGGACACCGCAAGATTGAACCCAAAGCCAAGCACTTCTCCCATTGCAAGAACTATAGATCTACTAGGCCAAACCAAACCAATAATTCGAAGAGACTTGCAATGATATTATGAGCACACATAAAGAGTTCAGAAAAGAACCAAATATTTCTCATAGATAATCTTGATCATAAACTCACAATTCATCGGATCTCGATAAACACACCGCAAAATGAGATTACATCGAATAGATCTCCTCGAAGACCGAGGAGAACTTTGTATTGAGATCCAGAGAGAGAGAGGAAGCCATCTAGATACTAGGTATGGACCCGAAGGTCTATGGTAAACTACTCACAACTCATGGTGAGGCGATGATGATGATGTAGAAGCACTCCGTGATGGATCCCCCCTCCGGCGAAGCTCCGAAACAGGCCCCAAGATGGGATCTCATGGGAACAGAAGGTTACGGCGGTGGAACTATGGTTTTCTCTATTGTTCTGATGGTTTCGGGGTATGTAGGCTTATATAGGAAGAAGGAGGACATCGGGGGCCTCACGAGGGACCCACGAGGCAGGGGGCGCGCCCTGGGGGGGGGGG
>LR738715.1:418289062-418306636 GCA_902687465.1 Secale cereale
ACAATAAATACAAAGCACAGATATGAATACAGATGCACGACATGGCAATAAGCGGTTCTAGGGGTGCTCTAACGCAGTACTAGGTGATACTGGCGAAGGGGGGAAACATCCGGGAAAGCGTTCCCAGTATTAGGCATTATCAGACAAACGAACTGGAGGGGGAAAGTTGCATGTTCACTATGCTAGGAATGTGTGGCAGACGAACGGATTGCATATTCGGATTCGTCTCAAAATTCTGAACAACTTTCCTGTATAAATTTTTTTCATCCGAGCTACAGACTATTTTATATGATTTTTCAAAGTTTTAAAAGATTTCCTGAATTTCCTCGATTTTATTTAATTCAAAAGTAATGGATAAAAAGTTAAGTGCACCCAGCATAGTGCACACTAAGATACACTAAGGCGCTGACATGTGGGTCAGCGTTGACTGGTCAAGGGGACGCCAGGTCCCACCTGTCACTAACTCGGACTGCCCAGTCAGCAGGTTTGACTAGTCTACTGACCAGTGGGGCCCTGTTGTCAGTGATAGAGTCTAATTTAACATATTTTTAACATGTAATTAGATTACCTTAAATGTGGGGCCACACTGTCAGTGAGTCATTTTTTAACAATGTTTATTTAACCAAACTAATTAATTACCGAGTTGGCCCCATGTGTCATAGCCAAGTTAGCATCAGGGGCATTTTTAGAAGATTATTAATTGGGAGGGGGCCCAAACGCCAATGCCTATTATTTCGGTTTAATTAGTGATAACACTAAACGGACGAGCCCGCGTGTCATTTAGATAGGGCCGACTTAAACAGAGCAGGTGCCGATGGTGATCTACAGGGGCGGCGACAGGACTCCAAATCTTGACCCTGGCGACCACCCACATAACTAGCGGGGGGCGGCCGCGCAGGGGTGCGAGGCGTTCTTGCGTAGACGGTCGGAGGTTGCGACGATGACTACGTCAGATGGCGGTGACGACGCGACCTCGGCTGCATCCGAGCTACGAGGCAAGGGGGAGAAAGGTGAGAGGCCACAGAGGACGGAGAGCTCACAATGAGCTCGGGAGCGCGGCCGACGGAGACGGAGAAGCAGTGGTGGAGGTGGGTTGATGGTGAAGACCGACGGGGCAGAGGAGGTAGACGCGGCCGATCCGGTGAGGTAGGGGTCCGTCGGAGCGCCGACGAGGTTCGGCGGCGATGAGGCGGCCGGGATGAGCGACGGCCGACGAGCGCTAAGGCAGCGAGCCTGGCCCCGGCGTAGCCAGGCGCGCGGGCAAGGGGAATGCCAGGGTGCGCGAGGCGATGGCGTGCTATAAGGAGACGGCCGGTCTCCGGCAAGTGCGTCCAGTGCGGGGTGCGGAGGAGGAGATTGGTGAGGTCGTCGGCTCGGGCGACGACGTCGAGGTGGCGGGGCGCTGATGCGGGGCGGGATGGTTCGGCGATGGTCGGGGGAGGGAGCTGTTGAGGCGAGCGAGGAGAGCGGCATGTGCCCTCCGATCCAGATCAGGGGAGTTATCGTGCGAGAGAGAGGGGATCGGGGGAAGAGGGTCGTGGGGGTTATGGTTTGTGGGGTGAGGGGGAGGTTATCCAGCTGGGTGGGCTGACTTGGGGTGGGTTGGCCGAAGGCGAGCTGGGCCTGTCGGCTCAGTTGGGGCAGGGGTCCTTTCCCCCCTTTTTTAAGTTTTCCTTTTTTCCTTTTCCTTTTTACTATTTTATATTATTTTCTTAATAGTTTTAGTTTTACAAATATGTAAGAACAACACCTAAATTAGAGTTATTAGGTATGCTACCACCATAAAACAAATTTGGCACTAAACAAAATAGTTTGCAACTTTATAATTACAAAATGCATTTTATTAATTGCTTAAGCCATTGTTTTATTTATTTTGGGGTATTTGATCACTTTACAAAAATATTGGTTCATCACCATAATTAGTTATGGAATGTTTACCACAAGATGAACATTTTAGTTTTGACATTCGAAAGCTTTCATTATTTGACTTTACTTTAATTTTGAATTTGGAATCGGTTTTGAAACACCACGGGATTAATGGTGATGTGGCATCATTTGTACAGGGTCACTGTAGCTTAATTATCCAGTGTCGGTGTACAAAAGTAGGGGCCCTTTTGCACCCCTTTACTTGTGCATGGGAAGTTGTAGCCACACCTACGACCACGCTTGGCGGAGTAGGAGAAGGAGAAGCACGAGACTGCCAATGCGACACTCAAGCCAGAGGCATGAAGAACAGAGGGGCAAGGTGGGCTCCTCCCCCGGCAACGCCCTTGCCCAGGCGGCCTACATAACCCCAGCAAGAGTCTTGCCAGGGGAAACTTTCCCAACACTAGTAAGGCCACCACCCTTGGGTCTGAGAGCTCTAACACCGTCGACAACGTCAAGACCAAGATTCAGGGGCGCCTGCGTGGTGGCATGCAGATCTTTGTGGGACCAAGGGCCTGCAGACCTAGACAAGGACCAGAAGAGAAAGTCCGCCAGCAAGAACCTTACCGGGGACGACCAAAGACCCCCAGCAAGATCCTTGCCGGGGGCAGCTGCAAGACCCCGGCAAGACTCCTTGCCGAGGAGCGTCTACGGAGCCACAGCCAGGCCCGCGTCCGCCAAGGTTTCGCTGCCCCACGGCCACTCCTACGTGGCAACTAACTCGCCAACTGGAGAGGTGCCTGCGTGGCAACATGCAACCTTTAAGCCAACTAGTCAAGCACCTGCGTGGTGGCATGCAGATCTTCATGATGACCCTGCCACCAAACCAGCCAGCAGCCAGCGTGGCGCTGCATGCCTCGTCAGTCTGGACGCGTGTCGGAGCGAGGTGAGGCGGCAACGGGCGGGACAAGCTCCATTGCCGCCCCCGATAAAGCTAGAGGACACATAGGCGGCGCAATAAATGCGTTTGTCCTATGATGTCAGGAGATAACCTTGTACACTGTAGATACTTTCCACCTCCTGTGTGCCACTGTGGCGACCCCTTTGTAATATAAAAGGAGGACCGAGGCGTACCCGAGAAGGATTCGGACTTTTCAGACAAACACGCATAGTAGCCAGTTCGAGAGCTCAAGAACACCAAATATACACAGACAAGCAGGACTAGGGTTTTACGCATCACTTGCGGCCCGAACCTGGGTAAAAATTCCCACGCGTTGATCGTCTAGACATGCTCTTTGCACAGCACTACGCCCCGCCAACCGTAGTAGGGGTCCTCGAGATCCCAACGGTGTAATGTCCCCTACATCTTTGGCACGCCAAGTAGGGGGCGTTAGGTTGTGAAAATATGGTCTAGGAGTTAGCGCATCAACTTCTTCATCGCCATGGCTCCCAAGAAGAAGGGGATCATGGCGATCGATCCGTCTAGGGCCGAATTGCTCGTGCCACCGCGGGCAGGCGATGGGAAGGCTACGAATGGTGGCGGAGGCGTGGCCCACGAGCTTCCACGACACTCTGGCCATCGGAGCCAGGCGAGCGGCGTCGTTCGTGCCCAAGACGATGAGCCGCGTGCCACTGGGTCCAAAGGTGTCGCCGTGCTGCCCACAGGCGGCGTGGCGACCTCCAGGACACCTCCGCCGGTGCTGATGATGTTACAGACCTAGGGTAGGGTCACGGGCCTGACCCAGGTGCCCCACCCAAGGTCACTACCCCAGAAGCGCAAAAGACAACTCGAAGGCAACAGGTACAATCGACTGACACGGCACAAGAGGGCATTCCACTCGACTACACACCCCCGTTCAAACGACTCAACTTCACTCGACCATTCCAAGACACTCGACCCTTGAAGGTCCAGGGTCCCTTAGGACAACAACGGTCCAGCATTTATTCCGTAACAATGAATGCCTTTATCACTCTTTACTACAGGCGTTATCAGTAACGTCCTGCCTTTATGTACATTGAACCCTTTGTAACGTGGGGATGGCTGGGGTCCTGGCGCACTCTATATAAGCCACCCCCTCCTCCAGTACAAGGGTTCACACCCCCTGTAACCCAAACACCCATATACATTCCAGTTGACCGCCTCTGGGCACCGAGACATAGGGCTTTTACTTCCTCCGAGAAGGGCCTGAACTCGTAAACATCCTGCGTACAATCCCACCATAGCTAAGGCCTTGCCTCCTCTTACGTACCCCTACTCGTACTTTCAGACTCAGAACCACGACAGTCGGCGCCCACCGTGGGGCAGGGTGTCTTAGCAACTTCTGGTGAGGTCGCAAATTTTTCTTCGACCTCCTTCATCATGGTTTCCGGCGATGGTCTGGCATTGGCCTGCGAGATCCGACTCGGCGCGCTCGTCTTCATCGCCGACGACTCCGGTTGGCTCCCCTCGATGTCGAGGCGTTGCCCGTCCATGGGGCCACGCACTTCCGTGCCAGCGCCTGCGGCGTCCTTCTCTGGCAGTCGTCGACTCGGTATCAGCCGGCTCCTTCATCATCCGTCATCCCCGCTGGACGCCGCCGCAAGCGACCTGGTCGCTCGCGGCTCCAGCGGTGGGTGAAACACGCGGTGGCCCGCCAGACGGCCACCCCTCAAGTTGCGGCCATCAAGCCCGATGAATACCTCTATGGGCTGGTCGATCCGTCGGTCGAACCCACAGATTCGATTTCCGAGTGCGGGAGTAGCGATCCCGCAGCCGAAGTCCTCATGGTCGACTCGCGTCGTAGTCCGCCAGGATACCCTTGTGGCGGAGACGGCGACAGCGACAACGGTCAGTCGTTCGACCACGACGGGTACATTCCCCAACCCCTCACTGCCGAGCAGAGGGACGAGCTCTACCGCTGCAATGAGGATGCACTTTTCACCCCTATCGTGGGAGACACTCCAGAGGCTCGGGCCCTGGAAGCCACCCGCCTAGCTACCGTGGCTGAGTACAAGCGTCTGGAGAATATCCAGCGCGCACTCGACGAACGAGCCCGTCGGCTGGTTCCTGAATCCAGTCGGCGGCCGCAGCAGTCGTTCCCGCGTGAGACTCAGGTGTTTCGGATGCCTGTCCAGAACCTTGAAGCCGCAGTTCGCATCACAGATTCTATTCAGCCATCTCAGTCGGAGGCTGGGAGAGGCCTACAGCAGATCCGGGTGCTGCTCCGGACAGCCGGAGAGTAGAACGCGGTTGTCTCTCAGTCGCTCAACAGGATTCACAGCAGATCAGTGGCAGCGGACACCGTTTGGTCAGCTCACAGTCCAAGATCGCCCCCGAGGCATAAGGACCGTGTTCCCCGTCAAGACTGGCATCTGGGTTGGAATGATGAGCAGTATGATCGTCGACCCGGTCACCACGACTGCTGTCAAGTGCCTACGCCTCCTCCGGGAAGCGGATCGTACTCGCCCAGGCGACACGAGGGCAGGCGCTTATGCGACGACGAGCGGAGAATTCCCCCAGATCCCCGGAGGCCCGGCTTTGACGCAAGGTCTATTCTTGTGCAGGGGCTGGTCGACAGGAACAGAGTGTTCAGAGAAGAGTAAGGCAGAGATCATCCGAGTGGAAGCCGAGCGTCTGTCTCTGGACCCGAGTGCTTTAGCAGTGCCATCAGGGCTGCTGAGATCCCCCCAAACTTCAGGTTGACGGTGGGAGTGAATAAGTTCATCGGCGAGTCAAAGCCAGACACCTGGCTCGAGGATTACCGAGTGGCTGTGCAGATCGAGGGCGGAAACGACGACGTGGCCATGAAACACCTTACTCCGATGTTGGGCGGCTCGGCTCAGGCGTGGCTGAATCAGTTGGCCCCTGGGAGCATATACAGTTGGGAAGAGCTAGCCCGAGTGTTTATTCGGACCTTCGAAGGTACCTGCAAACGGCCCGCAGGGCTTGCAGAGTTGCAGCATTGCGTACAAAAGCCGAATGAAACCCTGAGGGATTACATACAAAGATGGACCACCTTGCACCACACGGTGGAGAATGTGTCTGATCACCAAGCGGTCTGCGCCTTCAAGGAGGGCGTGCGATACAGAGAGCTGAACCTGAAGTTCGGTCGAACGGGGGATATGTTCCTGTCCCGAATGATGGAGATAGCCGGTCTGTACGCTAACGGCGAAGAGGCCGAGCGACTCCGCAGTGGCAAGAAACCAGTCGGTCAGGATGACCAGAACTCCAATCGGAAACCTAAGCGCAAGGCCGAGCTAACAGCTCAAGGCAAAGCCGCAGTTGTTAACCAAGGGAAGGGCAAAGGAAAGCCCAAGGGGCCTTGGGTCCCCAAGAAAGTGAAAGATGAAGCAGGAAATGATGTACTCGACCAGCCGTGTCCTATCCACACGAAGAAAGATGAAGAGGGGAACTTGGATTATCCCAAGCACACCACTCGACAGTGCCGGCTCCTGATCCAGAGCTTCCAGAAAGAGCAGTCGACTGAGAAGGAAAAGGAATTAGAGGAGACCAAGGACAAATAAGGGGATGGAGGTTATCCCCAGATTAACTCCACCTTGATGATTTTTGCTGACGTTGAAAGCAAGAGCCGACTGAAAGTGATCAACAGAGAAGTCAACATGGTTGCCCCGGCGACAACAACGTATCTGAAGTGGTCCAAGACCCCCATCACATTCGACCAGTCCGATCACCCTGCACACATTGCTACCCCCGTGTGTCAGGCATTGGTGGTCGACCCAGTTGTCGAGGGCACGCGTTTGACCAGGGTCCTGATGGATGGTGGAAGTGGCGTGAACATTCTGTATGCTGAAACCCTCTGTGGGATGGGCATTCCGATGTCCATGCTGAGCGAAAGTAACATGAGGTTTCACGGGGTCATCCCCGGGAAGAAGGCCGACTCACTTGGCCAAATCTCACTCGACGTAGTCTTTGGCGATTCAAAGAATTACCGCAAAGAGAAGCTGACGTTTGAAGCAGTGGACTTCAACAGCGCCTATCATGCCATTCTGGGTAGGCCTGCCTACACCAGATTCATGGCTCGACCGTGTTATGTGTACCTCAAGCTGAAGATGCCGGGGCCCAATGGCATCATAACTGTCACGCGGAACCGACAGAAAGCGGAAGAATGCTTCTAGAAAGGCTCAAAGATTGCTGACGAGAAGATGGCAGCAATAGAGATGGAGGAGTACCAGAAGAATGTGGATCCGAGTGATTTGCTGCGGGCCAAGAAGCCGGCTTCCGAGTCAGCTTTTCAGTCGGCTGGGGAAACGAAACCCGTACACATTCACCCCACCGACCCCAATGCAGCACCAACCCACATCTCAACTACACTCGACAGCAAATAGGAAGAAGCACTCATCCAGTTCCTCCGTGAGAACTAGGACATCTTCGCATGGAAACCGTCTGACATGCCAGGTGTACCCAGGGGACTGCCTGAGCATCATTCGCGAGTCGACCCAAAAGTGAATCCTGTAAAGGAACATCTCCGTCGGTCCGCTGCGGAGAAGAGAAAGGAAATTGGCGAAGAGGTGGCTCGACTTCGGCAGCCGAGTTCATCCGTGAGATCTACCACTCCGAGTGGCTCGCCAATGTGGTCATGGTCCCCAAGAAGGACAAGTCCCTCCGCATGTGCATTGATTTCAAGCATATCAATCGGGCCTGCCCGATAGATCATTTTCCTCTCCCTCGCATCAATCAGATAGTCGACTCGACTGTGGGATGCGAGCGTTTGTCCTTTCTGGACGCATATTCCGGGTATCATCAGATCCGACTGTTTGGACCCGATGAAATCAAGATAGCTTTCATCACCCCATTCGGGGTGTTTCTGTTATGTCACCATGCCTTTCGGTCTCAAGAATTCCGGCACTACCTTCATGCGCATGATTCAAAAGTGCATGCTGAAGCAAATCAGTCGGAACGTCAAAGCATACATGGATGACATCGTGGTCAAGTCACGCAAAGGTTCCGACCTATTGACTGAGCTCGCTGAGACATTCGCAAATTTGAGAAGCTATGATATCAAGCTCAATCTGTCGAAGTGTACATTCGGAGTTCCGGGCGGCAAGCTACTCGGTTTCCTTGTTTTTGAATGAGGAATCGACGCCAACCTAGAAAAAGTCGGTGCAATCCTCTGAATGAAGCGCCCCGAGCGTATACACGACGTCCAGAAGCTAACTGGCTGCTTGGCCGCATTGAGTCGGTTCATTTCTCGTCTCAGTGAGAAGGCATTACCTCTCTACCGACTGATGAAGAAATTCGAAAAGTTCGAGTGGAATTCTGAATCTGAAGCAGCGTTTGAAGAGCTCAAAGCCCTGCTTTCCACCCAGCCTTTGCTTGCTGCCCCAGTCAGCAAGGAGCCTCTCTTACTTTACATCGTAGCCACCGGACAAGTTGTCAGCACTGTACTCACGGTCGAGTGATAACCCACAAGTGTAGGGGATCAGTTGTAGCCTCTTTCGATAAGTAAGAGTGCCGAACCCAACGAGGAGCTAAAGGCAGAACAAATATACCCTCAAGTTCTATCGACCACCGATACAACTCTATGCACGCTTGACGTTTACTTTACCTAGAACAAGTATGAAACTAGAAGTACTTTGTAGTGTTTGTTGGATAAGTTTGCAAGAATATAAAGAGCACGTAAATATAAACTAGGGGCTGTTAAGATAAAGTTAATGATAGCGAGTGTGGAAAAGTGGTGGTAGGAGTTGCGAAATTGCCCCTAAGCAATTGACTACGTTACTAGACCGATATCATGTTTTATGTGGGAAAGGCCACTGCTAGCATGTCATCCCTTACTTGGAATTCTATGCACTTATGATTGGAACTATTAGCAAGCATCCGCAGCTACTAACGTTCATTAAGGTAAAACCCAACCATAGCATTTAGATATATCGGTCCCCCTTCAATCCCATATGCATCAATTTCTACGCTAGGTTGAAGCTTCTGTCACTCTTTCCCTCCAATACGTAGTCCTATCAACATACAACTAACCCTATGGTGTGATCCACGCACGCGCTCATATGATGGGCACCAAAGGACAACAACATAACCACAAGCAATTTAAATCAATCATAGCAATTCATCAATCACCGACAGGACAACGATAATCTACTCAGACATCATAGGATGGCAACACATCATTGGATAATAGTATGAAGCATAAAGCACCATGTTCAAGTAGAGGGTACAGCGGGTTGCGGGAGAGTGGACCACTATAGATAGATGGGGGAAGGTGATGGAGATGTTGGTGAAGATGATGGAGGTGTTGGTGTAGATCGCCGTCACACGATGATGGCCCCGGTGGCACTCCGGTGCCACCGGAAGCGAGGGGGAGAGAGCCCCCCTCCTTCTTCTTCTTCCTTGACCTTCTCCCTATGTGGGAGAAGGGTTTCCCCTCTGGTCCATGGCCTCCATGGCGACGAAGGGGCGAGAGCCCCTCCGAGATTGGATCCATCTCTCTGTCTCTCTCTGTTTCTGCGTTCCCAGATTATGTCCCTTCACCGTTTCTTAAATTCCCGGAGATCCATAACTCCGATTGGGCTCATCTTTTGACACGATTTTTATCCAGAAATTAGCTTTCTTGCAGCGAAAGAAGGGAATCAACCGCCTTACAGTGTGGGCTCGAGGGCCCAGGGATATAGCACTATGGGTGGAATAGAAGGTGGTAGTAGACAAAAGTAGGGAGAAAGTCTCACATCGACTAGGCGTATCAATGGGCTATGGATGTGTCCATCAATAGATATCAATGTGAGTGAGTAGGGATTGCCATGTAACGGATGCACTAGAGCTATAAGTGTATGAAAGCTCAAAAGAAAACTAGTGGGTGTGCATCAACTTGCTTGCTCATGAAGACCTAGGGCATTTGAGGAAGCCCATCGTTGGAATATACAAGCCAAGTTCTATAACAAAAAATTCCCACTAGTATATGAATGTGACAACATAGGAGACTCTCTATCATGAAGAACATGGTGCTATGATGAAGCACAAGTGTGGAAAAAGATAGTAGCATTGCCCCTTTTTTTTGGGCCTTCCTTTTTTATTTGGCCTTTCTCCTTTTTTTTATTTGGCCTTTCTTTTTTTCTTTTAGCCTTTATTTTTTTCTCTTTTTTTTCAAGGGACAATGCTCTAATAATGATGGTCATCACACTTCTATTTACTTACAACTCGATATTACAACTCGATACTAGAACAAAATATGACTATATATGAATGCCTCCGGCGGTGTACCAGGATATGCAATGATCTAGCGTAGCCATGACATCAAAAAACGGACAAGCCATGGAAGCATCATGCTAGCTATCTTACGATCATGCAAGGCAATATGACAATGATGGTGCGTGTCATAATAAACGGAACGGTGGAGTTACATGGCAATATATATTGGAATGGCTATGGAAATGCCATAATAGGTAGGTATGGTGGCTGTTTTAAGGAACGTATATGGTGGGTGTATGGTACCGGCAAAAGTTGCGCGGTACAAGAGAGGCTAGCAATGGTG
This sequence comes from Secale cereale, assembly GCA_902687465.1. Classification (NCBI taxonomy): domain Eukaryota; kingdom Viridiplantae; phylum Streptophyta; class Magnoliopsida; order Poales; family Poaceae; genus Secale; species Secale cereale. The sequence goes on from LR738715.1 coordinate 418,299,406, forward strand.
GAAGGGTGAGAGTGCGTATAATCCATGGACTCAACATTAGTCATAATGAACTCACATACTTATTGCAAAAAATCTATTAGCCCTCGAAGCAAAGATACTATGACGCATGCTCCTAGGGGGGAGGTTGGTAGGAGTTAACCATCGCGCGCCCCCGACCTTCAGGCAAAGATAAACAATCAAAATACAATGCGCGCCAATTTGGTTACATAGTTAGGAGACCATACGTGCATGCTCCGGGAATCACAAACCTTAACACCAATATTTTTACTAAACCATAATCATTCACTAGTTCCTCCCACATATTAGCATCTCTATATCGCAAAACTATTGCAAGGAATCAAACATATCATATTCAGCGATCTAAAAGTTTATGTAGGATTTTATGACTAACCATGTGAATGACCAATTCCTGTCAACTCTCTAAATAGATATAAGTGAAGCAAGAGAGTTTTAATTCTTCGTACAAAAGTTATGCCCACGCTCTAACAATTATAAGTGAATCAAAAGAGCATTCTACAAATGGCGGTTTTCTATGTGAAGAGAAACAGGCAATCCAAACTTCGAATGATATAAGTGAAGCACATGAAGTATTCTATAAAGCCATACTCAAAAGATATAAGTGAAGTGCAAAGAGCATTCTATAAATCAACCAAGGACTATCTCATACCAGCATGGTGCATAAAATAAAAGGTGAAAACTAAATGCAAAAGACGCTCCAAGATCTGCACATATCACATGAATGAAACGAATCCGAAAACATACCGATACTTGTTGAAGAAAGAGGGGATGCCTTCCGGGGCGTCCCCAAACTTAGACGCTTGAGTCTCCTTGAATATTTACTTGGGGTGCCTTGGGCATCCCCAAGCTTGAGCTCTTGCCTCTCCTTCTTCTCCTCACATCGAGACCTCCTCGATCTTCGAACACTTCATCCACACAAAACTTCAACAGAAAACTCGGTAATATCCGTTAGTATAATAAAGCAAATCACTACTCTAAGTATTGTTGAAAACCAATTCATATTTCGTTTTTGCATTGTATCTACTGTAATATAACTTTTACATAGCTTAATCCACTGATAGAAATTGATAGTTTCATCAAAACAAGCAAACTATGCATCAAAAACAGAATCTGTCTAAAACAGAACAGTCTGTAATAATCTGAACATTCACCATACTTCTGATACTTGAACAATTCTTCCAAAATTAGGAAAAATCAACAATTTATATAGAAAGATAGTGCAAAACGTTTCAGTACTATTTGACGTTCCAGCAAAAAATGTAAAATCGCGCACTACAGCCAAAGTTTCTGTCCTGCACCGCACAAACCAACAAGCATTGTAAACATCCTAAAGGCAAACCTTGCCACATTATTTTCAAAATACAATGGAATTGTACAAGGGGATAATTATTATTTTTGAAAAGTTTCTGTAATTAAGATTCACAAAGTTACCATGGGCATGAACAAAGTTCAAGGACGTCCCCCACTTTCACAATGCTCGTCTATATCACTTTCACTTTTTTTTGAAAAGTTTTGGGTTCCCCTCTTTATTTTTTGTTTTTAAACTTTATAAAAGCACACAACAGAAATAAATGACTCTCTAAAACTTCCGGGTTGTCTCCCTGGCAGCGCTTTCTTTAAAGCCATTAAGCTAGGCATATAGTGCTCAAGTGATGGATCCACCAGGATCCCAAGGTATATCAAAGCCAATTTTAATTAACAATGATTTGGCATTTAGTAGTGAGCACAAAGTGATATGTGTCATGCGAAAACGAAGTCTAACTCTCTTCCTATGCATAGGCATGTCATATAAGAACAATTCATGCACATCAAGTAAAGGCCAATGCATAGTATAAGCAGTTTCTTGCAATTTTATCGTGTTGGAAACATAGAGAGGCGGAGATGTAGTTCCTCTCTCATAATAATTGCAAGTATGAGAAGCAAGCACATGCATATTATACTCATCAAAATCATCATGTGTAACGGAAAAAGGAAACCCATCAATATAATCCTTAATAAGTGCAAACTTCTCTGATATAGTGTAGTTTGGAGAATTCAAAAACATAATAGGACTATCATGCATGGGTGCAATAGCAACAATCTCATGTTTTACATATGGAACTATAGCAAGTTCATCTCCATAAGCATAATTCATATTGGCATCTTGGCAACAAGCATAGCAAGCATCATCAAAAAGGGATATTTCAAAAGAATCAACGGGATGACAACAATCATCATATCATTCATCCTTCGGTAAGCACGAAGGGAAATTAAACAATGTATGAGTTGAAGAGTTACTCTAATTAGAAGGTGGGCAGGGGTAGCTAATCCACTCTTCCTCCTTTTGTTCTTCGCTCTCCTCGTCATGTTTTTCATCCAATGAGCTCATAGTGTCATTAATTTCTTCTTCCATAGACTCCTGCAAAATATTAGTCTCTTCTTGGATAGCGGAGGAGTCCTCAATATATAGTTTAACATAGGCATTAGAAGCATAATTATCATAACAATATTTAAATATGGCAAAATTTTCAGATTTGTAAAGAGTAGCATCATACTTTTCAATCAAAGAAGCAATTTCATAAGCACCCTTAAAAGCAACAAATTCTTCAATTTTTTGAACATCATAGTAACAATAAACACCCTTAGCATACAAAGATACGATTCCATTATCACTAAACTCACATTGGTAGGGAAGGTGTTTCATAGGGTCTTCAGAACAACAAGTAAAATGATAAATTTCACATAAATTCCCGGCATAACATTGAAAACAATGAATTTGATCTAGTAAAAGTTTCCCTTTTTCAGATATGCGGTGTCGCACATAACAAGCATGCTCATCTAAAGATTTTCCCTCAACTAAGCTAGTTGGGGTTTCAGCCCGAGCACATAGGGATCGAAGATGATCCAAGTAATAAGCTTCAGTACTGTGATAGATTTTGAGTGGTTCTTCAACCATTGGTTCAGCAGGTACCACTATTGTATTTGGTATTTTGCATTTCCTACCCATAACTAAAGATAGAAAACAACTTAGAACAACAAATAAAATCTACTTAGTGATAAAGGAAACAAGCACACATGAGAATATTCACCCCACGCTATTGCTCCCCGGAAACGGCGCCAGAAAAAGGTCTTGATAACCCACAAGTGTAGGGGATCAGTCGTAGCCTCTTTCGATAAGTAAGAGTGTCGAACCCAACGAGGGGCTAAAGACAGAACAAATATTCCCTCAAGTTCTATCGGCCACCGATACAACTCTACGCACGCTTGACGTTTACTTTACCTAGAACAAGTATGAAACTAGAAGTACTTTGTAGCGTTTGTTGGATAAGTTTGCAAGAATATAAAGAGCATGCAAATATTAACTAGGGTCTGTTAAGATAAAGTTAATGATAGCGAGTGTGGAAAAGTGGTGGTAGGAGTTGCGAAATTGCCCCTAAGCAATTGGCTACGTTACTAGACCAATAGCAAGTTTTATGTGGGAGAGGCCACTGCTAGCATGTCATCCCTTACTTGGAATTCTATTCACTTATGATTGGAACTATTAGCAAGCATCCGCAACTACTAACATTCATTAAGGTAAAACCCAACCATAGCACTAAGATATATTGGCCCCCCTTCAATCCCGTATGCGTCAATTTCTACGCTAGGTTGAAGCTTCTGTCACTCTTGCCCTCCAATACGTAGTCCTATCAACATACAACTAACCCTATGATGTGATCCACGCGTGCGCTCATATGATGGGCACCAAAGGACAGCAGCATAACCACAAGCAATTTAAATCAATCATAGCAATTCATCAATCACCGACAGGACAACGATAATCTACTCAGACATCATAGGATGGCAACACATCATTGGATAAAAATATGAAGCATAAAGCACCATGTTCAAGTAGAGGGTACATCGGGTTGCGGGAGAGTGGACCGCCGTAGATAGATGGGGGAAGGTGATGGAGATGTTGGTGAAGATGACAGAGGTGTTGGTGTAGATTGCTGCCACACGATGATGGCCCCGATGGCACTCCAGTGCCATCGGAAGCGAGAGGGAGAGAGCCCCCATCCTTCTTCTTCTTCTTCCTTGACCTTCTCCCTAGGTGGGAGAAGGGTTTCCCCTCTGGTCCATGGCCTCCATGGCGGTGGAGGGGCGAGAGCCCCTCCGAGATTGGATCTGTCTCTGTGTCTCTCTCTGTTTTTGCGTTCCCAGATTCTGTCCCTTCACCATTTCTTAAATTCCCGGAGATCCGTAACTCCGATTGGGCTCATCTTTTGACACGATTTTTATCCAGAAATTAGCTTTCTTGCGGCGAAAGAAGGGCATCAACCACCTTACGGTGTGCGCTCGAGGGCCCAGGGCACGCCTTGGGCAGGGGGGCGCGCCCCCACCCTCGAGGCCCACTCGAGCATTGTCTCGTGTTAGTTTCGCATCCCAAAATTCACATATATTCCAAAAAAATCTCCGTCCGTTTTTATTCCGTTTGGACTTCGTTTGATATGGATATTCTGTGAAACAAAAAAACATGCAACAAACAGGAACTGGCACTGGGCACTGGATCAATATGTTAGCCCCAAAAAATAGTATAAAAAGTTGCCAAAAGTATATGAAAGTTGTAGAATAGTGGCATGGAACAATCAAAAATTATAGATACGATGGAGACGTATCATCGAGCGGGAAGAAGAAGGCAAGGCCTACAAAGTCCAACGCCCAATCTATTACATTTCCGAAGTATTGACTCCCTCCAAGCAAAGATACTCGCATTACCAGAAGCTTGTGTATGGGATCTACTTGACCGCAAAGAAAGTTGCCCATTACTTCTCGGATCATTCAATCTCAGTCGTCAGCGACGCCCCACTATCAGAAATCCTGAACAATCAAGACGCAACTGGTCGAGTGGCAAACTGGGCGACTGAACTCCTTCCGCTAGATATCAAGTTTGAAGTGAAGGAAGCTATCAAGTCTCTGGCAATAGCAGATTTTGTGGCCGAATGGATCGAACATGAGCTGCCGACTCAGATCTAGTCGGACCACTGGACTATGTTCTTTGATGGATCCAAGATGTTGAATGGATCCGATGCAGGCGTGGTCCTGGTATCTCCCAGGAGCGACGAGCTCAGTTACGTCCTTAAAATCCACTTCGACTCATCGAATAATGAAGCTGAATATGAAGCACTTTTGTATGGGTTGCGTATGGCCATCTAACTCGGCGTCCGTCGCCTGATGGTCTACGGCAACTCAGACTTAGTGGTAAATCAGGTGATGAAGGAGTGGGACGTCAGAAGCCCGGCAATGACCTGTTATTGCAGTGCAGTACGCAAGCTTGAAAAGAAGTTCAAAAGTTTAGAGCTCCATCATGTGCCCAGAGTCAAGAATCAGCTTGCTGACGATCTCGCGAAGATAGGGTCCACTCGGAAGCCTATACCCAAGAATGTGTTTTTGGAGCACCTGCACACCCCCTCAGTCAAAGAAGACCCCTTCACGGAGGAACCCCCACACCCAGTCAGCGCATCTGATCCGACTAAAGTCGAAGTGCCTGCGGTGGTCGACCTAATCACGAAGATTTTGGTGATCACGTCCGACTGGACTGTGCCATACATAGCGTACCTGCTCACACAAGAACTCCTAGAGGATGAAGAAGAAGCGCGCCAGATTGTTCGTCGATCCAAGGCTTTCTCCGTCATTCAGGGTCAGCTCTACAGAGAGAGTGTCACAGGAGTCGCTCAGCGCTGCATCACCCCGGAGGAAGGTCGACTGATTCTGAACGAAATTCACTCGAGGACTTGTGGCCACCACGCTTCCTCTCAGACTATAGTGGCCAAGGCGTACCGAGCTGGATTTTATTGGCCCCGAGCTAAAGAGATGGCAAAAGATATCGTAGACAAGTGCGAAGGCTGCCAATTCTACTCCAACATGTCTCATAAGCCGGCGTCTGCCTTAAAGACCATTCTGTTGGTTTGGCCGTTTGCCGTTTGGGGGTTGGACATGGTCGGCCCCTTCAAAACTGGCAGAAGCGGATTCACTCACCTGCTCGTGGCAGTCGACAAGTTCACCATATGGATCGAAGCCAAGCCCATCAAGAACATCGGCTCAAGCACCGCCATCAGCTTCATTAGAGAACTGATATTCAGATACGGAGTCCCCCACATCATCATCATAGATAATGGTTCCAACTTTGACTCGGACGGATTCAGAGCTTTCTGTTCCTCCCAAGGTACACGGGTCGACTACGCCTCCGTAGCGCATCCGTAGTCGAATGGACAAGCACAAAGATCGAATGGTTTGATCCTCCAAGGCCCGAAGCCGCGGCTTATGCGTGACCTCAAGCATGCCGCCGGAGCTTGGGTGACCAAACTACCATCTGTCTTATGGGGGCTGAGGACAACTCCGAACCGGTCGACTGACCGTACACCCTTCTTCATGGTATATGGAGCTGAGGCCGTGCTATCGAGTGATTTGTTGCACAATGCCCCCCGAGTGGAACTCTTCTCCGAAGCCGAAGCAGAGCAAGCCCGTCAAGATGCAGTCGACCTCTTGGAGGAAGAACATGAGATGACTTTAATCCGCTCGACCATCTACCAACAGGACCTGTGTCGATTCCATGCTCGCAATGTCCGGAGCCGAGCATTCCACGAAGGAGGCCTGGTTCTCCGAGTACGTCAGAAACGACCGCATAAACTCGCCCCAGCTTGGGAAGGCCCCTTCATCGTCACCAAGGTGCTGCACAATGGGGCGTACCACATTTACAACATCGCCAAGAAGAAAGATGAACCCCGTTCGTGGAACGCGGGCCTGCTCTACCGCTTCTATACTTAAAAGCACTCGATCAGTCGAGTTGTAATAAAGATCTTCCAGTTTGATTTCAAAGACAAGTTTGCAGCAATTCCCTAATGATTGTTGGTTTCTAAAACTATGATCCTCAAATCTCCCTAGTGGGTGCTTAGCCGCGAACTCGATTCACTTAAGTTACAAAAACCACTCCGAGTGAAGAGCAACCCTCTCACTCGGGGGCTTAGCTGTGACCCCATAATCGCCTAAGTTGCAAAAACCACTTCGAGTGAAGAGCAACCCTCTCACTCGGGGGCTTAGCTGCGGTCCTCCGAGCTAGGCCACAAGTACAACGTGGCTATGTCCTCCGAGCTCCGCCACAAGTACAACGTAGCGCGTAATCGCCTAAGTTACAAAAACTACTCCGAGTGAAGAGCAACCCTCTCACTCGGGGGCTTAGCTGCGGTTCTCCGAG
>LR738715.1:418309861-418362170 GCA_902687465.1 Secale cereale
CATCATCAATCCTACCTGACGAACATCTTCTTGGGCCGCGTTCACGGGGTCCTCCGGGACGTGATGGGTGGAGAAGAGAATAGACGGCGGAGCAGTCGCTGGGTCGGCAGCCGGGTTAGTCGACGAGGAGGGACAGACAGTCGACACCGAAACATCAAAGGAGACAGTGGTCCGGGCCACGTCCCCCTGTTGCTGGGCCTCAGAGCCGGAGGGTGTCTTCCGACCCCTCCTTCCTGCACCTCGTCGAGTCACTCCCGCACGCTCCTCCTCGTCGTCGTCGTCGTCATCAGGAAGCTCTGCATGATAGATCTAGGTATTGCCATCTTTGGACGGCAATTCTTTGATTAAGCACTTGTGATTCTTAGGCACTTCTTTGTCCCTATTAATAATCAAACTCTTGGGCAAGAAATCAAGAAATTCTAAAGTGTCAAAAGGGTCCCTTACAAAAGTAAGAAAATTAGGGTGAACACTTATGGATTTGAGATCCACAATTCCTTTACTAGATGTTTCACCCTTGTCTTTAGGGACATACATGAACTTAGATAATTTAGTGGTTGAGGTATTTGGAGTAGTTTTTATAGCAGAAAGAGCGGAACCCACATTAGTGATAATATCCTCAAGCTTATTGATTCTACTAGAATCCTGATCTAGCTTTTGTTTAACTATGGGCTCCTTTTCCTTAAGATTTTTCAGAACAACTCCTACCTTAGATCCATATTGGGTAATTTCATTATGGATTTTTCTATCCAAGTTCTCTACCAGTGCTACCATAGCAACTTTGGTTTCAATGATTTCTAACCTTTGCATAACATTCTCCAAAGTTAGAACGGTCCCATTAACCATAAGAGCTGGTGAGCCAAATAATTCAGTCATAGCATTATAAGAATCAAAGGTATGGCTACCCAAGAAATTCCCTCCGGTAATGGTATCTAAGATAAATCTATTCCATGGAGTTATGCCAACATAACAATTGCGAAGAAGAACGGAGGTGGAAAGCTTCCTATTGGATCTATCTCGAGCATTGCAAATTCTATACCAGGCATCTTTTAAGTTTTCTTCCACCCTTTGTTTAATGACAATGATAGGTGTGCTAGACATGATGACAAGCAAGCAAGCAACACACAAGCAATCAAGAAGCAAGCGAACGATAAACACACGGCAGAAGAAGGGCAAATAAAACGGCAAGGGTGAACTGGGGGAGAGGAAAACGAGAGGCAAAAATGTAATGCGAAGGATAAGGGTTAGTGATAGGTACTTGGTATATGACTTTCGCATAAGCCTCCCCGGCAACGGCGCCAGAAATTCTTCTTGCTACTTCTCGAGCTTGCGTTGTATTCCCTCGAAGAGGAAAGGGAGATGCAGCACATTAGCGTAAGTATTTCCATCAGTTTTTGAGAACCAAGGTATCAATCCAGTAGGAGACCATGCACGAGTCCCTCGCACCTGCACAGACAAATAAGAACTTCACAGCCAACGCGATAAGGGGCTGCAATCCCTTTACGGTCACTTACGAAGGTGAGATATGATAGAGATGATAGTTTATATTTTTGGTATTTTTGTTTATAAGAACAGAAAGTAAAAGCGGAAAAAGTAAATTAGATGTAGATTGATATTTTGAGAATAGACCCGGGGGCCATAGTGTTCTCTAGTGGCTTCTCTCATGATAGCGATATTCTACGGCGGGTAAACAAATTACTGTCAAGCAATTGATAGAAAATCGCATAATTATGAGACTATCTAGGCATGATCATTGTATATAGGCATCACGTCCGAGACAAGTAGACCGACTCCTGCCTGCATCTACTACTATTACTCCACACATAGACCGCTATCCAGCATGCATCTAGTGTATTGAGTTCATAAGAACAGAGAACGCCTTAAGCAAGATGACATGATGTAGAGGGATAAACCCAAGCAATATGCTATAAACCTCATCTTTTTATCCTCGATGGCAACAATACAATACGTGCCTTGCTGCCCCCTACTGTCACTGGGAAAGGACACCGCAAGATTGAACCCAAAGACAAGCACTTCTCCCATTGCAAGAACTACAGATCTAGTAGGCCAAACCGAACCAATAATTCAAAGAGACTTGCAAGGATATTATGAGCACACATAAAGAGTTCAGAAAAAACCAAATATTTCTCATAGATAATCTTCATCATAAACTCACAATTCATCGGATCTCGACAAACACACCGCAAAAAGAGATTACGTCGAATAGATCTCCTCGAAGACCGAGGAGAACTTTGTATTGAGATCTAGAGAGAGAGAGAGGAAGCCATCTAGATACTAGCTATGGACCCGAAGGTCTGTGGTAAACTACTCACAACTCATGGTGAGGGTGATGATGATGATGTAGAAGCACTCCGTGATGGATCCCCCCTCCGACGGAGCTCCGGAACTGGCTCCAAGATGGGATCTCATGGGAACAGAAGGTTACGGCGGTGGAATTAGGTTTTTCTCTCTGTTGCTGATGGTTTCGTGGTACGTAGGCTTATATAGGAGGAAGGAGGACACCGGGGGACTCACGAGGGGTCCACGAGGCAGGGGGCACGCCCTGGGAAGGGGGGCGCGCCCCCCACCCTCGTGGGCACCTCGTGGCCCCTACTCCGTGGTTCTCAAGTCTCTCGTGCGTGATTTTCTCCAAAAATATCTCTCCCGAAGGTTTCATTCCATTTGGACTCCGTTTGATATTCCTTTTCTGCAAAACCCTGAAACAGGCAAAAAACAACAATCTGGACTGGGCCTTTGGGTTAGTAGGTTAGTCCCAAAAATGATATAAAAGTGTATGACAAAGCCCATTAAGCATCCAAGACATCATAAATAATAGCATGGGACAATAAAAAATTATAGATACGTTGGAGACGTATCAATGGCAGGGAAAGCGCTCCTACCTCTGAGCTGGATACCCAGTCCGCCACACATCTGGATGACATGCGTCTTTTCATCGCTCGGATTCACTTTCTTGATGGATTGAGAACGACAAGTGAAGATGTGCTTGAACAAACCCCAGTGTGGCCGGCAACCGAGGAAGTTCTCGCGCATCGAAATGAATGCAGCCAAGTATGTGATGGTGTTGGGAGTGAGGTGGTGCAGCTGGGCGCCGTAAAAAGCCAGGAAAGCGCGGAAGAAAGGATGCGAGGGCAAGGAAAAACCTCGGTCGACGTGAGTTGCGAGGAGAACACACTCGCCCTCCCATAGCTGGGGCTCGAGGTCGCCCTCCGGCAGCCGCCAGGAGTCGTGGGCGATCAGGCCCTCCTCCTCCAACTCCTCCATGTCCTCCGACGTCATCACAGACCTGATCCAGTCCCCCTTGATCCAGCCAGGCGGGAGCCCGGACCTTGACGACGACCCTCCTCGGTTGGACCGCTTCCCTTTCCCCGTCGCCGACGCCTTCTTCGAGCGCTCCAGTGTCGCGGTCTTGTCCTTGCCCATGGTGAGTGAGCCGGTGTTGGCCGAGGGGAGGAAGGAAGAGAGCAGGGACACGGCGGAGGGGCGGAGGAAGAAGAAACAGAGAATGGGCGCACATTGCCCTCGCCTCGGCCGTGGTGCGCACTTATAGCGCAGCGGTCGAGTGGCTGACTGGTGGCCCCGAGCTAGCCCGTCAAATCCCGCAACAGGTGCGCACGCGATATGTGGCGAAAAAGGCGGTGCGGAGATCGAGGTGTCCCGGGCATATCCGATCCGATTGCCATGGCGCGACCCGTCCCGTGTGCTTCCCCAAATTTCGAAATCCTGCAAAATCCAGAGACCATAGAGCAGCCGATCCCGCCGAAAATTGCGTGCCCCAACGGCGCCCGGGGCCGCACGCAAGGTTCAGTCAACGGTCAACACAAACAAGTACACTCGGCGGTTCCTGAATCGATTAAGGCGGCCAAGTCGAGGTTGAAGAGTCAGCCTGGTTCGCAAGCTCAAAGAAGATCTCCCCAAAGGCATCGAACCCGAGCCAAAGCCAACTTCAACACTCTCCTCTACTCGAGCCTCAATCCATTCGAGGGCTACTGATGATGTTACAGACCTAGGGTAGGGTCACAGGCCTGACCCAGGTGCCCCACCCAAGGTCACTACCCCAGAAGCGCAAAAGACAACTCGAAAGCAACAGGTACAGTCGAGTGACACGGCACAAGAGGGCATTCCACTCGACTACACACCCCCGTTCAGACGACTCAACTTCAATCGACCATTCCAAGACACTCGACCCATGAAGGTCAAGGGTCCCTTAGGACAGCAACGGTCCGGCATTCATTCCGTAACAATGAATGCCTTTATCACTCTTTACTACATGCGTTATCAGTAACGTCCTGCCTTTATGTACATTGAACCCTTTGTAACGTGGGGATGGCTGGGGTCCTGGCGCACTCTATATAAGCCACCCCTCCTCCAGTACAAGGGTTCGCACCCCCTGTAACTCAAACACCCATATACATTCCAGTCGACCGCCTCTGGACACCGAGACGTAGGGCTTTTACTTCCTCCGAGAAGGGCCTGAACTCGTAAACATCCTGTGTACAATCCCACCATAGCTAAGGCCTTGCCTCCTCTTACGTACCCCCTGCTCGTACTGTCAGACTCAGAACCACGACAGGCGCCCGCTCCATTGTTTTCCCAGCTCGTACGTGACGAGCAGCGCCGCGATGTCGGTACCTCTGGGCACCGCCATGGGAAGAGCCCTTCGCATCACTCCCGAGATGCACCGGGCCAGCATGCATGTCTAGACGCTGGCGGGAGCGGCGTGTGATAGTGGGACCGTGATGGAGCTCCTTATAACGTGGTTAGAAGTCAGAGCGCGTCACGGTCCATGCAGCTTTCTCCACCGCCCACGCCGGCAGAAGCACTGGCGCGCGTACAACTGCTCCTCGAATTCCCCCCCGCTGCTGAGAAGCTCGATGAGTGGAGAGCCACCATACGGAGCCTCATCAACTTTGCCAACAGAGATGAACCATGACTAGCGGAACCCTCGCGCCGGTGCTTTGATGAACCGACACACGCTGGTGGTGGGAGGACCAGAGTTGTTGCGACCATGGTGCAATCTCCTCCCCCGCGCCAGCAACAACAACTGCTAGTTCGTCGGGCCGACACTGGTGACAACTTTTCCACGATGTTGTCCGACCTACGTGCCCACTGCGACCAACATCAAGTCCTTCGGGAGCGAGCCCAGGAAGACGCTCGGACCACTATCGAGCGACGGCGGGAAGTGCACCATCAACCAGACTGGCGTACAGGGCCTACTATGGACCACCCGGCGCCGGGGGGCTCTCGTGACTTACCTTACGAGGTGGGTTGTCTAGCCTTTACCCGTGAGCTGCGGAAGTTCCAGTGCCCCTCACACTGCACGTTCAAGCCTGAGGTCAGAGAAAAGTACAACGGCAAGACTCACCCGTTGGAGTTCCTCAGCATCTACACCATCGTGACGCATGCCGCTGGGGCTTGCAATGATAAGGTGCTTGCCAACTACTTCCCGTTGGCACTTAAGCCCAACGTTATGTCATGGTTGATGCACCTGCCCGTGGATTCTGTTTCTTCTTGGTCGGATCTGTGCCACAAGTTTGTTGGTGCCTTTACCGGGGGCCACCAAGCTCCTGGCCAGGCAAGCGATTTGCATGTCATCCCCCAGAAGGACGGCGAAACCCTACGCAAGTACATACAAAGGTTTAGCCGTGTGCAGTACAACATCCCAGACGTTCACCCCGCCACTGTCATTAGTGCATTCCATCATAATGTGTGCAACCGTAAGATGCATGAGGAGCTGGCGATGAACAAGGTTAAAGATGTAGCCGAGCTTTATATTCTGGCTCATAGATGCGCTCGGGTTGAAGAAGGAAGTAAGTACCCCGGCAAAGACGCCGACGCAGAAACCGACACCACAGACGGAGACGCCATCGCCCCGATGAAGAAGGGCCGACGCCGCAATAGGAAGCGAAAGGGCAAGGTCGTGCTTGCCGTAAAGGGATCTGACGACCCCGACGCCGCCAAAAAGGCCAAGGCTGATGACCCCGACAAGGAAGTTGTAGGGTGCACCGCCTGCTGGGCCTTGGCGGCTGCCGACATAGTGGTCAAAATCAAGGACAAGGCCACGCTTGTGCAGGATCTGGAAGAAACGTTTGCAAACTTGCGCAAGATCAACCTCAAGCTCCACCCAAAGAAGTGCGTGTTCAGCGTCCCATCCGGCAAACTCCTTGGGTTCTTTGTGTCTTAACGCGGAATCGAAGCAAATCCCGACAAGATCAAAGCGATTGAGCAGATTGAGGTGCCAAGACGAGTCAAAGACGTCTGTAAGCTCGCCGAATGCATTGTTGCACTAAGTAGGTTCATATCCAAATCTGCTGAGCATGCCCTCCCCTTTTTCATAATTTTGAAAAAGGCGGGTCCAATGAAATGGACTCCGGAGGCAGAGGCAGGGCTGCAAGATTTGAAGAGATACCTCTCTTCCAAGCCAACACTAGTCGTGCCTAAACCACAAGAGCCGTTGCTGCTATATCTAGCGGCAACCAATCAAGTGTTCAGTGCTGCCCTAGTGGCACATAGGGAGTTTGAGGAAGAAGCAGCTGTAGCGAAGGATTCATCGAATGATGGGCCAGAGCTCTCCCCGGCAGGGCCTGATGCCGACAAGGCAGAGCCACCGGCAAGGCTTGGTCCTGGGAAAATAGAGTCCGCGCAAGGAGGCGAAGTCAAACAAAAGAAGAAGATGGTGACACCCAGTCTATTTTGTTAGTTTCCTCTTGCAGGGGGCTAGATCAAGGTATTCCGGTATGCAGAAGCTACTTTTCGGCCTCCTTATGGACTCGAGGAAGCTGCGCCACTATTTCCAAGTGCATGAGATCACTGCCGTCACTCGGCTCCCTTTGTAACGGATCTTGCACAACCCAGATGCAACTGGGAGGACTGTGGAGTGGGCGTTGGAAATATCAAGCTTTGGCCTCAAGTTTGAAAGTACCTCAACAATCAAGAGCCGAGCCTTGGCAGAGTTCATAGCAGAATGGACCTCAACGCCCGACGAAGAGACTCAGGAGATCACCCTTCCCGGCAAGGAGACGAGCCGTGATTGGATTATATACTTTGATGGAGCTTTCTCGCTGCAAGGTGCTGGTGCTGGCGTGCTACTTGTCGCACCCACCAGAGAGCGCCTCAAGTACGTACTCTAGGTGCGCTTTCCTCGGGAACAATCAACAAAAAACACTGCAGAGTATGAGGGACTGCTTGCCGATCTTAGGATCGCGGCAGACCTTGGAATCATGAAGCTTATCATCAGGGGTGATTCACAGCTTGTCGTCAGGCAAGTTAACAAGGATTACCAGAGCCCGTTGATGGAGGCCTATGTCGATGAATTGAGGAAGTTGGAGGAGCGCTTCAGCGGTTTGCAGGCAGAGCATGTTCCTCGAGCAGAGAACAACATTGCCAACGACTTGTCCAAACACGTTGCCCTCAAGCTACCCGTGGAACCAGGTACCTTTGTGTTTCAGTTAACCTGGCCATCCGTTGAGCCATCTGCAGGACATAATTAGGAAGGTGGGCCTCGACAAGTACTTTCCTGCTGAGCTCCCAGGTGCGGCCGGCAAGGACGTTGCCGGGTACCCCAAGCTTGCCAGGGAGCAGCAACCTCCGGCAAGGGACCAAGCCTCGACCGTAGAGGCAGCTGCCCCCACGGCCGAAGCTGAGCCTTTAGTCCTTGCTGTTGAGCCCCAGGCTCCGGCATGGGCGCAGCACACCGTCCATTTCCTCCAAACAGGGAAATTCCCCGAGGAACAAGAAGAGGCAGAGAAAGTAGCCCGTTGGTCCAGCATGTACCAGTTTGTGGATAATGCCCTGTACAGAAGGAGAACGAACGACATGAAATTGAAGTGCGTTCCTCGGCAGGACGGACTGAAGTTGTTGGCAGAGATACACGAAGGCATGTGTGGCTCGCACATAGGGTCAAGAGCCTTAGCCGGGAAAGCATTCCGACAAGGTTTCTTTTGGCCCACCGCCCTCCAGGATGCAACTGCACTAGTAACCAAGTGTGAAGCGTGCCAGTTTCATTCAAAGAAGTTTCATCAACCAGCTCAAGATGTTCAGACAATCCCTCTTTCCTGGCCATTTTTGGTCCGGGGGCTCGACATACTGGGCCCCTTTCCCCGTGCCATCGGGGGCTTTGACTACTTGTACGTCGCAATTGACAAGTTCACAACGTGGCCGGAAGTGGAACTAGTGAGAAAGGTGACAGCACAATCAGCCGTCAAGTTCTTCAAGGGACTAGTCTGCCATTTTGGTGTGCCAAACAGAGTCATCACCAACAACGCCACACAGTTCACGAGCCACACTTTCATGTAGTACATCCAAGACCTCAGCGGCAACGTTTGTTTTGCTTCTGTTGCTCATCCCAGAAGTAACGGCCAAGCTGAGAGGGCGAATGCAGAAGTGTTGCGAGGTCTCAAGACCAGAACTTTCGACATGCTGCACAAGTGCAGAAGACGCTGAGTTGATGAGTTGCCAATGGTTCTTTGGTCGGTCAGGACGACACCAAATCGAGCCACTGGCCAGACACCCTTTGCCCTGGTATACGGGACAGAAGCAGTTCTCCCCACAGAACTCATATATGGGTCACCTCGAGTGTTCACTTATGATTTGCTTGAGCAAGAGCAGCTGCGCCAAGATGACGCGACACTCCTTGAGGAAGATCGTCTTTAGGCTGTTGTGCGAGTTGCTCTCTACCAGCAAGCCTTGCGCCGCTACCATAGCCGCAAGGTTCACGCCAGAAGCCTTGAGGGCGACGATCTTGTTCTTCGGCGAATCCAATCCACCAAGAATTCAAACAAGTTGACGCCGAAGTGGGAAGGCCCTTATCGGGTAACACGAGTCACCAGGCCTGGCGCAGTCCGCCTGGAGACCGAAGATGGCATTCCGGTGAGCAATTCCTGGAATCTCGAACATTTTCATAAGTTTTGCCCCGGCAACCCCCTTTTTGAACTAACCTTGCCAGCAAGGCATGTAACCATATGTACAAAGCCAGGCGTAGACCCTGTGCATAGTCGGGGAAGAGAAACCCTTTAGTATGTACAGTTCTCCGTTGATTTCCATGTTTATATATATGCGTATATACATGCTTCTTGAGGGTATTGTACTGCTTTTTCATTCCATCAAGTGTTAATGGACCGCCAAGGTTACATGCTCCTGTCCTCTCTTCTTTCCAGCCACGACAAGGATGCTCGATCCCGCCAAGGACCCAGCTCCGGCAAGAAGTTGGGGAGACTGCCCGGCACAGCGACTCCCGGCAAACTAAATAGATAAAGTTCAACCCTTGCCCGTTCATGTTCGTAACCCGTGACTTGTGTAGATAACCCCACCGCTCTCTTTTAAACTCGGGTGCTCCCATCCCTGACCCAAATGCTGCTTTGGTCAAGGCGGTTGCAGTAGCCTTTACTAAAAGAAGGTTGACGTGGGGCTGGACCCTCTGTCTGCAACCCAACAGATGCGATTCTCCGGCAGGCACAGAGGGCGCCAACAGGACAGCTTGCCGACATAACTCATTTATTTGCGTTAAAGAGGCATTTCGCCTCTTCATGGACGCATACATGCACGAGTCCCCGGCAAGGCTTGTCTTTTTCATTAACATGCTGATACAAGTGTGAACGTTACAAGACACATGCATGGGCTCGAGAGATCACATTTTTTAGAAATTAAGATTTGGCAAGTGCCTACATGCTAAAAGAAAGATAAGCGCCTCACAATCTCTGTTCTTGCCCCTTTCCTCCCAGGTGCGGTGGGTGAAGGCAAGGAAAAGGCGACGAGGAACGCACCCATGTAGAGCATGGTGAGGGTGACCCTCGGCAAGATGCATGGCCGGGGGAGGAGGGCGATGCAGATGATGGTGCTGCCACCGGTGGTCAGTCAGAGTCGGAATCGGCGTCCTCCCACCCGCTACCGTCGTCCTTGCTGTCGCTGTCTTCCTTGTCACTATCGCTCGAGGAGGAGGTTTCATTGTCAGTGGAGCTCTCCACGCAGCACCCTAAGCGGATTCCCGAGCATCCGAAGACCTTGACGAAGAGCAGACCGTTCTCCATTAATTTGAAATGGAGAATGTGCCCCTCCGACAAGCTATGGGCGCGGGCGAAGGTCTTCCACCCACGGCGAAGGTACATGACGTGAGGGGAGGGGTAGTCGACGTCGACCCGCATGCTCCGATTCCCGCAGCCGCTCATATGCAGCTTCAAGTCCTGCGGCGGGTCAAGCTCCATTTCCCGAGAAAACTGGCCGAGGAGGCGGAGGTGACCACATACTGGCTTGTAGAGCCTAATGAAGAACTCGTGGGTCTGGTCTCCGACATGGCCCACCATTGGGGCAAGAGCTGCTGGCGGAAGCGCGGCCGGTGCGCCGCCCCGTCCTCCTCTCCCTCGAGCACCAGGGCGACCTCGGCCTCGCCCCTCCCTCTTCCTCTCACAGCGAGCTCCGCTGCCATGAGTTCCGTCGGAGGGGGGACACGTTGTCGAGCAGAATCCCTCGTCGCCGCCGTTGGAATGCTGATGCGCCCTCTGACCATGGAGACTGGAAGAGAAGGATCAAGCAGGAAGGAGATGAATGCAGAAAGACGCCGTCCCTCTCCCTTTTATAGAGGGGCGGGGCCGGGGCTCGGCCCCCAACCTAAGGGCGGCCGCCCTGCTGTGCCAATCCGACCGCCAGGGGCGCAGGGAATCAGGACCGACCCACTGCTCCAATCAGCGACACCCTGTTTCCCGCCTCAGCGTTAATGCCCGTGCCCTCCATATCCGCCACTTACCCTCCCTGAGGCATGGGGGACATGTGGCGGGCGAGCCAAAATCAAGAAGACAAGTGGGGTGACCGTTCCCCGCCCCATGATCGTGGGGCACAGACGCCATGATGGCCATGACCCGAGTCCACTTTTGTAAATGAGCAGCGCCTCTGCGGCTTCCTCTTTTATAGGGAAGGCATGGGCCGCCTCTTTACTATTCACCACGACGTGACGCAAGCATGCTGCAACTGCTCCATGCACGACCCCCATGTCACGCACCCAATGCGAGTCGTGGGGAAGCACAACTGGTGAAGGAATCGTCGCAGTTAAAACCCTGCCACACACGCCCGCGCACCGTTCTGGGCCTGGCCGAACAACACTTCGCGCTTATGATTGGCCCAGGCCCGGGGGCTCCAGTCAGTGTACAAAAGTAGGTGCCCTTTTGTACCCCTTTAATTGTACACGGGCAGTTGTAGCCACACCTACAGCCACGCTTGGTGGAGTAGGAGAAGGAGAAGCATGAGACTGCCAAGGCGACACTCAAGCCAGAGGCATGAAGAACAGAGGGGCAAGGTGGGCTCCTCCCCCGGCAACGCCCTTGCCGGGGCGGCCTACACAACCTCGACAAGAGTCTTGCCGGGGGCAACTTGCCCAACACCAGCAAGGCCACCACCGTCGACAACGTCAATACCAAGATTCAGGGGCGCCTGCCTGGTGGCATGCAGATCTTTGTGGGGCTAAGGGCATGCAGACCTAGACAAGGACCAGAAGACAAAGACCCCCGACAATAACCTTGCCGAGGATGACCAAAGACCCCCAACAAGATCCTTGCCGGGGACATCCACATGACCACGCTAAGACTCCTTGCCGGGGAGCGTCTGCGGGGCCACAGCCAGGCCCGCGCCCGCCAAGGTTTCTCTGCCCCACGGCCGCTCCTACGTGGCAACCAACTCGCCAATTGGACAGGTGCATGCGTGGCAACATGCAGCCTCTAAGCCAACTAGCCAAGCACCTGCGTGGTGGCATGCATATCTTTGTGAAGACCCTGCCAACACACCAGCCAGCAGCCAACGTGGCGCTTCATGCCTCGTCAGCCTGGACGCGTGTCAGAGCGAGGTGAGGTGGTAACGGGCGGGACAAGCTCCACTGCCGTTCCTTTTAAAGCTAGAGGACACATAGGCGGCACATTAAATGTGTTTGTCCAATGATGCCAGGAGATAACCTTGTACACTGTAGATACTTTCCACCTCCTGTGTGCCACTGTGGCGACGCCTTTTTCATATAAAAGGAGGCCTGAGGCGTACTAGAGAAGGATTCAGACTTTTGGACAGGCACGCATAGTAGCCAGTTTGAGAGCTCAAGAACACCAAATATACACACACAAGCAGGACTAGGGTTTTACGCATCACTTGCAGCCCGAACCTAGGTAAAAATTCCCACGCGTTGATCGTCTAGACCAGCTCTTTGCACAACACTACGCCCCGCCAACCATAGTAGGGGTCCCTGAGATCCCATAGGTGTCGTTTCCCCGACATCCGGGCATCACACTCTTAATGCATCTCGGTCTGACGGATCCATCCCATTCAGTCTGAACAAAATCATTAAGTTGATCGAGGTTTTCACCTGGGTGCAACCCATTAGAATAGTTCGGTCACACCGAGTTGTAGTAACCACTTGCGATACAGCATCTCGGTGCCACCGAGTCGTTCCACTCGGTCACACCGACAGTGACTGGGTATATATATCTGTGAGTTGAATTTTGGAAATTCCTTCAAACCCTCAACCGTGCCTACCCAGATCTGCCGCCACCTTGGTATTTGGATCATCTCCATCATCGCCAGTGCCCTCGTGCCGCTGGTCTCCATTGCCGTCAATGGGAATCTCCACCGCCATTGTCGCCGTAGCAAGTTCGTTGCCAAGTTAGGGTACGGACTCAAACTCTTTGTGCTATCTTTAACTCCAATTCTTGCACAAGGATTAATGTCATGTTTCCAGCCACGATTGAGATTATTCAGTCCACTCAAAACTTCCTTTAGAATAGATTCGATGAAAAATAATTAGGGTTAGGTTTCCGCAGAATTCATCTTGGACCGATCGATCTGAAGAAATCGGTCTCACCGGTTTGGCCGAGGCCATTGCACATGTACTACTCGGTTTGACCGAAGTGTACAAATCGATGCGACCGAGTTCACTTTCTTTGTGAAACCCTAGCATGTCGGAGTCACCAAACTTCATTTCAATCTGACCGAAATTGGATGTTTAGACTCTGTTGCTGTTTCGGTCTCAGCGAGTTAGTCATACAGGTAGCTCCAAAATGCTTTCTGTAGAAATCTAAAGTTAAGTTTTTGAGTCAACTTTTTGCCAAAATAACTGTGCTTTGTGATGCTCATCTGCCCTACCCATACCTATCTATTCACAGGGTCAGTGTGAGAGATGTCAGACAACGGTGACAGTTAGAACAGGTCAGAGGAGTAGGCAAATCTCAGTGAGGGCACTAGTCCCTCCAACAACAGCTATTATGAAAGTAGCAGAAGCACACGTAGCAACCTACCAAAAGCTTCTACCAAGACAAGGAAGAAGAGAAACTCTGATAGTGAAGATGAGGATTTTGTGGCTCAAGAGGTCGCTTCCAGGAAGCAGCCTATGAGGAAGGAGGAAACTGCTAGAGCTGTCAAGCCAGGATTGAACAAGAAATCTCCTGCCAAGAGGATTCCAATGTCAAAAGCCAGAGCCTCTACCAAAGAAACCATGGAATTCACTCTTGAATCAAGAGATGATGAGGCTGCTGGAAGTAAGAAGAGGAAAGAGAGAGTCGAGAAGACCACAACCAGAGTCATTGGAAGACCATCCATGAGGGATGATGTTGAGGATGCTGAAGAGGAAGAGGAAGAGCCTATTGCACATTCTGCAAAGACTCAGAAGCTGATGGGGGATGCAATCAAGTCTAGGGCTGCTACATCTAACCCCAAAGCTGCCCCAAGCCTTCAGAACAAGCCCATGCATCCAAGTCTGCACCCTAGAGATCCACCAGAGACATCCCTGCTACTGAGAAGAACAAGGCCCCAGTGCCAGAAGTTCAAGAGGAAGAGAAAGTTCAAGGATATGACTCTTCTTCTGATGATGAGTCTATGATGCTCAGGAAGCTCAAGACAAATATACCAGATCATAATGATGCTCATCTTGTTGCTGAAAACATGAAACTAAGAAAGGATGTAGGTCTAAGACTTTGGAGACAGACTGATCCCTATGCATCAAGGAGAAGCACTGCTGTTGATTATCATTTCCACACCAAAGAACAACAAGATTTCTATGAGACTCTCCTTTTGGACAAGAAGCCTATAGTCTGCAACATGCAATGGGTTGACTAGAAGTACATTGACAAGCATGCAGATTACTTTTGTCGGGACCCCGATCCTAAGTCACACAGGTCTAGCATGTAACACATCATATCACTTTGCGGCCTCACGCACGGTATCCCCACGGGTGCCACCTTACCTGGACAGGGACCGTTTGCGCATTTTGGCACACGTATATGATAGTGTCGCTAGCATCCATATGACAGAGAACCCGAGCCGACATGACTAGTTATAAACCAAAAGTGGCACTAAATTACAGAGACATGCATACATGACCCAGCAACGAACGTGTCGGTCATCAACGTATGAACCCAAGTTGTAGCAAGCTACAAGGACTTAAAGGAACAACGCGTGACATTTCCCCTAAGGGACAGACACAGGAACGAAGGGCACATGCCGGCCAGCCTAAGTGTTCCGGAGCAGTAGCAAGCTACCAAGGCTCAGTGGAAGCACCAGGAAACATTTCCCTGTAAGATAGGCTACCAAGGGTAAACAACTAGGTGTCGGATCCCACACATAGCAATACACATTACATGTATGCATAACATGCAAGTATGTGTTGTACAACATGGCATCACAACATAACTCAACGACCCATATAGATAAGGCCCAGAAGAGCCATCATTACAATCAGTGGGTCTCATGACCCAACATACAGAGCATACAAGCAATGGAAGCATAAACATGTCTGAGTACAGACATCTGAAAAGGAAGAAGGCTATCAAGCCTGACTATCTACCAGACCCTCCCAAGGGTACAAGATCGTAGCTGAGGTAACAAGCTAAACGTCGAAGTCCACGCGGAACCACTAGTGAGACTGAAGTCTCTCTGCAAAACCATAAATTAAGCAAACGTGAGTACAAAGGTACTCAGCAAGACTTACATCAGAACTAGCTACATATGCATCAGTATCAACAAGGGGTGGTGGAGTTGACTGCAGCAAGCCAGCTTTGACTCGGTGGCTATCCTGAACTATGACTGCAAGTAACTCTTTTGAGGTGGCGCACACGAGTCCACATATTCACCAATCAATACACTAATATGGATCCGCTCCCATCTCCCTACGAGAACGCCATCCATAGCACTCACACTTGTCTTGAGAATTTTAGAGTATCCACTTTCACTTGTGTATGTACCACATAAGCATCCAAGAAGTCCATAACCGCGGACCCGACTATTCGAATAGATCATGTTAACCCTACAGGGGTGTACTTCTTCACACACGCTCTCACCACTTACCGCCATGTACACGTCGTGTATCTCGGCAACCTTCAAGCGAAAGCCCGGCGAGGGTGTCGGCCACGACCTGACTAACCACACAAGACTCTAGTCCAGGTTTATCGCCTATTCGGGTTCCATCCGTAAGGAGATCCGGCCGGGGTGTCGCTCACGGCCCCGAACGATGTGAACAGGGTTCCCAAGCCCACCTCGACGAATGGATCTACGCTTGGTACACTGTGCCAGTACACCTAGTCTGTCCCAAGCCCACCTATACCGGGTGCCACTTGGTAGACTACTAGCACTACCTACAAACACCAGAAACTAGTTGCAACTCCTGGACAGAGTCTAGTTGATTAATAAGTCGAGAGGGGTCGAGTTACCGGAACCCAATGTGTGGTAGTAGCTAGTCATTAGACAACTTACACAGAACTCAGTTCTTAAGGACGGTTCCAGCGAGACAACCCACCATGTTCTCCTACATGGCCTCTCACCGCTACCTTTACCAAAACGTGTTCACACACTTAGCTCTCAACAGTAGGACATGTTCACCACATTCCAATTCATCCCCGATGAACCAGACCTGACACAACTCTAAGCAATAGCAGGCATAACCAGATAGCATGAATGAGTAGGCACAACAAGGCTCAAACAACTCATACTCATGCTAGTGGGTTTCAACTATTTACTGTGGCAATGACAGGTCATGCGGAGGAAAGGGGTTCAACTACCGCAGCAAAAGCAGTTCAATTGTTGTTGTCCTAATGCAGTGAAGGAGAGCAGGAGCGAGAGGGTGGGGTTGTATCAGAATGCTCAATGGGGGTTTGCTTGTCTGGCACTTCTGAAGATATCACTGTGTCTTCATCAGTGTCATCAATCACATCGTTGGAACAACGTCTACTGAGAAGGGACAAACACCGGCAAACAAGAGAGAACACAATCATTGCAATGCGACAATATGATGCATGATCATGACATGGCAATATGCTGTTGATTGAGCTAATGCAACTAGCAACCATATTAAATGAAGTTGATTTGAACCAAAGGTTCAAATTCAAACTCCATATGTGGTTATTCAAATGTCATTTAATTAATTTGACCTGATAAGTAGGCATAAGTTGCTCAAACATGCATGATAGTTCCATAAACAGTTTCCTTGGATTTTTCTGATAATTTTTCATACATACCTTATTTCATTCTGAGTTATAGATTATTTTATATGATTTTTTGAAGTTTTGAGTATTTTCTGAAATTCATAAATCATTTTCTGATTTATTTTAATTCCAGAAATACTTTACTACGTCAGCATGGTGTCATGCTTACGTCAGCAGTTCAATGGGCTGGTCCAGGTCAAACCTGATGTGTGGGGTCCACACGTCAGTGACACATGGACTAATCCCGGTCAAACCCTGTGCTGACTGGGGTTCGACTAGGGACTGGGCCCACTGTCAGTGGCTATTAGGGGTGTTTTAGTGGCAGGGTTTAGCACTAATGACGGTGCCACGTCGGCACGCCGGAGTTACTCGCCAGCGACCACATTCCACGGCGGTGTCTCGCCGAAGAGGCTCGGGTTTCACATAAAAGAGGCGGTTTCGGGCGCGGTTAGTCCCGTTGGAAAGCTGGCACTCGGCCGCGTCCAACGGTGCAAGAGGTACGACCTGAAGTGGCCGGAAACAGCGCCGGCGGTGAGGTTTGCGGCGGCCGCAGCTCGGGTGGGTGCGGGGTTAGCGCTGCGGCTTGCAAAAGAGCCGGCTGTCGCGCTAGCGTTGCTCTACGGGACGCTGCGAGTGCAAAGGACGCACCCGCGGGACCAAAAGGTCACCGGGGCTTCGCCGGTGACGAGCGCGTGTGGCGGAGGCTATGGTAAGCAAGGGGGCGACGGCTACGGTGACCAAACAGAGGCGGTTATAGGGGGAAATGACCGGGGGCTCACAACGGTGCCGTAGGGATGGCCAGCGTGCTCGTGGAAGCTCGGGCGGCGACAAACAGCCGAAGGCGATCTCAGCGTCCCAAGGAAGAAGACGACTGCGGCGATGATGAAGCAGGGCCTCCCAGCGCCGCATGACTCGGTGGAGAGGACGAGGACGTTGTGGCGGAGCTCGTGGGCTAGCTGGATGGGTGTGGGGATGATGGTGGCCGCGGTGGTGCTCGTCGGTGCTCTCGGTGCTCGCGGGGAAGAACGAGAGAGAGAGACAGAGAAGGGGGATGAGGAAGGACGAGAGTGAGGGAGGGCGAGGGGGTTGCGTGGAGACGCCAGAGACGTCCAGGACGTCGAGGGAGAGGGGCAGGCAGGCAAGTGGCGTGGCGCCCTCGCGTGTGCGCCGTGCCCTCCCTCGCCTCTGCCTTCTGGCAGAGGTTGGGGATGACTGGCAGCTGGGCTGCACAGCACTGGGCCGGCCAGGTAACAGGCCTAGGTGAGTCTCTCTCTCTTTATTTTTCTATTTCTGTTTCCGTTTTCTATTTTTGATATTTGTTTTGGCTTTAATAAAAATGCCAGAGCATTTTCAAAAATCACGAGACTGCTTGTGCCCACTATTGGGATTATTCCCAATAGCCAACATTTTAGTTCATGAATATTTGGACATTTAAAATAATATATATAATTTAAATGCCCAAAAGCAAATATGGTATGATTTAATTCAGTGCCCAAAATATTCCACACAAATGTTCACTATTTTTGGTTTGGTCTCAAAGCCTTGCCAAAATTATCAAACATTGATGAAGGCACTTTGGGTCATTGGAAATGATTTTATTTTGACCCTAGTTGAATTCATTTGGTGCTAGGGTTTGAACATCCCCATTTCCAGTTTAAGGAAAAGTTTAGACATGATGCTACAAACAAGTGCTAGCCTAGTGCATGGTGAAGCTAGGGATGTGACAACTTTCCCCATGTGCATGAGAGTTTCAGACTGAATGAGGTTGATAAGTTTGTTGGACAGAAGCTGACCAGATGGAATGATGAGATGATTATGCAATTCTACTCCACTGCACATTTCTATCCTGATGGAAGGATTGTCTGGATGATAGAAGGCACAAGATATCAATCAACAATCTCAGAATGGGCAAACTTGATCAATGCACCCAAGGAAGATGAGAACTACACAGATGTATATGCTATGCCTAGGAAGGATCATAATTCTATGGACAACATGTACAAGCCTATTCGAGAGAAGGACTTGAAGTCTCACAAGCTTGGTTCCATATATCATCTGTTTCCTGGACTGACCACTATCAATACCATCTTAGGCACACTCTTTTTCCCAAGTTAGGAGATCATAGGATGATCCATGGTCACTCAATCAACTTGCTTCACATGTTTGATGTTCCTGAAAAATTCAAAGTCATAAGCCTCATTGTTGAGACAATCAAGAGAACTGCAGCATACCAAAAGAGATGTTGTGGATATGCCCCTCACATCCAGATGTTGATCAACTCCAGGCTAGAAAAAGGGTCATATCTACTTGACAAGAGCCATCTACCTTTTAGGCCAGATTTCGAGGACAATGAGATTGTTATGGATGCATCACATCCTACATCAGTTGAAGGCCAAGAGAATATTGAGAAAGCTAAAGTAGCAAAAGCAGAAAGTGCTTCAGGAGTGCCCAAGACCAAGCACGATCAGCTCAGCCATCTACTTGAGGCCACTCTGAGTATTGAGAAGAGCCTGGCCAGGTTGACTCATAATAAAGAGAGTCTTGCACTAGTACAACGAGCTCCTAAACAAACATGTTTTAACCCGTTTCCGCGACGATATTTGGAACCATCGCCAAGTGAGTGTGGGCGATAGGGGGGTCCTTCCCACACGACCAAGAAACCGTCGGGGATATGCCCTCCTGGCTCACACGTTCGACAAAATGAGGTCATGTGCGACCAACGAGCGCTCAAATACGGAAATACGTACAGTAGAGCTAAATAAAATAAAATTATATGGCGAAATTGTTTCCGGTCGCAAGTACATCCCACACAGTTAGTCCCCGCTAAACGTTTCCGTTCGTATGTACATCCCACACAGTCGCTCCAAGGAAAACATTTCTGTTCACAGGTACATCACACACAATTTTTCCCGTTAAATCGCTTGCGTTATTGAATATATCACACACGGTCCGTGGAAGAAACTGTGTGGCAAAGGCTGTCCATCACACACAGTTTTCATGTGGTAAACGTTTGCGCAAGGTGGCGTAACACAAACAGTTTTCAAGAGAAACTCATGTGTGATTGCTCATTAATTCAACATGGTTTATTCCTAGAAACTGTGTGCGTTGCCTGAGGTCATTGCCCACGGTATTTTTCAACAACCGTTTGCAATAGCAAAACCCAATTAGCAGGCTAATTATCCGATTATTCATAATCAATTTATTAATCTAATTGACAGTTCATATTAAGCACACAATATATTTCATTTTCATAATTGAAATACATCAGAGTACAATATCATATAGCATAAACACTCAACTACCCCATTACACAACTACACCAGGACCAAGTTTCATATGCAACATGTAGAACCTTTCGAAATTAGAATCATAGACGATATATAGATAGATGCATCTCATCTGGAAAACTGCTGAAGCGGAAGGCGAATATTGAGCCTTCATTCATATTGAAGGTCTTTGCAACTTTAGTCCAGTGCCTATGGATGATTGACCGTCTGTCCTTCATCCTCTCCAGGAACACTTCAATATTGAACCGTGGGTGTTGTATGAAAACCTTCCTCGCCTCCTGACCATAGAGGTGGTTTGAGAGGTAATCATCAATGAACTGCTTTGGAAAGGCCTGAAAACAAGGATGTGCATAAATATCTTCTCTATATTGGAAATGGGGCAAAGGAATGAAAAAGGCAAGGTATAATAGGTAGTATCATATTGTAGTGAACTGATGTCTTCTTCATTGTACAGACAAAGATCTTGTTGTCTTTTGTCGCTAATTTCTTTATCCTAACAATCTTTCTGAGTTTCTTGACTTGACTGATATTCATGGACAACTCATTTCCCCATATGCAAAAAGGGTCGAACAGTGGGTCAAAACTTCCGACAGCAGGACCTACATGTGCAAGACCAAATAGTTAAAAACCTAAATATTAGAATGGTTCTTGCAATTGCACAATAATATGCTATTAGACAACGGACCATGCATGTGCTAACCTCGATTGTAAACCTCAGTGCTTCCCATTGTTTCCCTGCAACACATATAAGGTAGTTAGTCATCAGGTTAAGTAAGGGTTCGCATGCTATCAGTAAAATATGTTGATGAAAAATAATCACATTGCAGATTCATCAGATTAATTGAAGCCACACGGAAAACCAATTTATCCAAACCAAGCATGATTAAGAACTAGGAAATATAGCACTTGTATATGTTTCTCATGTATTAAGTGCAGCCAAATTCGATTTATTCCTCACAGGCACAACAATACAAAATTCTACCCACGACAATTGGACATTGCATTTTCGAATTGAAGCAAGCAGTTAACTAAACACCAAAACAAATGAACCAAACATTAACTGAGCACCACATTGCACAATATAACATACTCCTAATAAAGGATTAGACAGTTAACCAAACAGTTAACTACATCCAATTGTAGCAATTGTATTTGTTTCTCATGTATTTTCTACAACCAAATTCAATTTATTCCTCACATGGTATACAATAACAGAATGCACCCACAATTTTGTAAATGTAAATCCAATTTATATCTCACATGGAAGACAATACAAAATTGCAGCTTGGAGAATTGAACATTACATTTGCAGAATTGAACCAAACAGTTAAGCGAAGACGACAACTAATTAACAAAACAGTTAACAAGTGAGCACCACACTACATGACATATAGAACATATAGACTAGGGCAATAGATTGCATGGTAAAATTAGATAGCATAATTAACTAGAATTTGTGAAGGAAAGGCAGGAGAAGCACACGCAACAGGTAAACTGAGCATGCTTAACCGGCGTAGCTAGCAAATGGCAAGGAGCTCCTTCAAGATCTGGGGGTCGACACGAATGGTAGCCATCACGACCTGATCCGCGCGTGCTGCCGCGATTTGCTTCTCCGCTACGAAATGCTCCTTGAGGTCCTGGCTATACTGTGTGCACCATGGCATAGGCCGTCGCTTATTTGGTGGAGAGGTCGGTGATTTGGGTGGAAGGTGTCACGCTCGCGCCGGCAGTAGGGGCATGTGGGATGTGGAAGGAGGAGGAGGATGGGGGTCGGGTGTGGATTACCTGCTTGTATTGGCGAGACCGAGGAGTGTGAAGGAGGGTCGCCGGCGAGGAGGCGGCGGTGCTGCGAGCAAGGAGTGAAGGTTTCAACTTGGAAAGGAAGGTAGAAAGAGGGGAAATGTGGCTTTTGGTAAGGATGAGGGGCGGGGAGATAGATATTTCCGCGGAAGCCGAAAATTTGGAATCACTTCATCCAAAAAACTGGCGCACAAAGTGTCATCAGACACGGTCCCTTATTCACAACTCTGTACGATATGTGAACATCACAAACGATTCAGATAGCTTAACTCGTGTGTGTTGAGTTTGAACGTCAAAAAATTTGGTTCGAATTTCCCTAGATATAGTGGTCATCCACGTCATTGCATAATTTGGGTACACAAAGGAGACTAACTATGTGCCATCTACTTGATTTATAGTACTATACACCAACGGTGCTCCAAGATATTTTGTGCTGCATCTCACGGTTGGTAATAATAGACTATGTGTGATCTACTTGATTTATCGTCTTGATCATTTGAATTACCTAATGGGGTCACAACTACAAAGGATGGTGTTTGAATTGTTGGAACTTTTATCTGCAGTGAACATGCAACTATAGGTGTGTTGTCAAAAAATTTGGAATTATTCAGGGTTCGTTTGTACATATTTATACATTAACTGAGTTTTCCACGCATTTTATGCGCATAATTCAAATTTGAACGACATGCACATGCTCCAGTGCATATAAACTTATTGAAAAATCATATATGTCTCCTTGGTTGCATGCTTAGGTCCCATGCAAGAAATGGGAATGAATTTCAAACACCCTGCCACCGTCACACGGCCGCAAACATTGAGATACCTAGTTTTTAAATTCTAGTAAATCCAAAACTCGTCTGAAATTCATGAAACTTGGCATGCTAAAATGTAGCGGCATCAACATGCCGTGGTAAATTTTTTGTCCCATTCGGGGCAGGTTTGGGTATAAGCTTCTCACAAACCAGAGCTTCTCACAACGAGCGTGATGGTTTCGGTTGGGAACGTGCCACTTTTGGGGACGAAACGATATCCGTTGCCTCTTATTGCTTTCAAATTTTTTGAGTGTCAACATAGAACAAAAAGAGTGTTCTGTTTAATTTTGGATTTTTTTCAGGGTTCGTTTGGACATTTTTATGCATTAACCGAGTTTTCAATGCATTTATGTGCATAATTCAAATTTGAACTACATGCACATGGTCCAGTGCATATAAATAGGTTGAAAATCAAATTTGTGTGCTCGGGTGCATGCTTAGGTCCCATGCAAGAAATGGGAATGAATTTCAAACACCAGGGCATCGTTGATTACCGGCAAAACATTGAAATGCCTGGTTTTTAATTCTAGTAAATCCAAAACTCATCTGAAATTCATGAAACTCGGCATGCTATCATGGAGCGGCATCAACATGCCGTGGTATAAATTTTGTCCCATTTGGGGTAGGTTTGGGTATATGCTTCTCACAATCCGGAGCTTGTCACAACAAGCATGATGGTTTTCGGTAGGGAACGTCCCACCTTTGGGGACGAAACAATATCCATTGCCTCTTATTGCTTTCAATTTTTTTTTCTCATCTCAACATAGAACAATAGGAGTGTTGTGTGATTTTTTGTGATTTTTCGGGGTTCGTTTGGACATTTTTATGCATTAACCGAGTTTTCAATGCATTTATGTGCATAATTCAAATTTGAACTACATGCACATGCTCTAGTGCATATAAATTGGTTGAAAAATCAAATCTGTGTCCTTGGGTGCATGTTTAGGTCCCATGCAAGAAATGGGAATGAATTTCAAACACCAGGGCACCGTTGATTGCCGGCAAAACATTGAGATGCATGGTTTTTAAATTCTAGTAAATCTTTTGGGGCAGGTTTGGGTGTATGCTTCTCACAAACCGGAGCTTCTCACAACAAGCATGCTGGTTTTTGGTAGGGAACGTCCCACCTTTGGGGACGAAACGATATCCATTGCCTCTTATTGCTTTCAATTTTTTTCTCGTGTTAACATCAAACAATATGAGTGTTGTGTGATTTTTAGGTGTTCGTTTGGACATTCTTATGCACTAATTGAGTTTTCAATGCATTTATGTGCATAATTCAAATCTGAACTACATGCACATGCTCTAGTGCATATAATTGGTTGAAAAATCAAATCTGTCTCCTTGGGTGCATGCTTAGGTCCCATGCAAGAAATGGGAATGAATTTCAAACACCAGGGCACCGTTGATTGCCGGCAAAACATTGAGATGCCTGGTTTTTAAATTCTAGTGAATCCAAAATTCAGTTAACCATTGACGTGACGCCACATGTCTTGGTTTTAATGGCTGTAGGGGGTGCCGTGCGGACAGCTGCTTGACCTTGACTGAACGGGAGGCGTGCGAGCGCTGTCCGGTGCGCAGGCTGGCCGAGAGGCATGCAAGCTGTCCTCGAGAGCGCAGGCTCACCGGGAAGCGTGCGAGGTGTACGTTGCGCAGGCTCACTGGTAAGCGAGCCCTTTTGACTTCCATGGCCGCCCGCCTTGCTCACATCCTCTCCATTAATGGCGCCCAAGCCATAGTTTAATTTGCTTTTTTAAATATAAAACACTCATCGCAAACTTTTTAGTTAGAACACCCGTATGCAAACCGACAGCTTCCCCAGGAAGCCAAGAGAAAATGTGCCGAGCAGGATTCCTGCAGCTCTTGATCGCAAACGATTTAGATAGAACACCCGTACGCAAAGTGAGAGCATCGCATGATTTTTTCATCCCTTCAACGCAAACGGTTGTTTTCGATGACCAGTGTGCAACCACGTACAAACAATTTGGTAAGATTTGCATCTGTCATATTGGGTATGTTGCCATTTGTCAAACTGCAAAGATTTACATTTGTTGATCTAGTAATGTTGCCATTTGTCAATCCTTGTAACACTGTGATTTGTCAAAATATGCAGCTAGAAATCATTAGCACTATGTAATTTTTGCAACTAAAATTCAGTAATTAAGCATAGATTTCATTCATAGATTAAGCAGTCATTCTTAATTTATACAAACAGTTCAACTCGACAGCTGAACCGACCAAACTTCTCCCAAACTGTTGCCAACCACATACTGAAATAGCTAGTTCAACTATATATACTAGCTAATTTTAAGTACGTTGTACAGTTCGACCACACATCTATAGTTAGATGAACTAAATAAAATAGCCCCTAAATACTACTACTACCACGGATGGGCTTTGTGCTACTTTCGACAGCCTCTCCTCTGCCGAGCGCGCTCAGTAAGAGGTAGAGGAGGAGGAGGACCCTATCGATGAGCTGGACAAATGCAATACGGTGCCTGCCGCTGCTGCACGTTCAGCGACGCTCGAACGCCCACTGTCGCTCCAGACGATCCCTCTCGAAGCAGCCGGACTTCTCGTAGATCTCCTGATTCCTCGCCTCTGTGTTGGCGTGTGCTGCAGCCATGGCTGCGATAAGGCTCTTTGCGTGCTCGACGAGGCGCTCCTCCTGCTCCCGCAGGAACTCGATGTAGCGCGCAAGGTTGCTGACGCACGTGCGGGCCTCCACCTCTGCCTCCCTCCTTCGGGTGGTGGTGGCGGAGCTGGTGATGATCCCGACGGTCGACGGTGGGCTGGCGGCCACGGTGGCCAACGATGGGGTGGCGGCCACCACCACCACCTCCCGCATTCGGGCCGCGGTGGCGGAGCGGGTGATGGCCACGGTGGCCGACAGTGGGGTGGCGGCCACGACGGCCACCTCCCGCCTTCGGGCCGTGGCGGCGGAGCGGGAGATGGCCCTGACTTTTGATGGTGGTGTGGGGGCAACGGCAGCCGGCAACAGCTGCCGACGGGCAGTGGCGGCGGATCGTGTGGAGGGTGTTCCGCGCACACCCAACAGGGATGCCACGCGCACTACACTATGCCGGGGACTGCGCCACCGCCACGGTTTTGCCTCCCAGCTGGAGCTGTCCTCTGATGACGGCGGAGTGGCTGAGCGATGATGACGTACCGGTGCCATTGGCGATTGTGGGAGAAGCAGATGAGATAAGCTACATGGAGGGAGGGGAAAATGTGACGCATGACTCGCTGGCCGTGAGGGTTTTTATAGCAGGCCGGCAAGCATTGGGAAATTGGGGGATTTCACTGAGTCAGGTGGGAAGCTTGCGCGGGAACCCGCGAGGTTGCGTGGGAACATGCTCACCGATGATTCATTGGCGCCACCGTTTGGCCAAAAGAATGCCCCCGCGCGCTGCGCAAGCTTCCGCTATAAGCCGTCTGCAGCAGCGGGGTGACAAGACGTGCGAGAGGAGGACGAGCGGATACCACCAACGATGTAAAAGCGCTTAGTGTTACATGCTTGGCCTGCAAGAACCTTGTCAAAATCCGTGGCCACTATAGTGTCTGGGGCAGCACGAAGCAGGACTCCCTGGTCGAACTTGCCCCGCCATCATCGACCCCTAGTACGGAAAGATGAAGCAGGATGCCCAGAGAACAAGTCCCGTATCCTAGCACGGGGCTTGGATGCGGCAACTGGATGAACCTCACCTCATGTTTGCGGCCAAGAGTGTGTACACATGCTACGAGATGCACAGGCGGATCGTTGACATGAGGAAGTGCCTCGTTACCCAAATCGACGAGCCCGGATCGAGCCACAAGTAGAGCAAATGTCACAAGAAGTAGATGATCATCAGATGATCGTTTATGCTAGTTAATCATGCTTGTAATATATAGTTTACTTTATTGGTGTGTGTGGTAAATGTCATGTGTGTAGTAGCCACTTATGTAATTATGTATGTAATAGTTTACTTTGGTGTGTGCAAATGCCATGGTTGTTGTAGCCACCTATGTAAGTGGATGTTTAATTTGGTTATGCAAGCATGTCCTTATAAGTGTGTGTATATATATGTTGTTGTTTTGTATGCAATCCCATCGCACAACACACACGTCTTATTAGCAGCAACCGTCTGTGTTATTATCGGTCTTCACACACATTTCTGATTACAGACATGTTTGCCGCGTATCACACACATCTTGTTAAGTTGAACCGTTTCTGTTCTCATGTCTCAACGCAAACAGTTCATCCGAGTGAACCGCATGCCGTATATCGCACACACCTTGATCTGGCTGACCGTTTCTTTTGTGTTGCCTAATCACAAACAGTTCATCTGAGTGAACCGTATGTTGTGTATCACACACGCCTTCATTTGGCTGCCCGTTTCTTTTGTTCCTCCTCATCGCAAATAGTTAATTGAACTGAACCGTATGCCCTTCATCGCACACGCAACTATAACCTGAACTGTGTTTGATGCATCCGTTATCGCAAACGTTTTACACATTTCTGACGGTTTTCATACAACACCGTTTGCGATTATTGCATTGCAAACAGTTTCTCGAAGGGTCTCTGATCATAGTGTTGCGTTAGTAGCATCTTACAGTAGTGTTCAGAGGATTGTTGAAATCAAATTCTATGATCTTGATGTGAAGATCATTGGTGGAGAAGCTTAAGGAAGATTCCGAGGACAAAGATATCACTGATGCTTTCCAGAGAGTCCCAAGAGGACCAATATCTTCAGCTGTGCCAGTTGTCGAGCCAAGGCCTACACTTTCAGCACCTGCAACCACTACGACAGTTGTTCCTCCAGTGTTAACTCCTCCAGCTCCACAAACTTTGTCCAAAGCGTTTGCAGATGCTCTTATCTCCACGCCGTCTACGTATACCGGAGCCACCAATGAGAAGAATTCTTCAGCAGCTCCCGGAGATCGTTCCTAGAGTGTCGTATAGCACTATGCATTTTTGAGCTTTTTGGTAACTTGTTGCCAAAGGGGGAGAAAGTGTCTAGATCATTAGGCTTCGAGAGAGAGATTTTTACTTCTCTTTGTTGGTTTTTGCTTGCTACTTCGTTCATTTGGTTATTGCTACAATTTGCTTATGCCCGTGAGATACTTACGTGGTTGATCATACTATGCTTAATGTGTGCTTGCATGATTGTGTATGATCATTCACTTGTTTATTTTGGTGATGAGTGCTTGTTGCTTAAATCTTATCATTTTGAGCACTCCACCAAGATGTATGTGACATTTAAGAGTAACCCATGACCCTAATCGTTTGTGCATTTGCATTCAAAAGCAAATCTTAAATAATTCATAAATTTAGGGGGAGCTCTTGCTTATCCCATACTTCTCAAAGAGAAGATGTATTTCATTCCTATTATCATCTGTCGAAGCTTTGATCTATATATTGTCATCAATTACCAAAAATGGGGAGATTGAAAGTGCAACTAATCCCTGGATGTTTTGGTAATTAATAACAACATATAGCTCATTGAACTAATATCCATTCAAGTAAAATATTTCAGGAAGTTTAGTGATCGGCATGGCATGGACTAGAGATGTGGACCCCTCAAAATGCTAAGGACAAAGATTGGCAAAATCTCAAGACTCTACATTTATATTTTAGTGATCCATGATCACATTGAGTCTATAGGAAAGCCAATACTATTAGAAGGTGATGAGGTGTTGCTTAATGATCTGGTTGCTCAAGTGCTTAGTCATATTGTTCCAAAACCCTTAGGCACTTTCTCAAATTCGACATATGTCCAAAACCTAAAGTCAAACTCGACCCCATCGATTTGATCCATCCGGTGCTATCGAGTTCATTTGACATAGCTGATACGTCTCCAATGTATCTATAATTTTTGATTGTTCCATGCTATTATATTATCTGTTTTGGATGTTTAATGGGCTTTATTATACACTTTTATATTATTTTTGGGACTAACCTACTAACCCATGGCCCAGTGCAAATTGCTATTTTTTTGCCTATTTCAGTGTTTCGCAGAAAAGGAATATCAAACGGAGTCCAAACGGAATGAAACCTTCGGGAGAGTCATTTTTGGAACAATATCAACACAGAGGACTTGGAGCACACGCCAGGAAGCGAATGAGGCGGCCACGAGGGTAGGGGGCGTGCCGAGGGGGTAGGCGCGCCCCCACCCTCGTGGGCCCCTCATGGCTCCCCTGATGTGCCTCTTCCTCCTATATATACCTACGTACCCTGAAACCACCGGGGAGCACCACGAAACCCTAATTCCACTGCCGCAACCTTCTGTACCCGTGAGATCCCATCTCGGGGCCTGTTCCGGAGCTTCACCGGAGGGGGAATCGATCATGGAGGGCTTCTACATCAACACCATAGCCCCTCTGATGAGTTGTGAGTAGTTTACCATAGACCTTCGGGTCCATAGTTATTAGCTATATGGCTTCTTCTCTCTCTTTGGATATCAATACAAAGTTCTCCTCGATCTTCTTGCATATCTATTCGATGTAATTCTTTTTGCGGTGTGTTTGTTGATATCCGATGTATTGTGGGTTTATGATCAAGATTATCTATGAACAATATTGGATTCTTTTCTGGAATCTTTTATGTATGATTTAAATATCCTTGCAAGTCTCTTTGAATTATCGGTTTGGTTTGGCCTACTAGATTGCTAGTTGGTGCAATGGGAGAAGTGCTTGGCTTTGGGTTCAATCTTGCAGTGTCCTTCCCCAGTGACAGCAGGGGCAACAAGACACGTATTGTATTGTTTCCATCGAGGATAAAAAGATGGGGTTTATATCATATTGCTTGAGTTTATTCCTCTACATCATGTCATCTTGCCTAAGGCGTTACTCTGTTCTTATGAACTTAATACTCTAGATGCATGCTAGATAGCGGTCGATGTGTGGAGTAATAGTAGTCGACGCAGAATCATTTCGGTCTACTTGTCACGGCCGTGATGCCTAGATATTCTCTTAACTATTCGCTTTTCTATCAATTGCTGGACAGTAATTTGTTCACCCACCGTAGGAATTTGCTATCGTGAGAGAAGCCAATAGTGAAACCTATGGCCCACGGCTCTATCTCCATCATATTAATCTTCCATCAACTATTTATCTTTACTTTACTTTTGTTTTGCAATCTTTACTTTCAATCTACATATCAAAAATACCAAAAATGTTATCTTATCATTTCTATCAGATCTCACTTTTGTAAGTGACCGAGAAGGGATTGACAACCCCTTTTATCGCGTTGGCTGCAAGGTTCTTATTTGTTTGTGCAGGTACGAGCGACTCACGCGTGGTCTCCTACTAGATTGATACCTTGGTTGTCAAAAACTGAGGCAAATACTTACGCTACTGTGCTGCATCACCCTTTACTCTTCGAGGGAAAACAACGCAATCTCTAGAAGTAGCAATAGCCGCTGCCACAAACCCTAGACAATTCGGTCACACCGATACGGATCTCGGTCTCACGGAGATGGCATTGCAAACTCTCTGGGATCCTGATGTAGGGTGGAATCCTAATCAGCGGATCTTTCACGTTTTGGAGAGTATCCCACGATGAACACGGAGAACACAAGGAGGAAAACGGGGAAAACACGAGAGGAAACACTCAAATCAACACGAAGATGATCACACAAGTGCTAGATTCACGATACATATTCGAGCTACACGATCCAAAGTCAACGTCGGTGGTACAAGGGTAGTCTTCTTCGTGAGGGGGTCTTGGAATCCCGTAGGATCTTCTCCGATGTGGAGGCCTTGAATCCGTGGTGGATCTTCTCCGAAGAGGCGCACGGTCTCATGGGAGAGAATCCACACAAGTCTGAAAGTGAGCTATCCAACAGCACCCCCCAAAGGAGGGAAGTCAACGGGTATATATTACACGAGTGGTCGCCGTTGGGACGGACGTCCGCTGGTTGCCGGACGTCCGGAGGTTCCGGAGGGACCGGACGTCCGGTAATCCTCGGATTTCCGCTAATTAGCCTCTATAGTCGTTGTCACGGACGTCCGGTGGCTTCCGGTCGTCCGGTCGTCTGGGAGAGGCCGGACGTCCGGTGACTGTAGCATCTTCAGCCTTCCTTCTTCTTGTCTCGTGTACTTGTCGGGCCTGTCGTCTTGACCATTGTGCAGAGCTGTCCCGTGGCCTTCGTCCAAGTACCTGAGTATGCAGAGAGTCCCTGATGAAGGTAGAAGCCATGTCTCAAGTGAATCTGAAAGATGTAGAGAGAGGAGCGAAGTCACCTCGGTCTCGAGAGCTCTTTCACGGGCTCGAGTCATTGGTCCTTTGGACACTTGGTGAGGCGATGAAGGATCCATGGGGATGTCCTTAGGATGCTCCGCATCATCTCCCCTCCCTTGGGAAAGATCCGACCTCGGATCGAAATCGTCATCACCATGGAAAGGAGATAGGTCCTTGACGTTGAAAGTATCGCTCACGGAGTACTTGTCTCGTGGGATGTCGATCTTGTAGGCGTTGTCGTTGTAGCGAGCTAGCACCTTGAAAGGTCCCTCGGCGCGAGGTAGAAGTTTGGACTTGCGCTCGTGTGGGAATCGGTCCTTGCGAAGATGGAGCCAAACAAGATCTCCCGGTTGGAACACCATTGGTGCCTTGTTGACGTTGAGCTTGGTGGCGAGACGTTGGACTTGTCGCTCGATCATTGCCCTTGTATCTTCGTGCACCTTCTTGAGATAGCTTGCTCGTGCACTTGCGTCCATGTTGATGCGCTCTTGTAGAGGTAGAGGTAGAATGTCCAATGGGGACAACGGATTGAAGCCGTAGACAACCTCGAAGGGCGACTTGCCGATGGTCGAATGTCTTGCGCGGTTGTAGGCGTACTCGGCGATGGGCAAGCATTGCTCCCATTCCCGGATGTTCCTCTTGATCAACACACGAAGAAGAGTGGAAAGCGTGCGGTTCGTCACCTCTGTCTGGCCGTCCGTTTGTGGATGGTACGCCGAAGAAAAGAGTAGCTTGATTCCGAGCTTGGCACATAGTGTTTTCCAAAAGTAACTCAAGAACTTGACGTCCCGGTCCGACACGATCGTTTTGGGCACGCCGTGTAGACGAAGTATCTCCCTACAAAAGAGAGTTGCAACATGTGAAGCATCGTCGATCTTGTTACAAGGAATGAAATGAGCCATTTTAGAGAATCTATCTACCACGACAAGCACGGAATCTTTGCCATTTTGAGTCCTAGGCAAGCCAAGTATGAAATCCATGCTTATGTCTTCCCATGGATGATATGGAATAGGAAGAGGCATGTAAAGACCATGAGATTGAGCTTTGGACTTAGCTTTGCGGCATGTATAACATCGGTTGGTGAGGCGTGAGACGTCACGAAGCATCTTGGGCCAAAAATAGTTCTTAGAGAGGGTAGCAAACGTCTTGTCGCGTCCAAAGTGTCCCATGAGTCCTCCTCCATGAGATTCCTGCAAAAGAAGCAAACGAAGCGAAGACTCGGAGTTTGTTAGCTCTCATAAGATATCCATCCTTGATGTAGTAATGTTCCCAAGAAGTGTGAGTCAAGCACTTAGCATAAGAATTTGCAAAGAAAGTATCATGCTCATATAAATCTTTGATGTGCTCAAAGCCGATCACATTCAACTCTAGTTGTGTTACAAGCATGCATTTGCGGGAAAGCGCGTCCGCCACAACATTTTCTTTGCCCTTGATGTATTTGATGACATAGGGAAAAGACTCAACGAACTCACTCCATTTAGCATGACGCTTGTTCAACTTAGTTTGACCTTTGAGATACTTGAGTGTCTCATGGTCCGTATGAAGAATGAATTCATGAGGTCTAAGATAGTGTTCCCAAACACGTAAAACTCTCACCAAGGCATAAAGCTCTTTATCATAGATGGGATAGTTGAGTTGCGCTCCCGATAGCTTCTCGCTAAAGTACGCAATTGGGCGCTTTTCTTGCATTAGCACGGCACCTATGCCGGTACCGCTAGCATCACAATGGATCTCAAACGGTTTGTCAAAGTTTGGTAGGGCTAGAAGTGGTGCGTGCGTGAGCAAGCTTTTAAGCTCATTGAACGCGGTGTCTTGCGAAGGACCCCAAATGAAGGGTGCGTTCTTCTTACTCAAAGCGTGTAGAGGCATAGCAATGGTGCTAAAGTCCTTCACAAAACGTCGATAGAAACCGGCTAGACCAAGGAAACTACGCACTTGCATGAGATTCTTTGGTTGAGGCCAAGTTGTAATTGCTTCAATTTTAGTTTCATCAACGTGAACACCTTGAGAAGACACGACAAATCCTAGAAAGACAACCTTGTCAACGCCAAAAGTGCATTTTTCCATATTAGCATATAATTGTTGGTTGCGAAGTGCTTGCAAAACCAGACGGACATGGTCAACATGTTCCTCAAACGACTTGCTAAAGACTAGGATGTCATCAAAGTAAACCACTACAAAGACGCCTATATAAGGTCGGAGAACAAAGTGCATAAGACGAACGAATGTGCCGGGTGCTTCCGATAAGCCCATTGGCATGACCAACCACTCATAGAGTCCAAACTTGGTTTTGAAAGCTGTTTTCCATTCATCACCCTCTTGAATGCGAATTTGGTAATAGCCACTTTTAAGGTCAATTTTGGAAAAAATTGTGGCACCACATAATTCATCAAGCATGTCATCTAATCGTGGAATAGGGTGACGGTATCTAACGGTGATAGCATTTATCGGACGACAATCGGAACACATGCGAAAACTTCCGTCTTTCTTAGGCACGAGAATAACGGGAACGGCACAAGGGCTTAAGCTTTCACGTACATGACCCTTGTCGATGAGTTTTTGCACTTGCCGTTGTATCTCCTTAGTTTCCTCGGGGTTGACGCGGTAGGGAGCCTTGTTTGGAAGAGGTGCGCCGGGTATGAGGTCGATGCGGTGTTCGATTCCGCGAAGTGGAGGTAGACCCGGAGGTAGTTCATCGGGAAAGACGTCCGAGAATTCCTGCAACAATTGAGACAACACAAAAGGTGGAGGTGGTGAAGTGTTAGTAGGATTGGCTTCCCCTTTGCATAAAAGCACAAGCTGGAAGACGCTCGATGGGTTCTCACACACTTCTCTCATCTCACGTTTGGTGGCAAATAGAACTAGTTGCTTCTTGTCGCTCATCGTGGAGTCGCTCATATTTGGCTTGTGGCTCTCACTCGCTTTTTGGTGGCTCACTCTCTCACCATTCTCTCCACGATGGTTGGTAGGTACAAGCTTGTCGGCGGCTACTTGACTTGGTGTCATTGGTCGGAGCACGAATTTCTTGCCCTTCATCTTGAAATGATAGTGATTTGTCCGTCCATTGTGTGTAACTCCACGATCATATTGCCATGGACGTCCAAGAATAAGGTGGCACACGGACATGGGTATCACATCACATTCAAGAGTGTCCTCGTAGGCGCCAATCTTGAAAGAGACTTGCACGGTGTGCTCGACTTGAAGAATTCCGGTGTCGTTGAGCCACTGGACCTTGTAGGGGTGAGGATGCTTCGTCTTGACCAAATGAAGCTTGTCGCATAGCTCTTCGCTTGCCAAGTTGTGGCAACTTCCTCCATCGATGATAACCTTGACGGAGCGTCCATTGATGCCGGCCTTCGTATGGAAAATGTTACATCGTTGGTCGTCATCTTGTTGATGTTGTAGTGTCAAGACTTTGGAGACAACAAGATTGGGACTTGAGTCATTGTCACAAAACACTTGACGGTCTTCTTCTTCATTCACTTGGCGATGCATAGCGACATGTTCAAGTGCTTCCATCTCATCATCGCTCATGGAGTCATAAGACCCGTCATCGTTGATGATCATGGTGCGAACGGTCTTGCACTCAAATGACTTGTGGCCTCGTCCTTGGCACTTGAAGCATTTGATGGAGCTCGTCTTGTTGTTGTCTTCGGTTGGAGTTGTACTTGAGGAAGCTCTTGGCTTGAAATTGTTGGTAGAAGGTGGACGACTTGATGTAGTCGCATTCTTGTAGCTTGACTTTTCACCGAAGTTTGTAGATGGCTTGGTAGAGGTAGGAGGGGTAGCCGAAGTCGTTGAAGCTTGGTTGTAGGAGCCGAAGTTCTTGGAGTTGAACTTGGAGTACTTGTAGTCCTCTTGAACTTGTCGCTCCGCTTTGGTTGCTTGATGTACTAGCTCGTGGAGATTGTTGTATGGTTGGAAGTCCGCAATCTTCTTGATGGGATAGTTGAGTCCATTCAAGAATCTCGCCATTGTTTGCTCGTCATTTTCCGT
Organism: Secale cereale; assembly: GCA_902687465.1. NCBI lineage: Eukaryota > Viridiplantae > Streptophyta > Magnoliopsida > Poales > Poaceae > Secale > Secale cereale. The sequence goes on from LR738715.1 coordinate 418,344,432, forward strand.
GATGTTTGCTCGTATCATAGCAATCTCCATCTCCTTGTAGTACTCTTCAACGGACTTGGTACCTTGCTTGAGGAGTTGTAGCTTCTTGAACAAGTCACGATTGTAGTGGGTAGGCACAAAGCGTGCTCTCATGACTTCCTTCATTTGAGCCCAAGTTGTGATAGGAGGTTCGCCTTTTGCTTCTCGTCTCTCTATGATTTGCTCCCACCAAATGAGAACATAGTCTTGGAACTCAAGGGATGCCATTGCGATCTTCTTCTCTTCATCGAAGTTGTGAAGGCGAAAGATCTTGTCAACCTTCAATGCCCATGAGAGATAGTCTTCGGGATCAATGCTTTCGGAGAACTTTGGCATGGTGAACTTGAGCTTGCCATAGCGATGCTCATCGTTGTTTCCTTGCCTATTGGGAGGGCGGTCTCGATTTTGGCGGTTTGCCATATCTTGTTGCTCTTGTTGATGTAGATGTTCTTGTTGGAGTTGATTTTCTTGCCGTGCTTGAGGAGGAGCTTCTTCTTGCATTCGTGCTTGATGGCGCCTCTCTTGCACCTCATCACGAAGGAAATCCTCTTCTTGACGAGTGTGTCGAGTGCGGGCTGCCACATTGCGATGTGCATCTTGTAGTGCTCGTTGCGCCTCCATAGCTTGAGCTTCTCGACGTTGTTGTGCGTGGCGGTTAGCCTCGGCGTCTTGTTCTTCTTGATATTGATGTGCTCGCTCTTGTTGTTGTTGGCGTAGTCGTTGCCGTTCTTGTGCTTTCTCAAGTGTAGCTTGGTTTTGACGACGTCGACTTTCATGGTCGTCGAATTGCTCTTGTGAACTCTTGTCATGTAGAGGCTGCCGGTGGTCATGTCGAGCTTGACGTGCGGCTTGACGAAGAGTGTTGGACGTAGGTGTACTTGAGTCTTGCGTGGAGTCGGAGTGTCGACTTGAGCGGCTTCGTCTTTGAGATGATGTTGAGGAAGAACGTCGGTTGATTATCAATGTCCGGAGCTCATTGTATTGAGTAGTCATGTTGGTGTTGATGATGTCGAATTGTTCTTTTGTCCTTGCTTCAAATTGGCGCGCGTCCTCGGCGACTTGACCAATGTATTCACGCATAGCTTCACTCTCTTGATGTAGAGCTCGTGGGACACCGAAAAGATGTAGTTTGGTGACGTAGTTGTTCGCTTCTTGAGGATCGTCGAAGATCGGGTTGGAAGATGTACTTGGCCTATCCATCATCACCAGCAAGTATGTGAGTGGGAGAAAGGAGAAGACAATATCAATGTACCTTAACCAAGGTTGAAAATGGATCAATGATCACTCAATAATGTAACCCGAAAATAGCACTATTGGTATCACTTCGTGTCGATTCTCACACCTACACAAGTAAAGCTTTGAGAGTAGATTGGTTAGGATGTGGCACAAATTCAATGCAATCGTCAAAGTGACTCAATGATGTTGAAAATGGTTCACAATTTGCTCATGCAACAAGTAGATCACTAGCAAAGTAGCACACGGAACGCACACACGGATAGATAAATGTGGTTGTGCAACCAAGGGTGAGCGAAAATGTGGAATCCACGGAAAATGCTCGTGTTGCACAACACTAGAGAGACGCTAACCGATTGCTTAATAGGCGGATATGCACTTGTGCACGACCTATAAGAGGCAAAACGTAACGACTATCTATCACAAGTATGCTATGAGTGTATGATGTGCCGATGCTTGAGCACAAGATGATGTTGCTATGATGTATGATCTCCTTTGATGCAAGGCGTATGATGCTATTGTGTTTTTGCTTTGGTGGCTCTTTTGCTTAAAAGCTTGTGAGCTCTTTCTTTGGGCACATATGCATGCTTCTCGGATCAAGGTAGCTATTCTGTATGCGGAGCACTCTTGTGGCACACAGAGATATGATGATACCAAGATGAATGTAGTATGCAATATCTATGACTATCACTAATGTGCACAAGTGTCGTGGCCCGGCAATACTCAAATGGCTAGTCTCAATGGGAAAGCTACGCAAAGATGGTTCATAGGGTGACAATGCAATTGCAAGGTAGGATGAGCGAAGTGTCGTCGATGTTACCGTCCTTGCCGAAGTTGAGCGGTGGTTTTGTCGAAGTCTTGCCGTTCCAGGGTAGCCTAAACATCCAAGGAAACGGTGAAACCACAACTCAAGTATCCAAGGCAAAGGGAGACACGCTTTTCAAACTCGGAGCGGGTAAGTGATGGTGGTTGCGGAAGGTGGGATGAAAGGTGGTACGGAACTGAACAAAGTCGGCTTCGTCAGGTTCTATCAGACGTCCGGAAGTTGCCGGTCGTCCGGTCGGTCGGAAGGAGTCGGACGTCCGGAAGTGCCGGAAATCCGGTAATAGTTTCTGTAGGCGGGGTGCCGGTCGTCCGGTGTTTAGCGGACGTCCGGTGTCTCGAGAGGTGCCGGACGTCCGGTAAACGTCGGTCGTCCGGTAGGTCTGTGACTGGAGTTGGTGGATCCGTGGACAAATTGGTCAAACTTGCCCGAATTCGCGGAGGAAAATTGGTGAAATGGTGGGGAAATGCTAGATCGACACGTGGCACAGCAAATCCATGGAACAAATTCAACAAAATCTTGCCAAATCAACAGATCACAAAAAAATTTTGGGGCTATTTTTGTGGGGAATTTTCGTAATTGGGAAGAACACAACAAAAACAAGCTAGAAAACAGGGTGTGGGGCTCCAAAATCGTGATCAACCTATGCTCTTGATACCAAGATGATGTAGAGTGGAACCCTAATCAGCGGATCTTTCACGTTTTGGAGAGTATCCCACGATGAACACGGAGAACACAAGGAGGAAAACGGGGAAAACACGAGAGGAAACACTCAAATCAACACGAAGATGATCACACAAGTGCTAGATTCACGATACATATTCGAGCTACACGATCCAAAGTCAACGTCGGTGGTACAAGGGTAGTCTTCTCCATGAGGAGGTCTTGGAATCCCGTAGGATCTTCTCCGATGTGGAGGCCTTGAATCCGTGGTGGATCTTCTCCGAAGAGGCGCACGGTCTCGTGGGATAGAATCCACACAAGTCTGAAAGTGAGCTATCCAACAGCTCCCCCCAAAGGAGGGAAGTCAACGGGTATATATTACACGAGTGGTCGCCGTCGGGACGGACGTCCGCTGGTTGCCGGACGTCCGGAGGTTCCGGAGGGACCGGACGTCCGGTAATCCTCGGATTTCCGCTAATTAGCCTCTATAGTCGTTGTCACGGACGTCCGGTGGCTTCCGGTCGTCCGGTCGTCTGGGAGAGGCTGGACGTCCGGTGTCTTCCGGTCGTCCGGTGCCTGGAAGTCGCCGATCGTCCGGTGCAGGCCGGACGTCCGGTGCCTGTAGCATCTTCAGCCTTCCTTCTTCTTGTCTCGTGTACTTGTCGGGCCTGTCGTCTTGACCATTGTGCAGAGCTGTCCCGTGGCCTTCGTCCAAGTACCTGAGTATGCACAGAGTCCCTGATGAAGGTAGAAGCCATGTCTCAAGTGAATCCGAAAGATGTAGAGAGAGGAGCGAAGTCACCTCGGTCTCGAGAGCTCTTGCACGGGCCCGAGTCATTGGTCCTTTGGGCACTTGGTGAGGCGATGAAGGATCCATGGGGATGTCCTTAGGATGCTCCGCATCATCCACATGAGGGAAAACAACACAATCTCAAGAAGTAGCAATAGCCGCTGCCACAAACCCTAGACAATTCGATCACACCGATACGGATCTCGGTCTCACCGAGATGGCATTGCAAACTCTCTGTGATCCTTTCGTAATATTTCGGTCTCACAAAGAAGAGCGACTGGTCCCATTGAGTTTGCATGTTAAACTCTCTGTGATCCTTTTGTAATGTTTCGGTCTCACCGAAATGAGCGATCGGTCCCACCGAGTTTGTCTGACCATTTCTCTGTATTGCTATTTGCCGAAATTGGTCTCACCGAGTTCATGCAATCGGTGCCACCGTGATGAGGTCTTGCCCTAGCCCTAGCACATCGGTCCCACCGACTTGATCATGTAGGTCCCATCGAGATTCCTAACATTCACATTTTTGAACTACTTCGGTTGAGGCAGTCCTGTATTGAGGGGTCCTCAGGCATCCGGGTCGTTGAAGCTGGGCCGTATTGATGGGCCGTGTAAAGAAGAAGCAGAAGACCCTCTCTCGTTATCGGTCAGGACTCTTATGTACGTAGATAGGCAAGTGTAGAGTCCGGATGTATCAATTACTTCCTCCCCAAGTAACTCTTGTAACCCTAGGTCCCCTCTAGCGTGTATATAAGCCGAGGGGTTTAGTCTGTAGAGGGGATCATTGTCATCACAATACCCCCATAGGCTAGACTTAGGGTTTAGCCATTACGATCTCGAGGTAGATCGACTCTTGTACTTATATTCACCCGTATTAATCTAGCAGGAAGTAGGGTATCACCTCGATCTGGAGGGCCCGAACCTGGGTAAACAATGTGTCCCCAGTCTCCTGCTACCATCGATCCTCTAAACGCATAGCTTGGCCCCCCTACCCGAAATCTATCGGTTTTCACACCGACAATGTTGCTTTCATTGAGAGCTCCGCTGTGCGCTCGCGATGAGCGATCGATGGCTTGTCTCGTCATCAACGACGAGACCACCCTCGGAAACAGCCTGGTTGTCGGCCAGGTCCTTCAGCTCGACGGGTTCGCTGCATGCGCCCGCATGGCCTCCGGGCTGGCCGCTCTCCCTGCGGCCATCGAGCACCACCTTTATGCCGATTCCAGCCACTCCGATGACACGACCTTGGAAGAACTCTCGCCCAGAAATGAGCTGCTTGATTGCATCGCCGCCCTGGGGCTTTCATCGCCAGGAGATCAGATCGGACTTAAATCCGGCCGTGATGAGATCGATCCTTCTCCGATCACTCATCTGGTAGGAGCAGTTGAGGATGGAGCCACAGAGACTTCTCCTCTTTAGGCGGAGACTGCAATAGTTTGTATCTCCGAACCCATTGAGCCGAACACGTCCCGATCAGTAGACACTCTATGTTCTTTGAGCTATGGGACAGACACCGGACCCGAAAGGCGATTAGATCCCCGTTGAATACGGATTGTCACCATCGGAGGTTGTCAAAACCCCGAATATCACTTTGGGTAGGAATTCAAAATTTTCAACACCCACCCACTGTGGGAAAAACTTTCCAAATAAATCTGGAATCCTGGACATAGATGATCTCGCGAACATACATCAGCAGCCCAAGGAAACTGTCAACCACTTCTGGGCCAAATTCCTACTTGTTAAAAACAAGATCAGGGACTACTGCGACAACAAAGCTGTCTCCCTATTTCACCGCAATTGCATGGACGAGGGAGTATTGAACACCCTCAACCGACGTCATGTTTTGAGTTTCATAGAATTATCACAGTTAATACAGAAGTACTGTGCAATGGAAAATACTTGGAAAGCCCATAGTAACCTCTTGAACAGTCCATATTCACACAATACACTACCAAGGCTAAACGGACATACCCTAGTAGGTCATCCGATAGCATTCCTATTGGCAAGAAGAACAAGCATGTTTAAGGCACATGTCAGTAATGGACGAACTACTCGATACACCTTGCCAAATACACGCAACCCCGGATAATGTCCCAAACCATTGCCTTAGAGCATGTTGGGTACTCCGGCAGGTAGCAAAGAGCGGTACGACAATTCTCGCCAACACCGTATCAAGGGAGAAGGACATCAATGTCTTCACTGTCTTTGAGATGTTCTCCTCAAATAACCGCCGCAAGAGAGAAAATCGCAAACTTGCCGAGGTTTACCAAATTAGCTCTGCAAGCCCATGGAGCGACACGGCAATTAGTTATTCTGCCGAAGACACACCTCAAGTCCGGCCGATCCAAGCATCGACAACTCTTGTACTAGACCCAATAGTGGATGGCTTCCTCCTCACTAAAGTACTTATGGATGGAGGAAGCAGACTAAACCTCATATATGAGGAAACGCTTGCAAAAATGCAGGTCGAGAAATCCCGCATTGAGCACACCAACACAACCTTTAAAGGAATTATACCAAGCCACGAGGCCCGATGTTCGGGAAGCATTAAGCATGACATAGTATTCGGCATGCCCCATAACTACAGATTGGAGGAACTACTCTTCCATATTGTGCCCTTTCATAGCGGATACCACACCCTTGTAGGACGGGACGCTTTCTCACGCTTTCAAGCTATACCCCATTACGGGTACATGAAGCTTAAAATGCCAGGGCCGAATGGAGTGATGACATTAACAACTGATCCGGATAGAGCGCTCCGCGCCGAAAACAAGACGGCATCCTTAGCCTTAGAGGCACTATCTGAAGCCCTCGCGGACGAAGAATTAACTGCCCTATGATCAAAGGTAGATAAGGACGATGTGATCCTCGCAAAAAGATTGAAGTCTACCTCCTTCAAGCCAGCAGATGAAATCATCAAATTTCAAGTGCACCCAACGGACCCTAATAAGACAGCATCCATCGGGGCACAGCTGGATCCGGCGGTGGACAGCGCGTTATGTGCCTTCCTTCGGGAAAATTGGGATATATTCGCCTGGCACCCTTCAGATATGCCAGGAATCCCACGCAGGATGGCCGAACACAGCCTCAATATTATCAAAGGGTTCAAACCGGTCAAGCAGTCACTGCGACGGTTTTCTGAACCCAAAAGACAAGCAATGGGAGAAGAGCTAGCCAAGCTATTAGAAGCTGGATTCATGAGAGAAATTAAACACCCGGATTGGCTAGCCAACTTGGTCATGGTACTGAAGAAGGATAAATCCTGGCGCCTCTGCGTCGACTTCACATACCGGAATAAGGCCTGCCCAAAGGATCCCTTTCCTTTGCCCCGCATTGATCAATTTATCGATGCAACGGCCAGACACGACTCACTATGCTTCCTTGATGCTTATTCCAGATACAATCAGATAAAGATGAAGGAATCCGATCAGGCCGCAACAATATTTATCACCCCGTACAACCCTTTTTGTTTCAACACTATGCCCTTTGGACTTAAAAACGCTGACGCCACATATCAATGCATGATTCAAACATGCTTAGAAAAGCAAATTGGCAAACAGTGGAGGCATATGTGGACGACGTAGTTGTAAAAACTAAACACGTCGAGACTTTGGTGGAGGATCTCCGACTTACGTTTGCCAACCTCCGAGAGTAAGACATGAGGCTCAATCTGGAAAAATGTGTATTCGGCGTTCCAGCCAGAAAGCTGTTAGGGTTCATTGTATCCCATAGAGGAATTGAAGCTAACCCAGCCAAAATCCGGGCCTTGTCAGAACTCAAAATACCAACAGATCTCAAGCAAGTGCAAAAGCTAGCAGGCTGCATAGTAGCCTTAAGCCACTTCATCTCCAGATTAGGAGAAAAAGCATTGCCACTTTATAGATTGCTACGACGCACTGACAATTTCGAATGGACGAATGCGGCCACAACTGGATTGGAAGAAATAAAAGACCTACTAGCGAGCAAGCCAATCTTAGCCGCCCCCGGTGTTGGTGAACCAATGCTGCTGTATATATCAGCCACTCACCAGGTAGTGAGTGCCGTGCTCGTTGTCGAGCGAGCCGAAGAGGGACATAAATTCCCTGTTCAAAAACCCGTATACTATGTATCCAAGGTTCTAACACCGTGAAAATCACGGTACCTCCACTATCAGAAAATTTCCTATGCGGTCTTCATGTCATCTCGGAAACTTCGACACTACTTTCAAGAGTGTTCGATCACAGTGGCATCAGAGGTACCACTCAACGATATTATTAACAACAAAGACGCCACAGGCTGCATAGCCAAATGGGCCATCGAGCTCTTACCATTTGAAATATCCTATAAGCCACGCCGGACTATCAAATCCCAGGTGTTGGCCGACTTTGTCGCAGAATAGATCGAACCGAACTCCCTAAAGAGTACGACTCATACTCTCACTGGACAACGTACTTCGACGGTTCTAAAATGCTAGCTGGATTGGGGGCCAACGTCATATTGATATCTCCTAGTGGTGATAAAGTTCGGTACGTTCTCCAAATTATGTACACGGACTCTAACAATGTGGCCGAATAAGAGGCCCCATTACACGATCTCTGCCTCGCTGTATCCATGGGCATACAATGCCTCGAGGTACGTGGAGACTCAAACCTCGCTATATCCCAAATTAATGGAGATGTTGATGCGAAAGATTTAAAAATGGAAGCTTATCGCAATGCTATATTGAAAATATCGGCTCGATTTGAGGGGTTGGAATTCCATCACGTAGCCCGGGATAATAACCGGCCGCTGACGTACTCGCCCATATGGGCGCTAAACGTGACCCCGTCCCACCTAACACATTTGTGGAAAGGCTATTTAAGCCATCAGTAACATGGCAGGACACGAGCAGCGATACGAATTCAGATACAAACACACCCCCAGCCCAACTCAATCAAGATGTCATCAAAGACCTAAACATGGAGATAATTCCTAGCTTACCTTAAAAGGCAGGAACTCCCCGATGATCAAAATGAGACCCGCCGCATAGTTCGGTGTTCTAAAGCCAACAAAGATCATGAAGGTGAACTATATAAGAAAAGCACAACTGGTATTCTACAAAGGTGCATCTCCGAAGAGGACGGAAGGCAAATTCTCGCTGACATACATGCTGGAATGGGTGGCCACCACGCCGCAACACGGGCGCTCGTAGGCAAAGCTTTTCGCGCTGGCTTTTACTGGCCCACTGCCCGAGCACATGCCCAAACCTTAGTCCAACACTGCGTTGGCTGCCAGCTCTTTGAAAATCAAAGTCACATGCCTCCCACCGCTCTGAGAACAATCCCCATTACTTGGCCTTTTGCGGTCTGAGGGCTTGATATAGTCGGACCCCTTAAGGGGGAAGTCATAAAAGGAAATACTTACTGGTGATGGTAGATAAATCACTAAATGGATAGAAGCCAAGCCAGTAAAAACAGATGAAGCAGGGTCCGTGATAGATTTTATATCCGGCGTAGTACACCGTTACTGTGTCCCGCATAGTATTATCACAGATAATGGCTCCAATTTCATAGCTGACGAGGTAAAAAATTGGTGCGCAAAGTTAGGTATTAAACTTGACTATGCTTCTGTATACCATCCTCAAACAAATGGTCTAGTCGAAAGAGCAAATGGTCTGATAATGAGCGGCATTAAACCCCTACTAGTGCGCTCCCTACGGGAGTCTGACAAACACTGGGTCGAAAAGCTTGACTCCATACTCTGGGGGTTGCAGACCGCACCCAATCGCACGACCGGATATAAACCCTTTTTCATGGTGTACGGCGCAGAGGCTGTTCTGCCCTGCTATATTATTCATGACTCACCTCGAGTGGGCATGTACGAGGAGAGCGAAGCCGAGTTAGATCGACAAGATGACCTAGATGGACTTGAAGAGGAGCGCGATACAGCGCAAGCACGTTCCGCATTTTATCAACAACATGCCTGGTGATACTAGAGCAGAGAAGTGCGGGCCAAGACATACAACGTCGGCGAACTCGTGTTACGCCTCCCGGAGAAGAAAAAGGACAAGCTCAAACCAAAATGGGAGGGCCCCTTCATTTTTGACGAAGTACTCTCCGGTGGAGCCTATCGCCTTCGCAATGCACAAGATAACCGCCTCGAGCCGAACCCGTGGAACGCCGCTAGGCTCCGACGATTTTATGGATAGTACGGTAGCAATTTTTTTCCTCCTTACAAGTTAGGTCTTGTCTTTTACTTTTTCATCTTTTCTCTTTTCCTTTTTATATTTTCTCATTGGCAAGTATTCGGTTCGCCTGAACTGCCACAGGACAAGTACATCTTCGAATGTATCTACCCCAAATATACCTGGGGGCTTCTTTAACGAAGCCCATTATAAATAAAATGTCGTCTGTTTTTACAGTTCTTCCTTGCCATGCTATGCACCGATATGACTTAAGTTTTGGCCAAGCTGGGTTGCCTGGCTCCTGTGCTTACCCCTACGTTCCCGATTGTTCGGCAAGGGTGTAAAGGGAGCACGTCTGTGATTGTTACAACCAGGTAATCCGGATATGTACCTCAGACTGGGTGAAGCCAAAAGCTAGTGCTCTTAAGGGAATAATTGGTAGGTGGATATACGACATATCACATTATAAAGCGTATTTTAAACTAGCACATGAGATGGCATCCTACTATACTTCTAATAGGATCGAAAGCCTAGGCCTGCACTTTTATGCACGCCGACCCAGGGAAAGGAACCCCTAACGGAACTATTCTCTATGGAAGATGTTTCTTACGTTAAATAGTAATATAACATAACTCCCTGAACACAGTTCATCTGTTTAACCAATTATGACCGGATTGCCTGGTTTCCGAACATATCACGTGTTTTAGCACAAGTATAGTATTCGGAAGCACTCCAGCCTTTGGGTTTATGGAGGCTAAAGCAGATGGTCAGACATGACAAACTTCATATAAATTTGGCTGGAGATAAGTTTGATGGTAAGAGTACATTAATACATAGAATCAAACGACTAGTCATTTTCTATTCCCTCTATCAGGCTGTCTAGCTTACAATCTTGTTGGGAAAGCTTGGCAGCTATCTCTACTTGGTCGACCAAATGCGGAGGAATTTCTTGTCCATCGGACCCTCGAGGTCCCACGCGGGCCATGTGATTTGGATCAAGACGAGTGTAGCGCGTCTTCACCATGGCCCAGGCTTCTCGAGCACCCATGCGGCATGCTGATGCTTTCCATAGTTCGAAGTGGCATCGAGCCCCTTTGAACAGGTCCGCCAGGTCCTCCATAGTTTCTGGAGGTGAGTTGCCAGGCCATAGAGCTCTGGACATACTCTTCATGGCCTTCCGAGCCCGTTCATGGACCCTGGAAAGCTCTTGCAGCACGTCACCCTCAAAACCGGACACTGCCTTCAGGCTGCCCAGTCAACAAACCTGCAGGAAAAAGTTTTATAAGAAACTTTCAACATAAGAGACTATAAGGAGAGCTCGGTATAAGAGACATACTGAACATGCCACTTTTTAGCCTCTGGTTCTCTTCCAAGGCGCTTGAGAGTTGGGCCTTTACGCCCTTTAGCTCCTGTTCGAGCCTAATATTTCTATCCTGCGCTTGGTTCCTTTTCTCCATAGCTTGCGTCAGTGCACGCTCGCCAGCGCCTGTTTCCCCTTCGGCAAATTTTTTGTCCGCTAACGCAGCTCTTAGCTCCCTCTCCAGTTGGTCGGTCGATCGTGTTGCTGTATTACAAATTAGTACACACATGATAGTAATCAGCGAAACTATCATAGCTTCCGGACACAAATAGTCTTACCACCAGCATCCTTTTCGGATTCCTTCGAATTTTTCAATTCGGCGTGCTGGGTCAGGCACTCTTCAAGTTCCTTGGATAAAGAGTTATTCTTTTCTCGAAGTACTTATAAAACACAATGATCCTCAAATCAGTTGTACCAACTGCTTTAAGTCCCGGGGGCTACTGGCATGGGAACATTCAAAATAAACACTTACCCGCATATCTTTTGAATGCTGATGAGTGGCTCCGGCGAGTCCGTCTTGAGCGGCTCGGATATAGGCATCTGCAGAGTTGAGGGCGTTAAACGCCTCCTCAGAAAAAGCGGGGTCATGCATGGCTGCTTTCCGCCGCCGGTGAATCATCGTAACCTCCACTTCGGAATTGGTAGTTGACACTTCATCCAAATCCTCCTGGAGAGTACAATTCGGCATCGAATTAGAATTTATCCCTGACGGGCCTAATGCCGGATTGACTGGAGCTTGGCTTGCATTGCCCCCGGAGACAGTCCGGTGTGTATTCCTCCTAAAAGGGAGAAACAAAGCGAAAAGTTATAATGCCGATTTCGCCACCCAGCACATGTTAAAACAAGCATACCTCTTTGAAGGTCCGCTGGAGCTCGCAGTCCTTTTTCACTACAAGGCCTCGCCCGATGTGGGTGCCACCCTTTGGGTTGGCGGTCTACGCTCAGTTCGGCGTGACGATCACCGTCCCTATTTAAGTATGATAGAATACAGTGGGTAAGGCACATTGGGAATCTTCTCTTTCGAAGATATATGTCCTAGAATACTTACACGAGAGGAAGGAATAAGGCCTGGGTAATCGGCTACTATATCCAGGGGACCCTCACGTCAGGCTTGGTAGAAGACTTTGTCTTCTAGCTCTATACCTACGTCCGGATCTTCATCGTATCCGGGGCCCGCATTTTGAAACTGGTCCTCTGGTTGTGGGGCAGGACTGTTAATCCTTTAGATCACCTTCCTCCACTCCTATTAGGAGAAACCGAGTTCAGATCAGATAATATATCATAACGAAGCAGGAAATGGGTGGTCATGAGAGAAACCCACCTAGTTAGGAGAATTGTACATTGAAAACCCTTCCGGCACGTCAGACGAATGAAGTCTTGTTTCTCTCCTTTATAGAGACCTTCCAGGATAGCGGCTAGAGCGGCAGGGTCATCTAGACCTAGGCGTAAGCAGCGCGAGGCATCATCTTGGCCATTATAGTGCCACATTGGGAATCCTCTAGCTTGAAGCGGCTGCACGCATGGCTTTATTATAATAGCCATCACTTCAATTATGGATAACCCTGAATTGGCGAGCAATTTGATTTTGCCAGCCAGTCTGCTAACCTCCGCTCTCTCTTCTTATGAGGGATTGCGGGGACACCAGTTGTAGAGCTTCTTTGGTGGAGCACTGGAATACTTGGGGAGTCCACGCTGTCAGGGATATGGTTAGTAGGTATAAACCGGATATTGTAAACCGGCTTAGTTATATTGTACTTGGTTTTACTATTTTAGAAGAGACTACGGCCCATGAGATTTCAAGGCCCATGTATAGAAGTACGGTTTGTAGACCGCCAGGAGATGTAACTTGAGAGATAGGAAAGAAAAGGCAGAGACCGAGGCGGACACGATTATGAGCCGGCCTCGGGACCCTGTAAACCGGACCAGGCGTCACCTCTATATAAAGGGACGACCCGGCGACGGTTCAAGGACAAGCAACAATCAACCCGTCGAGACACAGGCAAAGCGAATCCGCTCCCTATAAACCGACGCCCAAGCAATACCAAACCAACTAGACGTAGGCTTTTACCTTCTCGAAGGGGCCGAACTAGTATAAATTCTTTGCGTCCTTTGTGTGCCATGAATCCTTTCAAGCTAACCCGTGCGATGGTTCCATCATCAAGTCCGCTAAACCGGACATCTGCCGTGTTAATTCCACGACAGTTGGCGCCCACCTTGGGGCCTGCGCACGATGGTTTCGAGTTCTTGAAAGGCGGCTTCGAAGGGTTAAAGGGTTACGCAGTCGGCCGGATGACTAAGAGCCGTCGTGGCCGGATCTATATCGACGACGCGGGTTGGGGACCGGAGGCCGATTCAATCGAATACGGGTACTGGGTCCCCTTCGGCAGCATCCAAGTCTTCATTGGCAAAATTGGTGAACCGGGACCTGAGCCGGACACCCTCCCCAACATCATCGAGCCGGCTCAGCGTGCGAGATCGGCCCGGATTCAGCCTGCCATGAAGCATGTGTTCGTTGGAGCAATTCACGGAGGCCAAGCCGAGGACGGATCGGAATCTGATGGTGCAACCGTCGTCTACTCAGACGACGAGTCTTCATCCGGGGAAACTGAATCTCTGTATCAGTTGCGGGACGGCCGGTCTAGGGGTGAGTCCGATGGAAACAGTATTCCGGACCCCTTCGGCCCGCCAAACCGGGTGGCGGTCTTCATGGCCGGTTCACAACCCCCGACGAACGGAACAACAGCAGAGGCTGGTGCAGGGGGAAGCGGTTCAAATCCCTCCCTTACTGAAGCTCTATCCACCTTGATCGAGGAGTTCACAGCTAAGGCAGTGGAGGTCGTAGCTCCGGCAGATAAGGAGCAACACGATGCAGCGCTTCTTCAGTTGAAAGCCCGGATCGATCAGTTAAAGGAAGATTTAAAGGCAGAAGGAGAGATGTTGGCCATAAGACAAGCAGAGTTGGATGATCAAGCCTTTCATTTGAGGATGGAGCAGGCCTCTGTGGAAGGAGTAAGGGGGCGAAAGTATCGATCCCGTTTACCGCCGGGTTACGAATCTGCGAATTTATTCAAAACACCTGGGGTTGGGGCCAGTAATAATCCGGCCTTAAACCGGAGAAGCCCGCCGGCTCGGGATGAGCCGGTTCAGCAACCCGCTGCAGAACGGGAGCGTCGGATCACATCAGCACCTTATGTTCCTGTCCCCCCGGGACACTATTCAAACCCTTTGGATAATATTGCTGCAGCAGCAGCACGGTTGGCCGCTTTACCCGTGGAAGAAACATCTCCGGTGGCGATAGAGGCGCGCAGGGCCCAGAAGCTGCTTAATACGGCGTTAATACAGCAGCAAGCGTACTCTCATAGCAGGGAAAGGTTACATTCAACACCACGTCCCAACCGAAGTTATTCTAGACATTGGGAGGAGCCGGAAGTGTCTAGCAGTGAGCGCAGGAGACATCAGCACAGGCAAGATAATCCGGCAAGGGCAGAGATGCCAGCCCCGGACCTAAACCGGCCTAGATCGGAGGCCAGAGAGGAAATTCGTCAATCGACGCCGGTTCACACGGCCACTACAGGGACAGGAGCTACAACAAGCGGTTTTGGAATACAATGTCTCGTCCCCGCCCTACGGAGCGTTAAATTGCCCAAGGATTTCAAAGGACCTCGCAAGGTGCCTGATTACATGGCTGATTTACCACCCGAAGCTTGGGTGGAGAGTTACGAGATGGCCATGGAGATGCTGGACGTAGATGAATCGGCTTGTGCCAAATATTTCACTATGATGCTCGAAGGCACGGCCCGGACTTGGTTGAAGGCGCTGCCTCCCAATTCTATCGGGTCATGGGGGGAGCTACGCAGTCAGTTCATCAAAAATTTCAAGGATACATGCAAGCAACCAATGTCGGTGATAGATTTAGCAGCCTGTGTGCAAGGCGAGCAGGAGTCTACAGCAGCTTGGGTACGCAGAGTGGCAGAGATCTTACACTCCTCAAATGGTATCAACCCTAGCACAGCAATTGTAACTTTGGAGAATAATTGCCGGTTTGAGTCATTAAAATTAAAACTCGGACGGCTTAAACGGGAGTGCAATGACATGGGGACTTTAATGAGCGCCCTGGTGAAATACGGAGACTCAGATAATACCAAGTATCCGGAGTCAGAAGGAGATAAAGCGGGGAAGGCCAGCAAGTCTGGTAAACCGGCGCCGGTTAATCCGGTTACTTCAAGCTTTTTGGGCAAACGGAAGACAGAAAATAGCTCCGATTTTGTTGCTAATACGCAGGCTCAAGGCGGTCTTCAGGTTAATCAGCAGGGTTCCACTCTCCAAACCGGCGGAGGAAACCCGGGTTGGGAGCAGGATTTGGATCAACCCTGTCTAAAGCATAGCGGAAGAGGGAGGATTGCAAGGCATTCTATAAGGGAACGCCTGTCCTTTATGAAAGCAGGGAACGGCCGTTTTAATCCTCCTAACCGGCCCCTGAACGGCGGTTCAGGGCCTGGGTTTTATGGTCCGGGTTATCAAGGGAACAACTCCGGATCAGGATATAGGGGCAACGGCGGTTATCAAGGGAACAACGGCGGTTATCAATCCCGGCCAGGCAGCCAAAGTAATCAAGGAAACTACAATGGTCAGGGAAATCAATCACATCATCAAGGTGGTTACAATGGTCAGGGAAACCAATCGCATCATCAAGGCGGTTACACTAATCAGAATAATCAGCAACAGGGCCAAGGGAGTTACAATAACCAAGGAAACCAGCAGCAACAGCGCCCGCAGCAGCAGCAGCAATCCGGATACCAGAGTAATCCGAAGGAGTTGAGCAGCGGTCAATATCATGTTTTCACCACAAGTTTATGTAAGAGAGACCAGAAGGTTTTAAAGCGGGCTGTTAATGCAGTAGAACCGGCGACGCCACAGTTTCTGCGATGGTCAGAGCAGCCCATTGTATGGAGTAGAGAGGACCACCCGTTACGGGTAGATAATCCGGGACATTTAGCCTTGGTGGTAGCACCTCAGGTGGGAGGATACAAATTTACTAAAGTTCTCATGGACGGAGGTAGCAGTATCAATATATTGTATTACGAGACCTTTCGCCGAATGGGTCTGACAGATAAAAAGTTAAGGACATCAAACACAGTGTTTCACGGGGTGGTCCCAGGTAAGTCAGCTTATCCAGTTGGTAGGATTGACTTGGAAGTTACCTTTGGGGATGAGCATGATTCTAGATCGGAGATGATCACCTTTGAAGTTGTCAAAATTAAAAGTCCGTATCATGCTTTGTTTGGAAGGACGGTTTATGCTAAATTTATGGCTAGGCCATGCTATGTTTATTTGCAGCTTAAGATGCCGGGTCATAAAGGCACGATTACGGTGCATGGCAGTCGTAAGATAGCAGTGGAATGTGAGGAAGGAGATGCAGCTTATGCAGAAGCAGTATGTGCCACGGAAGAGTTAAAAATTTATAAGGATAATGTTGATCCGGCAGATATGACTCCGCTGAAAAAACCAACGACCGAGCATGATCCGGCTTTGAAGTTCAAATCAGCGGAAGAGACTAAGCAGGTCGATTTTGTGCCTGGAGATTCGTCTAAGAAATTCACCATCAGTGCTAACCTGGATCCTAAATAGGAAAGCGCGCTCATCGAGTTCATCCGTGAGAACCGGGATATCTTTGCATGGAAACCTTCTAACATGCCAGGTATACCGAGGGAACTCGCTGAGCACAAGTTGAATATTGATCCGAAGTTTAAACCGGTAAAACAGTATCTGCGTCGCTTTAATGAAGAGAGACGCAAAGCTATAGGAGAAGAAGTGGCCGGGCTTTTGGCGGCAGGGTTCATAGTGGAAGTTTTTCATCCGGAATGGTTGGCTAATCCGGTGCTGGTTCTAAAGAAGAATGGAAAGTGGAGGATGTGTGTGGACTACACAGACCTCAATAAAGCTTGCCCGACTGATCCTTTTGCTCTACCTCGTATTGATCAGATTATTGATGCCACAGCAGGGTGTGAGCGGCTGAGTTTTCTGGATGCATATTCAGGTTATCACCAGATCAAGATGGCAGTTGAAGATCAAGAGAAGACAACTTTTATAACTCCTTTTGGTGCTTTTTGCTATGTGTCTATGCCCTTTGGGCTCAAGTGTGCACAAGCAACTTATCAGCGTTGTGTTCAGAATTGTTTGAAGGGGCAGATAGGAAGAAACGTGCATGCTTATGTGGATGACATCGTGGTTAAATCACAGGAGGAAAGAACAATGATAGAAGACCTCAGAGAAACTTTTGGTAATCTTCGGGCTTACAGGATGATGCATAATCCGGAGAAATGTGCCTTTGGTGTCCCGGATGGTAAGCTTCTGGGATTCCTGGTCTCGAACAGGGGAATAGAAGCCAACCCGGAGAAAATCAAGGCCATCACATCTTTGACAAAACCGGTTTGCATCAATGATGTTCAGCGCATAGCTGGCCGGATCACGGCGCTGAGCCGGTTTATCAGTCGCTTAGGAGAAAAAGCAATCCCGCTTTATCAAATGTTGAAGAAAACGGACCGGTTCATCTGGAGTGATGAGGCAAATACAGCGTTTGAGAATCTGAAACAGCAACTAGCGAAACCACCGGTTTTAGCTGCTCCTATCGATAAGGAGCCTTTGCTGTTATATGTTGCTGCAAACACACGGGCAGTCAGCGTTGCGATTGTGGTTGAGCGCAAGGAAACAGG
>LR738715.1:418365858-418438117 GCA_902687465.1 Secale cereale
ATATGCTCACGTTCAATGATTGGCTAGGCCCCTTGGGACAGTCCGGTTTGCCCACGTCCCAATGATTGGCTATGTTTACAGTTTTATCGGCCCCTTGAACAGTTGATGCGCTCACGGTCAATGATTGGCTAGGCCCCTTGGGACAGTCCGGTTTGCCCACGTCCCAATGATTGGCTATGTTTGCAGTTTTATCGGTCCTCTGAACAGTCGATGCGCTCACGTTCAGTAATTCGCTAGGCTCCTTGGGACAGTAGGTTTGCCCACGTCCCATTGATTGGCTGAATCTTGTTTTGAGCCTGGCAGCTCTTTGAAAAAGCCTCGACTACATGGTTTGATTTACAAGAGTTGTGTGTTTCTTGATATTTTTTGTGTTCCAGAACCTTTTAAACCGAGTGGAACAGCTCCAGAAGTTGACCACCTATCTATAATGTTATAAGTCTGGGTCATGAACACCAGCGAGAATTAAACCGGCGTTCATCATAACCCGAATCGACTTCATGATGAGCCGGCAGGTTGGCAGTACACGATCAGGTACAAGTTACAAATTTCTGAACAAAGATGAGAAAGATTTATCGACAAGATGAACCGAAGAGTTTCAAGGGTTTATTAGAATTGATGAAGACCGATTAAAGTGATTTTACCATCCTAACCGGTTTAAGGTATTTTTGGTTACATACAATTCAGGTATCACAGTTATTTTTTCAAAGATATGTTTATTCGATGTATCAAGAGAACAAGTTAATCCGTCCAGTGGTAAGCCACTAGGACATGTCTTTTGATATTTTTTATGAACAGAGCAAGGCATCCGCATCAATCAATAAGTCAACAAACGAATACTTCATAAAGACCAAATGTCGGATCACAGCGCATTAAGTTTCAGCTAAAACTATTACAAGACATAAAAGCCAAATAGATGGAAGCATTGTTTGACGGAATAACGATCATGATTACAACAATAGCATTCAAGACTGTGCTTCTCCTTGATGAGATGGTTGGCCACCGTCTTGTTCCGGAATGTCTTCCTCCTCGTGAAGCGGCGGGAAATCTGGTGCACGCCAATCAATCTTGGCCAAGGCACGGAAATATACTTCATCGTTGATAAGCTGGGCAGGATCAATATCAGGAGCAAAGGTGTGAGGACGAACCGGCGGGATTAAGTTTACAATATCGTAAACCGGTCGATCCACCCGCTCATTCTGCAGGTTATATGATGGATGGTATCGAGACAAGTCAGACTCCACTGCAATCTTGCTAGCGAGGGGACGCATCTCCTTTGTCAGAGCATAAAGATCCTTTTCATTGAACGTTGAACCGTCCTCCTTGGTATCAGGAAATCCGGTTAACACCTCCTCCGGATCAATGTCCGGGACCCAAGCTTTAGCCCTTGTAAGGGCCAGAAGAGCACCTCCTCGAGCAGCCGATTTCTTAACCTCTTCAAGACGAGCCGGCAGAATGGACAAACTATTCAAAGTATCTTTGATAGTGGAAGGAGCCGGTTTACCGAAGGAAGTGGCGCTGATAATCCTTTGTGTTCCAGAGTACAATTGTTCAACCAAGGTATAGCAGGCCTTCAACTTCTTCCGTACATCATCCCCAAGATGGGAGACACGGCGTCCTACATACAACAATGAAAGTTAAACCGGTGCAGGTCACAGGTTGCAAAGATAAAAGACAGGAGTTCAGGTTATGCTTAACAAAGATAGCAGAAGTCATTAAGT
This sequence comes from Secale cereale, assembly GCA_902687465.1. Lineage (NCBI taxonomy): Eukaryota > Viridiplantae > Streptophyta > Magnoliopsida > Poales > Poaceae > Secale > Secale cereale. The sequence goes on from LR738715.1 coordinate 418,367,577, forward strand.
CAATTTGGCGCTTTAACCCGGTCAATTCTTCAGTAACCGGGTTAAGTGCTCCTTCAGCATCCTGTACACGTTTCTCAAGATCTTTTTCTGGACTTCAAAAGTAGTCCGTTCCTCGTCAAAAAACCTCTTCAAGTCTTCAGCAGTCTTTAAACTCACTTGAAGTTCTTTCTTAGCCTTTGAAGCGGCTGACTCAGTCTCTGTAAGCCGGCTTCGAAGTTCACTGATTTCCAGAGCATTCCGGTTCAGCTCAGCCTGTAGACAAAAGTTCAAAAGCAAGGTTAGAAATTACAAGTCTCAAGCACACAACCAAGTTGTCTACTTGACACTTGGGGGCTAATGGCAGTTGAAGTAATACAGCAAAGACAATTTGAAAATACAAGTCTCAAGCACACAACCAAGTTGTATACTTGACACTTGGGGGCTAATGGCAGTTGAAGCAATGCACCACAGACAATTGGAAATTACAAGTATCAACCACATAACCAAGTTATCTACTTGATACTTGGGGGCTAATGTATGGATCAGCAGTTCAAACTACAAAGTTCCGGATTACCTTCAGTAAAGCAGATAAACCGGAACTTGGGGGCTGCTATGAGATAAAAACGCGTCAAAAAGCAAAGTCAGAAGAGGAAAACTTACTTCATATTTCTCTCTCATCAGGTTTACCAGGCTGGCTTCGTAATCCCGGCTGCTATTGAGCCGGTTCAAATATCCGGAATAGATATCCTGAGCACTCATACTCGAAAGACTGGATATATCAGCACTCCACTTCCCTTTTTCCTGAGTTATCTTTTCCGCTTTAGCTGTATGTTTTGCTAAAACGGTGGGTTCAGCTGGTGCAATGTAAGCAGTGCCAGTAACCACAACATCAGGGGAAGTGGGTGCATTGGGAGGAGTAACTTCAGCTTGAGTCGGATCAGGAGACGCCGGGTTAACCTGAGGGGAATTAACCCGGGCCGGACTTGGTGGGTCTTGGACATTTTCGGTGACAGGAGTTTCAAGAGCAGGTTCTTCAGCCGGAGCTGCAGAAGTACCTTCCGGAGGAACAGCTGTAGACGGATCAATCTCCGGTTCAGCAGTAGAAGGATCAGCAACAGGCTTATTTGCCTTAGCCCTTTTGCTAGGTTTCGGTTTGCTGGAAAAACAGGCAAAATAAGTTAGCATTATAAAGAGAAAGAGGGACATCATAAACCGGAAGAGATGAAGAGAGTTACCCAGGAACGGTCTTCAAAGGAGGAAGCTGTGTAGCGGTCGATTCGCCGGAAGAAGACAGCGGAGTTTCCTGATAGTCAGGATCAGACGGTTTAAGTGGTTTTTGGATAAGTCCGGCCTTGGGATGAAGAGGAGTCGGAGAGAGTATCACCTCAGCACGGCGCTTTCGAACCGGAGTCAAGGAGATCCCAGATGATTCCACCGCCAAGCCACTATGGCGAGTGGTCCGGCGAAAGGCTTCGTGTTGTTGCTTCTTCAAAGTAAAGTTAGGATCTAACTTAGCATATGGATGAGAAAATTGATATTTCCTGACGGTCCGACGGATTTTTTGAGGAGGAGGTTCTGAGTCGGAAGAAATAAGAGTTACCTCGATTTCAGTCGGGTTATCACCTTCAGGCAGTTCCTGTGAAAAGGTATTATTAGATATGATTACAAATATAAGAAGGCGTGAGTTTAAACCGGAGTAAAGTGTACCTCAGTATCCGGATCATCATCCTCAGAAGGAGAACCGGCATCGACGGCTGCTTTCCTCTTCTTGTTCGCAGGGGTTTTCCGGCGAGCCTGCTTTACAGTTTTTTCCTGAGGTTTTCTTCTCCAGAAGGGGTCGTCAGCCTAATTGAAAACACAAAAGAATAATTGAAGACGGTTCAAAGAGGACGGTTTATAAAGTACAAACCAAAGAAAAACTTACTTCTGGCAGTTTATTCTTCTTAAAGTACAGAGCCAAGCCAACTTTAGAACAATCTGTTAAGGCCGGATTAACAATCTTCTTGGCTGACTCTACTACTTCTGATTCAGAAAGCTGCTCATTAGTAAACCTTTGAGGATCATCCGGTTTACCAGAATATTTGCACATCAGCTTAGGGCGCCGGCTTAAAGGAAGGATGCTCCAGGATAGCCAACATCGAAGGAAATCAGTACCAATCAGACCATTTGCCATAAAAGCTCTCAGCTTGGAGAGCTGTGGTGAAAACCGGGTCCGTTCAGCAGCACTTAGCCGTTGTGGCAAGGGGTGATTCGCCGGGATACGAGTTTCGCGATAACCCGGCAAAGGGTTTTCACCTTCAGGAGAGGTGTCTACACAATAAAACCAGGACTTATTCCAGTCCTTAGGGTGAGTGTGTAAGGAGGCGTGAGGAAAAACTGCATCCCTCCTTTTCTGAATGCTAATCCCACCAAGCTCTTGGTGAGGTCCGCTGGTGAATTCAGTGCGCCGGTTTGCATGGAAGAAATCCCGGAATAAATCAACTGAAGGCTCCTCTTGCAGGTACACTTCAGAAAATACTTGGAAATCGCAAATGTTGGAAACAGAGTTTGGTCCGATGTCCTATGGATGCAGCTGGAAGGTGGCAAGAACGTCCCGGAAAAATCTTGAACCGGGGGGAGAGAAGCCTCTGGAGATGTGGTCCAGAAATACGATGACTTCCCCGGATCTAGGAGTAGGAGGGCACTCATTACCCGGAGCACGCCATTTTAGCTCAGCCTGAGGGCCTAAGGTGCCGATGCTCGACAGTATGGCTAAGTCATCCTCAGTCACGACAGAACGAACCCAATCGCACGAAACATACTGCTTAGCCATTTGAACAAAGTGCTGAAGAAGAGAAAGTACAGAGACGGATTATGAACGTACAATGATCCGGGATCTATTCATGTTATACAATGGTTGAAACGGAGAACTAGCTGGCAAGGTTAAACCGGCAATCATAAAACAAGTTGTATCATTTCCGGTTTAAATGGCAGTTGAAGAGGAACAGTTTAAATCGCTGCATCGGTTTATATCATTTCCGGTTTATGGCATGACAATTTAAACCGGAACATACTTAGCGAATCTACCGAGGAGAAAAACAGGTTTCTAAATAATTGCTAAGGGGGGAAGATCTGAGTATGCTGAGAAAAAGAAACTAATCTACAGCGGAGTAAAAATGGAAGAAGATCGAAAAGTAAGGCTACTATGAGTCACAGGTTCAAAGAACGAACAATACGAAGCTTGCTGAGAGCTCTAATGGCGGAACGGATAAATCTACAGCATTATGACGGTAAGATCTAATCTAATGTTAAGCGGAAGATCTACTGACTAGGGCCTAAAGGTCACGAGATTTCTATGAGAAACGCATCTACGAAGAGACGAAGCTTCATTGGAAGCCCTAATGGCGGAAGAACAAGGCGAAGCAATGGCGGACGCAGATCAACAGCAAGGAGGATAAACATACCAGGGACAGCGAGAATCGGCGGCGGAGATAATCTGGTCAAGGCTCAGGTTGATGCAGCGGCCGGTCGAGGACTGAAGATCCGGCGGTCGTCGGCGGCGGTTTGAGCTCGGGCAACAATGGAGGAAGAAGACGCAGGAAGAGGATGAAGGGAGAAGAAGATAATGAATGGAGCGTGGCGGTATTTATAGCCAGAGGTCAGATCTGAAACGACAGGAGCGAGAATCGAGGAGACAGAAATGAGATAAAGATCCCGTGATGCCTCGATCTTCGGGATAACCCTTAAAATACGCTACAGTACAGCTCACAGCGTTAAATGCGGAGATGATGTCATTGTCAGACTTTAATGATTTCGGAGGATGACGTCAGAGCCGGTTTACAAGAAAGATGAAGACAGAAGAAAATTATATGAGACGAAGAAGACTGATATGAACAAGTTCAAATCATTCTGGGGCCTAATGTCAGGGATATGGTTAGTAGGTATAAACCGGATATTGTAAACCGGCTTAGTTATATTGTACTTGGTTTTACTATTTTAGAAGAGACTACAGCCCATGAGATTTCAAGGCCCATGTATAGAAGTACGGTTTGTAGACCGCCAAGAGATGTAACTTGAGAGATAGGAAAGAAAAGGCAGAGACCGAGGCGGACACGATTATGAGCCGGCCTCGGGACCCTGTAAACCGGACCAGGCGTCACCTCTATATAAAGGGACGACCCGGCGACGGTTCAAGGACAAGCAACAATCAACCCGTCGAGACACAGGCAAAGCGAATCCGCTCCCTGTAAACCGACGCCCAAGCAATACCAAACCAACTAGATGTAGGCTTTTACCTTCTCGAAGGGGCCGAACTAGTATAAATTCTTTGCGTCCTTTGTGTGCCATGAATCCTTTCAAGCTAACCCGTGCGATAGTTCCATCATCAAGTCCGCTAAACCGGACATCTGCCGTGTTAATTCCACGACACACGCCGAACTGGATCCGGCAGAGCAACGTCCTCTATGTAGAACCACTCTGAAGGCCACTCTTCGGATGCTTTCTTCGGAGTACCGGGCAGATAGCATGTCCCGGCTATGCGCCATACTTCGGCGCCCCCAACTTCAAATATGGATCCTTCCTTCGATCGAGGGACAAGGCATAAGTACTTTCTCCACAGCTCAAAGTGAGGCTCGCAGCCCAAAAACAGTTCGCATATAGCGACAAAACCCGCAATATGCAGGATGGACCCCGACGTAAGATCGTGCAGTAGAAGACCGTAGAACTCCAGGAATCCCCTAAAAAAAGGGGTGGACGGGGAACCCTACGCCTCTCAAAAGGAAGGGGACGAAACATACCCGCTCTCCATCGGAGGGGTTGGGAACACTCTCTGCCAGGGCTTGCTTGTCGATAGACATTAGTCCGGCCCATACGGGGACTAGATCCTCTGGAGGGAGATATCCCTATGCTTGAAGTGTCCTCAGATGCACATGGGACACATAACAGCTTTTCCAATCTCCTGCACGAGGGCCGTGAGGGCGCGAGGAAGAGCTTGGGGCGCTAGCCATGTTTGGAGATTTTTCGCAGGCACTAGGGTTTCTTCCGCGCGGAATGGTATGGAGAGGCAATTGGGATCTATCTTCTTATATAGGTGCCTGCTCTACACCGTCAAGGGGGTAATTTTTAAAACTACCCAGATGGTTCGCATTCGTTGGACATGTGGAAGCCAAGACGACGACGGTGAGGAACCGACAGAGTACAATATTTGCAGAAGCCGAACTATCATCTAGGAGGACTCAACTTGCAAGACCGAAGACATGAAGCCGGACACAATCTCCTCCTCGAAGGAAAGTCCGGGGGCTACTGAGGGAGTCCTGTATTCAGGGGTCCTCAGGCATCTGGGTAAGCTGGGCCTTATTGATGGACCGGGTAAGGAAGAAGCAAAAGACCCTCCCTCGTATTCGGTCAGGACTCTTATGTATGTAGATAGGCAAGTGTAGAGTCCGGATTTATCAATTACTTCCTCCCCAAGTCACTCTTGTAACCCTAGGTCCCCTCTGGCGTGTATATAAGCAAAGGGAACATCGTCATCACAATACCCCCATAGGCTAGACTTTAGGGTTTAGCCATTACGATATCGAGGTAGATCAACTCTTATACTTATATTCACCCATATTAATCTAGCAGGAAGTAGGGTATTACCTCGATCGACAGGGCCCGAACTTGGGTAAACATTTAGTCCCCAGTCTCCTATTACCATCGATCCTCTAAATGCATAGCTTGGGCCCCCCTACCCGAGATCTGCCGGTTTTGACACCGACATCGGTCTCACCGAGTTCTCCTATCCGGTTTGACCGAGTTGGGTCAAATGTGTGTAATGGTTGGGTTTTGTGTGGAGGCTATATATACCCCTCCACCCCCATCTCCATTTGAGAGAGAGCCATTAGAACATGCCTACACTTCCACTACACATTTTCTGAGAGAGAACCACGTGCTCATGTGTTGAGACCAAGATATACCAATCCTACCACAAGAATCTTGATCTCTAGCCTTCCCCAAGTTGCTTTCCACTCAAATCATCTTTCCACCATATCCAAACTATGTGAGAGAGTTGAGTGTTGGGGATACTATCACTTGAAGCACAAGAGCAAGGAGTTCATCAACAACACCATTTATTACCTTTTGGAGAGTGGTGTCTCCCAGATTGGTTAGGTGTCACTTGGTAGCCTCCGACAAGATTGTGGAGTTAAACCAAGGAGTTTGTACGGGCAAGGAGATCGCCTACTTCGTGAAGATCTACTCGAGTGAGGCAAGTCCTTCGTGGGTGATGGCCATGGTGGGATAGACAAGGTTGCTTCTTCGTGGACCCTTTGTGGGTGGAGCCCTCCATGGACTCGCTCAGCCGTTACCCTTCGTGGGTTGAAGTCTCCTTCAACATGGATGTACGATAGCACCACCTATCAGAACCACGCCAAAAATCTATGTGTCTCCATTGCGTTTGCACTCTCCAAACCTCTCCCTTTACCTTCATATGCAATGCTTTACTTTCCGCTGCCACACTCTTAGAATTGCATGTGTATGTTGGTTACTTGACTTGTCCTAATTGCTAAAATCTGCCAACACTTAAAATTGGGAAAAGGCTAGATTTTTATTTGGTCAAGTAGTCTAATCACCACCCTCTAGTCCTACTTTCGACCCTACAACTCAGATGCAACAGACCTCATCAAATCCGGTCCTTGTGCGATAGGGGAGACCGACAACAGTAGACTCAGGATGTAAGTGGTGTTGGGTCCAACTAGTCCCACATATGGCACCCCCAAAGAAATCCTCAAATGGCGCAGGTGTACATCCAATTTTTTTGGCCCAAGTAGTCAGCCCATGAAGCCCATGGCCAGTGGCTAAATACAATTCCCAAACTGCACCGCATTTGCGTCCTCCCTCTCAATCCTACCTCCCTCCACCCACACCATGTTCGTCATGCGCTAGGTGTCCTTGTCGTGGCTGCCATCTACACCCGTACCACCTCCCCCTTTCAATCCTCCCCCATACCATGGTGTCACCATTGCTGCTATTAGAGTTGTCGAATATTGTGTACAATGTATGTTACAGTTGGACCCTGAATAGTATTGTGTTTACATGGTATGGAGTTGTGTCCTAGTAAGACAATTGTATCCTAGGCCTCCAATATATAGTGGGGTAGACACACGATGTAACCGATGCCCACATAATAGCACATGAACGTAGGGGAAGCCGGCGGCATGTGCCGACGTCCGGGGCGGCCAGGTGCAGCATTGTGACAGAGTCATGGGGAGGAGCACCCGTAGTCTGGCCCCGGGGATGTAGTCATATCGGTGAACCTCGTTAACGAATCTCGATGTCATGCTCATACGATTGCTTGGTCCTCCGGATGATTGACTATGCCCCTCAGATTTATTCTACTAAGTGGTATCATGATCTAGGTTGTTTGAAGGTTGTGGATCATTGATCGAAAGGAGGACGAAGAGAACATCGACAGAAATCTGTGGAAGCGATCATAATGCGGGACAATATGGTTCGCGAGTTGCGAGCTATAAGCAAAGTTGGTCATGTTGTAATCTTCAAGAAGCGATCGGAAAGTGCGTGTGCTAGCGGCACACAAGGTCGGGCGAGTACATCGCAAAACATGCGGCGATTGATCTAGTGGATCGATTCGGGCGAGCATGCATGCGTCGTGTCTTTCGGGTGAACTTCCGACGAGGTTGGATGGATCATACGAGGTGTCATGGTATTCTAGATTGAATCGGTCTCGGCAAGATCGATGTGATCGAAGGAACGTGGACACAAGCGGCCCAGTCCGAGGCGCACATGGGTGGTAGCGGCTACGCTGGCCCGGACGCCTAGCAGAGCGGATGGCATGGCAAGGCACATGGGGAGCTGTAGGCGGGACATGCTGTTCACGGAAGCATCTTGGATTTCCTGACGTGTTGAAGCTGCAAGGCATCGGTGAGATTTGTTTGAGACAAAAAAGATGAACAATCTGCAGTATTGGTATTGACGTGGCATGGACAGCAACACAAAATAAAAATCGATACCAACCCGGGCTAGTGCTAAACTAGCCTGTTGGCATTTTTTATAGAAGAAAACTCCGTGAGAAAAAAGCACTCGAGCCGAGACTCAAACACTGGTGGGCTGGCTGCAAACTCCCATGCCTTGCCAACTGAGCTTTGGAGGTTATATTTTATGGGGGCCTAAGGCTTGGTGCACCCATGGTGTCGGATTCAAGGCTCCGCAAAACCCTTGGTAGATTCTAACAGTTGGGTGCGTGTGAAGAACTCAACTTCCCCTGTCTGCCTACTCGTCGCTCCTACGGTCTAGCTCGATGAACAGGAAGGAAATGGGACAAAGCGGTCTACCCAAGTTCGAGCCACCTCGCAGTGTAATACCCTACTCCTGCTTGGTGGTGGATTGCCTCGAGGTGGGCTGAAGATGAACTAGTACAGTGGTGGAGCAACCTCAGGAGGTGTCTTCTTGCTTGTGGTGGTGAGGGTGGTCTGAATGATGCTTCCTTTGCTATGGTGGTGGCTAGGCTATATATAGTGGCCTTGGCCCTCTTCCCAAAACGAAGGTGGGAAGGGATCCCACAACGACCAAATTTGAAGGGCGACAACTAGTACATCTTATCCTGATAAAAGGTGGTCTTTGCCTGCAAAGCTGCTGGTCATGACACCATGGTGGGCTCGGTGATGACCTCTGTCCTGTCATCCTGGTGATCTTGGTCTTGTTGCACGGAAATGGAAACCTTTGGCTGATTCCTCAGGACTCCGTGCCTCCACTTGCTTCTTTAGCACCAAAGGGGAAACCTGGTGCACGGCGCCCGCTGGCGCCCACCTGGCCTTGGTCGTCATGTCCTGCATCATCTGAACCTCACGAGGTGGGGGCTTGCATAGGGATCTCCGCTCCTCAGGAGCCAGCCTAGGGAGGCTGCCCCTTTTGGAGGTCTTGCTGTTGTCCGCCTCGCGAGGCTTGGCCCCTCACGAGGGTCTTGTGTGTTGATGCTGAAGATGGGCCATACCAGGCTAGTGATGGAGCCACGCTGTGGGCCGCAGGTAGGCAAGTCTGGGTATCCCGGTTCCCAGGATGCCGACAGTAGCCCCCGGGCCCAAGGCGCGCTCAGACTTAGCTTTGAGGAGAAGCCAAAGGGCAAGGACGAAGCGCCGCGGGCCCCAACTTCCTACGGACCAGGTTGACGGGTGGCGCCTGATGGGACATGGGTGCCTCCACTTCCCCACACTGCCTCGACAACCGTTCGACTTGACAGGAGCCTGCTGCATGCAAAAAAGATCATCATTACCTGCGATCATAGAGGCTGGCGGTTTGCCTCCCTCTTGCTATAAATGAGGAGGGGCGGAGCCATCTCCATCTCCTTGCTGCTCGTTTGTTCTTCCTCCTCTTTGCCTCGCTATCTTGCCAAAGTGTCCATGGCACCAACAAGGAGGTTCTCCATCGCAGAAAAAGGGAAGACCCCCAAGGAGGGGCTGGACACTTCACAATGCAAGAGAGGCCGCAAACGCCCCTGTAAGCATGCCGCAAACCCGGTGGTGACTCCTCAAGGGCGCGGGCACACCTCCTCGGGGGCAGGCACCGCCTGGGGGAGCCGCGGCGGCATTTCTTCGCGTGGTGGGAGCCGCCAAGGACAGGGCGGCTCCTGCGATGGGGAAAGGCGCGCCGTGGTTGTTCGGCCTTTACGGCCACACTCTCGCTCAGCGGATGCCTTCCTTAAGTTCGTCGTGTGGTCGGAGAGGTTTGCCGCATCTGGCTTCCGCTTCCGTGCTTCTTCGCGGGTGTGCTGCCGTCCGATGGTCTTGACGGCCTCTTGCTCCAGGCGGACAGCAGCAGCAGCCAGGCCTCGTGGGTCGGGGTCGAGGTTAATGTGATGGGCAGCGTGTCCTTGACCCACGGTTGGCATCCGTTCGGCCGCGCACGGGGCCTGAGCGGGAGGTGCACCCTCCACTTCAGGTACGACGGCCTCGCAACGCCCTATTTGAGGGTGTTCAGAGAAGACATCCGGCGTGCGGGATGCTGCCCGGAGGATGGCAGCGATAAAGATGAGCTCATCTTTAGCGACACCCGCGTCTCCTTGATGCCTACTACACAACTTGTTCTTGTAGACTCGTGTTGGGCCTCCAAGCGCAGAGTTTTGTAGGACAGTAGAAAATTTCCCTCAATTGGATGACCTAAGGTTTATCAATCCGTGGGAGTGGAAGATGAAGATGGTCTCTCTCAAACAACCCTGCAACCAACTAATAAAAAGTCTCTTGTGTCCCCAACACACCCAATACAATGGTAACTTGTATAGGTGCACTAGTTCGGCGAAGAGATGGTAAAACAAGTGTAGTATGGATAGTAGATATTGGTTTTTGTAATCTGAAATTATAAAAACAGCAAGGAAACCAATAGTAAACAAGCACAAAAACGGTATTGCAATGCCTAAACAAGGCCTAGGGTCCGTACTTTCACTAGTGCAATCTCTCAACAATAGTAACATAATTGGATCATATAACCATCCCTCAACGTGCGATGAAAAATCACTCCAAAGTTCCTATCTAGCGGAGAACATAAGAAGGAATTGTTTGTAGTTGTTCTTTCCGATCGATTCATCCAAGAGTTCGTACTAAAATAACATCAAGTTATTCTTTCTGATCGATCTATCAAGAGTTTGTACTAAAATAACACAAGTTATTCTTTCTGATTGATCTACCAAGATTTCGTACTAAAATAACGACAAAACAAATTCATATTCATAATACTCAATCCAACACAAAGAAATTCAAAGAGTGCCCCAAGATTTCTACTGAAGAAGAAAAGACAAGAATGTGCATCAACCCCTATGCATAGATTACCCCAATGTCACCGCATGAATCCGCAAGTTGAGTGCCAAAACACATATCAAGTGAATCAATATGATACCCCATTGTCACCACGAGTATTCAATTGCAAGACATATATCAAGTGTTCTCAAATCCATAAAAGTATTCAATCCGATAAAACGAAATCTCAAAAGGAAAACTCAATTCATCACAAGATAGTGAGGGGAAAACACCATATGATCCGAATATATTAACAAAGCCCGTGATACATCAAGATTGTGCATCTCAAGAACACGAGAGAGTGAGAGATTAAACACATAGCTACTGATACAATCTCTCAGTCCCGAGGGTGGACTACTCCCTCCTCACCATGGTGGCCGCCGAGATGATGAATATGGCCATCGGTGATGGTTTCCCCCTCCGGTGGAGTGCCGGAAAGGGCTCTAGATTGGATCTCGTGGACTACAGAGCCTTGCGGTGGCGAAACTTCTGATCTAGGTTCACCCTGAAGGGTTTCAGAATATTTGAGAATTTATAGGGCGAAGAAGGGGTGCGGGAGGCCACCGAGGTGGGCACAACCCACCTGGGCGCCTGGGACCCCAGGCGCGCCCTGGTGGGTTGTGCCCCCCTCAGGGCACCTCCAGGTGCTGCTCTGGCCCATCGGGAGTCTTCTAGTCCATAAAAAATCTACAAAAAGTTTCGGGGTGTTTGGACTCCGTTTGATATTGATTTCCTGCGATGTAAAAAACATGCAAAAAACAACAAATGGCACTTGGCAGTATGTTAATAGGTTAGTACGAAAAAATGATATAAAATATCCAAGAATGATAATAAAACAGTATGAATACTGCATAAATTATAGATAAGTTGGAGACGTATCAACATCCCCAAGCTTAATTCCTACTCGTCCTCGAGTAGGTAAATGATAGAAGAAATAATTTATGAAGTGTGAATGCTAGCAAAGTGCACAAGTTTGATCAATGACAATTTCAATCACTTTTCCTAGCATCATAAAAACAATTCTTTCCTATAAAACTGTAAAACTTCTCATGTTAGAGTAGCAACCAATTCAGATGTTAAGGTTCAAACAATGAATTCTCTTGAAACTCAACAACCTATGTTCTCAGACTCTCAGTCACCAAGCAATTGTAATTCAACTTATTCAATAGAGTTTAAGTAAGAGCTCCACATACTCAACCATCATATAGTCTTCTATGATTGCTAACACTCACTGCATACACATGAGCAAAACATTTCAACCGGACACCTAGAAAGATAGGGGCTTGTAATTTTGCCTCCCAACGTATTCACCTTTGGGTGATGTCAACAATAATAACTCATGCTACTCATATTCAGCTAGACATATGTGCCTAGATCTTTCCTCGCCACATGATGCTTGCCAAAGGAGAAAAATAAAAAAGGAATAGAGAGAAAAACTTTGACTCTTACATAAAAGTAAAAGATATGCCCTTCGCAGAGGGAAGCAGAGGTTGCCATGCGCTTATTTGTTTGTATGCTCAACCCCTTAGTGCAAAAGAATGTCACACTATATTGCCCCTTATGATAGCAACCTTTATTATGCAGTCTGTCGCTTTTATTCTTTGCCATCACAAGTTCGTACAACGCTCAATTTTCTCTTACACTAAACGACTTAACACTTTTAGAAGTAAATTTTATTGCCTTTTTGCACGGATGACAACTTACTTGAAGCATCTTGCTCAATCCTTAGGTAGGTATGGTGGACTCTTGAAGATAAGATTTGGGTTTAAGGGTTTTTGGATGCACAAGTAGTATCTCTACTTGGTGTGGAATTTTTGGCTAGCAAAGATGGGGGGGGGGGGTAAACACCACATGTTGAAGGATCTATGACAATATAACTTCTATGTGAATATGAAAAAACATAAACCATTACGTTGTCTTCCTTGTCCAACCTCAACAATTTAGGCATATAGTATTTTGATGGGGGCTCACAATCGCATGTGCAAGTTCTCTTCCTTATACTAATTATTCATGAATTTCTTGTATGACCAATATTGTGATTGTCAAGCCTCAAAAGATTTCACTTTCTAGGCTAACTGTGAAGCTACCACTAGGCATGATATGATTTCAACTTCATGACATTCAATTTATTCAAGAATTTACTCATAGGATATAACTGAAGCACAAGAGTAAAGGAAAACTACTCCAAAAAGATATAATTGAAGATCACAAGCATACTATTTCTTTCTCTCAAATTAATTTAACTAAAGCAAGAGAGAATTTCTTCAAAAATACTAAAGCACACTGTGCTCAAAAAGATATAAGTGAAGCACTAGAGCAACAGTGCCAGAAAAGAGCTTCGTTGACGGGATGTGAATGCCGCTTACCTAGCCTCCCTGGCAACTATTTGGGGGCTCTATTTTATTTAAAAAAACTTTAAGATCTAAGTATTTTATTAAAACAGCAAGCAAGAAAAATAAAATGACATTTCAAGAATAGCACATCTCATGTGAAGAAGCAAAAACCTAGGATCAACCGATACTAACCGATAATTGTTGATGAAGAAAGGTGGGATGCCTATCGGGGCACCCTGAAGCTTAGATGCTTGAGACTTCTTGAAATATTATCTTGGGGTGCCTTGCTCGTCCCCAAGCTTGAGCTTTTGGGTCTCCTTAATTCTTCTCATATCACGGTTTCCCTAAACTTAAAAACTTCATCCACACAGAATTCAACAAGAACTCGTGATATAAGTTAGTATAAATCAATGGAAAACCTTATCATCCTCTACTGTAGAAAAACACTAAAATTATAATTTAACATTGCATACTAAATGCCTTTGCATGATTAATACTCCTATCCTCAAATATAATCATTAAACACACAAACATATGCAAACAATGCAAACATAAGAGCAATCTGTCAAAACAGTACAGTCTGTAAATAATGCAAGAGGATCCATACTTACCTAACTCATTTTTTTGAAAATTTAACATGTTGTAGGAAATTTCTCATAGCTTGCTGTGCAAAAAGTTTCAAACTTTTATCACATACTGACTTTTCTCGGGAATTTTTGCAACAGCGACAAACTTTCTGTTTTCAAACATCAACATGTAGACTTGCAAAATAAGCATGGTAAAGGCTATCCTTGACACTTTTATTGAAATAAAAGATACAAAACATTATTGTAAATACCAACAAGCAAATCCTAACAAAGTAAAATGACGCTCCAAGAAAAACTCATATCATGTGATGAATAAAAATATAGCTTCAAGTGAGGTTACCGATAATGTTGGAGACGAAAGAGGGGATGCCTTTCGGGGCATCCCCAAGCTTAGTTGCTTCGGTATTCCTTGAATATTTCATTGGGGGTGCCTTGGGCATCCCCAAGCATAGGGTCTTGCTGCTCCTTATACTCCTCATATCGATATCTCACCCAAAACTTGAAAACTTCAATCACACAAAACTTAACAAAACTTCGTTAGATGGGTTTGTATGATAAAAAAATCATTCACTTTGGGTACTGTCAAATAGAACAGTCTGTAATGATCTGCACAACAACCATACTTATTCAACTCTAAAAATTCAGAAAAATTAGGACAACATAGGCAATTTGTATATCAATCATGTGTCAATACTTCAGCTAATTATCACGTTCCAGTGATTTATTGAATTTCTGCACTGGATGGAAAATTTTCTATTTTTGCACAGAATCAAATCAACTATCATCCACACCATCCCAAAGGTTTTAATTGGCACTTTATTGAAACAAACATGTAAAACATGAGTACTACAGTTCCCTAACCATTTGAACACACTAAAATAGTAGGTATAAGTGTTGGGTTGTGTCGCTGGATATTCACGGCCACCTATGGGGCCAGGAGGGCCCTTGCTGGTTCGGCAGGGGGACGTCACGTTGCACAAAGAGCAGACCAGCGCACGGTAGCACAATGGGGAGCACACAAGAAATTTACCTAGGTTCGGGCCGCTGTGAGGTGTAAGACCCTACTCCTGCCTTGGTGGATTGATGATGGAATGGTGGTGGTGAAGCGTAGTACACTCGCCCAGCAAGGGTTGCCTTTGGGCAGTCGTGACTACACGCGTACGGTGGTGGGGGTTTCTCTATTTTTCAACCCTCTCTACGGTTGCCATGGGCCTCCTTTTATAGATCAAGGGGCTACCAAAGTGGGAAAGTAGTCATTATGCACTAATATGATAGCAAACTGTGCTAGCATACCTAACTCTGTGGGCTGACAAGGTGCATTAAATGCACCGCTTAGTGTCACATCATTGGTTGCCCGGCAAGGCTTGCCGGGCTCCTTTGCCAGCTCCGCGCTTGTCTTCATGACACGCCGCAGGACGGGTGTCGACTGCGGGTTCTTCTTGTAGGAACTGGATGCCATGTGGCTAATGGCTGCCACTTAATCATCTTGCAGCTTGACACCGCATTGATTGACGACGTGGGTCGCGCTTGAGAACTTGGTGAGGTGGTTTGGCCTCCGCGAGCCCTCGGTAAGCCCTGCCGGGGTGTCTCTGCTATTTGCTTCCGAGTGTGGCCTTGCCCCTTGCTGGGCTCGCCTGCCTGATAAGGGAGGCCCTTCTCTTGGTGATGTCTCGCTTCTCTGGCTTGGCCTTGGTCTCTCTACTCTGAGCTGGTACTCTAGATCTCTTGGTTTCACATACTCTGACCTGGGCTGGTGCTTCAATCTTGTCCTTGCGCCTGTGCACAGTCTGGGCAACAGGCCCAGGGTTTGTTGCACCGACAAAACCCCCCGGGCCTGCCCCAATCGCGCTGCTAAGCATCATCGGGGTAGGGCCTAATAAGTGGACATGTAGGGTTGCTGAAGAGGCCGTTCTCTTGAGGTCCTTTTTTGCTTCTTCATGAGTCTTGAATCCTGGCCAATTTCCAGTTTCCCTGTGCGCTGCGTAAAGCCAACAGTGGTGAAGCCGCTCCAGTAATGGCCCGTGAATGATTTTAATGCACGCGGTCGAAACCGCCAATTTACTCTTCCCACAATGCCCTTATCCTTAGCCACGTATGCAACATGCATCACGTGGGGTAGGTAACGAAGGCGCGTGGTGTGGGAGAGCATCATGGCGAGGGCCCGACCGTCTTGAATTGGCGGAGGAGGATGGTGGCCGCCCTTTGATGAAGCGGCTCTCCTCCTCGCCCTGCCTATAAAAGGGAAGGGCGGAGGAGGGCAGAGCCATCCATCTTTGCATTTCTCCTCTCTTGTCTTCTGCCTTTGCTGGTTATGTCGAACAAGAGAGCCTGGGGCCAGCCCTCGGGCTCTAGCTTGGGGCTATCGTTGCCTCATGTTGGTGCTGATGCTTGGGGAGTGAGCCTGGTCCTTGCCGCGGTGAACCATTAGGTTCCTTCAAAGCTAGGTCGGGTGGCGGGGCTGGAGATTGTTGGTAATCCCAGCACCGTCCTTGTCGGAAGTGTGGGGGCCGTTGTTAACGAAGGGTGCGCCCTCCTGCCTACCAAGGTGGGGAGTGACGCACCTCCAGCCTCCTGGCTGCTTTGGCCGCTTGCTGTCTCTTCGAGGAAGGTGTCCGGTCTTGACCACGGGCCGTCGAAGCTCGTCTTCTCGTCGATAAAGCTCACGGGTTTGCATGCCCCATCTCGAGGCGCAGCGCTCGGGAATGTTGGCACCCCCAACACTTCTCCTTCCAGCGGAGCCGAGGCCGTTGTAGAGGAAGGGAGCTTCTTCGTGCCCACCGAGACACGTAGCGGTGTCGCCACTATTGTCTGCTACCTCTTCGAGGGAGGTGCCGGGTTTTGTCCATTGCTCCCCGCAGCTCCTGAGTGCACGCCATCCGCAGGCCATAGTGGGCACTCATACTTCGGTGCATCTCCTCATCGAGGTGATGGCTTGGAGATGAAGGAGGATGGAGGGAGCGGTAGGTAGGCCTTTGAGCCAGGATACGATGGCACTGGCGCTTTTGTACTTGCGCCAGTGGCCCGTCACCTTGGCTCCAACTCTTCCCTTCCTCCTTGGCGCTCTTTTTCCTCTTCCATCAGTCCTCCGCTGGTATCCCCGGCATGCTTCCTCATGGATTCCGGCTTCGTCCACCTTGCCGTGTCTTGTCGGCCCTGGTGATGGTGATTAGGGAATCACTATTGCTAATCCCTTCACCGCCACCTTTGAGTGGGCGTTCCTTTTGTCCCCTTCCCCTCCTGGTGCAGTATCTGAGGAAGGAGGGACAAAGAAGGGGATTACGGTGCACTTATCTTTTTTCAATCTTCAACTTGTAGGCAATTGCCAAATTATAATTCAAATAATCTAATCCATCGAGTCAATCTTTGTGTTCTGTAATGCTTGTACTTGTATCCGCATATGAATGAAAAAGATAAATTTCCCGGGAACCCATGCATGTGTACGTCCATGCAGAGGTGGAATGCCTCTTTTTTGTAATAAAACAAGTTTTCGCGGCAAGCTACCTTGTCGGCACCCTCTTTGTCTGTCGGAAAACCACGTCTGTCGGGGAACAAACAGAGGGGCCAGCCCCCTGCCAACTCCCTTTTACCAAAGGCCACTACAACCATCTCGCTCGAAGCAACATTCGAGTCTGGGATGGGAGCACCTAAGCCTCAAGAGAATGTGGTGGGGTTTTCTCATGCACAAGTTATAGCTTACAGAACACTAAAGCACATGAGGTCGAACTTATCTGTTTGGTTTGTCGGGGATTGCAGTACTGGGCAATCTTGTCAACTCCTCGTCGAAGACAAGTCCACGGTAGGAACCAGCAACTTCATGTAGATGAGAATGAATGCAGGATGCAATCCTATCTATATGCGTATGCAAATGCTCATGAAATGCTTATGCAGTGATCTGGGTGTGATGGTGCATTCATGCAATCTCAGTTGGGGGCCCCACTATAGTGCTTCTTTATTTTCTCTTGCACGAGGTCATTGCCCCGGCTCCGTACAATGGGTTACATGCAGCCGAGGCAAGGCCTGTACGGATGGGTGGCTGTTGGGTAGGGAACGACAGCAGCGCCTTACAGTAGTACTTGCGGAGATGCTCAATATTCCATGAGTTTTGCAAATGAGTGCCATCTCCGGTCTCCAGCCGGACTGTGCCCGGTCTGGTGACTTGTACCACTCGGTAAGGGCCTTCCCACTTTGGTGACAGCTTGTTTGTACCCTTGGCGGACTGATAGCCTAAGGATAAGGTCACGTTCCTCAAAACACCGGGCACAAACCCTGCAGCTGTGATAGAGACGCATGGCTTGCCGGTAGCGTGCAGCACGCGTAGCAGCCCAAAGACGGTTCTCTTCTAGTAGCACAACGTCGTCATGACGGTGCTCAACTTGCACTACTTCATCATAGGCAAGCACTCGAGGAGACCCGTAAATGAGTTCCGTGGGGATAAATGCGTCTGTCCCGTAGACCAGGGAGAAGGGAGTCTGCCCAGTAGCTCCTCGATCCACCACCTGCCATGCTTGTGCAGCATATCGAAAGTTCTTGTCTTGAGTCCACGCAACACGTCAACATTCGCCCTCTCAGCTTGTCCATTGCTCCGGGGGTGTGCCACGGAAGCAAATGAGAACTTGCATCCGAGGGTATGAATGTATTGCATGAAGGCGTGGCTCGTGAACTGGGTGCCATTGTCGGTGATGATCCTTGCCGAAACTACAAAACAACACACCAATTCTTTAAAGAACTTGATAGCTAACTGAGCAGTCACCATTCTCATGGCAGTCACTTCCGGCCACTTTGTAAACTTGTCGATGGCAACGGACAAGAATTCAAAGTCCCTGATTTCTCGCGAGAAGGGGCCGAGGATATCGAGCCCCCAGACCGAAAATGGCAATGAGAGAGGGATTGTTTGAAGAGCTTGGACAGGCATGTGTATTTTCTTTGAATGGAACTGACATGCTTCACATGTCGTAACGAGCTCAACTGCATCTTGGAGGGCCGTGGGCCAATAGAATCCTTACCGGAATGCTTTCCCAAATAATGCCCTTGATCCAATGTGGGAGCCGCACATTCCTATGTGAATCCCATCCAGTAGTTCTTCCATCCTCCCGGCAGACACGCTTCAATTTCACACCGTTGGGCCTCCTTCTGTACAGAGTGTCATCGACAAACTGATACGTATTGGTCCTTCGGGTTACTTTTTTAGCTTCATCTTGGTCGCCGGGGAGTTCTCCGGTTTGGAGGAAGTGGACAATGTGCCTTGCCCAAGTTGGAGCCTGTGGCTCGACAACGAGGACTAGCGGCACCTCTGCAGTGGTAGCACCAGCCTCGTTCGTGGGGTCCATTGGCCCGGCTGGAGGGAGTGGCCCGGCAGGCTGTGATGAGTTGTTTTCTGTAGGCTCTCTACCGAGAGCGGACGGCTCTACCGGGAGAGGCTTACCGTAGTCTAACTTTCTACTTTTCCGGGCCATTGCTGGTGGGGATACAGAGGGCTAAGAGGGACAGAGAATAAAAGTTCCTGGTTCCATAGGAAGCTTCTGCGCATCACACTTTGACACGTGATCAACTATGCTGTTTTCTGGACGGGGTACGTGCTCTGTTTGCAGCCTGTCAAAGTGCTCCTCCAATCTCGTCACTTCCTCAACATATGCCTCTATCAATGGACTTTGGTAATCTTTGTTGACTTGTATCACCACAAGCTGTGAATCTCCTCGAATAAACAGTTTCTTAATTCCCAATTCTGCTGCAATTCTGAGCCCAGCAAGGAGCCCTTCATACTCTATTGCATTGTTGGTGGCTTCTGATGACCCACAAGTTTAGGGGATCTATCGTAGTCCTTTCGATAAGTAAGAGTGTCGAACCCAACAAGGAGCAGAAGGAAATGATAGGCAGTTTTCAGTAAGGTATTTTCTGCAATCACTGAAATTATCGATAACATATAGTTTTGTGATAAGGTAATTGGTAGCAAGTGACAAATAGTAAAAGTAAATAAGGTGCAGCAAGATGGCCTAGTCCTTTTTGTAGCAAAGGACAAGCCTGGACAAACTCTTATATGAAGGAAAACGCTCCCGAGGACACATGGGAATTATCGTCAAGCTAGTTTTCATCACGATCATCTGATTCGCATTCGGTAGTTTGATAATTTGGTATGTGTGTGGACCGGTGCTTAGGTGCTGTCCTTATTTGGACAAGCCTCCCACTTATGATTAACCTCCATTGCAAGCATCCGCAACTACAAAAGAAGTATTAAGGTAAACTTAACCATAGCATGAAACATATGGATCCAAATCAGCCCCTTACGAATCAATGCATAAACTAGGGTTTAAGCTTCTGTCAATTTAGCAACCCATCATCTACTTATTACTTCCCAATGCCCTCCTCTAGGCCCAAACAATGGTGAAGTGTCATGTAGTCGATGTTCACATGACACCACTAGAGGAGAGACAACATACGTCTCATCAAAATATCGAACAAATACCAAATTCACATGACTACTTATACCAAGACTTCTCCCATGTCCTCAGGAACAAAAGTAACTACTCACAAGACATAATATTCTTCATGATCAGAGGGGTATTAATATGCATAATGGATCTGAACATATGATCTTCCACCAAGTAAACCAACTAGCATCAACTACAAGGATTAATCAACACTACTAGCAACCCACAGGTACCAATCTGAGGTTTGGGTACAAAGATTGGATAAAAGAGATGAACTAGGGTTTGAGAGGAGATGGTGCTGGTGAAGATGTTGATGAATAAGCCTCCCCAAGATGGCAGAGTTGTTGGTGATGACGGCCGTGACGATTTCCCCCTCTCGGAGGGAAGTATCCCCGGCAGAATAGCTCTACCGGAGCCCTAGATTGGTTTCCGCCTCGAGACGACGGCATCTGGTCCCGAAAGCCTCCTTATGATTTTTTTCAGGTCAAAACACTTAAAATAGGAGAAGATGGGCATCGGAGGGCCATCAGGAGGCCCACGAGGCAGGGGGGTGCCCCCCACCCTCGTGGACAGGTGGTGGCCCCCTGGTGAATCTCCTTCGCTAGATATTTTTTATATTTTTTGAAATGGTGACCCGTGGAGTTTCGAAGCTTTTTGAGTTGTGCAGAATAGGTTTCCAATGTTTGCTCCTTTTCCAGCCCAGAATTCCAGCTACCGGCATTCTCCCTTTTGATGTAAACCTCATAAAATAAGAAAGAAAAGGCATAAGTATTGTGACATAACGTGTAATAACAACCCAAAGTGCAATAAATATCAACATAAAAGAATGATGGAAAATGGACGTATCAACTCCCCAAGCTTAGACCTCACTTGTCTTCAAGCGAAAGCCAATATCGAAAAATATGTCCACATGTTTAGAGATAGAGGTGACGATAAAAATAAAATACTGACATGAGGGCATTATGATCATTCTTATAACAGCAACACACATATATTGTCATATGATTCTTATGCTAAAGTAACAATTTATTCACAATGTCAAGTTTGACTCAAAAACTTCATTGAAAGCCAACAAACTATAATCTCAGTCATTGAAGCAATTGCAATTTATCGTAACATCGGAAAGAGTCAACATAAGAGCTTTTCAGCAAGCCCACATACTCAACTATCATACAGTCTTTCACAATTGCTCACACTCACGCAATACTTATGGGTATGGAGTTTTAATCGGACACAGAGAAAGATAGGGGCTTATGGTATTGCCTCCCAACCTTTTACCTCAAGGGTAATGTCAACATTAATAGACCATGATAACTTACATCCAATTGGGTATATATGTCAGGATCTTTCCTACACAATGTGCTTGCCAAAGGATAAAATGTAAAAAGGAAAGATGATTTTCACCTTGACTCTTATAAGGCAAGAATAATAGATAGGCCCTTCACAGAGGAAAGCAGAGGTTGTCATGTGCTTTTATGGTTGGATGCACAAAGTCTTATCCCAAAAGAACGTCACTTTATATTGCCACTTGTGATAGGGACCTTTATTATGCAGTCCGTCGCTTTTATTACTTCCATATCACAAGATCGTATAAAGATTATTTCCTCCACACTAATAAATCATACATCTTTTAGAGAATTTGCAAACATGACAACTTACTTAAAGGATCTTACTCAATCCATAGGTAGGTATGGTGGACTCTCATGGAAAAACTGGGTTTAAGGATGCATGGAAGCACAAGTAGTATCTCTACTTGGTGCAAGGAGTTTTGGCTAGCATGAGGGGGAAAGGCAAGCTCAACATGTTGGATGGTCCATGACAATATACTTTATTTTAGATATAAGAAAACATAACCCATTATGTTGTCTTCCTTGTCCAACATCAACTCTTTAGCATGTCATATTTTAATGAGTGCTCACAATCATAAAAGATGTCCAAGATAGTATATTTGTATGTGAAACCTCTCTTTCTTTATTACATCCTATTAATTGCAACGATGACCAAAACTATGTTTGTCAACTCTCAACAACTTTTATTCATCATACTCCTTATATGTGAAGTCATTACTTCCCATAAGATCAATATGATCTCTTTGATACTTTTTATATTTTATTTTATTTTATCATGATCAAAGTGAGGAAATCAAGCCCTTGACTCAACACTAATCTTTATTATATAGCTCACGGACTCGATTACAAAGGTAAAGATCATAAAGCAAAAGCTCACAACTAGATCATGTTAACTTTATTCTACTAGATCAAGATACTACCAAAAGGATCGAACTAAGAAAAACGGTAAAGATAGGAGTGTGATCGTGATACGATACCGGGGAAACTCCCCCAAGCTTGGCAATTGCCAAGGGGAGTGCCCATACCCATATGATTATGTCCCCTTCTTCAGAGGTGGTGATGATGGAGTTGTTTATGATGTAGGCTTGTCGTCCATCTTCCAAGGAATGGGCTCACCATCGTAGAAGGATGATCAAGTCTCCGGGATGCTCAAATCTGCAGCCAAACTCATCTTCTTGAATCTATATTCATACTCACAGTTTTGATTTTGAAGGTCATAGATCTGGGTCCAGCTTGAGGTTGTTGGCGAGCTCCATGATCATCATGTGGTTGGCGTCGAGTCCTTGTTCCACCATACCTTGGCACTTGAAAACTTGTTGCTCCATTGCTTCGAGTCTTGTCTCCATGCTTCCGGTCCTCCTTGGCCCCTCAACATCGCGGATGTGCAGCACCCCTTCGCGCAACTCCATGGTTTGAGGGTGGTGCAGCACCTCTGTGAGGTAGGGGTTGATGACCTTCTCGAAGAACTTGTCCTTGGGGGTGCTGGAAGATGCCATGATGATCTAGATCTTTTAGAAACAACAGCTCGAAACGAAAACAGAAGATTTTTGCATGATATGGTGGTCAAAACCTTCGGGAGAATATATAGTGAATTTTTACCGACCAAAAGGAGTAACATACAAGAGATCGGAGTCCGAGAGGCACACGAGGTGCCCATGAGGCAGGGGCGCACCCAAGGGAAGGGGGCGCGCCCTCCACCCTCGTGGACGGCTCGTGTCTCTTACAGACTGCCTCTTATTTTTCTACTTTTTCTAAATATTCCAAAACGGTGAAAAATTGCCATTAGAACTATTTTGGAGTCGGTTTACTTACCGTACCACATACCTCTTCCTTTGCGGGGTCTGAATCATTCTGGAAAGTGTCCATTATGTATTCCTCCGGGGTTACGGTTTCAATAACATTGGTTTCAACATTTATTGGATTACCTGAGATATAATGTTTGATTCTTTGACCGTTCACCACCTTCGGATTTGTGCCTTCAAAGTTGTTGATTTTTATGGCACCGGAACGATAGACTCCTCGATAACGTAAGGACCTTCCCATTTTGAGAGAAGTTTTCCTGCAAAAAATCTTAAAGGAGAGTTGTATAGCAAGACATAATCACCTACGTTAAAGTCACGCTTTTGTATCCTTTTGTCATGCCATCTTTTAACTATTTCTTTAAACAACTTGGCATTCTCATAGGCCTGGGTTCTCCATTCATCAAGAGAGCTAATGTCAAATAATCTCTTCTCGCCGGCAAGTTTGAAATCATAATTGAGCTCTTTAATAGCCCAATATGCCTTATGTTCTAGCTCAAGAGGTAAGTGACAAGCTTTTCCATAAACCAGCTTATATGGAGACATACCCATATGATTTTTGTATGCAGTTCTATAGGCCCATAATGCATCATCAAGTTTCTTGGACCAATTTTATCTAGACCTATTAACCATCTTTTGCAAAATTAATTTCAGCTCTCTATTACTTAGTTCTACTTGACCACTAGTTTGTGGGTGATAAGGGGATGCAGTTCTATGATTAACATCATACTTTGCAAGCATTTTACGGAAAGCACCATGAATAAAGTGTGAACCACCACCAGCCATTAAGTATCTAGGGACTCCAACCCTCGGGAAACTAACTTCTTTAAGCATCTTAATAGAGGTGTTGTGATCAGCACTACTAGTTGGAATAGCTTCTACCCACTCAGTACCATAATCAACAACAACTAAAATATGTGTATACCCATTAGAAGAAGGAAACGGTCCCATATAATCAAAGCCCCAAACATCAAATGGTTCAATAACAAGTGAATAATTCATAGGCATTTCTTGACGTCTACTGATATTACCAATTCTTTGACATTCATCACAAGATAAGACAAACTTACGGGAATCCTTGAAGAGAGTAGGCCAATAAAAACCAGATTCCAATACCTTATATGCAGTTCTATCTCCAGCATGGTGTCCTCCATAAGCTTCGGAGTGGCACTTGCGTAGGATCTATTCCTGTTCATGCTCAGGTACACAACATCTAATGATACCATCTACTCCTTCTTTATAAAGATGTGGGTCATCCCATAAGTAATGTCTCAAATCATAGAAGAACTTTTTCTTTTGCTGGTATGTGAAGCTAGGAGGTATAAACTTAGCAACAATGTAATTAGCATAATCAACATACCATCTACAGTACGAGAAGTATTTATGATAGCTAATTGTTCATCAAGAAAGCTATCATCAATAGGTTGTGGGTCATCAAGTACATTCTCTATCCTAGACAAGTTATCTGCAACGGGGTTCTCAGCTCCCTTTCTGTCAGTAATATGCAAATCAAATTCTTGCAGCAAGAGAACCCATCTAATAAGTCTAGGTTTAGCATCTTTCTTTTCCATAAGGTATTTGATAGCAGCATGATCAGTGTGAATAGTTACTTTAGAATTAACAATATAAGGCCTAAACTTATCACAAGCAAATACAACTGCTAAAAATTCTTTCTCAGTAGTAGCGTAATTTCTCTGGGCACTATCTAGAGTTTTACTAGCATATTGGATAACTTCAATTTCTTATCAACTCTTTGTCCTGGAACAACACCTATAGCATAATCACTAGCATCACACATAATCTCATAGGGTAAATTCCAGTCAGGGGGCTGGACAATAGGTGCAGAGATCAATGCTTTCTTAAGTATTTCAAATGCTTCTAAACAATCATCATCAAAGACAAAAGGAATATATTTTTGTAAGAGATTAGTCAGAGGCCTGGAGATTTTGGAGAAGTCCTTAATGAACTTCCTATAAAACCCGACATGACTAAGGAAACTTCGTGTACCTTTGATGTCCTTGGGACATGGCATCTTTTCAATAGCATCAACCTTGCCTTGTCAATTGCAATACCTCTTTCAGAAATTTTATTTCTGAAGACAATGCCTTCATTAACCATAAAGTGGCACTTCTCCCAATTCAAGACAAGATTAGTGTCTTCACATCTCTGCAAAAGTCGATCAAGGTTGCTCAAGCAATCATCAAAAGAAGTTCCGTAAACGGAAAAATCATCCATGAAAACCTCAACAATATTTTCACAAAAATCAGAGAATATAGCCATCATGCATCTTTGAAAGGTTGCAGTTGCATTACATAAACCAAAAGGCATACGTCTATAAGAAAAGGTACCGAAAGGACAAGTAAAAGTGGTATTTTCTTGATCCCCTTTTGACACAGGTATTTGAGAGAAACCAAAATATCCATCTTAAAAGCAAAAATGAGTGTGTTTGGATAACCTTTCTAGCATTTGATCAATAAAAGGCAAAGGGTAATGATCTTTCTTAGTGGCTTTATTTAATTTGCGGAAATCAATTACCATCCTATAACCTGTAACGATTCTTTGCGGGATCAATTCATCTTTATCATTAGGAACAACAGTCATACCTCCCTTCTTAGGGACACAATGGACAGGACTTACCCACTAGCTATCAGCAACTGGATAGATTATACCTTCCTCAAGAAGCTTTAGTATTTCCTTCCTTACCACTTCTTTCATCTTAGGATTTAACCATCGTTGATGATCAATAACCGGTTTAGCATCCTCTTCCAATTTTATCTTGTGTTGGCATAAAGTGGGACTAATGCCCTTAAGATCGTCCAGAGTATATCCAATCGTAGCACGATGCTTCTTTAGAGGTTTCAATAATTTTTCTTCTTCCTGCTCTGCAAGGTTAGCACTGATAATAACATGATATATCTTCTTTTCATCAAGATAAACATATTTAAGATTATCAGGTAAAGGTTTAAGTTCAAACATGGGATCACCCTTGGGTGGTGGAGGATCCCCTAGAATTTCAACAGGCAAGTTGTTTTTCAATACGGGTCCCTGCTTAAAGAATATTTCATCTATTTCCCTTCTCTCATTCATATACATATCATTTTCATGGTCTAGCAGATATTGTTCTAAAGGATCGTTAGGAGGCACAACAATAGAAGGAAGATCAATAATTTCATCCTTACTAGGTAATTCTTTATCATGGGGTTGTCTACGAAATTTGGCAAAGTTAAAATCATGAGACATATCCCCTAAACCAATAGTAACAATATCTTTTACGCAGTCTATCTTAGCATTGACAGTATTCAAGAAGGGTCTACCAAATATAATGGGGCAAAAATCATCTTGTGGGGAACCAAGAACAAGAAAATCAGCAGGGTATTTAACTTTCCCACACAAGGCTTCAACATATCTAACAATCCCAATTGGTGAAATAGTGTCTCTAATAGCAAGCTTAATAGTGACATCAATACCTTCTAGCTCAGAGGGTGCAATATCATGCATAATTTCATCATATAAGGATATAGGTATTACACTCGCACTAGAACCTACGTCACATAAACCATGATAGCAATGATCTCCTATTTTAACAGAAATAATAGGCAATCCTACAACAGGTCTACGTTTATTCCTAGCATCAGGTTTGGCTATTCTAGCAGATTCCTCTTGGAGGTAAATAACATGTCCTTCTAAATTTTCAACCAAGAGATCGTTAACCATAGCAACACTAGGTTCAACTTTAATCTGCTCAGAGGGTGTAGGTGTTCTAGTACTACTCTTATGAACCATAGTTGAAGCTTTAGCATGATCCTTTATTCTAAAAGGGAAAGGTGGTTTCTTAATATAAGGAGTGGGAACAATAGGATCAACATTATAAGTGATAGTCTTTTCTTCAAGTTTAACAGGTTCAACTACTTTTACTTCAATGGGAGGATGGTATTTAAACCACTTCTCCTTGGGAAGATCAAAATGAGTAGAAAATGATTCATAGAAAGAAGCTACTATATCAGAGTCAAGTCCATATTTAGTGCTAAACTCACGGAAAACATCGGTATCCATAAAAGCTTTAACACAATCAAACTTAGGGGCCATACCTGACTCCTTACCTTCGTTGAGATCCCAATCTTCAGAGTTGCATTTAATTCTTTCCAATAAATCCCATTTGAATTCAATAGTCTTCATCGTAAAAGAACCAGAACAAGAATTATCGAGCATGGTGCAATTATTGACAGAAAGCCGAGCATAAAATTTTTGAATGATCATTTTTCTTGAGATCTCATGATTGGGGCATGAATATAGCATTGACTTAAGCCTCCCCCAAGCTTGAGCGATGCTTTCGCCTTTGCGAGGCCAAAAGTTATATATATAATTATGATCACAATGAACCTCATGCATAGGGTAGAACTTCTCATGAAATTCCAACTTCAGCCAATTATAGTTCCATGATCCAATATCATCGCATAGCCTAAACCATGTCAATGCGTATCCCTTCAAAGATAAAGGGAAGACCTTCTTCTTGATAACATCCTCGGGCATACATGCAAGCTTAAATAATCCACAAACTTCATCCACATAGATTAGATGTAAATCGGGATGCAGTGTTCCATCTCCTCTAAACGGATTATCTAGCAGTTTCTCTATCATACCCGAAGGAATTTCGAAGCAAACATTTTCAATAGGTGCAGTAGGTTGAGGAGCAAATCTTTGCTCTTCTGGTCAGGGTGAAGATACCCTGAACAAGCCCCTTAAAGGATGATGAGCCATAATAACAACTGACAATAAATTTCAGCACACTATATAAATTTTCCTTACCATATTCCACTTACCAAAGGCGCTTCACTCCACGGCAACAAGCGCCAGAAAAGAGTCTTGATGACCCACAAGTGTAGGGGATCTATCGTAGTCCTTTCGATAAGTAAGAGTGTCGAACACAACGAGGAGCAGAAGGAAATGATAGGCAGTTTTCAGTAAGGTGTTTTCTGCAAGCACTGAAATTATCGGTGACAGATAGTTTGGTGATAAGGTAATTGGTAGCAAGTAACAAATAGTAAAAGTAAATAAGGTGCATCAAGATGGCACAATCATTTTTGTAGCAAAGGACAAGCCTGAACAAACTCTTATATGAAGGAAAACGCTCCTGAGGACACACGGGAATTATCGTCAAGCTAGTTTTCATCATGATCATCTGATTCACGTTCGGTACTTTGATAATTTGGTATGTGGGTGGACCGGTGCTTGGGTGCTGTCCTTACTTGGACAAGCCTCCCACTTATGATTAACCTCTATTGCAAGCATCCGCAACTACAAAAGAAGTATTAAGGTAAACCTAACCATAGCAAGAAACATATGGATCCAGATCAGCCCCTTACGAAGCAACGCATAAACTAGGGTTTAAGCTTCTGTCACTCTAGCAACCCATCATCTACTTATTACTTCCCAATGCCTTCCTCTAGGCCCAAATAATGGTGAAGTGTCATGTAGTCGAAGTTCACATGACACCACTAGAGGAGAGACAACATACGTCTCATCCAAATATCGAACGAATACCAAATTCACATGACTAGTTATAGCAAGACTTCTCCCATGTCCTCAGGAACAAAAGTAACTACTCACAAGACATAATATTGTTCATGGTCAGATGGGTATTAATATGCATAATGGATATGAACATATGATCTTCCACAAAGTAAACAAACTAGCATCAACTACAAGGAGTAATCAACACTACTAGCAAACCCACAGGTACCAATCTGAGGTTTGGGTACAAAGATTGGATACAAGAGATGAACTAGGGTTTGAGAGGAGATGGTGCTGGTGAAGATGTTGATGAAGATAACCCTCCCCAAGATGGGAGAGTTGTTGGTGATGACGGCGGTGACGATTTCCCCCTCCCGGAGGGAAGTATCCCCGGCAGAATAGCTCTACCGGAGCCCTAGATTGGTTTCCGCCAAGGTTCCGCCTCGAGACGGCGATGTATGGTCCCGAAAGACTCCTTATGATATTTTCCAGGTCAAAACACTTCATATAGGAGAAGATGGGAATCAGGGGGCATTGGGTAGCCCACAAGGCAGGGGGCGCCCCCAGAGGGGGGGGGGCGCCCCCCATCCTCGTGGACAGGTGGTGCCCCCCCGGTGAATCTCCTTTGCTAGATATTTTTTATATTTTCTGAAGCGGTGTCCCATGGAGTTTCGGAGCTTTTTGAGTTGTACAGAATAGGTTTCCAATGTTTGCTACTTTTCCAGCCCAGAATTCCAGCTGCCGGCATTCTCCGTCTTCATGTAAAGCTCGTAAAATAAGAGAGAAAAGGCATAAGTAAAAGCATGATGCAAAATGGACGTATTAGCTTCTTCCCGAGCAAAATGCATTTGGACGACATACTTCAAGTGCTCCCTAGAGGGGGCAATAAGAAGCACGCCAGCCCCTGCACCTTGTAGCGAAAAAGCACCATCGAAATACATAATCCATTCTTGGGGTGATTCCTTGCTGGGGATAGTTGTCTCTATTATCTCCTCATCAGGGGTTGGCGTCCATTCTGCAATAAACTCTTCCAATGCTCTCATACTGTAATCCAAAGATGGATAACTCCAAAGCCCACTCCACTATTATGCCAGTAGCCTCAGGGTTTCAGAGTATCCTTGACAACAGGAAACGAGTGACAACCGTGATCTCATGGGCTTGGAAGTAGTGGTGCAGTTTCCTTGAGGCCATAATGAGACCAAAGATCAACTTTTGCACACCAGAGTACCTTGATCTACTCCCCTGTAACAAGGAGCTGGCAAAGTACACTAGGCGCTGCACCACTTTCTTCTCTGCCGCGTCCTTGGGGTTGCTCTCGTTGTCGTGCTCATTGCTGTCCTGATTCTCTTCTGACTCTACCGTGTTGTGCTTGCTTTCTGCATCTTCCACTTCTCGTTGTGCTACCAATGCAGCACTGACCACTTGGTTGGTTGCTGCCAAGTATATCAACAACGGCTCTTGTGGTTTTGGAGCAACCAAGGTGGGCACAGAGGAAAGGTAGGCCTTTAAGTCTTGCAGGGCTGCATCTGCTTCCGAGGTCCACTTCACAGGTCCTGCCTTCTTCAAAATTTTAAAGAACGGCAGGGCACGCTCGGCAGACTTGGAGATGAATCTGCTTAGCGCGGCAATGCATCATGTTAATCGCTTCACATCCTTAACTGTCCTGGGTGCTTGGATATGCTCAATGGCTCTAATCTTGTCGGGGTTGGCTTTGATTCACCGATGGGACACAAAAAACCCAAGCAACTTGCCGGAGGGAACACCAAACACACACTTCTCCGGTTTGAGCTTCAAAATTGATCTTGCATAGATTGGTAAATGTCTCCTCCAAATCCTGGATAAGGGTGGCCCTATCCTTGGTCTTGACCATGATATCATCCATATAAGCTTCTATATTTCTGCGCAACTACGGTTCAAAGCCAATCTGGACTGCCCTTGCAAAAGTTAACCCGTCACTCTTTAATCCGAATGGCATGCGGATAAGCAGTACGTACCACATGGAGTAATGAATGATGTCTTCTCTTCGTCTTCTTTGGACATGAAGATCGGATGATACCCGGAGTATGCATCCAGAAAGGAGAGCAAGTCACAACTTGAAGTGGAATCCACAATCTGGTCGATGCGCGGCAAGGGAAATGGATCCTTTGGACATGACTTGTTGAGATCTGTGAAATCAATGCAAAGCCTCCACTTCTCGTTAGCCTTGTAGACTACCACTGGATTTGCTAACCAAGTAGGGTGCAGTACTCCTCTGACCAAACCAGCTTCCTCAAGTTTCTTGATATCTTTGACAATGAGCTGTTGCCTCTCGAAGGCCTGCTTCCGGACTTTCTGCTTCACAGGTCGGGCTTGTGGGCAGACAACAAGGTGGTGCTCGATTACCTCCCTGGGAACATCGGGGATATCAGATGGTTGCCAGGAAAACACATCGATATTCGCCCGCAGGAAGGCAACGAGCGCGCTTTCCTATTTGTCATCTAGGGTGGCGCTGACAGTGAAAGTACCATCAACACCAGCTAGCCCTACCGAGACCTTTTTCACTTGGGGTGCCGCAACCTTGGATATCTTTGTGACGCCCGAAGACTGACGTCCCAGAAGATTCCAGAAGATTCCAGATGTTCCGGGTTGCCCGTGTGTTTCTTTTGAGCTTGTGTTATTTATTTTTGCATTGCATCATGTCATCATGCCATCATGTCATTTTATTTTGCATCTCTACTTAAATAAATTGTGTGGACCTTCGGTCCATTTAAATCGAGGGAAGGTGACTTCTCTTTATAACATATAAAAGTCTCTCAATATTTAGGGAGCTATATTAAAATATTCCATTTGCTTCTGAATAACCCAACACACTTGCATTTATTCTCCAGACATCTTTTGATTCAAGTTTCACCGTCAAAACCCTCCCTGTATTACTTTTCCCAATTATCGAGGCTCCTCCAATTATCTAGACTCTTTTCAAACTCCTTGAGGCAAGCTATTTTTTTTAGTTTGCACTTCCCTTTTTGTTGGAACTATTTTGTGGGGTTGGAATTATTCCATAAAGCCTTACAAAAATGTCCATCATTTTATTCTTGTTGTTGCCTCTTTTCTTATTAATTTTGACTCTCTCTATTTCTTTATTCTGCAAAGAAAGAGTTATAGAAAGACAACAGAAGAAGGAGCCCAGCCGCAGCCTTCTCCCAGCGGCCCAGGCCTCCCTCTCCCTCCTTTGGCCCAATCCCTCCTGGCCCAAGACCATTCCTCCAGGCGGCCCAACCAGCCTCCAGCCGCACCCCATCGAACCCTAGCTCGCTCCCTCGAGCCCCCCCTCAGCGCCGCCAGCCTTCCCCTCGGTCTCCATCTCTCGCTCATTCCCAGCGCCAACTCCCCAGTGCTCGAACCCTCGTCCCCCTCGCAGTGCCCGAACCCTCCTCCCGTTCGCTCCATCTCCCTCTTCTCCTCTCCCCTCGAGCCCCAGCTCGCCTCTGCCCCGTTTCCCCGGCTGCCCCGCGAGCCGCCGTGCTCGTGCGCCGCCCGCGCCTGGCGCCCCTCGAGCAGGTCGCGCCCGTGTCCTCCTCTCTAGCGCTGGCCAGGGGAGCCGCCCCGCCGGCCAGGCCCTCGCCTCCAGCGGCCCCGCGCCGTCGTCCAGCAGCGCCGCAGGCCGCTCCCTCCGTCCCCGAGTCCCGCGCGCCCAGGCCGTCTCGGCCCTGTCCTCCATGCGCCCTCTCGTCGCCCGGCCACCGAGGCTCCCTCCTCCGCGCCTCTAGCGCCGGCCAGGAGCCCAGGCACCAAGGCGCCGACGGCCTCTCTTCTTCAGCCTGCGCCGTTCTCCGTCCGCAGCGCCCCTGCAAGCCCCGTCTCCCGCCTCGTCGGCCCGACTGCTGCTGCCGTGGCCTCGTCTCCGTGCTGCCGCTGTTGTTTTTTTTTGTGTGTTGCTTGTGCTGTTGAGCTTGACAGGGAACCCGTGTACGCCTATACGACCAAGTACCTCTCCGATGCTCAAGTCCGACTACTACTTGTACAACTACGAGCTCGTGAACGACTACTCGGAGACCCCAAGTACCCCTACCGTCGCCCCGTGTACCTCTACGGAACGTGTACGACTCCGAGATGAGAACGACTACAAGTTCGACGGACACGAAGTACCTCGACGACGTGTACATCTACACCGAGATCGGACCGACGAACGTTTTGAAGCGAGCACAACTACTTCCGCTACCGTCGCCCGAGTACAACTACCGCCTCGTGAACGGCTACTTCCTCTTCGGAAACGTGAACAACTACTTCCTCTACGACCCGCAAGAACGACTTCTTCCTCTTTGGACACGTGAACGCCTTCTTCCTCTACGTCTCGAACCGTCCCGAAACGAGTGTTTCGAAGGTATAACCCGAGACGTGACCCGTGTGATGCTTGTGTTGTATGAGTTGTTACCCTTGTGTGCATCGTGCCCGTTTCGACCTTTTGTCACGCTCCTCGGTTGCCTCGTCGCCGACTCGTGGGAACCCGGCAACGGGATCGCCCCACCTTTCATCTCGTTTGGCTCACTCACGCCATCTTTCCTTTTGCACCGGACTCTCAACGAGTTACCGGAACCGAGATGTTGCGTTGCATCATTTTCGGATCGTTGCCGTGGCACCTTTTACCTTTCACCACGGTGGTGATGCTTCATATCATCTTCTTGTTAATCTTTTAATAAAACTTGCATAAACTTGATCATGTCATCCGCATCATGTTAACAACATTATATATGTGTGAATTGTTGTTGCTTTAATAATTATTAAACATGCTCATGGGGATTTTCCGGATTTGTTGTTGTTATTTTCCGGCCTCATTTAAAATGTCTAAATAGGTAGTTTATTTTGTTTCACCTCTTGCCATGCTAAAAACATTTAATCTTGTCTTGTAAATAACGAGAGTCAATTAAATAATTAAATGTGGTGTTTCGTCAATATGCAACTCGTTGCATATTGATCTCCACTTAACTTGTAGTATTTGTTTGTGCACTTTGCCATGCCATGCATATTTAAACCGGACATGCATCATACTTGTTTGCGCATCGTATGCCATGTTTATGCTTGCATGTTTACCGTGTTGTTTGTTTCTTTCTGGTTGTTTCTCTTGTTAGCTTCGGTTTCGATCCGGAGTTGTGAGGATTCGCTCGACTGTTGCTCCGTCTTCTTCATGGATCCGTTCTTCTCCCTTGTGGAATCCCAGGCAAGATGATCATACCCTTGGATACCTTTACTACCATTGCCATGCTTAGTTGTCTCGATGCTATCGTTACATGTCGCGCTACCCATCTTTTATGTCAGCCTCTCCTTGTTGCCATGAAACCTCTAACCTTGACACCATCCTAGCAAAACCACTGTTTGCCTATGTTACCTGCTTGCTCAGCCTCGCTTGCTCAGTCCTTCTTATAGCGTTGTTAGTTGCAGGTGAAGATGAAGATCGTTCCAGGAGGGAACTTGTTGTTGGATATATCACAATATCTATAATTATTATTAACACACCTATACACTGGGCATGGGTGGAAGGCTTGGCCTTTTGCTCGGTGTTTTGTTCCACTCATGCCACCTTAGGCGCCGATAAACCGGCATTATGTTCCTTGATTTTGCGTTCCTTACACGATGGGTGGATGGGGACCCCTTGACAGTTCGACTTTGAATAAAACTCTTCCAGCAAGGCCCAACATTGGTTTTAATTTGCTCATAATAACAACTTAATTAATTAATTAAATTGCATAGGGAGTTAGCGCGACCCGAGGATTCTTAATTCTACATAGCAGGGGGGGCCAGTGCTGATGGTGTTGGTCCCAAATAGAGTCGTGTGCGGGGCCCCCCTTGGAAACTTGGGTATTTCGGCCACTGTACGCTGTGCTCATCCGGTCGTGGCCTGAGACGAGATACGCGTGGCTACTATCAGGGTGTCGGCACGCCGGGAGGTCTTGCTGGACTTGTTTTACCATTGTCGAAATGACTTGTGCTACCGGGAAGCCGAGTCTGATCGGATTTTCCCTAAGATAAGGGGTGATGATATTATATTTATCACTTCAGCTAATCGTGAGAGCTTGTGATGGGCTAAGTTGGAACACCCCTGCAGGGTCATGATCTTTCGAAAGCCGTGCCCGCGGTTATGTGGCAGATTGGAATTTGTTAATGTCCGGTTGTAGAAAACCTGACAGAGGATCCGAAGTAAAACACACAACTGTGTGAGTAACCGTGACTGTCTCTTTTCATTTTGAGAAGAGAACACGGTGGGGTTATGTTTGACCGTATGTAGTCAGGATCTTTAGCGATCACCTTTTGCGACCGTTTGCGTAGGTGCTCATCTTATTCTGGTACTCGTAAGTTAGCCACCATATTATGCTTAGCCGCTGCTGCAGCCTCACCACTTTACCTCTTCCTACCCCTAAAGCTTTGCTAGTCTTGATACCCATGGTTATGGGATTGTTGAGTCCTCGTGGCTCACAGTTACTACAATACCAGATGCAGGTTCAACCGAGTATGAAGCAGGAGCTGGTTTAGTACTTCTCTGGGAGCTCGATGAAGAGTTTGGCCGTATGCTTGTGACGTTTCGACGATCAGTAGTGGTTTCTACTAGGATTCGATCCTGACCTGTGGCTTTATGTTGTTTTGGTATCTTTCTTTTGGTTCTTCACCCGTAGTCGGGTTGTGATGTTCTGAATGATGTTTGGCTTATGTAATGTATTGTGTGAAGTGGCGAGTGTAAGCCAACTATCTCCTTTTGCAATTTAATCCCTCTTTTACATGAGTCGTGCAAAGATACCAAACTTGAGATCATTCTAGGATGGGCTTATACCTTTAAGTCGTGCCTCGACACGTAGGAGGTATAGTCCCATCCTGGGCATTACAAGTTGGTATTCAGAGCCTTCTCCGACCTAGAAGCCCCCACTGATTGATCGAATCGTTGACGGTCGAGTCTAGGCACACACTGAAAACTTTTTGAGTCCTATATTATATCGGAGAGTAGGATTTCTTTGCTTCTCATCCCCTTTCTCTCTAGTGAGGACTCCTGACGACTACTCTTGTCTCTTCTATTTTCAAAAATTGCACCAATTTTTTTTTAGGAATCCCGCGAGTATTCTGGGATTGTTTCGATGTTCTTGTGACAAGGATATTGTTCTCGATGCCTCCTGTTACCGAGGAGTTGAGCTTCGGGGTATTGTTGTCACAAGCATATCGCGGCAGTACTAAATACTTAAGACGGCCGACATCAAAAATCTCTCCTATACGGCCAGTGGCAAGATAACCCCGACATCACCCAGTACTGGGGAGGTAGTTCGAGAGTATTGCCATAGCTTGTTATAGTGGATGCTTTTCGAAGGTCCGAGGTACACAGTTTCCGAGAAAGACTGGTTATGTGTTGAAGGATGGATACACCTGGATGTAGGTTTAGAGTTGATTGCGCGGTGCTTCCCGTGTATCCCCAACACCTGATTGCATAACTGGAAACTTTCGGAAATCTATAGGTGGGTTCATCTAGTAGTTCTAGGCATTCTTCCAACGGATGCACGATATGAAGTTTGGGGTTCTACATTGAGTGAAGTGGTTTATGGACTTGTTCTGATCGGGAGTTGCATCTTAAAGGGTCCTTGGCTATGCTGATCCGGGGATTGCAAAACCCTTTTGTAACACGTTCCATGAGCTTTCAGCACGAATATGTCGGACGAAGCTTCTATCTTGTATTTGTTCTATCTGATCCTTGTTCCTTTTTTTATTTACCTTTTGTTCTCCAAGTGGCTTCTCGACGAGTTGATGTACCTGCGGAATTCATTCGTTCAATTCTCTGTTCGGATGATATTGTGAAGATCATGCTGCATATCTATCCTTGTTCTTGTTTTGATTCTGGTATTCGAGTTGCTTCAATGTCAAATGTTGATTCCATACCTTTCCTATTCGGTGTTCTCATATTTCTATGGGAGTGCTAATTCCTCTTGATCATCAAGATGGTCGTGTTAATCCTTTTTCAACCGGTGTGCCTTCTTTTCAAGTTATTCCATACGGACGTCGTTGAGAAATCTGACGATTTGTCTGTTTCATTCATCCCAAGTTGTCCTTGTTTTCCCCACCCTCCCACCCTTCTTCTTCTTGGAGTCAGAAATTCTCAGATGAAAGAACCATTTTATTCATGTGATGTTTCTTCATTCTTTCCTTCAATGTTCTTATCCGGTGATTATCGTGAAGATGCTCAAGAGCTTCAAGCTCATCATTCTTTTGTTCTCTAATTCTATCGGTGGATGTAATTGAAGATTTCGATGTTGATCTTATCCTTTTCCTCATTTCACAATGCTTTCTTATTCCGGTGCACCAATTAATCATTCTCCGCTTGCTACTCATATCCGGAGTGCCGAAGATTCATAATTCCATTCTTAATCCGTTCAAATTATTTTGAGGATTATCATCTTATTCAAGCCATTTAATTCAACCGTTACAATATCTCTTAAGCAATCTTTTTCAACGGTGATCTTTCTTTGAGTGGGCCCTAACCCACAGGTCTTTTCCCAGGATCTTACCTGACTCTTCTAATTTTTCCGGAGTTATACTCAAATTCTTTTCAAATTGTGACATAAGAATGATCTCCATCAGTCACATGCCTTCTCCAAGATCGCTTTCAAATTCTTGTTCATCATTGGTTCAACCTTTTTAATTGTTCATTCCGGAGTGCTCAACAATTCTTATGGCATTTCTCGTCTTCATTCTCAACATTTGGAGACCGGAGAAGTGTTTCTCTTAATCTTGGCCCGTTCTCTGGAAGATTCGTGGTTCTAGCTTCATGCCGTCCTCATTATTGTTCCGTTTGTGAGGAATTCTTTTATACCCATCTGGAGCATTTCATGAATTCTTTTCTTTGTGATCCTCCGAAGGCCATCATTTCAGAATATTTCTTCGTTCTCAGTTTTCAACTTCGTTCTCCAAATATTCTTCATTGATGTCTCTTCGTTCGTCTCCATATTCTTACGGTGGTTCTTTTAAGATTACTCTTCCGTTGTTATCGATTTAATTCATTTGTTCTTTTCACAATCCTACCGGTGGTTCGTTGAAGACTTTTCTCAAGCTTGTGCGAGATCTCTTTTAATCCTTTCCAACGAGAATAAGTAGTATGCCAAATCCTTTGGTTGTCATCAATTTAAATTGGTGAAGGAGATGCATAACATAATTCTTATTCTTATTCCTTCAAGTGTTTAATCGCTGTTTTCCGGAGCTTGTTCATCATATCACATTCTCGATTCTAAATTCTTCATCTTGTTTTCCGGAGCTCCAAGTTATTTCTATTATATCATTTCAAAGCTCCAGCTAATTCATCGCATGCTTTGAATCTTATTCTTTTCATCTTTCACTTCTAATGCTTTCATTACCGGAGTTCTTCATGGTGGTTCATCATCATTTAATTCATCCTCGAAGTCTTCATCAAGATTCTTGTTGGAGCTCAAGCATTCTTCATCATGCTTTTCCAATTGCAATTCTTGCTACCTTATCTTTGAGATGGTGTTATGTCATTCTTGACAATTCCTTCATGTTTCATGATTCACGAGTTATCAAGAATGAGATATTTAAAACCCATCATTTTCCTTGTTCATGAGATCTTTTCAACCCTTCAATTATTCGTTGGAGTTATCTTGGGTTGTATTTCACCTAAAAGCTTTTCCCTAAGGATTTTGTTATTATGGTGCTTATAAATGACCCAGTTTCTTCATTTATCCTCCCGGTGAGATAAGTTTTCATCTCCTTGTTGATCTCAATCAAATCAATTGTTTAAGTTAGTGGCCGGTTGTCACCTCATAATTTTGAGATGTTTTCCATAAGCCCACATCAAGCTTATTCGTTTTTCGTTGTTGATTTTTTAAAATCAACTCTGTTCAACCCTTCCTTGTAAGGATGCTCTTTCAAATTCAATTGTGGGAGAAGTTGTCATTTTTCTTCTTCCTTCATTTCCATCGTTGAATTATATGCTATCCTTTCGTTCCGGAGGTTTTGTGATGTTCATCTCTTTGACCATCATCTCGTTTTTATCAAGATCATGTTCTTTACCTTGTTTATCTATTTAACCGGAGTGTTGTATTCTTCATTCAGTTTCCTCATCTTACCAAGTTTGCCTCTCTTTTCAACCGGAGTGCTGTCTGAATCCTTCTTACCCCTTGTGCCATTCTTTCAATTGTTTCGGAGGCAGTATGTTGTTGTTTTCATCAAGTATCATCCCAACTTGCCAAGTTCTTGTTAATTCCTTCCATTTTCAGTCGGAGTGCTGTCCGAATCATGTCATTCTTATTCCTTGGCTATACCATTGCAGTTTCATATTCTTTTGGTTCGTGAGCTCTTGTTTCATGTCTTTCAACCTGCAAGGTTCTCATAATGCTCCTTGTTCCTCTTTTCTAAAGGAGTGTTTTTCCTCTTCGTTTATCTCCGTTGCATTTTTTTCTTTCATTTTGTTCAACCTCTCAAGGTTCTTTGGTTTCACTCGTCTGTCAAAGAAGCAACTTTGTTTACCTCTTCTTTTTCGTTTCTACCCGGTGATATCTCTAGGATCTCGGGTCGAGATCCTCTGTTAGTGTGGGAGAGTTGTGACGCCCGAAGACCGACGTCCCAGAAGATTCCAGAAGATTCCAGATGTTCCGGGTTGCCCGTGTGTTTCTTTTGAGCTTGTGTTATTTATTTTTGCATTGCATCATGTCATCATGCCATCATGTCATTTTATTTTGCATCTCAACTTAAATAAATTGTGTGGACCTTCGGTCCATTTAAATCGAGGGAAGGTGACTTCTCTTTATAACATATAAAAGTCTCTCAATATTTAGGGAGCTATATTAAAATATTCCATTTGCTCCGGAA
The DNA here is from genome assembly GCA_902687465.1 of Secale cereale. Classification (NCBI taxonomy): domain Eukaryota; kingdom Viridiplantae; phylum Streptophyta; class Magnoliopsida; order Poales; family Poaceae; genus Secale; species Secale cereale. Next base: position 418,407,150 of record LR738715.1, read on the forward strand.
TAACCCAACACACTTGCATTTATTCTCCAGACATCTTTTGATTCAAGTTTCACCGTCAAAACCCTCCCTGTATTTCTTTTCCCAATTATCGAGGCTCCTCCAATTATCTAGACTCTTTTCAAACTCCTTGAGGCAAGCTATTTATTTATTTTTAGTTTGCACTTCCCTTTTTATTGGAACTATTTTGTGGGGTTGGAATTATTCCATAAAGCCTTACAAAAATGTCCATCATTTTATTCTTGTTGTTGCCTCTTTTCTTATTAATTTTGACTCTCTCTATTTCTTTATTCTGCAAAGAAAGAGTTATAGAAAGACAACGGAAGAAGGAGCCCAGCCGCAGCCTTCTCCCAGCGGCCCAGGCCTCCCTCTCCCTCCTTTGGCCCAATCCCTCCTGGCCCAAGACCATTCCTCCAGGCGGCCCAACCAGCCTCCAGCCGCACCCCATCGAACCCTAGCTCGCTCCCTCGAGCCCCCCCTCAGCGCCGCCAGCCTTCCCCTCGGTCTCCATCTCTCGCTCGTTCCCAGCGCCAACTCCCCAGTGCTCGAACCCTCGTCCCCCTCGCAGTGCCCGAACCCTCCTCCCGTTCGCTCCATCTCCCTCTTCTCCTCTCCCCTCGAGCCCCAGCTCGCCTCTGCCCCGTTTCCCCGGCTGCCCCGCGAGCCGCCGTGCTCGTGCGCCGCCCGCGCCTGGCGCCCCTCGAGCAGGTCGCGCCCGTGTCCTCCTCTCCAGCGCCGGCCAGGGGAGCCGCCCCGCCGGCCAGGCCCTCGCCTCCAGCGGCCCCGCGCTGTCGTCCAGCAGCGCCGCAGGCCGCTCCCTCCGTCCCCGAGTCCCGCGCGCCCAGGCCGTCTCGGCCCTGTCCTCCATGCGCCCTCCCGTCGCCCGGCCACCGAGGCTCCCTCCTCCGTGCCTCTAGCGCCGGCCTGGAGCCCAGGCACCAAGGCGCCGACGGCCTCTCTTCTTCAGCCTGCGCCGTTCTCCGTCCGCAGCGCCCCTGCAAGCCCCGTCTCCCGCCACGTCGGCCCGACTGCTGCTGCCGTGGCCTCGTCTCCGTGCTGCCGCTGTTGTTTTTTTTGTGTGTTGCTTGTGCTGTTGAGCTTGACAGGGAACCCGTGTACGCCTATACGACCAAGTACCTCTCCGATGCTCAAGTCCGACTACTACTTGTACAACTACGAGCTCGTGAACGACTACTCGGAGACCCCAAGTACCCCTACCGTCGCCCCGTGTACCTCTACAGAACGTGTATGACTCCGAGATGAGAACAACTACAAGTTCGACGGACACCAAGTACCTCGACGACGTGTACATCTACACCGAGATCGGACCGACGAACGTTTTGAAGCGAGCACAACTACTTCCGCTACCGTCGCCCGAGTACAACTACCGCCTCGTGAACGGCTACTTCCTCTTCGGAAACGTGAACAACTACTTCCTCTACGACCCGCAAGAACGACTTCTTCCTCTTCGGACACGTGAACGCCTTCTTCCTCTACGTCTCGAACCGTCCCGAAACGAGTGTTTCGAAGGTATAACCCGAGACGTGACCCGTGTGATGCTTGTGTTGTATGAGTTGTTACCCTTGTGTGCATCGTGCCCGTTTCGACCTTTTGTCACGCTCCTCGGTTGCCTCGTCGCCGACTCGTGGGAACCCGGCAACGGGATCGCCCCACCTTTCATCTCGTTTGGCTCGCTCACGCCATCTTTCGTTTTGCACCAGACTCTCAACGAGTTACCGGAACCGAGATGTTGCGTTGCATCATTTTCGGATCGTTGCCGTGGCACCTTTTTCCTTTCACCACGGTGGCGATGCTTCATATCATCTTCTTGTTAATCTTTTAATAAAACTTGCATAAACTTGATCATGTCATCCGCATCATGTTAACAACATTATATATGTGTGAATTGTTGTTGCTTTAATAATTATTAAACATGCTCATGGGGATTTTCCGGATTTGTTGTTGTTATTTCCCGGCCTCATTTAAAATGTCTAAATAGGTAGTTTATTTTGTTTCACCTCTTGCCATGCTAAAAACATTTAATCTTGTCTTGTAAATAACGAGAGTCAATTAAATAATTAAATGTGGTGTTTCGTCAGTATGCAACTCGTTGCATATTGATCTCCACTTAACTTGTAGTATTTGTTTGTGCACTTTGCCATGCCATGCATATTTAAACCGGACATGCATCATACTTGTTTGCGCATCGTATGCCATGTTTATGCTTGCATGTTTACCATGTTGTTTGTTTCTTTCCGGTTGTTTCTCTTGTTAGCTTCGGTTTCGATCCGGAGTTGTGAGGATTCGCTCGACTGTTGCTCCGTCTTCTTCATGGATCCGTTCTTCTCCCTTGTGGAATCCCAGGCAAGATGATCATACCCTTGGATACCTTTACTACCATTGCCATGCTTAGTTGTCTCGATGCTATCGTTACATGTCGCGCTACCCATCTTTTATGTCAGCCTCTCCTTGTTGCCATGAAACCTCTAACCTTGACACCTTCCTAGCAAAACCACTGTTTGGCTATGTTACCCGCTTGCTCAGCCTCGCTTGCTCAGTCCTTCTTATAGCGTTGTTAGTTGCAGGTGAAGATGAAGATCGTTCCAGGAGGGAACTTGTTGTTGGATATATCACAATATCTATAATTATTATTAACACACCTATACACTGGGCATGGGTGGAAGGCTTGGCCTTTTGCTCGGTGTTTTGTTCCACTCATGCCACCTTAGGCGCCGATAAACCGGCATTATGTTCCTTGATTTTGCGTTCCTTACACGATGGGTGGATGGGGACCCCTTGACAGTTCGACTTTGAATAAAACTCTTCCAGCAAGGCCCAACATTGGTTTTAATTTTCTCATAATAACAACTTAATTAATTAATTAAATTGCATAGGGAGTTAGCGCTACCCGAGGATTCTTAATTCTACATAGCAGGGGGGGCCAGTGCTGATGGTGTTGGTCCAAAATAGAGTCGTGTGCGGGCCCCCCCTTGGAAACTTTGGTATTTCGGCCACTGTACGCTGTGCTCATCCGGTCGTGGCCTGAGACGAGATACGCGCGGCTACTATCAGGGTGTCGGCACGCCGGGAGGTCTTGCTGGACTTGTTTTACCATTGTCGAAATGACTTGTGCTACCGGGAAGCCGAGCCTGATCGGATTTTCCCTAAGATAAGGGGTGATGATATTATATTTATCACTTCAGCTAATCGTGAGAGCTTGTGATGGGCTAAGTTGGAACACCCCTGCAGGGTTATGATCTTTCGAAAGCCGTGCCCGCGGTTATGTGGCAGATTGGAATTTGTTAATGTTCGGTTGTAGAAAACTTGACAGAGGATCCGAAGTAAAACACACAACTGTGTGAGTAACCGTGACTGTCTCTTTTCATTTTGAGAAGAGAACACGGTGGGGTTATGTTTGACCGTATGTAGTCAGGATCTTTAGCGATCACCTTTTGCGACCGTTTGCGTAGGTGCTCATCTTATTCTGGTACTCGTAAGTTAGCCACCATATTATGCTTAGCCGCTGCTGCAGCCTCACCACTTTACCTCTTCCTACCCCTAAAGCTTTGCTAGTCTTGATACCCATGGTTATGGGATTGCTGAGTCCTCGTGGCTCACAGTTACTACAACACCAGATGCAGGTTCAACCGAGTATGAAGCAGGAGCTGGTTCAGTACTTCTCTGGGAGCTCGATGAAGAGTTTGGCCGTATGCTTGTGACGTTTCGACGATCAGTAGTGGTTTCTACTAGGATTCGATCCTGACCTGTGGCTTTATGTTGTTTTGGTATCTTTCTTTTGGTTCTTCACCCGTAGTCGGGTTGTGATGTTCTGGATGATGTTTGGCTTATGTAATGTATTGTGTGAACTGGCGAGTGTAAGCCAACTATCTCCTTTTGCAATTTAATCCCTCTTTTACATGAGTCGTGCAAAGATACCAAACTTGAGATCATTCTAGGATGGGCTTATACCTTTAAGTCGTGCCTCGACACGTAGGAGGTATAGTCCCATCCTGGGCATTACAATCTTGCTATTGGAACACTTCGGCACGTCGTCAACGGGTACCGTGCACTTGAAGGGGGCACGCTTCCTGGACTCCTTGCCAGAGCTCCCACCATCCTTCTCCTTTCCTTTGCTTTCCTTGGTGGGAACTGCTGCTGCCGCTGCCTCTGCCGCAACCACATCCTAGTACATCTGGTCCACACAGATAATTGCATCCTTCTCATCTGATGGGATAGTGATGACCCCTGGTGGCCCAGGCATCTTCAAAGTGTTGTAAGCATAGTGGGATGCTGCCATGAACTTGGCCAGGGTCGGGCGTCCAAAAATCCCATTGTACGGTAGGGGGAGATCCACCACATCAAAAACAATCTTCTCAGTCCGATAGTTCAGTTCTCCCCCAAACTTTACCGGCAGTGTAATCTTTCCCTCGGGATGGCACCTGCCGGGATTAACTCCTTGGAATGTGCCAGTAACCTCTAGCTCTTCTTCTCCTATCTTAAGCTTGTTGTTGACTGCTGAAGAGATCAGATTCAACCCAGCCCCGCCATCCACTAACATCTTTGTGACCTTGAGGTTGCAAAATGTTGGGGAGACCAACAATGGCAAACATCCTACCGCAGTGGTGTGGCTAGGGTGATCCTCTTTGTCAAAGATGATGGGCATGCGGGGCCATTTGAGCGGCTTCCAGGCCTCTGGCGCTGGCTCCATGACATTGATCTCTCGTGCCCACCGCTTGAGCTGGCAGTGAGAGGTTTGCAAAGATGCACCCCCATCTATGCACAGGGCATCAGTGGCCTTCCGAAACTCCTGCTCACTGGTTTCCTCTTCATCCCCTCCATCACTCACATTATCACAGACTTCCTTCTCCTGACCCCTGGCGGGTTTTCCTTGGTTCCGAAAGGGCTTGCCGGGGCGGTTTGCTTCACCAGCTCGGCCCTTACCACCAGCGGCATTCTAGCCCTTTTCCTTGTCACACTTATCATATTTTGCTCTCTACTTCTTGACAAGCTGCTCAACCTGGTAACACTCATGAAGGTCATGGCCCTTGGTCCGATGGATCTTGCAGTATGGCCCATCACCCTTCCCAGCTTTCTTAGCGGAAACAGCTTCCCGATAGGCAGCACAAGCGGTAGCTTCCTTGCTGGGGGCCTCTGCCTTGGCCTTCTTGCCGATACTAGGTGTGCCTGATCCTTCCACAGTCATCACTGCTTTGTCTCTTGGCTTCTTATTAAGCTTCTTGCCCTTTCTCTGACTAGTTGATTCATCCTCATCCTCTGAATCAACATTGATAAAATCTTCCTCCTCGGGCAACTTCCTTCCTTCCTCCATCTGAGCACACTTATCCATCAGTGTGTATAGCTCCTTCACAGTCTTGGGCAACCACACGTTCAACTTCGAATGAATGCGACGGTTGCGCACATTGGACTGGAAAGCTGCTATGATGGCTGCTGGATGGATATTTGGAATATTTCTATGAACTTTACAACATCTATGTAAATACTTAAGGAGAGTTTCTCCTTCCTTATTCTGAAGAAGTTGCAGGTCGCTGGGCTTGTCGGGCTCCTGGTGGCCATCGGTGAAAGCGCCGATGAACTCTTGGCACAGGTCTGCCCGTGATGAAATAGATGTTGAGGCCAACACGCGTCTCCCTACCTCCTATTCAACGGGTGCGATGGCCAACACCGAGCGCATGTTCATCGATGTTGAGGCCATCGCACCCGTTGGTCTAATGGAGGTCGTCGCGGCGTCGATCTATGACGACACACGCGTCTCCCTACCGCCTACCCTTCGGGGCTTAATCTTGGCCAGGACGTGCTCGAGGGCCAGAAGTGGCCATCAAGATGTCATTGGGTTCTTGATTCTGCCATGCCCGCATCGGCTGCCATGGCGAGGACTGCACCATGGGGACGGCACCCTCCGTTCGGCCAGCGATACGGGCGGTTGCGGTTGCTTGGGGAGGCCGAGGTGAGCTAGCTTCCCGAGAGCCCCCAGCTTCAGCGAAACTGAGTAGGCTTTGGATGGTGGCACACCATTCATCCATCTGCTCGGCTGCTGGCGGAAACCTCAACAGTTGGTGCCAGCGGTGGCAGCGGCCGCGGCGCCGCGCCCACGCTGTTGTGGAACGACCACCTGGGCAGTGGGGTTGCACGGCGGTGGTGCTCGAGGATCAGCGGCTCCGTTGAGCACAGAGGCTCGTCCGGGAGGAGGCACATGCATCGCGTTCGCTCCCATAGCGGTGGCGACCGGAGGGCGATGGCTTGTCCCGGACAGAGCACCGTTGCTACGGCTGTGTCCGTGGGTGGGAGGAAGGGGTGCAGACAGAGTGACCCCCTCTCCCACACATTGCAGAACATGGACGCCGAGACGCTGCTGATGATGTTCTCTCCCTACGTCTCCTGCCCCCGTGTCGGTCGTGGGGGATGTGATGATGGCGCCGCCTGCTCCAACCACGTCCCCAGCAGCATTCACATCTCGGCTTGCATCCGCGTCCCCCGTGGCATTAGGGGTAGCGGGAGGCGGAGCCTTCGAGGTAGATGGATGGGCAGAAGCACCAGACTTCCTCTTGGGCGCCATAGTTGATGGCATTGTCGAAGATGGACATGGCGATGATGATGACACGTTGCACACGCTTTCAGTTTCATGCAAGTGACCCCCCTACTTGGCGCGACAAAGATTTCGCGGGATATACATGACAACCTATGGGACCAGGAGGCCCCTTGCTGGTTCGGTAGGGGGATGTCGCGTTGCACAAAGAGTAGACCAGCGCACAGCAGCACGGCAGGGAGAACACAAGCAATTACCCAGGTTTGGGCCGCCGCGAGGTGTAAGACCCTACTCCTGCCTCGATGGATTGATGATGGAATGGTTGTGGTGAAGCGTAGTACACTCACCGACACGGGTTTCCTTTGGGCAGTCGTGACTACGCGCATACGGTGGTGGGGGTTTCTGTATTTTCCAACCCTCTCTACGGTTGCCATGGGCCTCCTTTTATATATCAAGGGGTGACCACAGTGACAAAGTAGTCATTATGCACTAACATGATAGCAAATAGTGCTATCATACGTAACCCTGCGAGCTGACAGGGTGCATTAAATGCACCGCTTAGTGTCACATCACTAGTCGCCCGGCAAGGCTTGCCGGGCTCCTTTGCCAGCTCCGCGCTTGTCTTCATGACACGTCGTAGGATGGGTGTCATCTCCGGGTTCTTCTTGTAGGAACTGGCTGACATGTGGCTAATGGCTGCCACTTAATCATCTCGCTGCTTGACACTGCATTGATTGACGATGTGGGTCGCACTTTAGTGCTTGGTGAGGTGGTTTGGCCTCTGTGAGCCCCTAGAAAGCCCCGTCGGGGTGTCTCTGCTATATGCTTCTGGGGGTGGCCTCGCCCCTTGCCGGGCTTGCCTGCCCGGCAAGGGACGCCCTTCACATGGTGATGTCTTGATTCTCTGGCTTGGCCTTGGTCTCTCCGCTCTGAGCTGGTACTCTGGATCTCTTGGTTTCTCATACTCTGACTTGGGCTGGTGCTTCAATCTTGTCCTTGTGCCTGTGCACAGTCTGGGCAACAGACCCATGGTTTGTTGCACCGACAGGTTGTCTCCCAACAATCACTTTTATTTAATGCCTTTTAGCTAGGCATGAAGACTTCAATGATGCTCACATAAAAGATAAGAATTAAAACACAAAGAGAGCATCATGAAGAATATGACTAGCACATTTAAGACTAACTCACTTCCTATGCATAGGGATTTTGTGAGCAAACAATTTATGGGAACAAGAATCAACTATCATAGGAAGGCAAAACAAGCAAAACTTCTAGATTTTCAACACATAGAGAGTAAACTTGATATTATTGAAATACCTCCATGCAAAAGTTCCTCTCTCATAGTAATTTTCAGTAGCATCATGAATGAATTCAACAATATAACCATCACCTAAATCACTCTTTCCATGATGCATACGCATAGACATTTTCCTACTCTCCACACAAGCAAATTTATTCTCATGAATAGTAGTGGGAGCGAACTATACAAAATAACTATCATACGATTGAAAATAAAAATCATGATGACAAGTTTCCTGGTTATCATTATTCAATATAGCATACATGTCATCACCATAATCATCATAGATAGCAACTTTGTTATTATAGTTAATTGAAACATCCTCCAAAGTAGTGGATTCATCACTAAATAAAGTCATGACCTCTCCACATCCACTTTTATCAATATAATCATCATAAATAGGAGGCATGCTACCATTATAACAAATTTCCACATCAAATCTTGGGGGGCTAAAAATATCATCTTCATCAAACATAGCATCCCTAAGCTTATAGCTTTGCATATCGTTAGCATCATGGATATTTAAAGAATTCATACTAACAACATTGCAATCATGCTCATCATTTATGCCAAACATTTTATAGCATTCTTCTTCTAACAATTGAGCACAATTTTCCTTTCCATCATTTTAATGAAAGACATTATAAAGATGAAAGATATGATGCATCCTCAATTCCATTTTTTGGTTTTCTTTATAAACCAAACTAGTGATAAAACGAGAAACTAAAAGATTCGATTGCAAGATCTAAAGATATACATTCACGCACTCACCTCCCCGGCAATGGTGCTAGAAAAGATCTTGATGTCTACTACACAACTTGTTCTTGTAGACTCGTGTTGGGCCTCCAAGCACAGTGTTTTGTAGGACAATAGGAAATTTCCCTCAAGTGGATGACCTAAGGTTTATCAATTTGTGGGAGGTGTAGGATGAAGATGGTCTCTCTCAAACAACCCTGCAACCAAATACGAAAAAGTCTCTTATGTCCCCAACACACCCAATACAATGGTAACTTGGATAGGTGCACTAGCTTGGCGAAGAGATGGTAAAACAAGTGTAGTATGGATAGTAGATATTGGTTTTTGTAATCTGAAATTGTAAAAACAGCAAGGTAACCAATAGTAAATGGGCACAAAAATAGTATTGTAATGCTTAGAAACAAGGCCTAGGGTCCGTACTTTCGCTAGTGCAATCTCTCAACAATACTAATATAATTGGATCATATAACCATCCCTCAACGTGCGATGAAAGATCACTCCAAAGTTCCTATCTAGTGGAGAACATAAGAAGGAATTGTTTGTAGCTATTCTTTCCGATCAATCCATCCAAGTGTTCGTACTAAAATAACACCAAGCTATTCTTTCCATCTATCAAGAGTTCGTAGTAAAATAACACAAGTTATTCTTTTTGATCGATTTATCAAGAGTTCATACTAAAATAACACCAAAACAAATTCATATTCATATACTCAATCCAACTCAAAGAACGTCAAAGAGTGCCCCAAGATTTCTACCGGAGAAACAAATACAAGAACGTGCATCAACTCCTATGCATAGATTACCCCAATGTCACCGCAGGAATCTGCAAGTTGAGTGCCAAAACACATATCAAGCGAATCAATATGATAGCCCATTTTCACCACGAGTATTCGATTGCAAGACATATATCAAGTGTTCTCAAATCCATAAAAGTATTCAATCAAAATGAAATCTAAAAGGGAAAACTCAATTCATCATAAGATAGAGAGGGGAAACACCATATGATCCGACTATATTAACATAGCTTGCGATACATCAATATTGTGCATCACAGGAACACGATAGAGAGAGAGAGAGATAGAGACTAAACACATAGCTACTGGTACAAACCCTCAGCCCCGAGGGTGGACTACTCCCTCCTCACCATGGTGGCTGCCGGGATGATGAAGATGGCCACCGGTGATGGTTTCCCCCTCCAGCGAACTGCCAGAAAGAGCTCTAGATTGGATCTCATGGACTACAGAGCCTTGCGGTGGTGGAACTTCTGATCTAGGTTCAGGGTTTCGGAATATTTGGGAATTTATAGGGCAAAGAAGGGGTGTGGTAGGCCACTGAGGTGGGCACAACCCACCTGGGCATGCCCTGGTGGGTTGTGCCGCCCTCGAGGCACCCCCAGGTGCTGCTCTGGCCCATTGGGAGTCTTCTGTCCATAAAACATCCACAAAAAGTTTCGAGGTGTTTGGACTCCGTCTGGTATTGATTTCGTGTGATGTAAAAAAGATGTAGAAAACATCAACTGGCACTTAGCACTATGTCAATAGGTTAGTACCAAAAAATGATATAAAATGACTATAAAATGATTATAAAACATCCAAGAATGATAATAAAACAACATGAATACTTCATATATTATAGATACGTTGGAGACGTATCACTCCTCCAGCAGCGACGGCTCCTCCTCTGGGGAGAGCGCCAGCGGCGATGGCTATGACGAGCCACCACGCGACCGTGCTCAGATTGGAGAGGACGACGAGGCGCCTTGCCGTCACGCCCTAGTGAAGCGGGAGAAATGCTCAGACTGAGCCCCCGTGCTACCAGGGCCGGGCCTTGAGAACTGCTCCAACTGCTTGTTCCACTTTTGCTTTTTTCCTGCATTTTCTAAAAAAAGGTAGAGGTCCTCTACGGGGTGTCTAATGAACCATGGCGCTTGCATGTCGGGACCGATTTTTGGGGTATTGTTTTCCCCAAAAGTGGCCCTTGTGCTCATCAGCCCCACGATTACTGTTAGCTGATGAGTCACCACTTGATACAGAAAGTCCAAGCAAAAATACAAAATATGTAGTACAAGACCATTCTGGTCTTTAAGTACAACACAAGGTTTCTAGTGGCTGATGGCGGAAGTAGTCTGTAACACGTCGGTGTCTGTGGGACTCCATTTCCCGCGGGAACAGCTGGCCAGGTTAACTCCTATCATCGCGAGTCTGCTATCACCGTTGCGTAGGTTTCGGGGCGGTCGTCGCAACGCTCCTCTCCATGCGAGAAATCTGGCCAAGACAATAGCCAGGGACAAGCCAGTGAGTACTTTGAATGTACTCGCAAACATTATGAATGCAGGTGCAATATAACAGAGAATAATCATGCTCAGAAATATTTGATGATCACATAGTGGGTTACGAGATGATAATCCATGATGCAAGAAGGTTATCCATATAAATGTGACTATGCACTCAAAGAGTGATAAAAGATAAATAAATAGCAATCGTGCCACAGTCGGGCGTCTGAGCGACACCACATAAAGGTCTTATAAATAAATGAAATAGCAGGCATGCCACAGTCGGGCGTCTGAGCGACACCACATAAAGGGCTTATAAATAAATGAAATAGCAAGCATGCCACAGTCGGGCGTCTGAGCGACACCACATAAAGGGCTTTAATAAATGAAATAGCAAGCATGCCACAGTCGGGCATCTGAGCGACACCAGATAAATGGCTTATAAAAGAAAGGAGAAGATAGTGAATATCCAGGAGGTAGAACCGTCCCAGGGGATATTCAACAATTCAAATAACATAAATGGTTAGTCCATAATCATAGTAACAGTCATCATAGGTCACAAGTTATGATCCAGGTTCTGTTTCAGTAGTTTCTCCTCCGAAGACCGACACTTGACCCATCCCAGACTGTAGTCCTAAGCCAGGGACGCGGCTATTCGAATAGATTTAATCTCTGCAGAGAGTGTACTCTTTACCCACGAATAACGGATTCCTTTAGTCCATCGAGACTAATTCCGTCTACGGTCTTTTAATTTGAAAACACACCTGTCAGCACACACAGCCCTAACTTACCGGTGTCGGGAATCACCCACGACACGCTGTTAAGCCAAACTCTAAGTGGTGAGGCTGCAACCTCGACTATCATGGGATCACAAAATTTATAACGCGCACAAACTGGGGAAGCTACCCCCTTCGGCTCCAACCGAAACACCCATGCCCCTGGACCAGGTGGCATGCCTACCGGATGCAGCCAGTATCTTCCACCATGGCCTCTCTGTACGGTGTGTGCTAGAACAGGGGTCAACAATCTACTGAACCGTACCCTGTCTGTGGCAGGGACAAATGGTAGCACGAAACAAGTATGGGGGTTACTGGAACAAGACTCGATCTACGGTCGACTTAGGAGGTTCAAGCATCACCTGTATGATTAGCATAACCAATATATTCCATATCAAAAGTCGGAATCACCACCCGTCATGCCTCACCAAGCCATACCGGACTCCACCGTCCCGACGAGGAACTAGTGACAAGCTCGTGTCTACACAAGACAGCTACTTTCACGGCTTTCTTCCGTTAGGCATGAAAGGCATACGAGGGGGATCACCGTCATGCATATTAATTTTTCATAGCAAGGAGTCCACATCATGCACTCATGGGTATGGTCATGTCATCACATATGAAAAATGAATGCATCCATATAGAGGTGATGTTGTAATCGTATCAACAACTCCCATAAGTATTGGGCCAGGGTTCAAAAATGCTTGGCTTCAAGTAGTGGAGAGGTAAAGTGCATTCCAAAACTTTTTGAAAGTTTTCTCCCTCTTCAAAATCCTATTTAAAAGAATTTGGAATCAACACATAGCTTCAAAACAGCACAAAAAAGTTGTCTGGAAATTTTTCAAATAAATATGAAAATAGACTAGACCAAATTTGAGGAACAACAGAAAAAGAATCAATTCATTTGGACTTATATTCAAAAAGTTGTAGCCAGTCAAAGTTCTGTTTTTAAATAAAAACCAGAAAAGAAAACGGTTCGGGGGAGAATGCGCTTTCGAGACGGGGAAACGTACTTCGGGATTCTGCGCTTTCACTTAAACCAGCGCAGGCCGGTGCGGGGTTGCTGACAATGGGTCCCTTGGGCCCACTCGTCAGGTTTGACCAGTCACCGCGCCTTCTTCCTCCTCTGTTTCGAGCGAGGCGGGGCTCCGGTGATCGCCGTCGACGAGCCACGGCTCCTTGAGGGGTTCCGAGGGCGGGGATGGATCCGCAAGACTGGGGCGGACCTCCCGGTAGTCACTAGGTCGGCGGGGGTGGAGGGAGTCACCGGCGGTGACCTCCGCGGCACAGGTTGCCTCGGGTGGAATTGGGGGTCTTGGCTACGGTGGTTTCTGGTCGCATTTGAGGGCATGGGCAGCTCCGCACGAGCAAGGGGAGTCCGACGGTGGTGCTGGATGAGCGAGGGAGGGCATGTATGCTGCGGATGGAGCTGGGATGCGACAACGGCCAAACTGGCCGGAGACGAGGAAGATAGTTCTTCCCTTATCAATTGCTGACCACGGGGGCTGTAGGGAGGTGGCGTGTGGTCGCCTGAGTGCTCGGACGGGCTCGGGGGCCTCCTTTATATAGTGCCCGAGGTCGGTTCCGCGGTGGCCGGAGATAAGCACGACGAACTGACGTTCTGTAGCAAGGGGGTTGAGTGGCGATGGCTGGCAGGGTCCAGTAAGTCGAGTGGATGAGAATGGGCCGTTTCAGGGGCAGCTGGCGCGCTAGGGTGGCTTGGGCGGCGCCGTCCATGGCAGAGGCTCACTATGGCCACCGGCGTGCTGCCAAAGGGCTCTGACGGCGGTGCTGTAGGGCGCCAGAGAGGCTAGGAGGCTTCCGGCAAGTGGACGGGAGTGAGGGGTGGCCCTACGGACGAGCGAAGGCCAGGGGGCAGGACGCGGCGACTCGGTGCGCGCGCGTGCAAAACGTGCGCTCTGGGCGCGCCCAGAGCACGCACACTGGGTGCTCGACGAAATGCCAGAGCCTGCCAGGAGGCTCCAATCCATATGGGGTTTAACAGAGTGGGGTTATACGCTAGGTTAGTGCTAAGAGACATGCTGGTTAGGCCATTGGAGTAACTTCCTAATGTAAGTCCAAAAGTGTGCCAAAACTGGTCATGCTCCTAACCTGTTTGATGAAATGCCAGAGGCATCTAGGCATCTCTAGGGTTGGTCCAACTCTCCAGACCAATGCCTCTTTAGGTGTAGGAGATGGAGACAAGGTTAGTTGGGAAAAACTAGAAACTTGCAATTGTAAGTTTTTGAGAAAATCAATTCTGGACAGAAACTAGAAGGCATTATTGCATGGACCAAAAATGAGGGTTTTGTAGGAAGGACTACAAGCAGGAGAAAACTCATGGTTAAATGAGCAAGTTGAAATAGGGCTGCAGTAGAAAATGTCAATCTGGACCAGAGAGCAAAGGAGGATGTTTTGCTCAACTTTTTCAAAGAACACCAAAGGGTTTTTGCATAAAAGTGATGTAGGGACTTCACATGACATCCCCAAATTTTGGTGGAATTTTTGAATAAATCTCTCAAAGATTTGTAGTGCAAAAGAGCTTTAAAACTAATGAAAAATCACTTTAGTTATAAAGCTTAGGAAAAAAATTGTAAATGAACCCACTCATAGTAGAAATGTTTTTCTTGGGTAGGGTAAACAAATCCATATCACAAATCTGAAAAGTTTTCACTAGAGCAATAACTCCATAAATTCAAAAGAAAAGGTGGTTCTGAAACCAAAGAAAACCCAGAGAATGATAGGTTTAAACTCCTGGTAGATTTTTTTTTTTGATTTATAAATCAGGGTAATTTTTATTGGGGTGTTACAACACTACCCCCCTTAAGAAAAATCTCATCCTCGAGATTTGTTAAGAATTACCATGAAAAGCATTGCTTCTACGGTCACCAGGTGATGTCATGCTGCTACAGTGAATGAGCAATAAGTGGTGTAAACTGCAGTGTGAAAAACTGGCGCTGCGTGGAAAAATCTACGGTCGGGGAAAATGAGTTATTTCTACTCTGGGCTATAGTAAATTTAGAAATAATTTTTTCTAAATTTCTAGAATACGCTGGTCGCACCCGAGAGCACAGTGCTCTCTCTGGCTGACAGGTGGGCCCCGGGCCCACTGTCAGTCTCTTCTTCTACCTCTAGCTCTCTCTTCTCCCTCTCTCTCGTGCGCTTTCCCGCGCTTTCTCCACTGGCGACGTCTAGCTCATAGGGCATCTAGGCCGTACTGCGGTAGTGCACGGCGTGCTAGCTGCCGGTGCATCGTGCACTCACCTCGTGGGCCAGTGCGTTGTCGGCACTGCTCGCGGATTCGCCTCCAAACACCGGCGATCGAGCGGCGGGCGGTGCTGGTGGACTCCGCCCACCGTACACCGATCTCGAGCTATTAATTGACTGAGGTGCTCCTTCTTCTTCCTCACACCTGGCCTCACTTCTTCTTCTCCTTCCCTCTCCTCCATTTGTGTTTGCAGGAGCTCGGGACGAGGCTCTAATGGCGGAGGTGATGCCGGACTGGTGCATGATCCTAATGTGCGGAGGGTTAGCGGCATTGCTGGGGTTCTCCGTGCTCTTGTGCGCGATGATCCTCGTCGATCGTCGTGACGCTGCTGCTCGAGTGCTAGCTCTTCGCGGCGGCGGCGATCATGAGGATTAGGCGCGGGTGTCGGGTGTTATCGGCTGTCAGTGTGCGGATGGCTACTTGTGCCTCAATAATCCCCCACAAGTTTCTCCTCAGGAGACTGTGGTGCGCTAGAGAGGTGATCAATTAGATGTAACAGGTGTACGTGGATTTGCAACTTAGTGTACTGTCTGGAGTGGCCGGAGTTGTAAGTCTGCTGTTACGGTGCTGCGTGATAAATCTATGTTATGCAGAGATATATGTTGCAACAACTCAAGGAAAATCGAGAGCGAAAAAATTAGTTAAAAACAAGAATTATCAGCAGTAAAAACTACTCCATAAATTGAAATCAAATTTATATAATTTGACACACAACTATAGGATAGCACGCACAGGTGGCAACTCAAAAAAATACACGCTGGGACAACCAACATAGTAGTGACGTCTAAAATAGAAACGGTAAATGGACAGGGTCCTGGGAAAATGTCTCTGGTGCTGGGGGACACTCTTCTTCTATCGGAGGGAGCGGGTTGACTAGTCGATGAATGTGCTTCTCCTGCCCGGGCCTCAGTGGTCTGCCGATGGTGATCCGAGGATTTAAATCGGCGAGGCTCTGGAGATAACCCATTTCTCGCTGGGTCAAACGCTCTTGCGCGATGACATACTGCGTAAGATTGGCCAGCGCCGGGTCTCTCTCAATTCGCCCGCCAGGAAAAGATGCCACCTCTCCGGGCGCTGCATGGCTTGGGAAGTAATAATACCCCCATTCGCTCGCGTTGGGCACCGCGAATCAAAGGCGAGCAAGCGCTTCATACACGCCAGCTTCTATGGCCATCTGCGGGGCGGCATAGATTTCCCCATGAAGGAAACCTCTGTTGGGTCTTGGTCTGGGTTTGCGGGAGGGATGTGCACTACTGCCCAATATTTCGAGGTGGATGGGGTGATCCTCGATTTGAGCAGCTCATACTGGGGTGGACGGGTAGCACTCATGGTACTGCAGGTAAGATCCCACAATATCTTAACGAAACTACCTGGGGAGGCATCTGGGATTCTCAGATAAATACTTGGAATTGGCATGGCGAAGGAAATGGCTGTGAGAGTAGTGCACCAGGTGAGGGATGCTTGGCAAGTTCACGGGGTGGCCTTTTATATAGCAACTAGGCTGGGTTAATAAATCACGATGAGGGGCAGCGATTTGTCGGCTCTGCTTTACGGGGTCGGGGTCAATGCGACAGATACACACGTCTCGCAAAGTGACGTGTTTACTGTAGGAGTTGTCGGTGTGGTGCTTTGGAAGTTAGACCCGGAATTCAAAAATGCATTCGTACACTGACATATTTATGCATGGTTGCTATAAGGATAAGGGTGCGCAAGCAAACATTATATACATATGGAAATACAGATCACACCACAACAGGACGTGGACAAGATAAGGCTCGGTACTACTCGAGTGATTTAATCAACCTCGTTTATATCTAAGCGGCCTTGCCTTGTGGATGCCGAGGCTTCTCCAAGGGCTTCACCGTCGGTGTTGGCTGGAGGTGGCTGAGGGGCTGCAGGGCCGGGGCAGTGATGATGACCCTCGCGGGGATTGTTGGCCACAATCCCGTTGGAGCGCGCCCCAAACAGGCGACGCATCACCTCTGGGGACACCAAGGCATTTTGGTCAATGACCGGGGTAGACCTCAAGGACTCGATCGGCTGTCCGAACAACACGACTGGGTTGTCGGTGCCGGACTCATCTCCTCCTCTTGCCAGGGCTCGGCGAACTAGTTCTCCACGAGCTGCGATCAGATCCATGGTGATTTGATCAAACAATTCCTCTAGTGTACTTACATAGCACACCAGATGCAATAATGCAAGATCTGTCTCGTGGTCTCCGCTGGCAACCCTGGGCGTCCTACCATACCCGTCACGGCTAGGTTAGTAGTAGAATGAGCGACAGTTAACTCTGGGCGACAAGTGCCGGAGTTGAACTATAGCCTCTCGAGCAGCTAGTTGTATGGCTTGTGGCTCAAAGGAGGTTGTCCTTCCGGTGAACCTATAGGGGCGTTCTGGCGACAGACCCCTACTGTAGATGTGCATAGTGGCCCAGAATTGACGGCTTTCACCGCTCATGGACCCTTGGTACACAACATATTCTGGGGGCTCCTCTAACGCAAAGGCACGGCGGGTGAGGTTTGCGAGCACAGTCACAAAACCTCCAAGGTTGGTTGTTGTGGTTTCATTGTGAACAATGGATCCTGGCATTTTAGCTCGGTCTGGGGTAGAGGCTGTGCTGTGCTGGGTTGAGGCTAGCATGCCCTTTTCAAAGAAAAGGGGACGGAGTCTTCCTTCGCACGCTTGCGGAGGAAACTATTTAGGTGTCGGTCACTGGCGCGTGACCGATGGGCTAGGCTGATAGGTTGGGCACCGACTGCCAAAGTTGTCGGTTCACTGTGTGGCTATCATGCGCGAGAAGTTTGGCCGGGGTTAGGATATGGTCTGGTGGGGTGGTTAACTTAGTTTTTTCGACCTGGCTAAGATAGGATTAGCAAATGGTCAGCCTGGCTCTGATACTAAGGTTGTCAGGACCAGTTTTCGGGGTGTTGATTTCCCCAAAAGTGGCCCTTGTGCTCATCAGCCCCAGGATTACTGTTAGCTGATGAGTCACCACTTGATACAGAAGTCCAAGCAAAAATACAAAATATGTAGTACAAGACCATTCTGGTCTTTAAGTACAACACAAGGTTTCTAGTGGCTGATGGTGGAAGTGGTCTGTAACACGATGGTGTCTATGGGACTCCATTTCCCATGGGAACAGCTGACCAGGTTAACTCCTATCTTCGCGAGTATGCTATCACTGTTGCGTAGGTTCCGGGGCGGTCGTCGCAACGCTCCTCTCCATGCGAGAAATATGGCCAAGACAATAGCCATGGACAAGCCAGTGAGTACTTTGAATGTACTCGCAAACATTATGAATGCGGGTGCAATATAACAGAGAATAATCATGCTCAGAAATATTTGATGATCACATAGTGAGTTACGAAATGATAATCCATGATGCAAGCAGGTTATCCATATAAATGTGACTATGCACTCAAAGAGTGATAAAAGATAAATAAATAGCAATCATGCCACAGTCGGGTGAGCGACACCACATAAAGGGCTTATAAATAAATGAAATAGCAAGCATGCCACAGTCGGGCGTCTAAGCGACACCACATAAAGGGCTTTAATAAATAAAATAGCAAGCATGCCACAGTCGGGCGTCTAAGCGACACCACATAAAGGGCTTATAAAAGAAAGGAGAAGATAGTGAATATCCAGGAGGTAGAACCGTCCCAGGGGATATTCAACAATTCAAATAACATAAATGGTTAGTCCATAATCATAGTAATAGTCATCATAGGTCACAAGTTATGATCCAGGTTCGGCTTCAGTAGTTTCTCCTCCGAAGACCGACATTAAGACCGACACTTGACCCATCCCAGACTGTAGTCCTAACCCAGGGACGCGGCTATTTGAATAGATTTAATCTCTGCAGAGAGTGTACTCTTTACCCACGAATAACGGATTCCTTTAGTCCATCGGGACTAATTCCGTCTACGGTCTTTTAATTTGAAAACATACCTGTCCGCACACACCAGCCTAACTTACCGGTGTCGGGAATCACCCACGAAACCCTATTAAGACAAACTCTAAGTGGTGAGGCTGCAACCTCGACTAGCATGGGATCACAAAATTTATAACGCACGCAAACTGGGGAAGCTACCCCCTTCGGCTCCAACCGAAACACCCATGCCCCCGGACCAGGTGGCATGCCTACCGGATGCAGCAGGTATCTTCCACCATGGCCTCACTGTATGGTGTGTGCTAGAACAGGGGTCAACAATCTACTGAACCGTACCCTGTCTGTGGCAGGGACAAGTGGCAGCATGAAACAAGTATGGGGGTTAGTGGAACAAGACTCGATCTACGGTCGACTTAGGAGGTTCAAGCATCACCTGTATGATTAGCATAACCAATATATTCCATAACAACAGTCGGAATCACCACCCGTCATGCCTCACCAAGCCATACCGGACTCCACCAACCCGACGAGGAACTAGTGTCAAGCTCGTGTCTACACAAGACAGCTACTTTCACGGCTTTCCTCCGTTAGGCATGAAAGGCATACGAGGGGGATCACCGTCATGCATATTAATTTTTCATAGCAAGGAGTCCACATCATGCACTCATGGGTATGATCATGTCATCACATATGAAAATGAATGCATCCATATAGAGGTGATGTTGTAATCGTATCAACAACTCCCGTAAGTATTGGGCCAGGGTTCAAAAATGCTTGGCTTCAAATAGTGGAGAGGTAAAGTGCATTCCAAAACTTTTTGAAAGTTTTCTCCCTCTTCAAAATCCTATTTAAGAGAATTTGGAATCAACACATAGCTTCAAAACAGCACAAAAACGTTGTCTGGAAATTTTTCATTTAAATATGAAAATAGACTAGACCAAATTTGAGGAACAACAACAAAAGAATCAATTCATTTGGACTTATATTCAAAAAGTTGTAGCCAGTCAAAGTTCTATTTTTTAATAAAAACCAGAAAAGAAAACGGTTCGGGGGAGAATACGCTTTCAAGATGGGGAAACATACTTCGGGATTCTGCACTTTCACTTAAACCAGCGCGGGCCGGTGCGGGGTCACTGTGGGTCCCTTGGGCCCACTGGTTAGGTTTGACCAGTCACCACGCCTTCTTCCTCCTCTGTTTCCAGCGGGGCGGGGCTCCGGCGATCACCGTCGAAGAGCCACGGCTCCTTGAGGGGTTCCGAGGGCGGGGATGGATCCGCAAGACTAGGGCAGACCTCCCGGTAGTCACTAGGTCAGCGGGGGTGGAGGGAGTCGCCGGCGGTGAGCTCCGCGGCGGAGGTGGCCTCGGGTGGAATTGGGGGTCTTGGCTACGGTGGTTTCTGGTCGCATTTGAGGGCATGGGCAGCTCCGCACGAGCAAGGGGAGTCCGACATGGTGCTGGATGAGGGAGGGAGGGCCTGTATGCTGCGGGTGGAGCTGGGATACGGCGGCGGCCGAACTGGCCGGAGACGAGGAAGATAGTTCTTCCCCTATCAATTGCTGACCCCGAGGGTTGTAGGGAGGTGGCGTGTGGTCGCCTGAGTGCTCGGACGGGCTCGGGGGCCTCCTTTATATAGTGCTCGAGGTCGGTTTCGTGGCAGCCGGAGATAAGCACGGCGAACCGACATTCTGTAGCAAGGGGGTTGCGTGGCAATGGCTGGCGGGGTCCGGTAGGTGGAGTGGATGAGAACGGGCCGTTTCAGCGGCAGCTGGCACACTGGGGTGGCTTGGGCGGCGCCGTCCATGGCAGAGGCCCACTGTGGCCGCCGACGTGCTGCCAAAGGGTTCTGACGGCGACGCTGTAGGGCGCCAGAGAGGCTTGGAGGATTCCGGCGAGTGGACGGGAGTGAGGGGTGGCCCTACGGTCGAGCGAAGCCCAGGAGGAAGGACGCGGCGACTCGGTGCGCGCGCGTGCAAAACGTGCGCTCTCGGCGCGCCCAGAGCATGCACACTGGGTGCTCGACGAAATGCCAGAGGCCTGCCAGGAGGCTCCAACCCATATGGGGTTTAACAGGGTGGGGTTATAGGCTAGGTTAGTGCTAACAGACATGCTGGTTAGGCCATTGGAGTAACTTCCTAATGTGAGTCCAATAGTGTGCCAAAACTGGCCATGCTCCTAACCTTTTTGATGAAATGCCAGAGGCATCTAAGCATCTCTTGGGTTGGTCCAACTCTCCAGACCAATGCCTCTTTAGGTGTAGGAGACGGAGACAAGGTTAGTTGGGCAAAACTAGAAACTTGCAAGTGTAAGTTTTTGAGAAAATCAATTCTGGACAGAAACTAGAAGGCATTATTGCATGGACCAAAAATGATCCAAATGCTCCAATCTACTGGACTTAAGGGTTTTGTAGGAAGGACTACAAGCAGGAGAAAACTCATGGTTAAAAGAGCAAGTTAAAATAGGGTTGCAGTAGAAAATGCAATCTGGACCAGAGAGCAAAGGAGGATGTTTTGCTCAACTTTTTCAAAGAACACCAAAGGGTTTTTGCATAAAAGTGATGTAGGGACTTCACATGATATCCCCAAATTTTGGTGGAATTTTTGAATAAATCTATCAAAGGGTTGTAGTGCAAAAGAGCATTAAAACTAATGAAAAATCACTTTAAGTGATAAAGCTTAGGAAAAAATAATAATAATATTATAATGAACCCACTGATAGCAGAAATGTTTTTCTTGGGTAGGGTAAACAAGTCCATATCACAAATCTGAAAAGTTTTCACTAGGGCAATAACTCCATAAAATCAAAAGAAAAGGTGATTCTGAAACCAAAGAAAACCCACAGAATGAAAGGTTTAAACTCCTGGTAGAATTTTTTTTAATTTATAAATCAGGGTAAAATTTTTTGGGGTGTTACATTGCGCCACTATGCTATGCATGTTATTCATATCATGTCATGGTATCCGTGTTTCTACTAGGTGTAGTTAAGGTAGCTTAGCTTGGTGTGTTTGTGGTAGACTCCCACGTCATTAGGGCGTGCCTTCCGAAGGTACCTTTTAGAGGCTTCCTCCTTGTCGGCTTGGGAGCCGCTGACGCTCCGGAGACATTGCTTAGCTGTAGGTTTAGGAAATTTCATGAGGCATCTCGTCCTTCCTCGCACGACAACTGAGTGTGGACTAGCTGTGGCTGATACACCATGTCGTGATGCGTGGAAGCACAGACTTAAGAGGGTGCACTTGCCCACAAGCTTGTTTGAGTGCGTCTCACGAGGATTAAGGATGTCAAAGCTCTGGGATGACGAGGCTTTGGCGAGGTGTGGTCACGGGCGAGCCCAGGCGTACACACCTACCTAGCCCCCACACGCGGGACGCGCGAGGAGGAGCGATGGGCAACTGCCGCTCTCCCTGGGGCAAGGGTGGAAAGGTGAATAAGAAGATAAGGAATTCAAACTCTCAAGAACGAAAGGCATGAAACCTACAAATTTCATTTTAGAAAAAGCAAACCAGCTACAGAAAGCGAGCAAAAGAACAGCCGCGTCCGGCACGTAAACTAGTCTTTGCCTCCACTAGGATCTGGGCAGGAGCCCCATGAGGCCCAAGGGCGGCGCTCAGGAGACTTCGGGGCGTGTACAGCCTCAACTCATTATTACGTGAGAGTGTCACGAGCGGAGACCTTAACAGGCGCGGGGCCTTGCTTCATGGGTAGAACTTTCGGAGGAGTTGGATGTTCCAGGCGTTTAGGATGGGGATCTCGTCCAGCGTCTCCAGGCGCGCGGCGCCAGGCCTGGAGACACGGGCAATCTTGAACGGGCCCTCCCACATGGGCGAGAGCTTATGCAACCCCTCCCTAGAGAGCACCCGCCTCAGGACGAGATCACCCACATCGAGCATCCTAGAGCAGACGCTGCGGCAGTGGTACCACCGCATCGCCTGCTGGTACCTCGCTGCTCGGAGCGAGGCTTGGCGACGGCGCTCCTCCCCCAGCGTGAGGTTCATCCCCCGTGAGGCGTATTGGCGTGCCTCGTCGAACACCAAGACCTCATGGGGGACAACCGCTTCAGCTCCGTAGAGGAGGAAGAATGGAGTCTCGCCTATCGGCTTGGTCGCGAGGGTGCAGATGGACTACAACAAGGACTGGAGCTCATCAAGCCAGCCCCTACAGCAGGCCTCGAGTTTCTTCTTGAAGGTCCTTGCCTTGAGGCCCCTCAGCACCTCTGCGTTGGCGCGCTCGGCATGACCATTGCTCCTTGGGTGTGCCACCGAAGCATAGCATATCTGAGTTCCAAGGTTAGCACAATATGTTTTGAAAAGGTTGCTGGTGAACTGTGATCCGTTGTCGGTGATGATGTTATTTGGAACTCCAAAATGGCTCATGATGCCCTTGATGAACTTAACAGTCGTGCCGCCCGGGATGATCTGGACGGCTTCCACCTCCGCCCACTTGGTGAATTTGTCGATGGCGACGTAGAGGTAGCGATCCCCTGGAGCTCGGCGAAATGGGCCCAGGATGTCTAGCCCTCAGACCACAAATGGCCAGGATAGCAGGATGGTCTGGAGGCCCTGAGTGGGCCGGTGGATCTGCTTTGCGCGGAATTGGTAGGTGTCACAAGACCTTACCAATTCGGTGGCGTCGTTGAGCGTCGTTGAGCGTCGTGGGCTAGTAGAATCGACTGCGGAACGCCTTGCCCACGAGGGTGCATGAGGAGAAGTGATGCCCGCAGTCCCCACCATGTATGTCGCCCAACAGCTTGCATCCCTTCTCCTTGGAGATGCATCGCAGAGAGACATCGTTTGGCCGTCTTCGGTAGAGCTCACCGTCCAGGATGCAGTATGCGGTGGCCTATCGGGCCACACGCTCTGCGTGTTCCTCTTACTCTGACAAGGTGCCTTCGAGTAGGTACGCCTTGAACTCCTTGGTCCAGCACCTCTCCTGATGTTCCAGTGCCAGGAGTAGGCGGGCTCCTGAGGTCGGGCCGCAAGCCAGGGCGCCTGAGGTGGGTGTTGGGAGAAGCTCCGCCCGTGGGGACACCGGCCCGACAGCGGGAGGAGCTGCCGATGGCTTGAATAGCCGTTCTTCAAAGACGCCAGGCTCTTGAGGCTGGCGTCGAGATGCCCTCTTGGCGATGTCTACCGCCTCCTTGTTTGTGTCATGCGACACGTGCTACAATTCCAAGCCCAAGAAATGTTTCTCGATTTTATGTACCTCCTCGAGGTATGCCTCCTAGTGCTCGTCCTTTGGTGTGTACGCCTTGTTGGAGAAGTTGACGAGGAGCTAGAAGTCGCCCTTGATGGTAAGTCGCCTCACCCCCAGCGCCGCCGCGGCCTTGAGGCCAACAATCAGGCCCTCGTATTCTGCAATGTTGTTGGAGACCTTTTCACCATTATGGAAGCATAGTTGCACAACATAGTAGAGCTTGTCCTTGGTGGGCGAGATGAGCACGGCTCCAGCCCCCGCGCCCTGACGCATGAAGTCACCATCGAAGTACATGACCCAACCATCCGGTGCTTCATCTCCAGGGGCGAGAGGGCGGTCCTCGCCCACTTCTTGGTCAGGGGTTTCAGTCCATTCTGCCACAAAATCGGTGAGGGACACTCCTTTGATGATCCGGGTCATGCTGAACTCCAACTCAAACGTCTATAGCTCAATGTTCCATTCGACGACTCTTCCCACTTCATTAGGGCTCCGGATTATCCTTTCCAAGGGCTAAGCTGAGCAACCTTGATTGGGTGACCTTGGAAGTAGTGGCGCAGCTTTTGAGAGGCGACGAGGAGCACCCATAGGAGCTTACGCGGCATGGGGTAGCATACCCATGTGACATGCAACACTGTGCTCACGAAGTACATCGGATGATCGATGAGGGTGGAGGCGCTGGCAGAGTCCTGTAGTTCCTGGGGCTGTGGGTCCTTAGGAACCTTGTCATCTACCAAGGTGGTCGTGGCCTCAGGAGCACCGCCCTCGGGAGCCTCGCTGTCTTGAAGGTCGTCCAAGGCCCCAGGAACGTCGTTGATTGGAGGGGCGGCTGAGGCCTCAGGAGCACCGCCTGACTCCGTGGCGCCCCGTCCGGGTGCGAGGTGCTTTGTTTCTGCGGGCCCTTGGATGGGCACTCCTCCTGAACCACCAGCAGTGCTGCACTGTCAGAGTGAGGCGTGGCGGCCAGGTAGAGCACCAAAGGTTCAAGGAGGCGCGGTGCTACCATCACCGGTGGGCTGGTGAGGCACCTCTTGAGTTCTTCAAAAGCTGCGTTAGCCTCTGGAGTCCACTCGAATGGGCCTTTCCTTTTCATCAGCCTGAAGAAGGGGAGGGTGGGTTCCCCTAGCTTGGAGATGAAATGCCCAAGTGATGTCATGTAACCTTCCAACTTCTGAATCTCCTTGAGGGTTTTCAGCGGACTCATACTTTCTATGCCCTTGACCTTCTCGGGGTTAGCCTTGATTCCTCTGTGCGAGACTAGGAAACCCAGCAGCTTGCGTGATGGAACGCCGAACACACATTTTTCTGGGTTGAGCCATAGGTCCACTTTGCGCAGGCTAGAGAATGTATCCTCTAGGTCGTCAATGAGAGTTCTTGCCTCCCGAGATTTCACCACTATGTCATCGACGTATGCTTCTATGTTCCTCCCGAGCTGTTCCCCTAGGGCGATGTGCATCAACCGTTGGAAAGTTGCTCCCGCATTGCACAGCCCGAAAGGCATACAGGTGTAGCAGTACACCTCACACGGGGTCAGGAAGGCCGTCTTCTCAACATCTTGTATCGCCATCTTGATTTGATGATAGCCCGAGAAGGCGTCCAGGAAACATAGCAGATCGCACTCGGCGGTAGAGTCAATGATCTGGTCGATACACGGGAGAGGGAAAGGGTCCTGAGGGCAGGCCTTGTTGAGGTTGGTGAAGTCAATGCACATATGCTCTTTCCCGACATTCTTGGGGACAATGACTGGGTTCGCGAGTGTCGGTGTATTTGGAACGACACCTATGGGGTCACAAGGATCCCTACTATGGTTGCGGGGCGCGGGGTTGAGAGAAGAGCGGATCCAACAGTTAGCACACGGTTCCTTTACCCAGGTTCGAGCTGCAAAGATGCGTAAAACCCTACTCCTGCTTTGGTGGATTATATGTTTGTGTTCTTCGGCTAGCTAAGGGGCGTGAGGAGCTCCAAAAAGCCGAGTCGTGAGGAGTTCTAAAAAGCCGAATCCTTCTCCTGGTCGCCTCAGGCCTCCTTTTATAGGGAAAAGGGGTTGCCACAGTGGCACACAGGAGGTGGAAAGGGTACAGTGATGCGAGGTTATCCCTCGCATTACATGACAAGGCGCATTTAATGCGCCTAGCTTAGGTGTCCTTGCTTTATCGGGGATGGGGGAGACACCCATCTTGTCCGTCGCCGCTCCTTCTTGTGTTGACACGCGCCCTGGCCAGCGATGCCTGAGACACCATGTAGCCAGGCAGGCAGCTGAGGTGGCGCAATGGTGGGTCTTCCACGAAGATCTGCATGTCGCCACGCAGGTGCCTGCCAGCTGGTTGGGTCGGCAGCTGCATGGGGCGGTGGAAGCTTAGTTGGCGTTGTCCTGATGGTGGCCCTGCGGATGTCCCCGGCAAGGGTCTTGCCGCAGCGCCTGCTGTCATCCCTGGCAAGGTGCTTGCCGGGGGTCTTGTGGTCCTCCTTGGCTGGGATCCCGCCAAGGGTCGTCGTCTTCTTAGTGTGTGTATCTGATCTTGAATGTCTTCACAAAGATCTGCATGCCACCACGGGGATATCTCTTGAATCCTTGCCCCATGGGGGTAGTTGACTCAAGGGTGATCCGCTCTGTAGGCGTGGGGCGAGCTGCCGCGGCAAGGGTCCTACCGGGCCTGCCAGAGCCGCCCCCGGCAAGGATCTTGCTAGGGCTGCTGAAACTGGCTCCCGGCAAGGATCTTGCCGGGGGAAGCCGCTTCGTCCCTTTGCTCTTTGTGGTCTTGTTCTTGGTGTTGCTCTAGTTCCATCGAGCTTCGGTGTTTCCCTGGCTCACCTCCCTTGCCATGCTTCGCGTGGTGGTGCCCGTGGCTCAGACTGCCCGTGCACAGTCATAGGGGTACAAAAAGTGTACCCCTCTTTTTGTACACCGATAGGAGCCCCCGGGCCTAGGCCACACATAAGCGGGATGCGTTGTTGGGCTAGGCCCAGAACGGTGCGCGGGCAGGTGGGACGGTTTTCACCGTGGTAAGGTCTTCCGCGCGCTGCGCCTCCCACGACCCGCGCGCGCGGCGCGGGGTGGAGGGGCATGCGTGACGTGGGCGGGACACGCGGGGCGGTTTCCGCAGGCATGCGTCACGTCGCAGTAAATGCGAAAGGAGGCGGCCCGCGTTCCCCCCCCCATAAGAAGGAATAACCGCGGGCGCGCTGCTCACTTCCTCCATTTTCCTCGCGCCTCTTCCAATCTCAGAGCCGCTGTTCCCTCTCTTCCTTCCTTCCGAAACTTCCGCCGTCACCTGCCGCCGTTGCTTCGCCATCCCCCTCCCTCGGCCCTCCAACTCAGCCGCCATGGCGTCCAAACCCGCCAAGGGCAAGGGGGTGGCCAAGGGCGCCGGGTCTGTGGAGCCGCCGGAGGGCGTGTTTTCGGTCGACGTCTACGAGCTTCGGGCCGCCTTCAAGACCCTTTGGGGGGTGAAGAAGGGGGGGAGAATTTGGGACATCCGGCGACGCGCGTCATTCCGGCCACTTGCGCCGAACCCGGCCCAAATCGGTACCCCTTCTTAGTCGACTACTTTTCTTGCGGGTTATGTCCCCCTTCTCTGATTTCTTCTGTGATGTCATGCACACCTTCGTCTTCGGCCTCTTGGATTTCACTCTGAACGCGGTGGCGTGCATGGCTTTCTTCGCACACCTTTGCGAGGACTTCATCGGGGTGCAGCCCAACACGGCGCTCTTCCGCCACTATTTCACCCCTCGGATCCAGCTGGGAGGTGCTGTCTCTTGGTGCATCACCTGGATTCCGAGATCCAAGGGAGCGTACCCGGAGGGCTCCGTGAAGGAGAGGTGGGATGAATGGCGCGGCCGGTGGTGCTGGATTGAAGAAGACGAGCCGCCAAGATTCTGCAAGGTCCGCCGGGTGTCGCTGGTCCGTGGCAGCGACTCGGGTGACGTCGACGCCGCCGACGGGAGGCTCACCGTTGCCACCACCAGGATCCACCGGCTCGCCCAGGACGGGCTCACCCTTGAGATGATCGGGGCGGACTTCATTTGCCGTCGGATCACCCTGTTGCACAACAAGGGGAGCCCAGCCTGGCTCTTTAGGAACCCGGCTGACGTCATGCGGCTTCGCCCTGGCCTCGACCACAACCTCACAGTGATGGGACACGCCCATTTCTGCCAGCGGCTCTTCTAGCTTGATGTGGTCGCGACGGCGTGGTCTAACGGACCGGCAAGGCCGCGAAGGCTGCCGCAAAGGCCGGCAAGGCCATCAAGGGGCAGCTCTTCAAGCCGCCAGCGAGAGTGGTCCCGCTATGCAACAATTTGCGCCAGTCCGAGATCGTCGCCATGATGCCGGAATGCAACGCGCACGGCCGCGTCCCGAGCTGGCAGGAGCCGGCGGACGAGGTTGTGCAGCAATTCTTCGACTCTCTGGTCGAGGTGTGCGTCAAGCCTGACGCCGAGCGGTGGCTTGTCAGGGACACCACCCAGGAAGAGTTGGACTACATCGCCGCTAGGGCGAGGGAGGCGCAGCTCGTCATGGAGGCCGGCAGCGCCGGGGGTGTGGAGGACAAGGACGGCACCGCTACGGAGGAGGAGGAGCTCGCCCAGTGGGCGGCGGCCGCCGGAGAGGCTAGTAGCGCCGGCACCGGAGCTTCGCTGGTCGAAGACGCGGCCGATGAGTCGTCGTCGGAGGAGGACGTGGCGGCCGGCTCGGCGCCAGCCAGGGGAAGAGGGCGAGTCCTGCGGCGGGCCTATTCCGGCGAGCCGGTCCGGCCCGGCAAGGCTGCGTAGCCTCAATTGGCCTTGGAGGGGTCCGGGCGCCACACGAGGGCCACGGCGGCGAGGTGGCTGACGAAGGCCGCCAAGAAGAAGAAGGCGGCAGCCCTTTCTCCGTCTAGGCGCGCACAAACTCCGCCCCTTTGCCTCCCCCGGCAAACGTCGACTCGGATGTCGATGCGGAATTTCGTTTTGATCTCGGGCCTCTCAGCCCGAAGAGGAAGAGGAAAGCGGCGGAGGAGGAGGAGATGGACGACGAGTAAGTACTCCATTCTTTACTGCCATTTCCATCCCCCTGAACCATGCCACTCATCTTGATCCGTCTTTGCTTCTTCAGGGATGCAGAGACGTTGGCCCAGAGGATGAAGAGGGCCAAGGCTTCAGCGAGCAGCTAGCCCCTGGCTGGGGCTTCAGAGACACCACTGGTGGTGTTGAGCAGCCCAGACGGCAGCCCCCGGCAAGAACCCAGCGTAAGTTCATCATCCTCTTTTCGCTCGACATGCAGTAGGTGTTTGATGCTATGGTGCTGACCTTGACGGTTTTGTAGGACGGGAGCAGCAGGAGGAGGAGCCGCAGGGGGCTATCCCCAACACACGACCCCCATCGACTACGCCGCCACGAGGGGCGTCCCCGGCAAGGGCACCAAGCATGGAGCCCACACTCATGGAGGAAGAGGGGAACTTGGGTGCTGGTGGCTCTGCCACGGTGCCAGACGCAGGCAGGGAGGGGACTTCTCCTTCACAGCCCGGCACTGGTGAGTCGCCTGCCTTCTGTCTCTGCTTTTCCCTTATTCCTTTTTCTTGTTTTCATCATCACCATCACTGCCCAGGCCCTCCTTCAACAGATATGGAGGACGTGGACACCATCATCGGGGAGGTTGCTGAGGAGGCCGCGGCGGAGGCCGATAGGATCGCCGCCGGGGAGGCCGCCAAGGATGCTGCCGAGGCCGCCGCTAATAAGGCCGCCGAGGACGCCGCCGAGGGTGCCAGCGGTGAGCCTGCCGGGAAGGCCGGCAAGGCCACAGCCGAGGAAGAGGTGGCCGATGATCAGCCTTCTTCCACCACAACCTCGGGCCCCGGCAGATACCTGAAGGTGGGCGACGACCTCTTCATCCATCTCGCAGGGGCATCAAGTTCTCGAGCGCCCGCCGGAGGGGAGGTCTTTGATGGCGAGGTGCTCGCTGCCACCGGGCTCGAGGTTGTTGATGAACCGGGCGTCGGCGGCGATGGGTCTCCAGAAGGGCAGCTCTTCCGCGCCATGGGGGCCAATTTCCGGAAGCTCCAAGCGCTCTACCGTGCCCGTCTGGACAAGGTTAATTCCAGGATGGCAACGGTGGACGAGGCGGAGATGGACTTCCAGGCGCGCGTTGCTGAGGCGCAAGCCTGGTTTCACCAGTCCCGCGAGGAGCAGAGGGCCTTCCAGGAAGAATTGGCCAAGCGTGACGCAGAGCTCATCATGAAGATGTCTGACGTCGAGAAGGCCCAGGAAGAGGCGGCGAACTTGGCTGCCGCAGCCGAGGCCGCCCGGAACAAGCATCAAGAAGCACTCAATTCCCAGGAAGAAGACCTCTCCGCGCGCGAGGCGAAGCTTGCCGCAACGCTCCGCGGCAAGGATGAGGAGCTCAAGGTTCTTGTCGAGCGGCGGACTCGCGAGCTGGGGCAGAGGCACAAAGAGGCACTCGATGCCCAGGCTCTGGTCCACGCCGGCAAGGTGCAAGAGCTGGAGGTGGAGCGGGACGAGCTGAAGGAGCGGGCCCTCAAGCTGTCCGACGAAAAGGACAGGCTCAACTGTGCCTTGACAGAGGCGCAGGGAGCGGTCTTTAGCAGGTCTAGGGAGCTCTCCGAGGCACAAGACTCCATCAGAGATCTCAAGCTGAAACTGGAGAATCTCGAGAAGACGTTGTCGGAGAGCTCGGCTCGGGAGGAGACCTTGACCAGGAGCCTGGAGGAGGAGAAGCAGCTGCGGGCAGACGAGGCCGCCTCCCACCAGGAATACGTGGCGGGCGAGAACAGGTGGATCAGCCGGTTGGAGGACGTCGTTGGCAGGGTCACTTCTTAGTTGGCCCTCATGGGGATGCCGAACGTGAGGTATGACCCTGAGTGGAGCGGGTCCGTCAACGCCAAGCTGACCCTGTTCTTCGAGGGCGTCCTCGGTGCCCTGGCTGATCTTCACTCCAACAGAACGGCCACGCTCGCCTGGGAGGCCCGGCGGCTTTGCCGGGGGGGGG
>LR738715.1:418447827-418465246 GCA_902687465.1 Secale cereale
GGCAGGTGCAGGTCAGGGGCGTCGGGGTCACAGGGTAGTGGGGGGTCGGGGGTCGGGGTGTTGGTGGTCAGGGGCGACAGGGTCGGTGGGTGTCGACGGGCATGGGGACGGCGGGCACGGGGGCGGCACTCGTGAGGTGAGGGAGAGAGAAAGATGAGAGAGAGAGAGGGGTGGGGCGCGGGGCGCGGGGCCGACCTTTTTTAGTTAGGTCTAATTTCTTTGTCGTCTAATAGCATACGGCAAAGTGCCTAGCTAGGGAGGTGGGGCCGGGGGGAAACGACCGTTAGCCTGGCTATTCTCTTTGCCCGTCTGCTCGCCAACGGCAAAGAAGCTTTGCCGTCTGCTAGCAGACGGCAAAGAAAGTGGTCGTTAGGTGCTTCTCGTTAGTGGGCCACCCTCCCTCTTTGCCATCTGCTAGCAGACAACATGGAGGCTTTGCCGTATGCTAGCGGACAGCAAAGAGCTGGCTGACGGCAAACATTGTCTTTGTCTTCAGCTCTTTCTTTGTCGTTAACTTTTTTAAGCTGACGGCAAAGACCTTCTTTGCCGTCAGCTACTAGACGACAAAGACCTTATTTGCCATCAGCTAGCAGACGACAAAGAGATGGCTGACGACAAAGATCCTGATTCTAGTAGTGTTCCTTGCTACGGTGGTGGCTAGGCTATATATAGTGGCCTTGGTCTTCTTCCCTAAGCGAATGCATCAAGGGATCCCACAATGACCAAATTTGATGGGAGACAACTAGTACATGTTACCCTGATGAAAGGTGGTATTTGCATGCAAAGCTTCTGGTCGTGATGCCATGGTGGGCTCGGTGAAGACCTCCATCCGGTCGTCCTAGCGATCTTGGTCTTGTTGCACGGAAATGGAAACCTTTGGCTGATTCCTCGAGACTCTGCGCCTGCGCTTTTTTCTTTAGCACCAAAGGGGAAACCTGCTGCACCGCGCCCCTGGTGCCCACCTGGCCTTGGTCATCATGGCTTGCATCATCTGAACCTCATGAGATGGGGGCTTGCATAGAGATCTCCGCTCCTCAGGAGCCAGCCTAGGGAGGCTACCCCTTCCGGAGGCCTTGAAGTCGTCCGCCGCGCGAGGCTTGGCCCCTCGGGAGGGTCTTGTGTATTGATGCTGAAGATGGGCAGTACCGGGCCAGTGATGGAGCCATGCCGTGGGCCACAGGTAGGCAAGTCTGGGCACCCCAGTTCCTAGGACGCCGACACATGGAGACTACCAGGAAAGTTAAATTTTCCTTTGGAAATGTTGCTAATTGCACATGAGGTTTTACCATGACGATGGAAGATTGGTGATGTGTTAACAAGGCTTATGGAGTCTGGAGTATGTAGTGCAGTCGGATAAGTTCGATTGGGCTGGACTAGACAGTCTGGCAGATCGATGAGAGTTGGTTGGTACAAAAGACGGTGGTGGGATCAGCAACGATGACATATGAGCGTGATGCTGATGGTGACCGACTTCTGGGGTGTGGAAACACGTGGAGTAGGCCTGAGGGCTTGTGTGGCTTTGACAAGACTATGGCGCAGGGGTTGATTCACGGTGATGCACTCATGAAGCTTGAAGTCGACCAGACATGAGGGTGGACCGATCATCTACCATGGAGTCATGTTGAAGGTGGATCTGGAGTATGGAGGACTTGACTCGGTGCTGATTGAGGGGCTATGGCGTAGGTGGACAGAGAGCCGAAGCCTATTAAGCAGGGAAAAAACGAGTGACATGTATTTTGGACTGGAGCCTAGTGGTCTGATGGAAATGTGAAACTCATCATCGGTCGGTGATGATCGATGGAACTCTACAGTGGCGGTTGAGTGGTGTGGGTTGGCGACCCTTGAGACTCTACCGGGACAACAAAGGCTCGACACGGTAATAGCAGCGTGGTGTGTGGTATGCACGAGACATGGAGACGGGCCATGGCTCTGGTGGTCATACATGTGGTGATACAACTGCAAATTTGACTTAGGATGACATCAAGATACGATGAAATTCTTTCAAGTTTCAGACAGACGGTCAAGGAAGAGCGGTGATGTTGAGTTCAGGTAACTCTTATGTGTAACACCCAATATGTGAGTTGTTCACTTTCACGCAGGTCAGTGATTGGCATGTGATGGCGTTGATTGGATACTCTGGAAGTTGGGAGCATAGACTGGAATAATAAGGAACTTATATTTTCTCGAGTGTTGATCGTGATCAAGAAAATGAAAGGGACTACAAGTTGTAGATGGAGTCATATGGAGTCTTTGGAGTAGCAACGGTACTCATGTGATAAGGTCAAGTCCAATGTACATGGAAGTTTGACGCATGGACAAATTTAAGGTGGTGGAGAATATTCGCCAAGGTGGAGTTTCTTAGAGTTGTGTAGAATATTGTGTACAATCATTGGTACATCGAGCTTCTATACAAACGGTTTTTAACCCCTTTCCGCGATGGAGTTTTATCTATCGCCTTGCCAGTGTGTGTAATGGGGGGGGGGGTCCTTCCCACACGACCCATAAACCGTCGGGGATAGGGAGTAGTAATGCATACATTTTCCAAAAGAAAGCGCATGTGATGCCTGCATCTAGGGCTGGGTATATAACCCGAAAACCTATCAATCGAACCGAAATAACCGGCACCGAAGCCGAATGCACTAAAACCGAAAACTTCGCTGCTACCATCGGTTTGCATCTCCAGATAACTGAAACTAGTCCGTTTAATTCGGGTTTATCCCTCGAGAAACCGAACTGACCGAACATCGAGTAAAACAAAGGCCAAGCCACATGCCTACGCTCAATTTCCTCAACCCCATCCTTAATTGGTGCTAGTCCCGCACAGCCGCAGGTACATTCCTCATCCCGTGCACATCAGAATAAAGTAGTCCTTCATCCTGTTTACCTCGTGAAGTGGGTCAATCAAGTAGTACTCCCTGTTGTAGTTCATGCACTATACTTTTTTAGGATAAAGTATTAAATATTTGTCAGTGCTATTCAGTCAAAACTGATGACCAAACTAAAATCTCGGTGCATAGGATCCTCGGTTAGCTAGCTTTCCATTGACCGATCGGTCCATATTTTTACAGAACCGAAATTTTATTTAGACCGAGGCACCGAACCGATCGGTTCGGGGGAACTAAATGCCCATGCTTACCTGCATCTATCCCAAATGCGATTTGTCACACAACTGTTTGTGATATATCGAATATCCCAAGTGCTCAATCCTTGTTACTCGTGTGTGCTTGCATTACCATGGAAGTTGATATTCTGTGGTTCCACGTTTACGATGTGTGCCCCATCACAAAATAGTTCATGATTATAGAATGTGTATGAAAAGCAGACAATCACACACATTCACTTCTCCAGAACCATATGCGATATATAATTAAGAAGATTAGCTAATCATTGTACGAGTGTCAGATAGGATTACGGAACGTCGGACCATCGTACCTGTTGTGGTTTTACCACGGCAGATGTCCTAGTGTGAGGACTTAGATGTGAGGCCATTGCAAACGGTGATTAGCTTGTCAGGGTTGAGCAGGTCGAGAGACACGAGTTTTACCCAGGTTCGGCCCTCATGATCGAAGTAAGAGCCTACGTGATGTTTCTCTTCTTATTGCTAGAGTATCGGTTACATGGGAGCCGATTCGCTTGACCTAGCCATCGATTGATTGTAACATGATCTATCTGCCCTGGAGACTCGCCTTTATATATAGGTCAAGGCCCCGGGCTTACAAGAGTCCAGATCATATTACGACCCGTGGCTGAGTCTGATTCTAAGTCGCCTTGCTCATTTCGCAAGGCACCATACGATGGCTTATGCTTCTGGGCCGTCACCGCCGCCTTCTCGCTCCGGACCTTAAGCCGGCCCATATTGTGAGCCGCCCCTCTAGTCTTGCGCCTTGGCCGCCTCGGCTCACCCGAAGTCTGGCCAAGAGTCGCCAGTAACATGACCCAGCCTTGGTATGGCGGGTTACATCATGGGGTTATATCCCGAACATTAGGCCTGAGATTGATTTGAATTCATTCGAGCCAATCTTCAATTCATCAGTCTGGTGAGTCTTATCTCTGAATCTTAAAATCTCAGTTTGCAAAATCTTCATGACCCGCCATATGAAATGATGATGTCATCTTCAGAACTTCAGTGAATCCCTATGATGACATAACGAATCTTGTACATATCCTTTTATCTAAAAAACAGAGGCGTCTTTTGCTCCAAAAGTTACTGCGGCCCCTCGATTTTCGCACCTGTCATTTCGTAGTGCCTCGTTTCCCTTATAAATACACGTGGGGGGGGGGGCTCAGTTTCACTTTTACCTCACTGCCTACACTTCTTCTTCCTTAGAGCAAGGTGGTCCGCCCCGTCTACCGCTTACAAACCCTTCAGGACTGCGGCGCTCTTCTATCTTCACCGGAGCTTAGTGAAGCGTCTCCGCCGTTTTCGCAACCATCATGGTATGCCATCCTACTCTCTTTAGATCTGTACTAGTCCCATTGCTGTTCGTCGGCGTTCATCAGAGCTCGTGGTTCTTCCACCACCATTGCTAGTTTAAAAGTAGTTTTAATGAACCCTACCATGGAGATGCGGTGGCGCAGGTGAAAGCACCATTTTGGTTCCTCAAGTGATTAGATCTCCTTATGAATCCGTTGGCTAAGCAACCATTGTTTGAAAGCTTCATTTTTAGGGTTAGAAATTATTTTCCCTTTTTGCTTCACTTGTAGATCCATAATTTTAGCTGTTTCCGTTGAAACTTGTTTGTCCAACACTTCTCAGAAAACTTAGTCACCTTCCTCTTAGTTAACTTCCCCTTATCTCTCTGGCGGCTCATCCATGTAACTATAACTCTCCAAATATTTAGGAATTGCATCTGCTGCTAAGCCGGACCGCTGTTTAGGGTGACTTATTCATTATGTTGTTTTTGTTAGTAATAGGCAATGATGAGACTCAGTATGTCGAAAACCACCATCTGCAATTGGGTGCCTTCCCAAGTTTCTAATCTTATTCTCAAGGATTACAAGGATCAAGGATTTCTATCGGCTCAGGAAGATATTGGTTCACCATTCGGCCAAGGGGATGATGTTCCTCGCCACGGCGATGGAGAAATTGTGGTCTTTGTAGACCATCTCCTTTGAGGCTTCTCTCCGCCTGGGTCCAATTTCTTTCGAGATGTCTTGAACTATTTTTACCTTCATCCTCAAGACCTGGGCCCAAACTCCATATCCAATATCTGTAATTTCCAAGTCCTGTGCGAGGCATATTTGCAAATAGAGCCAACCGTTGCCATCTTCAAGGAATTTTTCTACTGGAACCGTCAAATAGAGTGTGCAGACGACCCGAGCCTAGAGCTTGGCGGGGTCTCAATTCAGAGACGTAGAGACGGCAGCTTTCCTTCAGCCACTCTACCAAGTCATCCTAAAGATGGATCAAGACTTGGTTTTATTGCAAGAACACCGCTCCGGCTAACGAGAATCCCTTACCAGGTTACAGAGATGAACGCCTTCCCATGGACTTGGATCTCCCAAGCCAGATTATTGTTGAAGCACGCCGAAGCCACCCCAATCTATCCAAAACTCAGGGCTATGATGGCTAATGGCTTAACAGGGGTTGACCTACACTGGTACGCGTCGGTGCTATACATACAATTTTTAACCCCTTTCCGCGATGGCATTTGGAACCGTCACCTAGTGAGTGTGGGCGATAGGGGGGTCCTTCCCGCACGACCCAGAAATCGTTGGGGATAGGCCTTCCTAGGACACCAAATGAGCTCGTGCGCGACCAGGTGAGGTGTTGAAACCCAATCATTTCCGTAGGTGTGTACATCCCACACGGTGAATACCAAAAAACATTTCAGTAGGTATGTACATCCCACACGGGAATCCCAGAAAAACATTTCCATAGGTATGTATATCACATATAGTCAATCCAAGGAATACATTTCTGTTCTTATGTACATCCCACATAGTCAATCCAGGGAAAACTTTCTGTTCGTATGTATATCACACAAAGTCAATCCAAGGAATACGTTTCCGTTCTTATGTACAACCCACACAGTCAATCCAGAGAAAATGTTTCCGTTCGTATGTACATCCCACACAATTTTATGTGTAGGCTCGTGTGTGAAAGCTGTAACTATCACACACGCTTTGCCTTGGTTAACTATTTGCTTTTATCAACTACATCACACACGATTTGATGAAGAAAATTGTGTGGCTTTGGGCTATCCATCACAAGCACTTTTACTGCTAGAAAAGTTTGCAAAGATCCATGACATATTTAGCAGGTTTATTAGTTTACAATTAATAATTCCAGTATTACGCAAATTCACATTTCATATCGAACAGCTGGTTGCCAATTTCATATCAGGCACATAAATATATTATAACATCACAGTACAAAGCTACATGAAACAACATAGTACAACATATAGCTAGTTCAACTTCATAAGAACAATATTAGAACAATATATTGATTTCCCTAATTGAGATCATCTAGGCTCGTCTTATCCACCTCTGCTTTCAGTTCAGTAAGAACCTGTTTTTCACGGGCCAACTGGGAAAGTGCCTCTTCCTTTGCCAACACCATCTTAACAAAGTCTGATCTAAAAATCTGAGCTTATTCGCCACCTTCCACTTTTTATCCTGGATCTTCAAATATTCTTCAGTGTTGACAATAGTTTCTCTAAGCCTACGCCTGTTCTCTTCCTCATACATGCTCCAGAGCTTCGCTAGGCACATCTTCAAAGACTCTGTCCACTCTTGATCAACCCACTGCAAGTAATAACACTTCCATTCATCCTATAATATTTAAAACTAGATCAATAACAATTGTAGGAGAAATGGGTTTATAGTAACATAGAAAATCACCAATGCTTATTTTGAAAAACTGAAGGAACATGTTAATTATGACATATCTTCTCAAAAAGATCAATCTGCAAATGAATTAATTGCTACGGAGACAACAACCAAATTCTGGAACATCAGAAGCTATAATTAACTACAACAATGCTACAAGTTCTTACTAATGTACAATAAATAACAAATTGAACATTTTGTGAGGAAGGTAAATATAACTGCAACAGCATAGCGACAATGTTTGGATGACAGCAAATCTATAATACCTAAATAGTCCATCCCTACTTTTTCTTAGTTCTCTTAACATGCAGCCTATCCACGTCAGCGGTCCCGCCACTTCAGAAACTCTCGCTCTGCATGATGCCACGTCATGTGTTCTGTTATTGGCTTATCGTGCAGCATTTCGTTTGGTGCATCTACTGTCACGCTAGCCCACCTCCGAAGGGCACGCATCCTCCGGCCCTTCACAGTTGGACTACTCATCTTCTTCGCTTCTCACCCCGACTCTCAATCTGCCCATGATAAACACGCACATGGAACGGATGGGGGAAGGCAAGCAATTGTCATTCTTCATCGCCATGGAAGTGCAGAAGAAACGTATGGAGACCTCCGACCAGCCGTCTTTATATTCTACAGAAATTAGTGCCTACACCTATGCTAGAGAATTTGAGATTTTCCAGGTGCCCGTTCCTCTTATCCCCTGTGCAATTCTCTAAAAGAATTTGGTGGAGTTTCTTCTCCTTCCACATCTTCTTCATTCCCTTGGGTGTACGCACTTCTCTAGATTTGTTATTTTTATCTTCCCTGGAAATTCAACGCAAGTTTAAGTTCCCACCATCGACACTCATCTCATTCTGGCCGGGGCCTATTGGAGCCCTAGCCGCCACCACCATGTCGCTGCGGAAATCTGTTTACGAATCAGAATGCCTCTACGTGTACATCTTCCTCTCTTATAAGCTGCTAACTCATGTAGCCTAATGGTTTGTTTTTTAATCTTTAATCCATGAATTATTGCTTCCTACCATTCAATTTGTTCATGTAGTATTAGATTCAAGGTGTTTGGATTTAATTGAAGGAAGGGAACATGATGTTTCAAACTATGATTAATTCTTGCCGCCAATGATTGGTTGCTTTCTTGCTGGCTTCAAGATAGACAATATCAAGAACTCTAATAGGTGAGGCAAGAAGCTAGAAGAACTCATTGGGAAGATGAGGTGGTGCAAGTGGATTTCTTACTGGCTATAATAGGTTGCTTTCTTGATGGCTTGATTATCTCTGATGGGAGGATTGATTCTACAAGATTGGGTTCAAGATTGATAAGATCAAGAACTCTTCTGAGCAGCTAGAAGAACTCACTTGGAATATGTGGTGGTGCAAGTGCTTAGTCTAACCAAATGTTGTCATGTGCTCTCAGAATGCACTATTATTTGTTTCTACTTCAATAAGCAGTTTCAGATTTCTATACATGGCATGATCGATTTATGCAACTTCTCTACATGGGTAGTAATAGTGACTTATTATACATCGTTTTCAATTTACGTAGATTTCCTCAGAGTTTTTGCAGCTTAACCAAGGATTTGATCGTGTACTAAATTATGAGGAGAAAAAGAAAAACACTTTTGTGATCAACAAGCAGCAAAGTAACAAGAAGCAATTTTTGGTTGGTAGTTCCTTTCTCTGTTCTCATTGTTATGTCAGGTTTTGATGTGTTATCATAGATTTGTTACTAATCATAATGTTTTTATCCCCCTTTCATCTCTATGACCTCGCAATTAATGATACCCTTCTGTTTTCCTTGAACTTATCCATGTGCATATCAATGAGGTGGGTGCAACTAGAAATCAAAGAGATATGGTGTTCTCTTCAGCAAGGTAAAAGCGGTTAGATACTCCAGCTGAGTTTTATGCAAATTTATGCACCATATTCTTTTTAGCAAATCCTAACACTGGTACTTCAAGATTAATATAGATGCCATCCAGAATAGGTACACAAAATGTGAGCTTTTCCCAACAAGGGGGGTTCACAATTTTAGTACTTATATCGTTAATTTCCTCATATGTTTCCCTGGTATTCTCCCAAAACATAATAAAAATGATTCTTGGATGTCATCTTTTGATACCCAAAAGGAAGTTCATGGTCAATGGTATTTTGATTTTCTCACTACATGTTAGTGAGCATTGACAGGGGATGGAAACAATGGTGCCAACGCAGATTTGACATGGTCCCTTTTTGAAGCAGCAAATCTGGCTTTTCATGAAACTATGTTCTCACAAATACTTACTTTCTGTAGCCATATTATTTTCACCAAGGTAAAAGCAATTCAAGATTATTTTTTACTATACGATATGATCCAAAGAGAAGGTGTATGTTTTTATGACCTTTACATTATTGTGTTAAGTCCCATTGATCTTTCATGCATGTGGATTATTGATCATTCCGCCATTCCATCAGATTACTATGGTATGAATTGAAGCATTTTGATAAGCTTGTTTTTTCTTTCTTTGAAGTGCATTTTTATAACTTTTTTGTTCAATATACGGTGCACTCCACTTCAACTTCCTGGTGTGCCAGTTCTTAGGCTATTCTTTTTATTTCTCTTGCATAAATTACCCATTACTATATTGACTTTTAGTAAGCTGGGTTTGCAATAGGGATCTATATTTAGATTTAGCGGTACTGCACTATAAGCTGTAAATGCACTTCAAAATAATGTATATATCGAACCATGTTATTACGTTCACATGCGGTTATTCCCTTTATTTAAAGAAAAAATCCCTTAGTGGAACTATTCTCTTATATGTGCCCTTTTTTGTTGTTTTATGATTGACTTCAGTGGCACTTGGAGCAAATCTTGCCATTTATTTCTCTCACTAAGTTTTCCAGATGATGCCAAGGGTACCTTCAGTTAAAGGATTGCTTAGATATTTTCACCAAATAACCAGCCTTACCTACATTAATCCTTTCTTGCAATTTGAAAGATTGTACTGCTTCTTTGCATATGAAGGTTTGTTGCTTTTTTTTCTCCCAAGAAACTATTCGTCAATTTTGGTTCCCTATAACACATGTTTACCTTGATAAAGTGTTTATATTTGATCAGGTACATCTCTTCCCATTTGTATAAATTTTCCCATCTCCACACAAAGTTCTTGCTAATACTTCCGTAGCAACGCGCTGGATATTATCTAGTTGATACTAACAGGTGTGTACATGCACAAATTTATGAACATAGAACTAATAGCCATACGGCCGTCCACTATGTATGCCAAAACTGGTGTAAAGACAACTGCTGCTACATCTCGCACCGGTGCCCTGCACTGGCGAGCCGATGCAGCGAAAAAGAATCAGGGACCCAGACTCCAGAGCACGTAGTTGCTCCGATGCCCAGTTCCTTCGTGCCATAAAGATTTAGTATTTTATTGCTTGGGTGCTCAGATGTGTGGACCAAAGTTGGTTGCTCAAACTGCTGAAGCGGTGCCAAATAATTTTCTAATGGCACTGCTGATTAGATGTCAACAATTTAAGATACTAGGTACAAACTGTGACACTGTCTTAGGATGCGTTTGGTTGAAGGTGTGGTATGAATGGGTTGGGACCATGACAGTATCCGAATCACATCTAACAAATGATTTGTAACAATGAAAGAGGATCTAACCTTCTCTACACATGCCAGAAACTTTCTACCACTGTCCACAAACTCAAACGTAACTAGCTTCAAACATGGAGATTGATGGTGACAACGAGAAGATAGATCTTCAGCCACCCCGCTCCATCCATTGCCACCGATGGTCCTAGGGAGCGACAACAGGAAGAAAGGACTCAAATCGATCGCCGGGTAAAAATCCTTCATTCCAAGTCATAGCCCGAGAGAGAGAAG
Source organism: Secale cereale (assembly GCA_902687465.1). Classification (NCBI taxonomy): domain Eukaryota; kingdom Viridiplantae; phylum Streptophyta; class Magnoliopsida; order Poales; family Poaceae; genus Secale; species Secale cereale. Next base: position 418,458,536 of record LR738715.1, read on the forward strand.
AGAGGCATACCCGGGTGGTGAAGGAGTCGTCACCGTAGGAGGAACCGCTGGAGAGGTCTTGGAAGAAGACCATGGCGATCCCGGTGGTAGGATGCGAGACGGCGAGAGCGAGGAAGCAGCTATAGCTTACGAAGGAAGGAAGAAAGGAGGAAACAGGGGAAATGTGACTTGTGGTCGGGGAGAATAGGGGGTGGGGAAGGGGGGAGGGCGGGGTAGATATTTTGGCGGTAGGCCAAAATTTTGGAAATGTGGAGGGAAACTTTGCGCACGGTGCTGCCGGACCCTTCACTTTGAACGTTTGTGTGCATCGGAAATGATTCTTCTACTTTATGCGCATGGGATGAGTTTGATAATTCAAATTTTGGTGGAAATTTCCCCGGGTACGTCATTGCATAATTTAACATCACTTGCTAATTTGGGCACACAAAAGAGCGTACAGCAGAAAGACCACACTTACTGAATAGAGCAATTTTAGTAATTAAACAAAACCAATTGAGATAAACATTGCTCTAACAAAAGACCAACATTAAAAACAAAGCCTAAGTACGCACAATTTTAACAAATCCACTACCGTGCTGGCCTATGCATCATCGGTGTGAGATGAGACGTCGATGACTTGTCCTGGTGACATGCTGCCATTGGTGGACACCGCATCCCCCCTGCTGAAGTCGACCTTGTCCTCGGCGCCCCCCTCAAGGTTGTAGTACTCGTAATAGTGGCTGCGCCAGAGCTCTCGTTGGTACTCCTCCGTCGATTCCTTGACAGACAGACTCTTCTCTACCTCGACCTCGGCCACGTGCAACTCCTCCTCCCGGCTCCTTGATCTCCGCCTCCTCCTGTATCTCCAACTCCCACTCGGCGAAATCATGAGGAAGCAGGTGCTCCATGGCCACCGCCGCCTTTTCGGACGTTGGTTGCATGTTGGAGTCCGAGGTGGCCTGGACTATGGCGTGTGCATCCTCGATCTTGGCATGGATGGCCTCGACTCGGGCCAGGGCGACATTGGCGGCATGGACGGTAGCTCGAGCGCTCTTGGCTGTTGTAGCTGCCTTGTCGGCTGCCGCAGACGCCCTCTCGGTGGAAGCGGACGCGCTCAATGCGGATGCGGCGACACTCTCGGCATAAGCGGTCGCGCTCTCGGCACAGGCGGCGGTGCTCGGGGGGGGGATGCGTCCATCGTACGGGCCTTCACGAAGCGTTTCCACCGCGTCATCTTTGCAAGAAGGGGGTGCGGGAATGGGGATCGGGATTCGTGGATTCGGGGGCTGCCGGCATTGGAGCAGATGAGCCAGCGAAGCTTACGGAGGGAGACTTAAATAGATCCTGATATTTCATCGCAAACGGTTCCTAGAAAACAAATGTGTGTGATGTTTTAGATATTTTTTATTAAAATTGGACATTTTTGTATGCATTCGTCATTGCAAACGTTTGGGACCTTTTTTGACAGTTCTTTTACACCACCGTTTGCGATTAGGGTTTCAGACGAAAACTCATCTGTTAAAAAGGGATTTCATTTTTCTGAACTTATTTGAACCTCTAGACTCTTTTTGTGTTCAAAATGCACCATTCAGAACCACATCGTCAATTTTCAACCCTTTCTGACTTCATTTGGTATTTTTCATGCAATTGCTGATTTTTTTAAAGCTAAATGACCCTGAAAATTGGAAAGCACTACAAATGAAGTCTGAAAAGGTTGAAAGTTGGCATGGTATCATAATTTCACCCACATAGCACATACTAAAAAGTTGAGAGAGTTATGGCAAAAACTGGACGCACTTCGTGTACAAAATGAACAATCTCTTTCGAAGTATCAGTGTTTCGGATGAAAACTCCTCTGTTACAAAGGGATTTCAGTTTTTTGAACTTATTTGAACTCCAGACTTTTTTGGTGTTCAAAATGCACCATTCAAAGCCACATGATCATTTTTCAACCCTTTCTGACTTCACTTGGTATTTTTCATGCATTTATTGATTTTTAAGCTAAATTACCCTAAAATTGAAAAGCATTACAAATGAACTCTAAAAAGGTTGAAACTTGGCATGGTATCATCATTTCACCCACATAGCATATGCTAAAAAGTTGAGAGGGTTATGGCAAAAATTGATGCACTTCGTTTACAAAATGGACAATCTCTTCCGAAGTATCAGGGTTTCATATGAAATCTCACCTGTTAAAAAGATATTTCATTTTATAACACTTATTTGAACTCCAGACTTGTTGTGTGTTCAAAATGAACCATTCAGAGCCACATCATCAATTTTTAACCCTTTCTGATTTCATTTGGTATTTTTCATGCATTTACTGATTTTTTAAGCTAAATGACCCTGAAATTGAAAAGCAGTACAAATAGACTTTGAAAAGGTTGAAAGTTGGCATGGTATCATCATTTTACCCACATAGCATCTGCTAAAAAGTTGAGAGGGTTACGATAAAAACTAGACGAACTTCGTGTACAAAATGGACAATCTCTTTCAAAGTATTAGGGCTTCGGACGAAAACTCATCTATTACAAAGGGATTTCATTTATTTGCACTTATTTGAAATCCAGAATTTTTGTGTGTTCAGAATGCACCATTCAAAGCCACATAAACAATTTTCAACCCTTTCTGACTTCATTTAACCTTATAAAGACATTTAAGTGATTTTCTAGCCATTTAATGACCATAATTCAAATTTGAACTACATCTACATGCAACGGCTAACCATAACGGGTTGAAACATCATATTTTTGTGTACTTGTGTGCGAGTTAAAAAACTTCAGACCATGTAAATAAAGATCTAGCAAGACAACCGACCCCCACAGGATTGGCACTCTATTACGCGCCTCGAGATTTGGAAGGTGAATGGCGGGGTTTATTAATCATACATGATTCTGTATTGGAGACCATCAGCTCTTATATTCACACACGGATTCTAATGCGGCAATCGTGTGTAATTAAAACTACAATCATCGTAAATTCCGGTGATATGCGTGTGTACTATTCCCGTTGATCTAGATTCCGGCCGCCAATAAATACTACCTTGCTCACGTCGTCCTCCTGTATTCTCATCTACATCCTCCCCTCACTCGCCCCCCCCCCTCTCTCATAGCTCTGCCATGGCGTCGCCGAACTGCCCACACGCCGACGAGGAGTTGCCGCCCCCGAGGATGCTCATTCGATGAGCAGCGACGAGGAGGACCCCTACGCGCCGCTGGACGAGGTTGCACCGGACCCCCCAACTTTGGATTGGTTTTGGGGCCAGTACAATCTTTGTTTGTGGAAGTCACTATCGCTGCCTGAGAAAGCCAGGCAAGTGGCATTCAAGTAGGAGATGGTGGAGCAGAAAGCCAGGCACCAGGCGGCCTATGATGCCCGTGATGCCGCTTGGAAAAAGGAGAAGGTGGAGCTTTGGGGGGCGTCGTCGTGTGGAGGAGGTGTACGAAGACGGGTACTTCCCGAGGAAGGCCAAAGGCGCTAGGCGCCTCATCGCTGCGTGGAGGTGGGCTGATAAGCTCCGGCTGCCACTGACGAGGAGCTCCGGTGGGCGCCCAACAAAATGGCAAGATCGTCTGCGCTCGTCCGCCAGCAAGAGGCAGATCAGTACATCAAGCGTTGCGAGGCGGAGGAGGCGGAGTACTGCCTCCGCGCTGGGATGACACCGCGCATCAGGAGTGATTATTAGTTTTAGTATTGTTCAATTTCAATTTTATGAATTGTACCTAGTAGTTAAGTATTAGCAAGTATATGTGATGATATTATATATATTCTGTGACGAACTAATGAACAATTACTATATATATATATATTATGAATTCCATTTTCTATCTGTTTTTGTATACTAATTTGAATCTAGCTGTTATCATCCACATATATAGAATGGAAAGCGTATATATACACTTTGAAATAGAACATATAAGTACAGAAAACAGAGTACACACATTGAAACAGAGCAATTAACAGTGCAATACTATGATTGCTGTTAATACATAGTTATCCACGTCGAAACGACTCAACAAAATAAAATGCGTCCATGAAACCATGACCAGCAGCCCTTGCCTACGGTAGCTCTTGGTTCCGCCTGAACTTGTGCAGGCGTTCGTCCAAGTGGTCAACATGCTCGCGGTACATCTGGACCACGATCCTGAGCTCAAAGTTGGCTATTTCATCAGAGATCACCAGCTCGAGGATGCGATGGCCATGTTCCTCTACTGCGCCCAGGTGGATACCTGGGCCAAGGAGGCGGTCGAGCCTACAGACCAGCGCATTAGCATCCAGCGGGCCGCGGACAAGGCAAACGGGCCACCCATGCGAACGGCGTGGCGGGCTGATATCTCCTACGCAACTTTATTCTTGTAGACACGTGTTGGCCTGCACGCGCAGAGTTTTGTAGGACAGTAGTAATTTTCCCTCAAGTGGATGACCTAAGGTTTATCAATCCGTAGGAGGTGTAGGATGAAGATAATCTCTCTCAAACAACCCTGCAACCAAATAATAAAAAGTCTCTTGTGTCCCCAACACACCAAATGCAATGGTAAATTGTATAGGTGCACTAGTTCGGCGAAGATATGGTTATACAAGTGTAGTATGGATAGTAGATATTGATTTTTGTAATAGTAACAATAAAAAACACAAGGTAGCAAGTTACAAAAGTGAGCACAAACGGTATTGCAATGCTTGAAAACAAGGCCTAGGGTCCATACTTATGCTAGTGCAATCTCTCAACAATACTAATATAATTGGATCATATAACCACCCCTCAAAGAACGATGAAGAATTACTCTAAAGTTCCTATCTAGCGGAGAACATAAGAATACATTTTTTATAGGGTACGAAACCACCTCAAAGCTATTCTTTCTGTTCGATCTATTCAGGAGTTCGTACTAAAATAACACAAAGCTATTATTTTCGTTCGATCTATCCTAGAGTTCGTACTAAAATAACACAAGGTATTCTTTCCGATTGACCTATCAAGAGTTTGTACTAAATTAACACAAGTTATTCTTTCCGATCGATCTATCAAGAGTTCGTACTAGAATAATCACAAAAATGAATTCATATTCATAATTCTCAATCCAAGACAAAGAACTTCAAAGAGTGCCCCAAGATTTCTACCGGAGAAACGAAGACAAGAATGTGCATCAACCCCTATGCATAGATTACCCCAATGTCACCTCGGGAATCCGTGAGTTGAGTGCCAAAACATATATCAAGTGAATCAATACGATACCCCATTGTCACCACGAGTATTCAGTTGCAAGACATATATCAAGTGTTACCAAATCCATAAAAGTATTCAATTCAAAGAAATCTCAAAGGGAAAACTCAATTCATCACAACAATATAGAGAGGGGAAAACATCAAATGATCCGACTATATTAACAAAGCCCGTGATACATCAAGATTCTGCATCTCAAGAACACGAGAGAGAGAGAGAGAGAGAGAGATTTAACAGATAGCTACTGGTACAAACCCTCAACCCTAAGGGTGGACTACTCCCTCCTCACCATGGTGGCCGCCGGGATGATGAAGATGGGCACTGGTGATGATTTCCCTCTCCAGCAGAGTGCCAGAAAGGGTCTAGATTGGTTTTTGGTGGCTACAGAGGCCTGCGGCGGCGGAACTTCTGATCTAGGTCTTGCACAATGGGTTTTGGAATATTTGTGAACTTATAGAGTAAAGAGGCGGTGCGGGAGGCCATCGAGGTGGGGACAACCCACCTGGGCGCGCCAGGGGGGCCTGGCACGCCCTGGTGGGTTGTGCCCCCCTCGGGGCACCCCCCAGGTGCAGATCTGGCCCATTGGGTGTCTTCTGGCCCATAAAAAATCTCCAAAAAGTTTCACGGTATTTGGACTCCGTTTGATACCGATTTCCTGTGAGGTAAAAACATGCAGAAAACAGCAACTGTCACTTGGCACTATGTCAATAGGTTAGTACCGAAAAATGATATAAAGTGACTATAAAATGATTGTAAAACATCGAAGAATGATAATATAACAACATGGAGCAATGAAAAATTATAGATATGTTGGAGGCGTATCAGCTTCCCCAAGCTTAATTCATGCTCGTCCTTGAGTAGGTAAATGATAAAAACAGAATTTTTGATGTGGAATGCTGTCTAACATGTCATATCATATTCTTTTCTTTATAGCATGGATATTTGGACTTTCATATTGTTCAAAGCAATAGTCTAGTTTTGACATGAGATTTAAATACTCAAACATATCAACAGCAACCATGTCTTTCAAAATATCAAATTGCTAAAGAACATTGTCCCAACAAAATCATATAGTCTTGTCATGCTATATCTTCCCATCTCAAATTATAAATCATATACTACCCCTGTGTCAGCCAAGCAATTGGTTCATTGAAAGCACAAGTGCTCCCTGGGTGATTTTGGTAATTAATGTCAACATATCTCTTGTTGGACTAATGTTTTCATCAAGTATATTTTAGACAAGTTCAACAAATGGAGTGGCATGGACTAGAGGATGTGGAACCCCTTCAAGATGATAAGGACAAAAGGATTGGCTCAAGCTCAAAGTTCAGGACTCTACATTTTCTATTTCAGTGATCCAAGATCACATTGAGTCCATAGGAAAGCCAATACTACTAAAAGGGGATGAGGTGTTGCTTAATGGCTTGCTTGCTCAAAGTGCTTAGTGATATACTCCAAAACCCTCAACCACTTTCTCACATGAACATATGTCCCAAACCAAAAGTCAAACTCAG
>LR738715.1:418465328-418518134 GCA_902687465.1 Secale cereale
AAAGTTTTATCAGGCGCCACCGAGTTCATTTGACATAGACACTGCCACTAAACCCTAATCACTTCGGTCTCACCGAAAGGGATCTCGTCTCACCGAGATGGGATTGCAAACTCTCTGTTGCCTGTTGCAATATTTTTGGTCTAACCGAGATGTGCGATCGGTCCCACCTAGTTTGCAATGCAAACTCTCTGTTGCCTCTTCGTAACGTTTTGGTCCCATAGAAACGAGCGAATCGGTCCCATCGAGTTTGCCTCACCAACTCTCTGTAAGCTCATTACCAAAATCGGTCTGACCGAGTTTCTGTAATCGGTCTCACCGAGATTACATTGTGCCCTAACCCTAATGAAATCGGTCCTACCGAGTTGATCATATCGGTCCCACCAAAATGCCTAACGGTCACATTATGAACTAAATCGGTGTGACCGACTTCTATGAATCGGTCCCACCGAGTTTGGTAAATTGTGTGTAATGGTTAGATTTTGTGTCGAGGCTATATATACCCCTCCACACACTCTTCACTCGTGGAGAGATCCATTAGAACATTCCTACACTTCCATCATACATGTTCTGAGAGAGAACCACCTAGTCAAGTGTTGAGATCAAGATATTCCATTCCTACCATATGAATCTTGTTCTCTAGCCTTCCCCAAGTTGGTTTCCACTCAAATCATTCTTCCACCATATCCAAATCTGTGAGGAGCTGTTTGAATGTTGGGGAGACTATCATTTGAAGCATTTTAGCAAGGAGTTCATCATCATCAACACACCGTCTATTACATTTTGGAGAGTGGTGTCTCCTAGATTGGTTAGGTGTCACTTGGGAGCCTCCGACAAGATTGTGGAGTTGAACCAAGGAGTTTGTAAGGGAAAGGAGATCGCCTACTTTGTGAAGATCTACCCTAGTGAGGCAAGTCCTTCATGGGCGATGGCCATGGTGGGATAGACAAGGTTGCTTCTTGATGGATCCTTCGTGGGTGGAGCCCTCCGTGGACTCGCGCAACCGTTACCCTTCGTGGGTTGAAGTCTCCATTAACTTGGATGTACGATAGCACTACCTATCGGAACCAAGACAAAAACATCCTTGTCTTCACTTGCGTTTGCTCCCTCCAAACTCCTCCCTTTACCTTCATATGCAATTGCTTTACATTCCGCTGTTATACTCTTAGAATTGCATGTGTAGGTTGATTACTTGACTTGTGGTAAGTTGCTAAAATCTGTCAAGAACTAAAATTGGGAAAAGGCTAGATTTTGCTTTAGTCAAGTTGTCAAAGTTGCATGATTTACTTCACAATACCTATATACTCTTGTTATGCATGCTTGTTGTGTATTGTGAAAGTTAAACATGTGCTAAATCTCCACTCCAACTTGAAGTATTTTAAAAGCAACCACTTTTCTGGCTAGAGTCTATTCACCCCCCTCTAGACACATACTCTTCTCGATCCTTTCAATTGGTATCCGAGCATTGGTCTCCATTGCTTCAATTTAATCACCATTGAAGGAGGATGGATGAGTCTATGTTGGGGAGTATTAGACGTAGAGTGCCTATGCTTGATGGAGAGTACTTTCATGAATGGAAAAATGAGATGCTTGAGGTCTTCAATGAATATCATTTGAACAAGTACATTGATAATCCTTGTATGCCCCCCATTGATGTTTCGAATCCTACTTTCAATGAGAAACTTGACATGGTTTGAAATCTTAGGACTGTTAATCTTATCACTAGAGGATTGCCTAGAAACTTGCTTGTATGTTTGCCAACTTTTAAATGTGCTTATACTATATGGAGATTTCTAGAGGAACGATTCCCAAAATATTCCTTGAAAAATCTGGATGAGATTCTCCTAAGTCTATTGCCTTAAATAAGATGAGTACTAGTGATCCTAAGTTTGGTGATTGTTTGTTTGAGCTTCGTGAACTCATGCATGCCAAAGGAGATGTTGGAATAATTAGCAATATCATTTCCGAAGTCATTAGAATTCATAGAGATGAACATTTTTACGGTCATACTTCTAATGAATCACTCTCTCTAGGTGTTGATCAATCACATGACGATGAGGAACATGGATACTACGATGAGGATGATCTTGATGAACAAATAAGACATTTTAGTCTTATGGCAAATCTTCATGGTTACACAACCGAAGGAAAGGAATGGGTGCTTGATAGTGGTTGCACGGATCACATGACTGGAGATAAGGACATGTTTGATGAGCTCACTAGAAATGATGGTCCACGAAAGTATGTTACCATTGGTGACAACTCTAAGGGCAAAGTTGTTGGCCTTGGTAAGGTGACCATATCCAACGATAGCTCAATTAAGAATGTCATGCTTGTAGAATCTCTCGGATATAATCTTCTCTCTGTGTCTAGAGTAGCTGATTTTGGTTTAAATGTGCTATTCACTCATGTTGATTGCCAAGTCTTTCCTAGAGATAGTCATAATATGGTCTTTACCGACATTCGTAGAGGTGACCCATACATTGTTGACTTCACTAAGAAAGCCCAACCTCGCACTTGCTTTATTGCTAAATCTTCTAAAGGTTGGTTGTGGCATAGAAGGTTAGGTCATGTCGGTAAGCAAAATCTTGATAAGCTAATTAAAGGTGATCATATGCTTGGTGTTAAAGATGTTATATTTGACAAGGATAGACTTTGTAGTGCTTGTCAAGCAGGAAAACAAGTTGGAGGAAGTCATCCCGTGAAGAGCATCATGACTACTAGAAGACCACTTGAGATCCTTCACATGGATCTTTTTGGTCCCAATGCTTACAAAAGTCTCGGTGGTAACTCTTTTGGATTAATCATTGTTGATGGTTTTTCAAGATTTACGTGGGTGTTCTTTCTTGATGATAAATCGCAGGTCCAAAGATCTTCAAAAACTTTGTTAGGAAGGCCCAAAATCAATTTTAAGTGAAGATCAAGAAGGTTCGCAGCGACAACGGAACGAAGTTCAAGAACGCAAATGTGGATACCTTTCTTGACAAAGAAGGGATTTCACATGAGTTCTCGGCCACGTACACGCCTCAACAAAATGGAGTTGTTGAGAGGAAGAACTGGACACTCATCGAAATGGCAAGAACGATGCTTGACAAATACAAGACGCCAAGACACTTTTGGGCGAATGCGGTTGAGACAGCTTGTCATGCAACAAATCGCTTGTATCTTCACAAGGTTCTTGGCAAGATGGCATACGAGCTTCTCACCAGTAACAAACCCAAGTTGGATACTTTTGAGTATTCGGCTCAAAGTGCTACATTCTAGATATGCATCGTCGTTCTAAATTTTCTCCTAAATCTAATGAAGGTTTCCTACTTGGTTATGGATCAAACTCTCACACTTACCGTGTCTACAACAATTTCACCCGAAAGGTTGAAGAGACGGTAGTTGTGAAGTTTGATGAATCTAACGGCTCACAAGTAGAGCAATTTCCAATTGATGTAGGAGATAAAGATCCTTCGGAAGCAATTCAAGACTTGTCTATTGGCAAGATCCGTCCAACGGAGGTGAAAGAGAGTATTTCGTCCGTCCATGTGGAAGCTCCTATCTCACGACAAGGTGAACCACAAGTTGACTTGGAGGCATCCACAATTGGGACAAGCCATGACAAAAGAAATGAGAATGTGCATCAAGATGAACTTCATCGACCTCCTTCTCCACCTCCACAAGGGGACAACAACACCAACAACAATGAAGAAGGACGGGAAGAAGAAGAAGATTAAGAGGATGTTCCACCCCGACCTAAGCAAAATCTTTCAAGATTTAGAGAAAGAATTGCTAGAGATCATCTCGTAGAGCAAATCTACAATGATATCCAAACCGGGAGAATCACTAGCTCTAAATCTCGTTTAGCTAACTTTTGTGAACATTAATCTTTCATATCTAACCTTGAACCTATGAAGGTTGAAGATTCTCTTGATGATCCGGATTGGGTGAACGCTATGCACGAAGAACTACACAACTTTGAGAGAAATAAAGTGTGGAAATTTGTCGAAAAGCCTGACAACAACCACAACATCATTGGTTCCAAATGGCTGTTTCACAACAAGCAAGACGAAGATGGTCAAGTTGTCCGCAACAAAGCACATCTCGTCGCCCAAGGCTACACAAAAGTCGAAGGTATGGACTACGGTGAGACATACGCCCCAGTTGCTAGACTTGAATCCATTCGCATCTTACTTGCTTATGCTAATCACCATGATATCACCTTGTACCAAATGGACATTAAAAGTGCTTTTCTAAATGGTGAAATTAAGGAGGAAGTTTATGTTAAACAACCTCCCGGCTTTGTTAATCCCAAGAAACCCGATCATGTTTACCAACTTCATAGAGATCTTTATGGTCTTAAACAAGCTCCTAGAGCGTGGTATAAATGATTGACCAAGTTCCTAATTGAAAAAGGCTTTGAGATTGGAAAAATAGATTCCACTCTTTTTACTAAAAGGGTTAATGGTGAACTATTTGTGTGCCAAATTTATGTTGATGATATCATATTTGGTTCTACTAACCCCCATTTTAGTGAAAGGTTTGGAAAGCTAATGTCGAAAAAGTTTGAGATGTCTATGATGAGTGAACTCAAGTTCTTTCTTGGTTTGCAAATCAAGAAAACTAAGGAGGGTACCTTTTTTCTCAAACAAAGTATACCAAGGACTTGTTCAAGAAGTTCAACATGCAAGAATGCAAAGGTATGACTACAGCCGTGCCTACTAGTGGACATCTTGACTTGACTAAGGATGGTGAACTGGTTGATCAAAAGGTTTACCGCTCTATGATTGGTTCATTGTTATATTTATGTGCCTCCCATCCCGATATTATACCAAGTGTGTGCATGTGTGCACGATATCAAGCGGCTCCTAAATAATGTCATGTTAAGGCTGTGAAAAGGATAGTGAGATACTTAATTCATACACCAAAATTTGGCATTTGGTATCCTAAGAGGTCCTATTTTGATCTTGTTGGCTACTCTGATTCGGACTATGCCAGTGACAAGGTTGATAGAAAGTCCACTTCGGGTACTTGTCAATTTTTTGGTAGATCTCTTGTGTCTTGGTCCTCCAAGAAACAAAACTTGGTATCCTTATCCACCGCCGAAGCGGAATACATTGCCGCTGGTTCATGTTGTGCTCAATTGCTTTAGATGACCGAAACTCTTAAAGATTATGGGATCTATGTGAAACATGTTACATTGCTTTGCGACAATGAAAGTGCTATTAAGATTGCTCATAATCGTGTGCAGCATTCTCGAACTAAGCATATTGAAGTTCGCCATCATTTCATTTGAGATCATGTTGCTAAGGGTGATATCAATCTTAAACATGTTCGCACCGATAAGCAATTAGCAGATATATTTACTAAACCACTTGATGAGAAAGTGTTTTGTAGGTTGAGAGGTGAATTGAACATTATTGATGCCTCAAACTTGGAGTAGGAACTCCATTTGGATACATGCAAGGCATAAGCCTTTGACAATCCTTGACTTTTTTCTCTTATGATCATATGTATTGGATATATCTGTACCCTTGCATGCTATCTAACCCTTGTAGGAACTTGGATGAATCTAAATCCATGAGATTGCAACTCACTCATATCTTGAGCAATCTCTCTATCACCAAGTCTCTACACCGTGGTGGTTGAAGACAAGGAAGCATAAAACCCTTCAACATATCCTTTGACAATTTCTATATATCAAATTTCATTTGGTCTCAAGTTCTTATGATTGTCATTTTGGATACACAAGTGTTCTTCCTTGCAAGAGTAACTCATGTAGGTAGATGAACTCAAACTACAAGTGGTGCTCGCGATCCTTGATGAGCTACATCAACCTTGAGCAACCCACACAAGTTCAACTACATGATCAAGATCAACACCAACACCCAAGGTATGTTATTCCATCTTAGAGAAGCTTTACATCAAGTCATGGGTCAAAGCAGCTCAACAAGATATGGATACATCAAAGTGCTTAACCGAAAAATGGCAACCCCATTTTGAGCTTAAACGATGAGTATGACCTATGATCAAGTGTATTCACTTGACTCCTAAGTCAATATACTCTAACATAGGTGACTTTGTCGCCGACCAATTCTAGATGAATTTCTATAAGTGTTTCTTTGTGCTCTTGCATTTGTTCCTTGCATTTTGTTGCCCTTCTCTTAACAACAAAAACTTCATCTAGATTTTCTTTTCTCTGTTTTGTCTTGCATTTTATGCATCCAATTCTTTACAAATCTTTCAGTTAATTCCTTGCAAATCTTTGTGACATCCTATTTTCCTAGTGAGCTGAGATGGAGACTTGTTCTCTCTGTGTTGATCTCGGACACACCGATTTGCCTCTTTCGGTTGAACCGAACCATCTCGGTGCCAGCAAAGAAAACTACTCGGTGCTACCGATTTCAATACTGAGGAGACAATTTGTCATTTGCATCCTGCATATATGTTCCAACTCCACTCAATGATACTTGTCCTCTACCAGCATCACATTTTTAAACAGCTCTTCTTTGTGACTCAAGGACCAAACCTATTTTGACTCACACTTCAGAAGCTCCCTTCTTGGAAATTAATGTCAAAGGGGGAGAGAAGAGTTCACATCAAAGCTTAAGGGGGAGAGAGAGTTCAAAGCATAAGGGAGAGATTAAGGAGAAAGAGTTCACATCAAATCACATGCTCCAGATGCTTGGTGTTCAAGAGGAGAGAAGTTACATGTCTTTAAGAGGGGAAAGGCATGTCTATGTTATTGATCTGATATGTTTTGCTCTGATTCTGTTCCCTACTTTCTTCCATTATCCAATATAAGATTCAAGGGGAGAAAGACTGCTAGGGAAGTAAGTCTTTGAATTCATTGCATATCTTTTACCTTTGGGAACATGTCTATATTCAAGAGTACCTAGTACTCACTCTCTACATGTTATCCCAATCTTGGTACTTTTGTGAGTCTTTTATTGCTCTGTCTAGTAGATGTACCTGTGTTATCTAACCTTGTTTACTCAGGTTCATCCCTTCATAAGCCAGCTCAAGATCATAAGGTAAGTATATGCATCACACTCATGAGCATGAAGATTTCTTGCTAATGTACATATTGTTTGCAAGAAGGAATCATGAACATGAGGATACACTTCATATATCCATATCATTTGCTCTGATGCATATAGCCAAGATACATGTAACTCATTGCTTGCTTTGTCATGTCTATGCTTTCACATGTTCTTACATTCCATATTTACATGATTGCATACATGTAGGGGGAGCCTATGCATGTTACATGTCCTTCCAAAGCTTTACTTGCTATTATTCGTATCTTTATCTAAATCTTTGATGTATGTTGTCATCAATTACCAAAAATGGGGAGATTGAAAGCACAAGTGCTCCCTGGGTGATTTTGGTAATTAATGTCAACATATCTCTTGTTGGACTAATGTTTTCATCTAGTATATTTCAGACAAGTTCAACAGATGGAGTGGCATGGACTATAGGATGTGGAACCCCTTCAAGATGATAAGGACAAAAGGATTGCCTCAAGCACAAAGCTCAGGACTCTACATTTTCTATTTTAGTGATCCGAGATCACATTGAGTCCATAGGAAAGCCAATACTATTAAAAGGGGATGAGGTGTTGCTTAATGGCTTGCTGGCTCAAAGTGCTTAGTGATATGCTCCAAAACCCTCAACCACTTTCTCACATCCACATATGTCCGAAAGAAAAATTCAAACTCGGCCCCACCGAAAAGTTATATCCGGCGCCACCTAGTTCATTTGACATAGCCACTGCCACTAAACCCTAATAACTTAGGTCTCACCGAGATGGGATTGCAAATTCTCTGGTGCGTGTTGCAATATTTTGGGTCTAACCGAGATGTGCGATCAGTCCCACCGAGTTCGCAATGCAAACTCTTTGTTGCCTCTTCGTAACGTTTTGGTCGCACCGAAACGAGCGAATCGGTCCCACCGAGTTTGCCTGACCAACTCTCTATAAGTTCATTACCAAAATCGGTATCCCCGAGTTTGTGTAATCGGTCTCACCGAGATTACATTATGCCCTAACCCTAATGAAATCGGTCCTACCGAGTTGATCATATCGGTCCCACCAAAATGCCTAACGGTAACATTATGAACTAAATCTGTCTGACCGAGTTCTATGAATCGGTCCCTCCGAGTTTGGTAAATTGTGTGTAACGGTTAGATTTTGTGTGGAGGCTATATATACCCCTCCACCCACTCTTCACTCGTCGAGAGAGCCATTAGAACATACTGTCGGTGTACTAAGGTAGGGGTACCTCAGTACCCCAACTTGTGCACGGGCAGTTGCAGCTTCCCGCGGCAGGGTTTACTCCGTGCTCGCCGGAGACCTTCCTGCTCCCTATTAAACCATTCAAAAACAAAGTATACAAGACATAAGACCGAGACCCCGGCAAGAGGAGCTTGCCGGGAAGGCCGTACCAGGCTCAAGACTGCCCCACTAACACAAGACCCTGGCAAGAGGAGCTTGCCAGGAAGATTAGAAGACACGCCTCGGCGCTATATGCGCCCCGGCAAGGGCCCGGGGAGCGGCAAGCTCTCGGGACCGGCAAGATCAAGGCCCCGGCAAGGTGCTTGCCGGGAAGGCTGTGCTGTGTGCCCGCGCTCCAGCTCATCGGCCCACGCGTCGCCCTGGGGCCTATCCAGGGACGCGTGGCGGATGGCTGTGCAGCCTAGGGTACACGGTGGCACTCCACGGTGATGGATCCATCGCCGTGGCAGACGGAGACGCCTGGGCGGGAGCTTTTGGGGTCGACGGCGACGGGCATTAAATGCCCTTGTCCCCCACTGTCAAAGTAGGTATAGACCACTGTTCCGCACTGTAGATCCACTGTCCCCGCACTATTACAACTACCACCTCTTTTACGTTTTTACACCTTTCTCCTACGTTGACACCTGTCGGTGACCCCTTGCACTATAAAAGGAGGCCCATGCACAACGTGGAGGGGGTTCGGAACCTAGATCACTCTCACGCTCGGTGTAGCTGCTTCTTCAAGCTCCCGAGCACCCAAACTCAATACATAACTAAGCAGGAGTAGGGTTTTACGCGTCTACCGCGGCCCGAACCTGGGTAAAACTGCCCGCGTGCTCGCTACGATCTGCTCTTTGTGCTCCCTCCGCCCTCGTACCGCACAGACAAGGGGCTCCGGTCCCATAGGTGTTCGTGGCGGACAGTTTCCCCCGACATCTTTGGCGCGCCAGGTAGGGGGCGTCGAGGTTGTGCGAACCTGATCCGGCGTTCGCGCGGGCGCATTCTTCATCAACCTCTCCGAATTCATCAACTTCATCAGCGACAACTCCATGGCCCCGAAGAAGAAGGCTTCGGAGGTCGGAGGCCCGTCTGCGTCTCACCCGCCGCCACCAGAGCCAACGGTGGGCGGGGGGGAAGCCGTCGGAAGGGTGGCTGCCGGTGAGGACACTCACGGCGCCACCAGATCCAAGAACAGGACGGACGACCGAACCTCGGTCTCCGTGGACGCGCCGCGTCCATCTCAGCACACGACGACCCAGCAGCGCCATACCACGGGAGGTGGTATCCGCTTGCTGGGGCAAGGCCAAACCGGAGGCTCGCGGGACGCCCCGGACCCCGTCCGGGCACAAGCAAAGCGAAGGCGCCGGCGCGGGACCCCGCTCCTTCTAACGTTGTTAGGAGTCCGAGCGTATCCCGCTCCTCGCACCGCTCGCCCGCGTTCCCCTCCACTCCAGCAGAAGCGCTCGCAAGGGCACAGCTGCTCCTCGACTTCCCTCCAGCGGCCGACAAGGCCGAAGAATGGAGGGCCACCATACGGAGCCTGATAGACTTCGCCAACAATGATTCTCCACAGCAGCCGTCGACCTCACGGCCGCGGCAAGCTGAGAAGACGAAGCCTGACGGCGACAAGACTGCCGGGGGTGCGACAAGCGTGCACTCCCCGCCGCAGAAGCAAAAGACGCCGCCCCGCCGGAACAACGCCGACGACGGCTCCACGGCCTCGTCGGACCCGCGGGCTCGTCGGGACCAGCGCCAAGTCCTCGACGACCGGCGAGAAGAAGACGCTCGGACCACAATCGAGCGCCGCCGAGAAGCTCGGCGGCAATCAGACAAGAGATCTGGGAACACTGTCGACGCGCACGCGCCCGGTGAGCCAGGCGACTTGCCGTACGCGGTAGGCTGCCCTGCGTTCACTCGCGAGCTGCGGCGCGTCCAGTGGCCCAGCATGAAGAATTTTAAACCCGACGTACCGGAGAAGTACGACGGCAAGACGCACCCCTCGGAATTCCTCAGCGTCTATACCATCGCAGTGCAAGCTGCCGGGGGGCGCGACGAGAAGATCTTGGCGAACTACTTCCCGCTCGTGCTAAAGCCGAACGTCCGTTCGTGGCTCATGCACTTGCCGGAAGGTTCCATCTCTTCTTGGGCCGACCTTTGCCACCAGTTTGTTGGCGCCTTCACCGGCGGCCACAAACCCCACGGCCAGGAGAGCGATCTCCACATCTTGGCCCAGAAGGAAGGCGAGACCCTGCGCAAGTACATCCAACGCTTCAGCCGTGTGCAGCACAACATCCCTGATGTCCACCCTGCCGCGGTTATCAGCGCGTTCCATCAGAACGTGCGTAACCGCCGCATGCGTGAGGAAATGGCGATGACGAAGATTCGGGATGTCAGCGAGCTCTATGCTCTTGCTGACAAGTGCGCACGCGCAGAAGAGGGGAGGAGACTCCCCGGGGAGGATGCTGGCGCAGGAGGAAGTGACAGCGACGACGCCGCCCCGGCAAAGAAGAGCCGGCGGCGGAACAACAGAAGGAAGGGCAAGAAGGAGGTGCTTGCCGTCGAGAAGTCCGGCAATGAGGCCCCCGCCAAGCAAGCGCAGGCTGGCGGCTCCGGCAAGGAGCCTGCCCCTGCAGCGGCGGCCGACAAGCCGGGTAGCTCCGACAAGCAATACTGTAAGATCCACCGCACCAAGGGTCACGACCTCTCCAACTGCAAGCGCGTCGAATATCTCGTCGAGCAGCAGAAAGCTGAGTACGAGAGGCGCGACAAGGAGAAGGCCCAAGGTGGCGGGGAGGAGACAAGCAAGAAGCGGCCGTTCAACGGCCGGGGAGGGCGCCGCGGCAAAGCCAAGCAGCGGCAAGGAGATCGACCTCCCCGGGGCCGCGACAAGGACGAAGAGGACGACGATGAAGACATGGAGGACGAGGAGAACAGCGAGCAGGAGTTCCAGAAGGCCACGGAGGTCCTATGCGTCGACGGTGGCGCCTCCCTGCACACCTCCCACCGCCAACTAAAGCAGTGGGTGCGTGAGGTAAACGCAGCGGAGCCGCCCGTGGAGTCGCGCAGGCTCCTCAAATGGTCCAGCACGCCCATCGTTTTTGACCTTGAGGATCACCCTGACCGCACCACAGCGGTCGGGTGCTTGCCGATGCTGGTTTCTCCCACCATCCGCAACCTCAAGGTCACCAAAATGTTGGTTGACGGCGGGGCCGGGCTGAACTTGATCTCCTCTGCTGTGATCAAGAAACTCCAGATTCCAGATGGCGAGCTCGAAGTGACCGGTTCATTCCAAGGAATCAACCCGGGAAGGAGCAAGCCCAAGGGAAAAATTACTCTGCCGGTGACCTTTGGCGGGGAGCTCAACTTCAGGACTGAGCGTATCACCTTCGACGTCGCCGATATTCCATTGCCCTACAATGGAATACTTGGCCGTCCCGCCCTCGCCAAGTTCATGGCAGCTTCCCATTATGCCTACAACGTACTGAAGGTGCCGGGGCCGATAAGCGTCATCACTGTCCACGGCGACAAGAAGGATGCGCTTGTCTGCGCCGACAAGATCTACCGGGATGCGGCAGCTACGGCCGAGAAGGATACTCTTGCCGCTGAAGCTCCCGGGGGGAAGAAGACGAAGACCAAGTCCGGCAAGTGCTCTGGGACCCACTCCGGCAACCGCACCTCTTCGGAGTGCTGCGCTGCCATCGAGGACGTTCCATCGAGCTCCACCGGCAAGAGTAAGAAAGGAATGGCTGCTCCTCCGGCAACCAAGAAAGTGTCCGCAAAGGAGGACGGCACTGGTGGTACCTTCACCATCAGTGCCACCCTTGACAGCAAATAGGAAAGCACGCTCGTTGCCTTCCTGCGGGCGAATGTCGATGTGTTTGCCTGGCAACCATCTGACATCCTCGGTGTTCCCAGGAAGGTGATTGAGCACAAGCTTGCTGTCTGTCCTCATGCGCGGCCCATCAAGCAGAAAGTAAGGAAGCAAGCCGTGGAGCGCCAAGAGTTCATCAACGACGAAATCAAGAAGCTAGAGGCAGCAGGCCTAGTTAGAGGTGTGATCCATCCGACGTGGTTGGCAAATCCAGTCGTCGTGCGCAAGGCCAATGGGAAGTGGAGACTGTGTATAGACTTCACCGATGTGAATAAAGCATGTCCCAAAGATCCATTCCCCTTGCCGCGCATTGACCAGATCGTTGACTCCACTGCCGGATGTGAGCTACTCTGTTTTCTTGATGCATACTCAGGCTATCATCAGATTTTCATGGCCAAGGAAGATGAAGAGAAGACTGCATTTATCACTCCATGCGGCACTTATTGCTTTATTCGCATGCCATTTGGATTGAAGAATGCAGGCTCAACCTTTGCAAGGGTAGTGTACACTGCTTTTGAGCCACAGATCCACAGGAATGTAGAAGCTTACATGGATGACATCGTGGTGAAGAGCAAGAGCAAGGAAACCCTGATTCAAGACTTGGAAGAAACGTTTCAGAACCTGCGCAGAATACAGCTCAAGTTGAACCCCGAGAAGTGCGTCTTTGGAGTCCCTTCCGGCAAGCTTCTCGGGTTCTTTGTATCACAGAGGGGGATTGAAGCCAACCCCGACAAGATTAAAGCCATTGAGCAGATAGAGGCCCCAAAGCGCGTCAAGGATGTCAGGAGGCTTGCAGGTTGTGTGGCTGCCCTCAGTAGGTTCATTTCAAAGTCTGCAGAACGCGCCCTACCTTTCTTCAAAATCTTGAAGAAGGCAGGTCCCATGAAGTGGACTCCGGAAGCGGAGGCGGCGCTGCAGGATTTGAAACGGTACCTGTCCTCCACTCCTATACTTGTCGCACCTAGACCACAGGAAAAGTTGTTGCTATACCTAGCGGCAACCAACCAGGTGGTTAGTGCTGCGTTAGTAGCGGAGAGGGAGTCCGACGAGGAGTCGGCGCCACCGGCAAGCGAATCCAGCGACAAGCAGGGGGCTGTTCCGGCAAGCTCTGGCCCCGACAAGGATGACTCTGCGCAGGAACAGGGAGAGGTGCGGAAGAGGATGGTGCAGCGCCCAGTGTACTTTGTAAGTTCCCTTCTCCAGGGGGCTAGGTCAAGGTACTCTGGTGTGCAAAAATTGCTTTTCGGCCTCCTCATGGCCTCGAGAAAGCTGCGCCATTACTTCCAAGCCCATGAGATAACAGTGGTCACTCGCTTTCCGCTGAAGAGGATATTGCACAACCCAGAAGCAACAGGCAGGATCGTTGAGTGGGCACTGGAGCTGTCGAGCTTTGGACTCAAGTTTGAAAGTACTTCAACCATACAGAGCCGAGCTTTGGCAGAATTCATAGCTGAGTGGACCCCAACGCCAGATGAAGAAGTTCAAGAAATAAGCACACCCGTACAAGAAGCGACAAGTGAATGGGTAATGTATTTTGACGGTGCCTTCTCGCTGCAAGGCGCCGGTGCTGGCGTGGTACTCATCGCGCCCACCGGAGAGCACCTCAAATATGTTATCCAGATGCACTTTCCCAGGGAGCAAGCGACAAACAACACTGCAGAATATGAAGGCTTGCTTGCCGGCCTCAGGATTGCGGCCGAACTTGGGATCAGAAAGCTGATTGTGCGGGGCGATTCTCAGTTGGTGGTCCGACAAGTTAACAAGAGCTATCAGAGCCCTTTGATGGAAGCTTATGTCGATGAAGTGAGAAAGCTTGAAGAGCATTTTGAAGGTTTGCAGATGGAGCACGTCCCGAGAGCTCAAAATGAAATTGCAGACGGCCTTTCAAAGTGCGCTTCGATGAAGTTACCTGTGGAACCAGGGACCTTCTTGCTCAAGCTGACTCAACCATCCGTTACACCATCAATTGGGCAGTCCAAGAAGAGAAAGTTGGTCTCCGGCGACTACTTGCCGGCGGATCTTCCTGAAACCGCCGCCAAGGTCCCCAAGATCAACAACCAGAACGCTGAGGAACAGTTTGCTCCTGCAAGTCCTCGGGCTTGTACAGTTGAAGCAAGCGTTCCCGGCAAGCCTCGCCCCGGCGAGCTTGCCGGGGGACCATCAGCTCCGGCAGAACCAGAGGTCCTCGCCGTAGGAGCTGAGGTTCCCGCAGCGGCCCTCGAGCCTTTAGTCCTTGCCGTCGAGCCTCGGGCTCCGGCATGGGCGCAGCAAATCGTCCGTTTCCTTCAAACTGGAGAACTTCCCGACGACCCTCAAGAGATAGAGAAGATAACCAGGCAGTCAAGTATGTATCAGTTCGTGGATAACGAGCTGTACAGAAGAGGGCTCAATGGTGTCAGGTTGAAATGCATCTCCAGGGAAGATGGACAGAAGCTGTTGGCGGAAATACACGGAGGCATATGCGGCCACCACATCGGCGCAAGGGCACTTGCCGGGAAAGCTTTCCGGCAAGGGTTCTTTTGGCAAGAAGCCCTCCAAGATGCAACTACACTAGTAACCAAGTGTGAAGCGTGCCAGTTCCATGCGAAGCAGATTCATCAGCCAGCTCAAGCTCTCCAAACAATCCCTTTGTCCTGGCCCTTCTCGGTCTGGGGGCTCGATATCCTCGGCCCCTTTCCCCGAGCTGTCGGGGGCTTTGAGTACTTGTACGTTGCAATCGACAAGTTCACAAAGTGGCCAGAAGTGGAGCCGGTGAGAAAGGTGACAGCACAGTCAGCGGTCAGGTTATTCAGGTCGATTGTTTGCCGTTTCGGGATCCCTAACAGGATCATCACCGACAACGGTACGCAATTCACTAGTCGCACCTTCATGCAGTACGTCCAAGACCTTGGCGCCAAGGTCTGTTTCGCTTCTGTTGCTCACCCAAGGAGCAACGGCCAAGCGGAGAGGGCGAATGCTGAAGTGCTGCGCGGACTCAAGACGAGGACCTTTGACAGGCTGCGCAAGTGCGGAAGAAATTGGATAGAAGAGCTACCGGCGGCTCTTTGGTCAATCAGGACGACACCAAGTCGAGCCACCGGACAGACACCCTTTGCTCTAGTCTATGGAGCAGAGGCAGTTCTCCCCACGGAACTCGTATACGGATCTCCTCGAGTGCTCGCTTATGATGAGCTCGAGCAAGAGCAACTGCGGCAAGATGACGCAATGCTCCTCGAGGAGGGACGTCTCCAGGCTGCTGTACGAGCTGCTCGATACCAGCAAGCCTTGCGCCGCTACCATAGCCGCAAGGTCAAGGCCAGGAGTCTCGAGGAAGGCGACCTTGTTCTTTGGCGTGTTCAGTCCGCCAAGAATTCCAACAAGTTGACGCCAAAGTGGGAAGGCCCTTATCGGGTGAGACAAGTCACGAGGCCCGGCGCTGTCCGCCTCGAGACCGAAGAAGGCTTACCGGTGAGCAACTCCTGGAACATAGAGCATCTTCGCAAGTTTCACCCCTAAGGCGCGGTTGCCGTGATCCGCTCCGGCAACCACCTTTTGTACAAGCTTTGCCGCTGTTGCATGTAACCCTTTGTACAAAGCCGGGCGCAGACCCCGTGCATCAGTAAAGTTTTTGTGTTTTTCGCACCGATTGCCTTTTGCATGCTTTTCTTTGCTATTCGCATGTTCTGTTTGGCATTTGGTGCAACACTCAAGTATACGGTAAGCATTAGTACGCCGAAAGGCCATATGCTTGTTTCCCTCTCCCTTTTCTTTCCTCTTAAGCAGAAGGAACGTTCCTCGCGCACAAGTTTGCCGGGGTGAAGGAGGTGGAGGAGGAACCAAGTGCTGTTCAAGAAAGAGAAGTCTTACCGGAGAGCAAACAATATAAGCAAGCAACATATGAAAGATGAGTTGTTAGAATTTGACCAGTTCAAATTTTAAATTTTAGTTGTCTTCCTTGAACGATCACACTTTGTATGGAAAACCTGTGCGCGGAGGAACCTACCCGTAGCTTGCCGCACCCTTATCTTGTTTTCGAGTTCGCTCAACGATTTAAGTGAGCTGGGACAAGTGTCGCGCCCTTGCTTCGTTTCCGAGTACGCTCAGCAAGCTAAGTGCGTTGCGACTAGCTGCGGCAAGGTTGCTTGCCGGCGAGGACCTTGGCCAGCAGGCTGCTCGGAGTCCAGCACTCAGCGCTCGCGGCGAAGGCCCCTTGTCGGCAAGCTCCCCGGGAGCGTAGGGTGAAAAACATACAAAGTCAAGGATTAAGACAAGGAAGATAACATTGCACTGATTGATCAAAATGAGATAAATATCTTACAAAGGATAACTTGTCGCAATGGACTAATAAGTTCATGACATAATGTGCAGCAACAAAAAGATAAAGATAATGGAGCCCTAATCTACGCGGTCGCCCTCCTTCCTGTCGAGCCTAGCCACCTTGGCGATGATGTGGGCGACCTGCTCCTTCAGGGCCTCCGTGTCTGCATCAGCCGGCAAGCTGCGAAGAACGTTGGTGAGATTGAACCCCGGGTTGCGGTACACGATCTTCGTCAGCACCCGCTCTAGAGTTCCCGCGCAGAGCAGGCGCGACTCCTCGGCCAGCTGCGCGGGGATTCGGTTCCGGAGACCTGCCAGGGCCGGCGCGATCCCTCTGAAGAAGAGGCTGAGCTTGGCGCTGTGCGGGAGGTCCGGATCCGGCGAGTAGATGAGATGTTCAACCTTCAGCGCCAGCAGCTCCTGGTCAATGTTGGACGCAGAAGAAACCAAGTCTTCGGTCCATACCTCAATGGTCTGGCGGAAGAGCTCGGATGCCTTGTTGACGCTGTCCACCAAGGTCCGCTCCTTGCGGAGCTCCTCCTTCAGCTTGTTCTCCTGAGCCCGGGCAGCGTCGAGCGAATCCTTCAGAGTGGTGACCTTCAACTCCAAGTCCTCGATGGAGTCCTTGGCGGCCTTCAACTCGTCGCCCCTCTTGGAGAGACTCACCTGGAGCTCTGAATTTGTGTGAGCGTCCTTCTCGCGCTCCGTGATGGGCGCGGCAACCTTCTCGGCGCTCACCTTCAGCGCCTTCTCCAACTGTACAACCTTGGCGGTAAGCTCCTTCTTGGCGTCTTCCACGGCAACCGCGGCGGCTTTCGCCTCCTTCAACTCCCCGCCAAGGGCTGCCTCGCGAGCGGCAAGGTCCTCCTCATGGGAGTCGAGCTCGACCTTCCGCTGCGCGAGCTCTCCCTCTCGCCGGGACATCTCCACCCCGGCGAGCCGCTGCTGTTCTTCAGCTTCAGCCTTCTCGAGCACCCACTCCTGGTACTCGCCGGCGAGACGCTCGCGCTCCTCCGCCACCTCGCGGAGGGCCGCCTGGTTGGCGGCGCTGAGCTCCGCCGCGCGCTTCTCCATTTCCGCGGCGGCCTTGGCGGCAAGAGCCTCCCAGGAGGCGAGCTTCGCCTGCCTGGCCCGGTAAAGGGCCAGGAGCTGGTGGAGCAGCTTCTCCTCCTCGGGCCCCTCGCTCCCGCCGGGCGCCTCGACGATCTTCAGGCCCGCGGAGGCGAGGACTTCTCCGTCAAACGCCTCGCCCTCCGCGGGAGCTCGCGATGAAGACCCCCAAGGCATCTGGATGAAGACGCCGTTGGGGGCCTCAAGATAGTACCCCTGCTCCTTGTTGGCGGAGGGGCCGGTGGCCGGTGCAGCATCCGATGCTCCCGCCACCTCCGGGCCGGCGGTGCGGTCGCCGTCCCCCTCCCCGACCGCTGCGTCCGCAGCCGGAGCAGTCTCCTGCGCGGCCGGCTCGGCGGCCTCGGCCATCTCCTCGGTGGCAGGGACGTCACCGCCGCCGCCCTGCGCGCCCTCCTCCTCGAGGTTGATAACCTCCGTCTCCATGGGCTCGGGAGGAGGAAGATCTAAAAAGAAGAAGAAGAAAAAGAAGTTCAAGATTCAAGCAAATATCCAAAAAGAGGCAAAGCCAAGAAGACAAGCTACAGAACATACCTTGGCGGACGTCCTCGGCGGCGGGCTCCCTCTCCGGGGAGCTCGGCCTTGGCGGAGTGGCCACCCTCGCCGGGCTGCTCGCCCTTGGCGGGGTACTCTGCCTTGGCGGAGTACCCGCCCTTGGCGGAGCGCTCTCCCTTGCCGGAGAGTTCTGCCTTGGCGGGGACGGCGGGGCCTGCGGCTCCTCGACGACGGCCTCCGGGCGCTCTTCCCGCTGTGGCTCCACCTCTGCACAAAACAAGACAAGAAACATCAAGATATGAAGACAAGGCCAATCCTCAGGCGTACCCCTATAAGCGAAAGAGTAAACCCCAGACTTACGCTGGGGGCTGCGCTGCGGGCTGCGCTGGGGGCTGCTCCTCGGAGCAGCACTCGGGTCCGGCAGGCTCGGCTCCGGCACACCTCCTGTTGCCGCGGCGGCTGAGTCTTCCGCGGCCTCGACCGCGGGCGCCTTGGCCTTCTTCGCCGCGCGATGGGCCAGGGTCCTGAAAACAAAGCAATGAACAGAGTCAGCATCAATAAAAACCAAGACAAAAATCGAAAAGGCTTAAGGTCCTGGATCCTTACTCCTGGTCCTCCTCGTCGTCCTCGCTCAGGGCGGAGAAGTCGTACTCCACCGTGGGCGCGTCGGCGCGAGGAGCGGAAGACGAAGACTCCCTCGCGCGCTTGGTGTTCACCGGGGCTGGGGGCTGCGAAGACCCAGCCCCTGTGGTAGCCGGCGCCCGAGGAGCGGGCGGAGCCGCTGCTCCGCTCCGAGAAGACCCCTGCCGGCTCGGCGCCGGCCTGCGAGGCGCCTCCGTCGTGGTCCGCGCGCGGGCCGCCTCCGCTGTGGCTGGTACGCCGGTCGGCCTTGGCGCGGCTTGGCTCCCCCGGGGAGCTGCCCGGCGAGCTGGCTGTTGCCGGGGCGCCTGCGCCCTCTCCCCCGTCGCCGTCTTGCGGAGACGCTTCGGCGGGGACTGCCTTGGGCTTGCCGGGGGCGGGGAGCTCTCCGACGAGGAGAGGTCGTCGGCGTAGAGCTCCGTGGATCCGCCGGAGTCCTCGGCCTCCTCCTCCTCCTCTTCCCCGGCCGGCTCGCTGGGCCCAGCGCCCTGCGCTGCGGCCTCTTTTCCCTTACCGCCTCCGCTTCCTCCGGCGCCTCCGCTCCTCGCGGCGCCTCTGTTCCCTCCGGCGGCACCCTCCATTGCCGCGGCCTCGGCCACGATCCTGTGGATCCCGGAGTGCCTCAGCGAGGGGACCCCGGCGAGCGCGTCGGGAGGGAGCTGCAGCAATCTGCGGATCTCCGCCTCCTCCGCCTGGGTGGACGCATCCGCAACTTCCGCCTCTTCAGGCGTGTATCCAAAAATTCCTGCCGCCGCGGCTGCGGCGGCCTCTTCAGCCCGAGAAGCTATGTAGGCGATCTCCTGGTCGGTGGTATCCCGCGTGTGCTCCTTGAGGTCGTTCTTGTTCTTCGCCACCTCTGCGAGGTTGTCGTAGAAGTTGAGGACGTCGATAGGCTTGGGAGCGATCCACGTGCGGTCCACGCCGTGCGAGTCACACATGGGCATCATGGCAAGGATGCGGTCCCGGACGATGTTGTTGCAGAGCGGCACCACTTCCCGGGGAGGCCTGAACCACTCGGGGTGTGCCGGGTCGTACTTGAAGAGTTCCCGGACCATCCCCTTCAGCTCCAGCGTGGTGAAGTTGAAGTTGAGCTCGGGGCGCAGCCTCATTATGTCTACCGGGCCGCCGTACTCCCAGGCCGGCCTCTTCCGGTCTTGGAGAGGGGCGATGCGCCGGCGGAGGAAATCTGCGCCCACCTCTGCAACTGACAGCTTGGCCATCCGAAGACGAAGAATCCGGACGAGGGCGATGTCGAGTTTGATGTCGTCCGAGTCCAGCTCGCTCCAATCCCTGCCGCGCACGATGGGTGTTGTGCGCGACGCGGTGAAGGACTGCGGCGCATCTTCAACGATCCAGCACCACTCCGCGCGCCACTCCTCCCACTTGCCGCGGAGCTCCCCCGGCAAGTAGGATCCCTTCTTATTCAGACGGAAAACCCAAGAAATTCCTCCGGAGAGGGGGGCGTCGGCCTCTGCTCTAGGAGTGAAGAAGTGCCTAAAAAGCGCTACGTTTGGGTGTACTCCTATGAAGTTTTCGCACATGTGTGCGAAAACCGCCATGGTGAGGATGGCGTTGGGGGTGAAGTCAAGCAGATGGAGGCCGTATGTGTTCATAATGTCGCAGAAGAAGTTTGAGAAAGGAGGACAGAGACCACAATGAAAAAAGGCTGCGAAGAAGTAGTACCCGCCGGGATATTCGTCCTTGGCGGCGGCCGGATAGGCTCGTGTGCGGGGGTGCGCCTTGGTGTCCTTGGCCCAGAACAAGTAATACTTGTTCCAGAGCTCCCGCACGCCGAGCTTCGGCGGGAAGACGAGGTGTTTCTTCCGGTACGCGGCGAGCTTCGCCGCTTGCTCCGACTTCTCCCTCTTGGCCTTCTCCGCCTTCGCCTTGTCGGTCTTCGGGGCCATGGCGGACGCGGCGGAAGGAAGGAGGGGCGAAAGGTCCGACGACGCCGGAGATGCAGACGGCGGCGGCGGAGGTGTGGAGGCGGAGCGCAAGAAGAATCTCTGGAGGAAGGAGACGATGCAATGAAAGCGCAAGGAGGGGAACCGCGCCCGCTCCCTCTGCTTTTATGGGGGAGTGGGGGGCGTTTCGCCCTTTCCATTAAGAGATCGTGGGCACGTCCCATCCCACGACGCCGCGATCGACGCGTGCCGTTACGGTGGGGTGCGGCGGATACGGAAGTGGATTCGGCGCGCCGCGGGCCGCGGGTGCCCGTGCACTGTTTTGGGCCTGGCCCAACAGCGCTCGGCACCGTGTGTGGCCCAGGCCCGGGGGCTCCTGTCGGTGTACTAAGGTAGGGGTACCTCAGTACCCCAACTTGTGCACGGGCAGTTGCAGCTTCCCGCGGCAGGGTTTACTGCGTGCTCGCCGGAGACCTTCCTGCTCCCTATTAAACCATTCAAAAACAAAGTATACAAGACATAAGACCGAGACCCCGGCAAGAGGAGCTTGCCGGGAAGGCCGTACCAGGCTCAAGACTGCCCCACTAACACAAGACCCTGGCAAGAGGAGCTTGCCAGGAAGATTAGAAGACACGCCTCGGCGCTATATGCGCCCCGGCAAGGGCCCGGGGAGCGGCAAGCTCCCGGGCCCGGCAAGATCAAGGCCCCGGCAAGGTGCTTGCCGGGAAGGCTGCGCTGTGTGCCCGCGCTCCAGCTCATCGGCCCACGCGTCGCCCTGGGGCCTATCCAGGGACGCGTGGCGGATGGCTGTGCAGCCTGGGGTACACGGTGGCACTCCACGGTGATGGATCCATCGCCGTGGCAGACGGAGATGCCTGGGCGGGAGCTTTTGGGGTCGACGGCGACGGGCATTAAATGCCCTTGTCCCCCACTGTCAAAGTAGGTATAGACCACTGTTCCGCACTGTAGCTCCACTGTCCCCGCACTGTTACAACTACCACCTCTTTTACGTTTTTACCCCTTTCTCCTACGTTGACACCTGTCGGTGACCCCTTGCACTATAAAAGGAGGCCCATGCACAACGTGGAGGGGGTTCGGAACCTAGATCACTCTCACGCTCGGTGTAGCTGCTTCTTCAAGCTCCCGAGCACCCAAACTCAATACATAACTAAGCAGGAGTAGGGTTTTACGCGTCTACCGTGGCCCGAACCTGGGTAAAACTGCCCGCGTGCTCGCTACGATCTGCTCTTTGTGCTCCCTCCGCCCTCGTACCGCACAGACAAGGGGCTCCGGTCCCATAGGTGTTCGTGGCGGACAGTTTCCCCCGACACATACCTACACTTCCATCGTACATGTTCTGAGAGAGAACCACCTAGTCAAGTGTTGAGATCAAGATATTCCATTCCTACCATATGAATCTTGTTCTCTATCCTTCCCCAAGTTGCTTTCCACTCAAATAGTTCTTCCACCATATCCAAATCTGTGAGGAGCTGTTTGAGTGTTGGGGAGACTATCATTTGAAGCATTTGAGCAAGGAGTTCATCATCATCAACACATCAGCTATTACCTTTTGGAGAGTGGTGTCTCCTAGATTGGTTAGGTGTCACTTGGGAGCCTCTGACACGATTGTGTAGTTGAACCAAGGAGTTTGTAAGGTCAAGGAGATCGCCTACTTCGTGAAGATCTACCCTAGTGAGGCAAGTCCTTCGTGGGCGATGGCCATGGTGGGATAGACAAGGTTGCTTCTTCGTGGACCCTTCGTGGGTGGAGCCCTCCGTGGACTCGCGCAGCCGTTACCCTTCGTGGGTTGAAGTCTCCATCAACTTGGATGTACGATAGCACCACCTATCGGAACCAAGACAAAAACATCCTTGTCTTCACTTGCGCTTGCTCCCTCCAAACTCCTCCCTTTACCTTCATATGCAATTACGTTACATTCCGCTGCTATACTCTTAGAATTTCATGTGTAGGTATATTGCTTGACTTGTGGTAAGTTGCTAAAATCTGCCAAGAACTAAAATTGGGAAAAGGCTAGAATTTGCTTTAGTCAAGTGGTCAAAGTTGCATGCTTTACTTCACAATACCTATATACTCTTGTTATGCATGCTTGTTGTGTATTGTGAAAGTTAAACATGTGCTAAATCGCCACTCCAACTTCAAGTATTTTTAAAAGCTGCCACCTTTCTTGCTAGCGTCTATTCACCCCCCACTAGACACATACTCTTCTCGATCCTTTCATTCATACTTTTTAATGCGCTTCAGCATTTTCAACTCCCACGCAATACATGAGCGTAAGCCATGGATATAGCGATATAGGTGGAATAGAATGCGGTGGTAGTAGACAAAAGAAGGCAAGAAAGTCTCACATAGACTAGACAAACTAATGGACTATGGAGATGTCCATCAATCGATATTAATGTGAGGAGTAGGGATTGACATGCAACGGATGCACTAAGAACTATAAGTGTATGAAAGCTCAATATGAAACTAAGTGGGTATGCATCTAATCCTATAATGAAAATTCCCACTAGTAGGAGACTCTCCATATGAAAAACATGGTGCTACTTTGAAGCACAAGTGTGGTATTTGCATGCCCCTTCTCTTTTTTCTTTCGTTCATCATATTTTTCTCTTTTTTCTTCTTTTTTTCCTTTTTTTTCTTTTAGTCTGGAGTCTCATCCTGACTTTTGGGGGAATCATGGTCTCTGTCATCCTATCGTCATTGGGACATGCTCTAATAATTGATACTGATGATCATCACACTTCTATTTACTTATAACTCAAAAGAAATAAAAATTACAACTCGATACCTATAACATAGTATGACTCTATATGATGAAAAATGAATGTTCAATTCAATTATATGATGGAAGTGCATGGCAATATATCTAGGAATGGCTATGGAAATGCCATAATAGGTAGGTATGGTGGCTGTTCTGAGGAAGGTTTAATAAAGTTTATGCACTGGCGAAAATTGTGCGGTACAAGAGAGGCTAGCAATTATGAAAGGGTGACAGTGCGTATAATCCATGGACTCACATTAGTCATAAAGAACTCACATACTTATTGCAAAAGTTTATTAGCCCACGAAGAAAAGTAATACTACGCATGCTCCTAGAGGGGAGGTTGGTAGGAGTTAACCATCGCGTGCCCTCGACCTTCACAATGAAGGATAAATTGTGCTCCAACTTCCCGACATAACGAGAGACTATACGTGCATGCTTCGGGAATCACAAACCTTAACACTAATATTCTTACTAAAGTGTAATTACTCATTAACATGACTCACATATCACATCATCATGTCTCAAAACTATTACATGGAATCAAGTTTATTTTGTCCAATGATCTTCATGAAAGTTTTTATTATATTCTTCTTGGGTATCCATCACTTTGGAACTAATTTTTATGTGTTGCTTCTGATAAACTCAAACAAATATAAGTGAAGAACATGAGCATAATATTTCTTTCTCTCAAATTAATTTAAGTGAAGCAAGAGAGAATTTCTTCAAAAATACTAAAGCACACTGTGCTCAAAAAGATATTAGTGAAGCACTAGAGCAACGGTGCCAGAAAAGAGGTTTGTTGATGGGATGTGAATGCCGCTTACCCAGCTTCCCTGGCAACTATTTGGGGGCTCTATTTTATTTAAAAACTTTCAGATCTAAGTGTTTTATTAAAACATCAAGCAAACAAAATAAAATGACATTTTAAGAATAGCACATCTCATGTGAAGAAGCAAAAACTTAGGATCAACCAATACTACCCGATAATTGTGGAGGAAGAAAGGTGGGATGCCTACCGGGGCATCCCCAAGCTTAGATGCTTGAGACCTCTTGATATTTTATCTTGGGATGCCTTGGGCATCCCCAAGTTTGAGCTTTTGTGTCTCCTTAATTTTTCTCATATCACGGTTTTCCTAAATCTCAAAAGCTTCATCCACACAAAACTCAATAAGAACTCATGAGATAAGTTAGTATAAACCAATGCAAACCTTATCATTCTCTACTGTAGAAAATCACTAATATTATTATTCAACATTTCAAACTAAATGCCTCTGCTTGTTTAATACTCCTATCCTCAAATAGAATCATTAAACAAGCAAACATATGCAAATAATGCAAACATAACCGCAATCTGCCAAAATAGTACATTCTGTAAAGAGTGGAATTGTTCTCATACTTCCCCAGATCTAAACATTCTAAAAAATTACCCCGTTACATAAAACTTGTCCATGCTAACTTTGTAAAAATTTCAAGAATTTATCATGTTCTGACTATCAAGATGAATTCAGACAATGATAGAAAACTTTCTGTTTTCAAACAGCAACATATAGACTTGCAAAGTAAGCACGATAAAGGCTATCCTTGACACTTTTATTGAAATAAAAGATACAAAACATTCTTGTAAATAGCATAAAGCAATTCCTAACAAAATAAAATCAAACTCCAAGAAAAACACATATCATGTGACGAATGAAAATATAGCTCCAAGTGAGGTTACCGATAATGTTTGAGACGAAAGAGGGGATGCCTTCCCGGGCATCCCCAAGCTTAGTTGCTTGGGTATTCCTTGAATATTACCTTGGGAATACCCAAGCTTAGGGTTTTGTCACTCCTTGTTCTCTTCATATAGACATCTCACGCAAAACTTGAAAACTTCAATCACACAAAAGTTAACAAAATATCGTGAGATGGGTTAGTATTATAAAACAAATCATTCACTTTGGGTACCGTCAAAGACAAGATTCATAACTGTTCTCACACAGTTCTTACTGTAGTATATCATTTCTACAATTTATATTGATCAATATAAGCCATGGAAACTAGAAAACAAGCAAACTATGCATTGAAAACAGAATCTGTCAAAAACATAACAGTTTGTAATGATCTGAACATTCACCATATTTCTGCAACTCTAAAAATCTTTAAAAATATATGAATGACCACGTGGGAAATTTGTATATTAAACTTCTTCAAAAAGAATCAACTTAAAAGCACTCTTCTGTTAATAATTAGAATTTTTCTCATGAGAGCAAAAGTTTATATTTTTCAGCAAGATCAAATCTAGTAACACCCAACATGATCCTAAGGCTTTGCTTGGCACTTTATTGAAACAAAACATGTAAAACATGATTAATATAGTAGCATAATCATGTGAAAACACAAAAATAGTAGGGGTAAGTGTTGGGTTGTCTCCCAACAAGCACTTTTCTTTAATGCCTTTTAGCTAGGCATGATGATTTCAATGATGCTCACATAAAAGATAAAGAATGAAACACAAATAGAGCATCATGAAGAATATGACTAGCACATTTAAGTCTAACCCACTTCCTATGCATACGTATTTTGTGATCAAACAACTTTTGGGAGCAAGAATCAACTAGCATAGGAAGTCAAAACAAGCAAAACTTCATGATTTTTAACACATAGAGAGGAAACTGATATTATTGCAATACCTACAAGCATATATTTCTCTCTCATAGTAATTGTCAGTAGCATCATGAATGAATTCAGCAATATATCCATCACATAAATCATTATTTTCATGATGCATAAGCATAGAAATTTTGCTACTCCCCACACATGCAAATTTATTCTCATGAATAGTAGTGGGAGCAAACTCAACAAAATAACTATCATGAGATTGAAAAATAAAGTCATGGTGACAAGTTTCATGGTTATCATTATTCAATATAGCATACATGTCATCACCATAATCATCATAGATAGCAACTTTGTTATCATAGTCAATTGAAACATCCTCCAAAGTAGTGGATTCATCACTAAAAAGTCATGAACTTTCCAAATCCACTTTTATCAATAAAATCATCATAAATAGGATACCAATATAACAAATTTCCACATCAAATCTTGGGGGGGGGGGGCTAAAAATATCATCTTCATCAAACATAGCATCCCCAAGCTTATGGCTTTGCATATCGTTAGCATCATGGATATTTAAAGAATTCATACTAACAACATTGCAATCATGCTCATCATTTGTGCCGAACATTTTATAGCATTCTTATTCTATCAATTGAGCACAATTTTCTTTTCCATCATTTTCAAGAAAGATATTATAAAGATGATCAATAATATGATACAACCTCAATTCCATTTTTTCTTCTATAAACCAAACTAGTGATAAAATAAGACACTAAAAGATTCATGCAAGATCAAAATATATACCTTCAAACACTCATCTCCCCGGCAACGGCGCCAGAAAAGAGCTTGATATCTACTACACAACTTTATTCTTGTAGACACATGTTGGGCCTCGAAGCGCAGAGTTTTGTAGGACAATAGAAATTTTCCCTCAAGTGGATGACCTAAGGTTTATCA
Organism: Secale cereale; assembly: GCA_902687465.1. Taxonomy (NCBI): domain Eukaryota; kingdom Viridiplantae; phylum Streptophyta; class Magnoliopsida; order Poales; family Poaceae; genus Secale; species Secale cereale. The sequence continues at coordinate 418,492,262 of LR738715.1, forward strand.
ATCCGTATGAGGTGTAGGATGAAGATAGTCTCTCTCAAACAACCCTGCAACCAAATAATAATTAGTCTCTTGTGTCCCCAACACACCAAATACAATGGTAAATTGTATAGGTGCACTAGTTCGGCGAAGAGATGGTGATACGAGTGTAGTATGGATAGTAGATATTGATTTTTGTAATAGTAACAATAAAAAACACCAAGGTAGCAAGTAACAAAAGTGAGCACAAACGATATTGCAATGCTTGAAAACAAGGCCTAGGGTCTGTACGTTTGCTAGCCAATCTCTCAACAATACTAATATAATTAGATCATATAACAACCCTCAAAGTGCGATGAATAATTACTCCAAAGTTCCTATCTAGTGGAGAACATAAGAATAAATTTTTTGTAGGGTACGAAACCACCACAAAGCTATTCTTTCTGTTCGATCTATTCAAGAGTTCATACTACAATAACACAAAGATATTCTTTCTGTTCGATCTATCCTAGAGTTCTTACTAAAATAAAACAAGGTATTCATTCCGATCGATCTATCAAGAGTTCGTACTAAAATAACACAAGTTATTCTTTTCAATTGATCTAGCAAGAGTTCGTACTAGAATAATCACCAAAACGAATTCATATTCATAATACTCAATCCAAGACAAAGAACTTGAAATAGTGCCCCAAGATTTCTACCGGAGAAACAAACACAAGAACATGCATGTAATCCCAGGATGGAGTTATACCTCCTACGTGTCGAGGCACGACTTAAAGGCATAAATCCATCCTAGAATGATCTCAAGTTTGGTAATCTTTGCACAACTCATGTAAAAGAGGGGAGAGTAAACTGAAAATAGTTGGCTTACACTCGCCACGTCACAAAATTACAGTACAAGTCTCAAACATCATACATTAAGAACATCACAACCCTCTAAGGGCAAAAGCCAAATGTCAAAGTACCAAACTTAGATAAATAAACCACAGGCGGATCGAATCCTAGTAAGAGACTCCACTACTGATCGTCCGGGTAGCGCACGTAGTACCGACTACGCTCCTCGTCGTACTCCCAATCCAGCTCGGTGCCATCACCTGGATAGTTCACAGCTGGACCTGCATCTGGTGTGTGAAGTAACTGTGAGCCACAGAGGACTCAGCAATCCCGTCTCCGGGTAACAAGACTATCAAAGCCTTTGGGTGAGGATAAGGCTGAAGAAAGAATAAGTGTCTGCAGCAGCAACTAGCATCTAGCTTACGTAAGTGAGAGCGAGAAGAGAAGGCATCGGCGAGAAGTGATCACGAAGTGATCCTAGCTACAAATCCACAATCATAACCCCTCCGTGTTCAACTCCCGAATCCCTATTCGGAAATTGACAGTCACGGAACACACGCTGGTAGTGTATTAGTAACATTGTGTCAAGTTATCTACAACCGGAATTAACAAGCTCCCATCTGCCACATAACCGCGGGCACGGCTTTCGAAAGTTCAAACCCTGCAGGGGTGTTCCAACTTGACCCATTACAAGCCCACGATCCGCGGAGTCGCAACTCCAAAATGGGAAGACCCGAGTATCTTCGGAATCCCGTGCTCAAGATATACCGAGCTAAGGTAAGGCTAATCCAGCAAATCCTCCCGGCGTGTTGACACCCTGATAGTAGCCGCGCGTATCTAGGTCTCAGGACACGACCGGATGAGACATCCTACGGGTTTTTACCAGACCTCGAGTTTCCTTGAGGTGGCCCCGCAGTCCGCTCGTTTCGGACCAACACTCATGTGGAGCACTGGCCCGGGGTTGTTGATTAAGAAAGAGGGTTAATTACTCCCTATGCATGTTTAGTTTGTTATTAGGCAAATAGTACCAATGTTGGGATTTGCTGGAAAAGTCTTAGCACTTAGCGGTTTATCGAGGGGGTCCCATACACCCCAACCGTGTTAGGAACGCATAATCAAGGAACATAACACCGGTTTATACGGTTCCTAACGGCATGAGTGGAACAAAACACCAAGCAAAAGGCTTAGCCTTCCACCCTTGCCAATATATAGATGATTTCATTTTAAGCAATTATATAGTGTGATATAACCCAACCAAACTTCAACATGAAGCAATCATCTTCGATCTTCACCTGCAACTAGCAACGCTATAAGAAGGGCTGAGCGAAGCGTACTTAGCCAAGCAACGGTTTGCATAGGTAGGTTGGTTAAACATGGCAATTGGTTACAAGTAGGAGGCTGACAAGAAGATCATGGGCATCGAGGCAAAACTATAGATCGAGACTACAAGCAATAGGCAAAGATAGTAATGTTATCGGGGTTCGGTCATCTTGCCTGAAGAGAAGTCGTTCGGATCGTAAGAAGGGACCTAGTGCTCAACCTCGTTGGAAACCTCGTGCTCAACTTCGTACCCGGTCTCAGCTTCCGGCTCTAAACAAAACAATCACACCAAGCACCAATCAACAAGATGCAATGCGCACTCGAAAAACATGGATGCACTAAGGATGCACACGGAGCACAGAAAATATCACTCAAGCAAAACACCTCAAAACATGATAACAATCTGATATTAATAATCTACACAGAAAAACAACCAAGTTTGATATAAGATTCGCTGAAATCGGAGTTACGGGCTAAAAGTTATGCCCGAAACAAGATTTGAGCGAAAGCTGAAAATTACATCAACATAGCATCTTCGGAGCTCAAAATAATTGAGCTACAGCATTTAAATAACATGGCAAAGGACTTGAACACAAACTAGACATATAGTACAGCAACTATGTCCAAGGTGCACCCCCAACGGAGTCACGGATCAATAGCAATGATCTTGGACATATTGAACTTTACAATAAAATTCTGGCAGCAGAATTTTATTGAAACTTTAGAGAAAAAGATAAACATGCTACAGCCACTCAAATGGACATGTGAGGACATGGATGGAAAGACAACAATATATACTACAAGGAACAATCAAAATCCACCCCAAAACTATCATGCTTTGTCCTAGAACATCACACGAACATGGCATCGGAACGTTACAGATTTCAGACTTAGTGAAAAATCACTAAGTCCTAAAACAGCAATATCATCATAGCAACTAAAAGAGCAAGTTTAAGTCACCTCGAAACTAAACATGGCAAAGGGTAAGCGCCTCATCAAAGTGCACATGAAGTTGATCCCGAAACACACAAGCATGCTTCAAAGAGGTGAACACAACGATTGCAACGAGCTCAACAAGATGGCATTTCATAACAAGTGAAAACACATTACAGCCACAAGGCACTTCGCAACGATGATAACAAGGCAATAATAAATCTACCATGCAACCTATCACAAGCATCACGTAGTTCGTGGCAAGACGAACACGTGGACATGTCATTTGCATCGTTTGGACAAACGAGCTAAAAGATGTCACATGACAAAGGTGGCATGAAAATAACACATAACAGCAGTTTATATCATGATGCACTCTTGCAACAGCAAAACAAGCACCTAGATGATCTCTAACATGCATGACAACAAAAGGTAAAACGTAGAGCACATCTCCACGAACGTCTGGACATATTACACGCGCAAAACGGAGCATCACAGTAAAAGTTACAGCAGGTCAAACATAGCATTTCAGAACACTAAAACAGGGACTTAGTGAAAATTAGGGTTCAACCTTAGAACAGATCAGATCTGGAAAAACGGAGGTGGGGCGAGGCCCACGGGCGGAGGCGGCCCGTTGCGGAAGAAGAGGCCCGGCCTGGCGCTGGGCTGCGGGCGCTCCAGGCGGCTGGCGCGCGCGGTGTGGAGGAGCCTCGGCCCAGCCGAGTGAGGCGGCCCAGGCCCGCGGAGGCGAGGCGGGAGCCTGGCGGAGGGCGGCGCGCCGCGGGAGGCGAGCGGTGGCGCTGGGCCTCGCGGCTGCGGTCGGCCCAGCCGAGGAGGAAGGCGGGAGGCGGCGAAGTGGGGACCCGAGGGGGGCCGCGGTACGGGCCGGTCGACTGGGAGGCCCAGGGGGCGATGCGGCGGCGTACGGCCCGAGCGCGTCGGTGGCGAAGCTGGGCTCGGGCGAAGAGGCGAAGGGGAGGCCCGGAGGGAGGCGGATCGGGGAAGGTCCAGGCTTCGGCGGAGAAGTGGCCTCGAGGCCGAGGCGACGAAGGAGAGGCGCGGGCGTGCGTTGACCCGGCGCGCTCGAAGCTGGCGGTGGAGATCGAGGGACTGGCCCGAGAGGCTGGTTCCTCGGGATCCAGGAAGGATTTTCCTTGGATCTGAGGAAGAAGGAAAAAAAAGAGGGGAGAGAGGAGGAAGAAGAAGGGGATGCCCAAAATAGAGTAGGGGTCTATAAATAGCAGTTTTTCTAGGTTTAGGGGGATTTAGGGGCGTTAGGAGCCCTCCGATCGCGATCCGACGGATCCGATCGCGGGGGTTGATTTAAAAGGCCTAGAAGGAGATAAAAGAAAGCAGTAGGGGTGTTTCCGGGACACGAAGTGAAGGCACATCGGACCCACACGAACAACAGATGGGAAAGTCAACGGAGTCCAAACGAGACGAGATTTGAGAGGCGGGTTGCACAAAACAAAACAACAACACACAAAACAACCTCGCGGCACACCGGTAACGTTAAACGCCCGAACAACAAAGTAGGCCTACAGGACATCACGGACACGTGAGGGAGCTCCGGAACGCGAAACGGACAACGGGAAGGGACACGCGGAACCGGATGCAACCCACAACACAAATGCAATGCGAAGCACATGTCTACATGATAAGAATGAATGCCACACACTCACACAACAAAACGACGAAAGCCCGAAAGACAAAGAACCCGGAATGGAAATAGATGAAGCCGGAGATATATTATATACCCAAAAGGGAAAGTATTACATCCGGGGCATTACAAACTCTCCTCTACTACAAAGAGATCTCGTCCCGAGATCTAGGACTGGAAAAAGGAAGGGTACTCAGAACGAAGATGATCTTCTCGTTCCCAGGTAGCTTCTCGGTCTGTGTGATGTGACCACTTGACTTTCAGAAATTTGATGGACTTGTTGCGAGTCTTGCGTTCGGTTTCTTCGAGAATGGCAACTGGATGCTCTCGGTAGGAAAGGTCTTGTTGGAGATCAATCTCCTCAAACGGAATCATGCGCTCAGGTGCCTTGAAGCATTTGCGAAGCTGAGACACATGAAAGACATCATGAACATTTGCAAAGTTGGAAGGGAGCTCGAGCTGATAGGCTAGATCGCCTCTTTTGCCAAGAATCTTGAAAGGCCCGACGTATCTAGGAGCAAGTTTTCCTTTGATACCGAATCTTTGGGTTCCTTTCATCGGAGAAACTCGGAGATAGACATGATCACCGATGTCGAAAGCCAAATCACGATGCTTTCCGTCATAGTAGCTCTTCTGACGCGACTGAGCGGCCTTGAGATTCTCACGTATGACTTTGCACATTTTTTCGGCTTCTGAGATCAAGTCATTGCCAAGAAGTTGGCGTTCGCCTGTTTCAGACCAGTTGAGAGGGGTACGGCACTTTCTGCCATAGAGAATTTCAAACGGTGCTTTGCCTGCACTTGCTTGAAAGCTGTTGTTGTAAGAGAACTCGGCAAATGGAAGGCAGTCTTCCCATTTCATGCCAAAGGAGATGACACAGGCTCTGAGCATGTCTTCTAGAATCGGATTCACGCGCTCGACTTGACCACTTGTCTGAGGGTGAAAGGCAGTGCTGAACCTGATCTTAGTGCCCATGGGGGACTGAAAGGAGTCCCAGAACCTTGATGTGAACAAGCTGCCACGGTCTGAGGATATCACTTGAGGAATGCCATGTAGGGACACAATTCTGGAAGTGTACAGCTCTGCAAGTTGAGCTGCATTGATTGATTCTTTGACTGGAAGAAAGTGAGCGACTTTGGTGAGCTTGTCAATGACCACAAAGATAGCATCATTGCCTCGCTTGGATTTAGGAAAGCCAGTGACGAAGTCCATTTCAATGTGGTCGAACTTCCACTCGGGAATAGGAAGAGGTTGGAGAAGTCCGGCTGGACATTGATGTTCTGCTTTCACTCTTCTGCAAACATCACATTCATTCACGAATTGGGCAATTTCACTTTTCATGCGTGTCCACCAGTAAGATTGCTTGAGGTCTTAGTACATCTTGGAATTGCCAGGATGAATGGAAAGGAGAGAATCATGAGCTTCTTCCATTATGAGCTTCCTGAGATCACCTTTGGGAACAACGAGTCTGTCCTCGAAGAACAAGGTATCTCTCTCATCAACACGGAAGCACTTGTATTTTGGAGTGCCCTTTGCAATCCCATGTTTCACTTTCTTCACCATGGTATCACTGAGCTGGGCCTCACGGACTTGATCTTCCAAGGTAGGAGCAATTTGGAGATTTGCAAGAAAACCCTGCGGAACAACTTGGAGGTTGAGCTTCCTGAATGCTTCACAAAGCTCAGGCTGGTACGGCTTGATAAGGAGGCTGTTGCAATATGCCTTTCTGCTCAAAGCATCTGCAATCACATTCGCCTTGCCTGGAGTGTATTCAATGCTGGGGTTGTACTCTTGGATCATCTCAACCCAACGAGTCTGGCGGAGGTTCAGATGCGGCTGTGTGAAGATGTACTTCAAGCTCTTGTGATCAGTGAAGATGTCAACCTTTCTGCCCAACAACAGATGTCTCCACGTAATCAGAGCATGTACCACAGCTGCTAGCTCGAGATCATGTGTGGGATAGTTCTTCTCACTTGGCTTGAGCTGCCGAGAAGTATAAGCCACAATTCTCTTATCTTGCATAAGCACATCACCAAGACCTTGAAGAGAAGCATCACAGAACACTTCATAGGGCTTGGTTTCATCCGGAGGAGTCAGAACTGGAGCAGAGACAAGCTTCTCTTTGAGGGTTTTGAATGCCACTTCACACTCGGGAGACCAAAAGTATTTGACATTCTTCTGAAGCAGGTTGGAAAGAGGCTTGGCAATCTTGGAGAAGTTTTCAACAAATCTTCTGCAATAGCTGGCAAGACCCAGAAAATTGCGGAGCTGCTTGACGTTCTGAGGAGCTTCCCAGTTGACAATTGCTTCAACTTTCTCGGGATTAACCGCAATACCGTCAGCTGAGATGATGTGGCCCAGGTACAAAACCTTATCGAGCCAAAACTCGCACTTTGAGAACTTGGCATAGAATTTATGCTCTCGGAGTCGATCAAGAACCAGACGCAAGTGCTTTTCGTGATCTTCTTCATTCTTGGAAAACACCAGAATATCATCCAGATACACAAGCACGAACTCGCCAGTATAGGGGTTGAAGATGTAATGCATCATCCTTGAAAAGGTAGGAGGAGCATTGGCGAGACCGAAGGACATGACGGTATACTCGTATGAACCGTAGCTCGTTCTGAAGGCCGTCTTGGGAATGTCTTCCTCGCGAATGCGAATTTGATGATAGCCCATTCGGAGGTCAAGCTTAGAGAACACTTTTGCTCCTTTGAGCTGCTCAAAGAGTTCGTTGATGTTGGGGAGCGGATACTTGTTCTTAATCGTCTTCTTGTTCAATGGCCGGTAGTCAACACAGAGACGCTCCGTGCCATCTTTCTTCTTGACAAATAAGACACCACAGCCCCACGGAGATGTACTAGGCCGTATGAGACCCATACGCTCCTATTCATCCAACTGCTTCTTCAATTCCTTCAATTCATCCGGAGAGAGCTTGTATGGACGCCGGCAAGCAGGCTCGGTGCCCGGCTCGAGTTCAATGACAAACTCCACCTGACGGTGTGGAGGCATGCCTGGAAGTTCTTCTGGAAAGACGTCTTGATATTCTTTCACCACAGGAATTTGCTCTATGGAATTAATTTCGCCCTTATCATTAAGAGAGAAAAGCCGAATAATATTATCCCTTGAAGCAAATATAATCACATCTTCATCAGAATGAGTCATCTTGACTTCCTTTTGAGCGCAATCAATGTGAGCATCATGCTGAGAAAGCCAATCCATTCCGAGAATGAGGTCAATGTCAGAATTACCAAGAACCACCGGAGAAGCCAAAAATCGATAGTCACCCATGCGAATAGAAACATCCGGAGCATATAATCTAGAAGTCATGCATCTTCCCGGAGAAATCACTTGCAACTCCCTTGGCAAGGCCGTGGTGCCCACATTATACTTGGATGCAAATGGGAATGACATGAAAGAATGTGAAGCACCTGAATCAAATAACACTTTAGCTGGAAAAGAGTTTACTGGAAGGTTACCCAGAATGACATCAGAAGAAGCCTCTGCTTGTGCTGCATTCATCAGATTGACCCTTGCAGCCTTTGGATCATGCCTGACAATAGCTGAACTCACAGGTGGTGGAGGAGGAAGACGCTTAGGATTCGGACATCTGTTGGCATAATGACCTTTCTGAGTGCATTTGTTGCAAGTCACTTCTGAGAGAGGACGGAAATGAGAGCCACTGGACTTGGAGCCTTGAGACTGAAACTGCTTCTTCGACTGGTTGCTCGGGTTGCGTGGGTGGGAGAAACCACGACCACTAGAGTTCTTGTTGTTGGAGTTGTTGAAGTTGTTGGAGTTGTTGTATGGAGCTCGAATCACTGGAGGAGGAGGAAGCCAGAACTTCTGTTGTTTCGAGACCATCTGAGACGATGAGGAAGAGTGAACAGCATCTCGAATTCTCTTCTTAGAAGCCTCCATCTTAAGCTGAGCTGCTTCTTGTTTCAAAGCCATGTTATAGAACTTATCGAATTCATCTGGCTCGAACAAAGTGAGAGCAAGCTGAAGTTCATCTTTGAGACCTCCACGGAACTGATAGATTTTACTCTTGGCATCAGGAATGTCTTGCTTAGCATAGCGAGCGAGGTTTTGGAACTTGACATTATACTCATAGACTGCCATGGAGCCCTGCTTGAGGTTGCGGAATTGCTCACGCATACCCTCGATAACACTTGTAGGAATGTGGTGCGAGCGGAAATCCTTGCAGAAATTCTCCCAAGAGATCACTTGACCCGGCCTGGAGTCTTTGTACTGCTGCCACCAGTCAGCTGCTTGATCTTTCAGTTGGAAGGCTGCAAACTTCACATAGTCATCTTCTTTCACGTTACTGCACTCAAAATGCTTCTTTATGTCGGTCAACCAATCCTCAGCATCAAGAGGGTCGACACAGTAACTGAAAGCTTTAGGATTGTTAGCCAGGAACTGGTTCAAAGTAGCATGGTGCTGCTGGAAGAAGTTGCCTTGGTTCACTGGAACACCCTGATTAGCTTGATTAGCTTGCATCATCTACATCATCTGCATCATCAACTGAGTGTTCTGAGCTGTAGTCTCCATAATTGCTCTCCAAGCCTCAGGCGGAGGAGGAGGGGAAGGAGGATGTTCTGGGACCTCTTCCACCTCTGGGTTAGCGTTTGGAACCTTTTTCGGAGCCATCCTGTAAGAGATGACCACGAATCAGCAATTGATTGACAAAATGAATAAGCTGAATCAATGGAATGAATTGCAACAAGTCTTCACAATAATCATTCGAACAATAAGAACGAATGAAATCATCCGAACAAGAGGAACGAATGATATTCTTAGTTAATTGATAACATCAGTATTCACGAGAAGCCACATAGGGGACAAAATGAAAATAAGAAAAAGCAACAAGGTACGGATGGAACAAACACAAGAGAGGAGTTTCGTTCTAACATTTTTGTGCTGAAAGCATATGAACGCGTTACGAAAAGGTTTTGCAATCCCCGGATCAGCATAGCCAAGGACCCTTCAAGATGCAACTCCTGATAGTAACATCGGTCATATAACCCCTTCACTCAATGTCGAACCCCGAACTCACTAACCTGCATTCGTTGGAAGAATGCCTACGATCTACTGGATAAAACCCACCTATAGATTTCCGAAAGATTCCAGTTATGCAATCAGGTGTTGGGGATACACGGGAAGCACCGCGCAATCAACTCTAACCTACATCCAGGTGTATCCATCCTTCAACACATAACCAGTCTTTCTCGGAAACTGTGTACCTCGGACCTTCGAAAAGCATCCACTATAACAAGCTATGGCAATACTCCCGAACTACCTCCCCAGTACTGGGTGATGTCGGGGTTATCTTGCCACTGGCCGTATAGGGGAGATTTTCGATGTCGGCCGTCTTAAGTATTTAGTACTGCCGCGATATGCTTGTTACAATGATACCCCGAAGCTCAACTCCTCGGTAACAGGAGGCATCGGGAACAATATCCTTGTCACAAGAACATCGAAACAATCCCAGAATACTCGCGGGATTCCTAAAAAAATAAATTTGTGCAAATTTTGAAGATAGGAGAGACAAGAGTAGACGTCAGGAGTCCTCACCAGAGAGAAAGGGGATGAGAAGCAAAGAAATCCTACTCTCCGATATAATATAGGACTCAAAAAGTTTTTAGTGTGTGCCTAGACTCGACCGTCAACGGTTCGATCAAACAGTGGGGGCTCCTAGGTCGGAGAAGGCTCTGAATACCAACTTGTAATGCCCAGGATGGAGTTATACCTCCTACGTGTCGAGGCACGACTTAAAGGCATAAATCCATCCTAGAATGATCTCAAGTTTGGTAATCTTTGCACAACTCATGTAAAAGAGGGGAGAGTAAACTGAAAATAGTTGGCTTACACTCGCCACGTCACAGAATTACAGTACAAGTCTCAAACATCATACATTAAGAACATCACAACCCTCTAAGGGCAAAAGCCAAATGTCAAAGTACCAAACTTAGATAAATAAACCACAGGAGGATCGAATCCTAGTAAGAGATTCCACTACTGATCGTCCGGGTAGCGCACGTAGTACCGACTACGCTCCTCGTCGTACTCCCAATCCAGCTCGGTGCCATCACCTGGATAGTTCACAGCTGGACCTGCATCTGGTGTGTGAAGTAACTGTGAGCCACAGAGGACTCAGCAATCCCGTCTCCGGGTAACAAGACTATCAAAGCCTTTGGGTGAGGATAAGGCTGAAGAAAGAATAAGTGTCTGCAGCAGCAACTAGCATCTAGCTTACGTAAGTGAGAGCGAGAAGAGAAGGCATCGGCGAGAAGTGATCACGAAGTGATCCTAGCTACAACTCCACAATCATAACCCCTCCGTGTTCAACTCCCGAATCCCTATTCGGAAATTGACAGTCACGGAACACACGCTGGTAGTGTATTAGTAACATTGTGTCAAGTTATCTACAACCGGAATTAACAAGCTCCCATCTGCCACATAACCGCGGGCACGACTTTCGAAAGTTCAAACCCTGCAGGGGTGTTCCAACTTGACCCATTACAAGCCCACGATCCACGGAGTCGCAACTCCAAAATGGGAAGACCCGAGTATCCTCGGAATCCCGTGCTCAAGATATACCGAGCTAAGGTAAGGCTAATCCAGCAAATCCTCCCGGCGTGTCGACACCCTGATAGTAGCCGCGCGTATCTAGGTCTCAGGACACGACCGGATGAGACATCCTACGGGTTTTTACCAGACCTCGAGTTTCCTTGAGGTGGCCCCGCAGTCCGCTCGTTTCGGACCAACACTCATGTGGAGCACTGGCCCGGGGTTGTTGATTAAGAAAGAGGGTTAATTACTCCCTATGCATGTTTAGTTTGTTATTAGGCAAATAGTACCAATGTTGGGATTTGCTGGAAAAGTCTTAGCACTTAGCGGTTTATCGAGGGGGTCCCATACACCCCAACCGTGTTAGGAACGCATAATCAAGGAACATAACACCGGTTTATACGGTTCCTAACGGCATGAGTGGAACAAAACACCAAGCAAAAGGCTTAGCCTTCCACCCTTGCCAATATATAGATGATTTCATTTTAAGCAATTATATAGTGTGATATAACCCAACCAAACTTCAACATGAAGCAAGCATATTCGATCTTCACCTGCAACTAGCAACGCTATAAGAAGGGCTGAGCGAAGCGTACTTAGCCAAGCAACGGTTTGCATAGGTAGGTTGGTTAAACATGGCAATTGGTTACAAGTAGGAGGCTGACAAGAAGATCATGGGCATCGAGGCAAAACTATAGTTCGAGACTACTAGCAATAGGCACAGATAGTAATGTTATCGGGGTTCGGTCATCTTGCCTGAAGAGAAGTCGTTCGGATCGTAAGAAGGGTCCTCGTGCTCAACCTCGTTGGAAACCTCGTGCTCAACTTCGTACCCGGTCTCAGCTTCCGGCTCTAAACAAAACAATCACACCAAGCACCAATCAACAAGATGCAATGCGCACTCGAAAAACATGAATGCATGATGGATGCACTAAGGATGCACACGAAGCACGGAAAATATCACTCAAGCAAAACACCTCAAAACATGATAACAATCTGATATTAATAATCTACACAGAAAAACAACCAAGTTTGATATAAGATTCGCTGAAATCGGAGTTACGGGCTAAAAGTTATGCCCGAAACAAGATTTGAGCGAAAGCTGAAAATTACATCAACATAGCATCTTCGGAGCTCAAAATAATTGAGCTACATCATTTAAATAACATGGCAAAGGACTTGAACACAAACTAGACATATAGTACAACAACTATGTCCAAGGTGCACCCCCAACGGAGTCACGGATCAATAGCAATGATCTTGGACATATTGAACTTTACAATAAAATTCTGGCAGCAGAATTTTATTGAAACTTTAGAGCAAAAGATAAACATGCTACAGCCACTCAAATGGACATGTGAGGACATGGATGGAAAGACAACAATATATACTACAAGGAACAATCAAAATCCACCCCAAAACTATCATGCTTTGTCCTAGAACATCACACGAACATGGCATCCGAACGTTACAGATTTCAGACTTAGTGAAAAATCACTAAGTCCTAAAACAGCAATATCATCATAGCAACTAAAAGAGCAAGTTTAAGTCACCTCGAAACTAAACATGGCAAAGGGTAAGCGCCTCATCAAAGTGCACATGAAGGTGATCCCGAAACACACAAGCATGCTTCAAAGAGGTGAACACAACGATTGCAACGAGCTCAACAAGATGGCATTTCATAACAAGTGAAAACACATTACAGCCACATGGCACTTTGCAACGATGATAACAAGGCAATAATAAATCTACCATGCAACCTATCACAAGCATCACGTAGTTCGTGGCAAGACGAACACGTGGACATGTCATTTGCATCGTTTGGACAAACGAGCTAAAAGATATCACATGACAAAGGTGGCATGAAAATAACACATAACAGCAGTTTATATCATGATGCACTCTTGCAACAGCAAAACAAGCACCTAGATGATCTCTAACATGCATGACAACAAAAGGTAAAACGTAGAGCACATCTCCACGAACGTCTGGACATATTACACGCGCAAAACGAAGCATCACAGTAAAAGTTACAGCAGGTCAAACATAGCATTTCAGAACACTAAAACAGGGACTTAGTGAAAATTAGGGTTCAACCTTAGAACAGATCAGATCTGGAAAAACGGAGGTGGGGCGAGGCCCACGGGCGGAGGCGGCCCGTTGCGGAAGAAGAGGCCCGGCCTGGCGCTGGGCTGCGGGCGCTCCAGGCGGCTGGCGCGCGCGGTGTGGAGGAGCCTCGGCCCAGCCGAGTGAGGCGGCCCAGGCCCGCGGAGGCGAGGCGGGAGCCTGGCGGAGGGCGGCGCGCCGCGGGAGGCGAGCGGTGGCGCTGGGCCTCGCGGCTGCGGTCGGCCCAGCCGAGGAGGAAGGCGGGAGGCGGCGAAGTGGGGACCCGAGGGGGGCCGCGGTGCGGGCCGGTCGACTGGGAGGCCCAGGGGGCGATGCGGCGGCGTACGGCCCGAGCGCGTCGGTGGCGAAGCTGGGCTCGGGCGAAGAGGCGAAGGGGAGGCCCGGAGGGAGGCGGATCGGGGAAGGTCCAGGCTTCGGCGGGGAAGTGGCCTCGAGTCCGAGGCGACGAAGGAGAGGCGCGGGCGTGCGTTGACCCGGCGCGCTCGAAGCTGGCGGTGGAGATCGAGGGACTGGCCGGAGAGGCTGGTTCCTCGGGATCCAGGAAGGATTTTTCTTGGATCTGAGGAAGAAGGAAAAAAAAAGAGGGGAGAGAGGAGGAAGAAGAAGGGGATGCCCAAAATAGAGTAGGGGTCTATAAATAGCAGTTTTTCTAGGTTTAGGGGGATTTAGGGGCGTTAGGAGCCCTCCGATCGCGATCCGACGGATCCGATCACGGGGGTAGATTTAAAAGGCCAAGAAGGAGATAAAAGAAAGCAGTAGGGGTGTTTCCGGGACACGAAGTGAAGGCACATCGGACCCACACGAACAACGGATGGGAAAGTCAACGGAGTCCAAACGAGACGAGATTTGAGAGGCGGGTTGCACACAACAAAACAACAACACACAAAACAACCTCGCGGCACACCGGTAACGTTAAACGCCCGAACAACAAAGTAGGCCTACGGGACGTCACGGACACGTGAGGGAGCTCCGGAACGCGAAACGGACAACGGGAAGGGACACGCGGAACCGGATGCAACCCACAATACAAATGCAATGCGAAGCACATGTCTATATGATATGAATGAATGCCACACACTCACACAAAAAACGACGAAAGCCCGAAAGACAAAGAACCCGGAATGGAAATAGATGAAGCCGGAGATATATTATATACCCAAAAGGGAAAGTATTACATCCGGGGCATTACAATGCATCAACCCCTATCCATAGATTACCCCAATGTCACCTCGGGAATCCGCGAGTTGAGTGCCAAAACATATATCAAGTGAATCAATATGATACCTCATTATCAACATGAGTATTCAAGTGCAGGAAATATATCAAGTGTTCTCAAATCCATAAAATTATTCAATCGAATGAAATCTCAAAGGGAAAAGTCAATTCATCACAACAAGATAGAGAGGGGAAAACACCATATGATCCGACTATATTAACAAAGCCCGCGATACATCAAGATTGTGCATCTCAAGAACACGAGAGAGATAGAGATTAAACACATAGATACTGGTACAAACCCTCAACCCCGAGGGTGGACTACTCCCTCCTCACCATGGTGGCCACCGAGATGATGAAGATGGCCACCGGTGATGATTTCCCCCTTCGACAGAGTGCCGGAAAGGATCTAGATTGGTTTTCGATGGCTACAGAGGCTTGCGGAGGCAGAACTTCTGATTTAGGTCTTCCACGAAGAGTTTTGGAATATTTCTGAATTTATAGGGTCAATAGGCGGTGCGGGAGGCCACCGAGGTGGGCACAACCCACTTGGGCACACCACGGGGGCCTGGCCTGCCCTGGTGGGTTGTGCCCCCCACGGGGCACCCCCCAGGTGCAGGTTTGGCCCATTGGGTGTCTTCTGGCCCATAAAAAGTCTCCAAATAGTTTCGCGGTGTTTGGACTCCGTTTGATATTGATTTCCTGCGATGTAAAAAACATGCAAAAAACAGCAAGTTGCACTTGGCACTATGTCAATAGGTTAGTACCAAAAAATGATATAAAATGACTATAAAATGATTGTAAAACATCCAAGAATGACAACATAACAACGTGGAACAATAAAAAATATAGAGACGTTGGAAACGTATCACGGGCGTCCAGTGCAAGTACGGCGCGACCGGCCTCTAGTGCATGTACGTCGCTAAGGGTCTGTGCGCACTCCTGGCGAGGAATGGGGGTACTAACAGGACGTGTACCTAGCTACGACTTCGTGTCGACAGCAGGCAAGTGCTGATAGATCCGCTCTTGCTGTGCGGCGTGCTGCACCTCTCGGTGTACGGTGCTCCAATGGTCTCCCGTGCGGCGAGCCGCAGCCTGTCGGCGTGGGCGCGCCTAGCTTGCTCTGTGGTGCGCCGTCGATCATGTTTTGCTGTGAGCTATAGCCTGTCGGCGCTGACATGCTTATCTTGATCCGCGGCACTCAAGCGCCATGCGCTTAAGGTCTGCTCAACCCTGGCGATGACGCGCATCACAGCATCGTCCATCGCGTTGCCGGGGAGCGCCTCGGCCTCGACGGGCCATGGCGCCTGCTCATTTTCCTCGTCGATGAGGTTGATGGCAGAGGCGACGCTTCGGTGGGTTGGCATGCTTGGAAAAGGTGGATGTGCTACAGGCTGCGCTTGTCGCCTTCGTGCATCGCGCGCCACCTAGGTTTATGCGCAATATCGTTGAGTGGTGTGAAACAGGTGAGGAAATGGCGGGAAACGGTGGCGTGTTTGTAAAACGCCATCAATTAATGGAAACTTAGCATAGAAGGAACGTCGAGCTAGCACAAGAAGTAGATGATGATCAGATTAACACGGACCACACTAGGGAACCGGTCGGTGATGAATTCAACAATCGCAAATGGTTGAATACTAGCAACCATTTTCCCACAACATACACGGCTTATTCCATCACAAACAGGTCGGACGGATCAACTGTATGCGACGTATTGCACATGTTCAAAAGGTAATACGGTAGAGCTTCTTTAACATGTGTTAAAAAAACAAAACAAAAAATCAAAACAAGTACCTTGAGGTTAATTCCACCCCACAACACACACGGCTTATTCCATCACGAACAGGTCGGATGGATCAAAAAGTAATGCGGTAGACCTTCTTTAACATGTGTTTGCCCACAACACACATGGCAAACATGTCTATAAAAATTCAAAACAAGGACCTTGAGGTTAATTCCACTGTTGGGATGTGTCATAAATGTCCTTAATGGACCTTTAAGATACATCTCATAAGTGGGATTAACATCAAGACAACTTCCCATCCGGTCACCCATCTCATGGCTGCTCCAGCCTGAGCACAATTAACTTGAGAGTTCTCTTACATGAACTATTGGTGGAACAGCTAGTCCTTGGTGATATAGGATGCCCTCTTCGCATCCTTATGGCGTACCCGGATGACCACCCATCGCGCAATGGCCAATAGATGTTGTGTAGACAGAGCATATCACATACGTCTTATTAGAAGCAATTGTCTGTGTTATTATCGGTTTTCACACACATTTCTGTTTACAGACCTGTTTGCCGTGTATCACACACATCTTGTTATATTGAACTGTTTCTGTTGTCTTTTCTCAACGCAAACAGTTCATCCGAGTGAACCGCATGCCGCATATCACACACACCTTGATCTGGCTGACCATTTCTTTTGTGTGGCCTAATCACAAACAGTTCATCTGAGCGAACCGTATGTTGTATATCACACACACCTTCATCTGGTTGCCCGTTCCTTTTGTTCCTCCTCATCACAAACAGTTAATTGAACTGAACCGTATGCCCTGCATCGCACACACAACTAAAATCTGAATTGTGTTTGATGCATCCTCCATCGCAAACGTTTTGCACCTTCTTTGACGGTATTTTACACCGTCGTTTTCGATTATGGCATCGCACACAGTTTCGTCGAAGGGTCTCTGATAGTAGTGTCACGTTAGCGGCATCCTGCAGTAGTGCTAACACGATGCTGGGTTACATGGAGAATCCTCCCTTTGAGCTGCCAGCCCAGCTTAATGTGTGAGTATTCGGGCGACTCAAACGACCCTCAACGGTATAGCTCTGATGACTTAATAGATGATATTAATAAAGTAGTCAAGAGTCTGCTTGGGGAGCCCCTGGAGAGCTGCAATAAGACAGGGCTGCTACTGTTCTCCGAACATAACCCAGCCCTCCAATAAGCTAATTTTTCTATCCAGCTTATACATCCTTACTTTGCTCAGTGCTTCACTTACCAACCTCTTAATTATGAAGGTTGGCTCTGCTTTCTGGAATAGAAAGAGGAAAACTCAAGTAAACTAACCGAAGACTACACCGTCTCGGAAAAGGAATAAACCTCTTGTTGTGACTGAGCCGATAGCAGTAGGCGAGTCACTGGAGGCTGACGATCAGTCAGAGGTAGAACTTGACTCCCATGGCCATCTCTTTATTGAACTCACTCACACTTCTTACTCTCAGGGTGATGCTGCCACAAGCCGGCTGAGGACGCTGAGGTAATTTCTGTTGGAGATATGCCCTAGAGGCAATCATGTATGATGATATTTCCTATGTGTTTATGAATAAAGATATTCCTTAGTTGTAATCAATGATACTTGTTGGCAAGTACGTGACTTGTCTGTGAGATCTTGTGTTGTATGATAGATCCTAAATTGTCCCTAGTCACAAGTGACATGTGGGCACACGTCGGACTAGACTAGCATATGACACAGTGGATGGCTCGGTCTCACTAGCCATGGAGCATTGGATGCTAACCGGATAATATGGACTTGGAAAGGTCTGGTCAGAATCGATGTAGTCGGATCCGAGTCGAGATAAGGACTGTTTCGGACATACCCAACTATGAGACACAACGATATGTCATGTATGAGTCTCTAGTACAACATACGTTCTATGTCCTAAGACCTGAGATAACACATGTACTTGGGATGGTGACAGACTTGCTTTGGGCTGACCAAATGCCACTCCATGACTGGGTAGTTACAAAGCTAGGTTTCGGGTTTGTCCAGACCCATGCTGCGAGACATGGTTGAGCAAAATGGGATTTGCCCCTCCGATGAGGAGAGATATAATTTGGGCCCCTCATGTGATCCGACGAGGATAAGCATGGCCATGCGATAAGGATTATGAGATAATCTGGTTTGTGGTCGGCATCACTGGAAGCAGAAAGAGGCCGGGTTAGCACAAGAATGACAGTCTCGCCTTGAGACTGACAACATATATCGTGAGGCAAAGGGAACATAAGTGTGACACGTTGTACTTGTTCGCTTAACCAGCTTCATAGTCTGCTTGGTGGTCGGCACACCTTGCTAGAGGCCGCTACCAACCGTGCTCGGCGGTGATCGAAACTGTGACAAAGCTGACTTGAACCTAAGGGGTCGTGCGCTTAAGGGAAGGAACCTACGACATCGGTTCGGAGGACACTGGTTGGATGTGATCCGAGCTGTACTTGGAACGTGACCGAGTAGACTTTGGGCTTTAGAATCCATGGAAGGCCCAAGTGTTGAGCCCGCGGCGGATGCCTATAAATAGTGGAGGTGCGGCACAATTATTCAGTTGATCGCTTCGGCGCCGTCATTAGGGCTTTGCATGTGTTGCAATTAGCCACCTCCACTCGCCGCTGGTTGTGTGATCGGACCTAGCTGTCCACCGCACGACGTTCCTCCGGCACTTGCGGATACCGTTAGAGCCTGTGCACTTCCCCACTCTGGCAAACCTGGTCGCAGGATCCGATCAACTACGTGGGAGACCGGAAAGGAGGAGACGACTCCGGGAAGAAGAGGCGACTCCCGGAATGCGCTGCCTCAACTCTACTTCCACTGCACGACACTACACGTCTAGTGGTAACAATTTGTGATCCATCTTCCATAGCATGTTCCTGGATGTTCCGCATGTAGGAAAATTTTAATTTGCAGTCGATGCACCATATGGTAGAGACCAACATTGGTATCAGAGCCTTTGCTATAGGATTTGGATTCAGATCATATGCATATTAGATATGTGGAGGCGACAGATGAGATTTGTTGTCGTTTATGAGATCGGCTATGTGCACGGTTGATGAGATCAATTGCACATGGGGATTGAAGTGGCTATGTTTTCAGTCAATCGGGATCGATGAGGTCAGGACACAACCTACCCCTATCGGTCGGTTATCGGCCATCGGGACTGTCGTGTGCGTAGCACCGTGTATTTCGTACCCGACACTCAAACCGGTAGAATGCAATTCTATGCCTAACTTTGTTTTGCAGGTTTGATGTGAATAGTATGGCTCATGTGTATGTGATGCATGTGTGTAATTTATACATGGCATGCGCGTCATGTTTGTGCCAAAGTGTTGTCATTGTAATGTATAACGACATGTGTGTCGACTCGTGACTCTATGTAAAATTCATTACTAGTTGTAGTACTTGGATAATAGAGATCAGGTAGGTGGCTTGGCATCCCAGCATGACGAACAAGTTAGAGTTCCTAGATGGTCATCGAAGTTGGTGCCGACCTTGAATAACATCCATGAAGGAGCCATACTATTTCACAATATATGTTTATTTGCGATTGTTATGCTTCTTACTCTCTATGCGTGTTTGAATGGTGGAAAGATCCCTCATGAATATCAAGTAAATTGTTATTCCCGATGTTGCACCTTCGCACGTCAAGTACGTCTATTAGTGGGCTCATAAAATTGCGGTGCTGCTAGGTGTCCTTGAACTGAAGGATTCATGTCGTACACGAACATGCACTGCATTAGGTTAACTTGACAAGGCTATCAAAATGGTTTTGGGCCTTACGGCAAAGGAGGTCGAGAGCCGGGGTATAAGATACCTATCAGACAGATAGGAGTCGTATAGAGATACGATTGGCAAGGAGCTGCTTACTGGGTAGACATGTTGTCTAGGGTGATGCTAAAGATCACTAGTCGCATGTACTAGTCGGATCCAAAATCACTGGGAGTTTGCGGAGGGATTCTAACTTAAGTGGGAGTATTTCTATTTAAGGCTTGAATAACTCTACTTAAACACATTGCTTAGTGATTGCATATTTTCTGTTGTAGATCAATGGCACCACCTGCTCAACCCAACTTTGCATTGAAATCAATCTTGGAAAAGGATAAACTTAATGGAACAAACTTTACCACCTGGTATAGAAATTTGAGAATTGTTCTCAAGCATGATAAGAAGGAACAAGTTCTAGAGGATCCACTTCTAGATGAACCCGTCGATACTGCTAATGCCACAACGAGGAATGCCTACCAGAAACTCGTTGATGAATCAAACGAGATCAGCTGCCTCATGCCGGCTTGTATGCAGCCCGATTTGCAACATCATTTCGAAGATGTTGGGGCTTTCGATATGATCGAGAGTCTCAAGAGCATGTTTCAGGTTCAGGCTAGGACCAAAAGGTTCAACGTCTGGCGATCCTTGATGGATTGTAAGCTGAAGAAAGGTGATCAACTGAGCGCACATGTGATCAAGATGATTGGATATGTGCAAGCTTTGGATCGGTTAGGCTTCCCGCTCTTGGATGAGCTGGCTACAATGCAGTTCTGGGTTCTATTCCGCCCAGCTATGGGACGTTCATCTCGAACTATCATATGCATGGCATGGATAAGAAGCTCAATGAATTGCAAGGTATGCTTAAGGTGGCAAAACAGGATATCAAGAAAGGCACGCATCAAGCGTTGATGGTGCAGAACTCGGCTAAGTTCAAGAAGAGTTGGTCCAAGAAAAAGGCTAAGGAAAAGGGCACAGAGAAGGCAATCTCCGCCGCAGTGCCGAAGTCTGGACCAAACTCAGAGACTGTTTGCTTTCACTGCAAGCAGACCGGTCACTGGAAGATGAACTGTAGCAAGTGGCTTGCAGAGCATGACAAGAAGGCCGGAAATGCTGCTTCAGGCAAAGGTACACTTGTTGCATATGTTATAGACATTTACCTTGCTAACATACCTAGTAGCTCTTGGGTATTTGATACCAGATCGCTTGTTCATATTTGTAACTCGATGTAGGGGCAGGTAAGAACTAGGCGTGTGACACAAGGGGAGATTGACATCAGGGTCGGCAACAAAGCAAGGGTTTCTGCGTTGGAGGTCTGCACGATGCAGCTCCAACTTCCTTCCAGATTCATTATGGAATTGAATAATTGTTATTACATTCCTGCACTTAGTCGGAACATTATTTCTGCCTCATGTTTGATGATTCAAAGTTATGAATTCAATTTAAAGGACAATGGTTGTTCGATATTATTGAATGGTATGTTCCACGGCTATGCACCCATTGTTGATGGGCTATTTAGTTTGAATCTTGAAACATAACCTGTCTATAATATGAATGTCAAGAGGCATAAGACTAATGAGATAAATCCAACATACTTTTCGCATTGCTGGCTTGGACACATTAGTCTGAAATGCATGAAGAAGCTCCATAGTTATGGGCTCCTAAGTTCTTTCGACTTCGAGTCGTTCAAGACATGTGAATCATGCTTTCTTGGCAAGATGACAAAGTCTCCTTTTTCAAAGAGTTGTGAGAGGGCGTTCAAGCTGTTGGAGCTTATACACAGCAATGTGTATGGTCCAATGAGTAGAACTGCTAGAGGTGGCTATCAGTACTTCATGACTTTCACTGACGATGTTAGTAGATATGGCTATATCTATTTGATGAGGCACAAGGAGAAAACTTTTGAAAAGTTCGAAGAGTTTTAGAATGAGGTAGAGAATCAGCTCAGCAAGACTATAAAGCTTCTACGATCTGACCATGGAGGTGAGTACATGAGCCAGGATTTGATTATGATTTGAAAAGTCGAGGTATAGTACCTCAGCTCACACCTCCGGGTACGCCAAAGAGAAATGGCGTGCCAGAATGGAGGAATCCTACCTTGTTGGACATGGTTCGATCTATGATGAGCAAATCAGATCTACCCTTCTCATTCTGGGGATACACTCTGGAAACTGCAGATTTTACACTCAACAGAGTACCATCTAAATCCTTAGATAGGACACCACATGAGATGTGGACTGGGAAGATTCCCAATTTGTCTTTTCTAAAGATTTGGGGTTGTGAAGCATTTGTCAAGCGACTTATGTCAGACAAGTTTACACCCTAGTCGGATAAATGCATATTCGTGGGATATCCGAGGGAAACCTTGGGATATAGCTTCTACAACTGCGAAGAGAACATAGTGTTTGTTGCTTGAAATGGTGACTTCCTTGAGAAAGAGTTTCTCGGGCGGGTGGCTAGTGGGAGGCAAGTGCAACTCGAAGAAGTTCGATCACCACTTGGGGTCAACTCGGCGGATGATGTGATCATACCGGAGTCTCTCAGGGAACCTGAGGTGGAAGCGGCACCAGAACCACTGAGGTCGGAAAGATTGCGCAGATCGCGCGATGTGTTGTTGCTGGAAAGCGACGAGCCGAGTACGTATGTGTAAGCGATGGTAAGCCTTGATTCCGAGGCATGGCTGGAGGCCATGAGATCCGAGTTAAAGTCCATGGACGAAAATCAAGTCTGGGACTTGATTGATCCACCGCCTGGCGTAAAAGCCATAAGTTGCAAATGGGTCTTTAAGAAGAAAACTGATGTGGATGGAAATGTTCGGATCCATAAAGCTCGGCTTGTTGCTAAAGGTTATGGACAAGTTCAAGGAATTTATTATGACGAGACTTACTCGCAAGTAGCAATGCTGAAGTCGGTGAGGATCGTACTAGCTATAGCTGCCTATTTCGATTACAAGATATGGTAGATGGATGTCAAAACGGCTTTCCTTGACGGAAATTTTACCGAGGATGTGTATATTATATAGCCCGAGGGTTTTGTCAATCCGACTAGCACTAGTAAGGTATGCAAGCTCAAGAGATCCATTTATGGCTTGAGACAAGCATCTCGCAGATGGAACATTCATTTTGATGACGTCGTCACTTGTCTCGGTTTTATCAAAACGAAGAGGATGCTTGCTTATACAAGTAGTTGAGTGGGATCTCGATAGTGTTTTTGATACTATATGTGGATGCCATATTGCTGAGCGGAAACAATGTTTCGATGCTGAACTCGGTCAAGCAATCATTGAATGGAAAGTTTTCGATGAAGGACCACGGTGAAGCGGTTTACATATTGGGTATTAAGATCTATAGAGATAGATCAAGGAGGCTGCTCGTCTTGAGCCAATGCACGTACACAGATAAAGTGTTGAAGTGGTTCAACATAAGTGAGGCCAAGAAAGAGTTCTCGCCTATCTCATATGGTATAAGCCTAAGCGAGACTCAAAGTCCTTTAACATCTGATGAGCGAAGCAGGATGAGTCGGATTCCATATGCCTCGCCAATCGGATCCATCATGTATGCCATGATATGTACAGAGCCTAATGTTGCTTTTGCAATAAGCCTAACAAGTAGATACCAGGCCAACCTAGGTGAGAGTTACTGGCTGGCGGTAGAGACTATTCTGAAGTACCTGAAAAGGACTGAAGTAATGTTCCTAGTTTATGAAGGTGAGGATGAGCTCGTCGTAAAGGGTTACCCCGATGCTAGTTTGCAAACGATAGTGATGATTGTCGATCATAGTCTGGATTCATGTATGTCATGGACGGAGGAGCAGTGAGCTGGACGAGTTCCAAGATAGATACGGTGGCAATTCTACTACAGAAGTCGAATACATTGCGGCTTGTGAAGCTGCAAAGGAAGGTGTTTGGATCCGGAACATTCTGGATGATCTTGGTATTTTCCCAGCCTCGGTGAAACCGTTGGACCTTTATTGTGATAATTCTGGTGGCATCGCACAAGCCAAGGAGCCGAGGAACTAGCACAAGACCAGACACATAGATCAAAAATATCACCTGATACGAAATATCGGAAAGAGTGGTGATATAGAGTTATGCAAAATTCACACGGATGCAAATGTTGCAGATCCATTAACTAAGCCGCTTCCACAACCCAAGCATGAGGGGCACGTTAGAGCTATGGGCATACGATGTCTATTTGATTGACTCTAGTGCAACTAGGAGACTGTTGGAGATATGCCCTAGAGGCAATCATGTATGGTGATATTTCCTATGTGTTTATGAATAAAGATAGTACTTGGATGTAATCAATGATACTTGTTGGCAAGTATGTGACTTGTCTGTGAGATCATGTGTTGTATGATACAACCTAAATTGTCCCTAGTCGCAAGTGACATGTGGGCACACATCGGACTAGACTAGCATATGACAGGGTGGATGGCTCTGTCTCACTAGCCATGGAGCATTGGATGCTAACCGGATAATACGAACTTGGAAAGGTCTGGTCGGATTCGATGTAGTCGGATCCGAGTCGAGATAAGGACTGAGTTGGACATACCCAACTATGAGACACAACGATATGTCATGTATGAGTATCTAGTACAACATACATTCTATGTCCTAAAACCTGAGCTAACACATGTACTTGGGATGGTGACAGACTTGCTTTGGGCCGACCAAACGCCACTCTATGACTAGGTAGTTACAAAGGTAGGTTTCAGGCTTGTCCAGACCCATGATGCAAGACATGGTCGAGCAAAATGGGATTTGCCCCTCCGATCAGGAGAGATATACTCTGGGCCCCTCGTGTGATCCGACGAGGATAAGCATGGCCATGCGATAAGGATTATGAAATAATCCGGTTTGTGGTCGGCATCACTAGAATGAGAAAGAGGCCGGGCTAGCACAAGAATGACAGTTTTGCCTTGAGCCTGACTACATATATCATGAGGCAAAGGGAACAGAAGTGTGACACATTGTACTTGTTCGCCTAACAAGCTTCATAGTCTGCTTGGTGGTCGGCATGCCTTGCTAGAGGCTGCTACCAACCGTGCAGGTCGGAGGTGATCGAAACTGTGAAAAAGCTGACTTGAACCTAAGGGGTCACGCGCTTAAGGGAAGGAACCTACGAGATCGGTTCGGAGGACACTGGTCGGATGTGACCCGAGCTGGACATGGAACGCGACTGAGTAGACTTTGGGCTTTAGGATCCGTGCAAGGCCAAGTGTTGAGCTCGCGACGGATGCCTATAAATAGTGGAGGTGCGGCACACTTATTCAGTTGATCGCTTTGGCGCCGTCGTTAGGGCTTTGCATGTGTTGCAACTAGCCACCTCCACTCCCCGCTGGTTGTGTGATCGGACCTAGGAGTCTGACGCACGACGTTCCTCCTGCACATGTGGATACCGTTAGAGGTGGTGCACTTGCGCCGCTCCGGCGAACCTATTTGCGGGATACGATCGACTATGTGGGAGACTGACAAGGAGGAGATGACTCCGGGAACAAGAGGCGACTTCGGGAACGCGCTGCCTCAACACTACTTCCGCTGTACGACATTGCGCGTCTAGTGGTAACGATCTGTGATCTATCTCCCTTAACATGTTCCTGGATGTTCTGCGCGTAGGAAAATTTTAATTTACAGTCGACGCACCCTACGGTAGAGCCCAACAATTTCTATCTCTTCCGGCTCAGAATCTTTGACTCCAA
>LR738715.1:418518144-418596282 GCA_902687465.1 Secale cereale
AACTAGCCACCTCCACTCCCCGCTGGTTGTGTGATCGGACCTAGGAGTCTGACGCACGACGTTCCTCCTGCACATGTGGATACCGTTAGAGGTGGTGCACTTGCGCCGCTCCGGCGAACCTATTTGCGGGATACGATCGACTATGTGGGAGACTGACAAGGAGGAGATGACTCCGGGAACAAGAGGCGACTCCGGGAACGCGCTGCCTCAACACTACTTCCGCTGTACGACATTGCGCGTCTAGTGGTAACGATCTGTGATCTATCTCCCTTAACATGTTCCTGGATGTTCTGCGCGTAGGAAAATTTTAATTTACAGTCGACGCACCCTACGGTAGAGCCCAACAATTTCTATCTCTTCCGGCTCAGAATCTTTGACTCCAAAGGAAACAAGGCGGGTTATCTGCAAAATAGAATTTTCTCGTCTAGATGCTCACTTAGATACAAACTATATTTTGAAGAAAACCCAACATGAATCAAGGCGCCAAACCCGAGGCGGCTCTGGCAAGCTGCTTTCCGGCTTATCTCATGAGCCCTCCACTCGCAAACGACGCAATGAGGTGCCACATAGTCCAAGTTCTTCTCTTCCACGTGCCGGACATATTAGACAACCTCTTAACCCCTCTGATTCCAATTATCCAGAGTCGCCACTGTCATCAGGCGGCTCATCTTCTACTCAGCTGCCGACTTTGGTTATAAATCCAAGGTAATCTCCTTTCTTAATTGAACTAGTTATTCATTGGCACATATAAATTTAACCCACCATCTTCTTTGCAGAGCCAAAGCCAAGGCTAAGAAGAGAAGAGTGGGCGAGTCATCAACCACTCGTGAGATTCCTGAGCCAGCTGAGCAACCTTGATAACCCCTGAGGTGGACACTGAGAAGCCCGAAGACCATCATGATGATCAGGGTGACCCGCCTCCACAGTCTAACCCGGCAGCTACTGAAGTTGTGGATGTTTATGCTAACCCGGCGGAGGAGCTTAACCCGCCAAGTCCCATTCCTGCTTCTAGTCTTGTCAAGGCGACTAAAGACGTTCTCTGTCAAGGGAAGACGATGACGAGATTGCTATCACTGGGACGGGTTATGTGACTCCAAAAGCCTCCCACACACTGCTAAGGACGAGACACCCTTACTTGAAAAGGTTAAAGCAAAACCTGAGCGGCCTAATTATGAAGAGTTTACGCTGAAGAGCTGTATGCGGGCTATTTAAGCCGCCTTGCGACAAGCTGTGTGATGGAGGCCGACTTGGTCAGCATGATGAAGCGCAAATATGAGGTATGAACATATTGCTCTTTCATTCATATTATATATCCATACGTAGGCCCCAAGGGCTGGGTTATCAATAATGATAAGCCGAATCTTCAATGAGACTCTTTAAGATAAAAGACTGAAGTAGCCTCCAAGGGCCGGTTCTCATATAACTGATAAGCCGGTTCTTCAAAGGTTCTCTTGTTTAAAATAAGTTTTGTATAGTACCCATGGGACGGCTCATCTTTGTGAGATGGGCCGGGTCTTCCAAATCAATAGGTTTGAAAGAAACTGCCTGTAGCCCCCAAGGGCTGACTCATGCTTATGAACTAAGTCCGGTCATATGTATAATATAGTTGAGGAAAAAATGACATGCATTAGCCCCCAAGTGCTAAGTATATTGCTTGCAATCTGCTTGGGACTTGAATAGATTCCTCATGCATAACATAGTCCCCCAAGTGCCGGCTTAATTAGCAGAGCAGGCTTGGGATCAATTGAGCTAAAACTTCCTTATTTTTGCAGGAGGCTTTAAGCATGGGCGAGTCAAACTTAGCCGGCTTGAAGAAAAGCCTAGAATCTGAACAAGCGGAATGCGCCAAGGCCGAATCAAGCCTGAAATCTTCTTTAGAAGAACATAAGAAGATCAATGTAGATTTTGACTCAGAATAATCTGCCTTTGAGACAGAGAAAGCTGCCCTGTTAAAGCGTGCAGAAGACGCCGAAAATCAGCTTGCGCCGATGGCAGAAGAACTGACCAGCTTGAAACACCATATTTCCCAGATGACCAGAACTATCTTTGGTAAGTAAGGCTTTGAATCAAAGAATGATCTGCCTGGCGACTTGAGTATGTGATTATGACTCGCCTGGCGACTCTTGCGTTGAACATGTTGCAGGTGCTAGAAGTTCCAATCTTGGGCAAAACATGCTGATGAAGCTGAAAGCTGTATATTTCTTAGTGGAAAAACTATATGTTAGAAGCATTGGCACCATCATAGCTGCATCAGGTGGTAAAAAGCCGCCACGGTTCATAAGGGACGTGATGGATCATATCAACTATGCCAAAACAAATTGATGAACTGAAGATGTCAGCCGCCAGAGCCGGAGCAATAACCGCATGAAGCCGGGCGAAGGATTATTCATCAGAGCTTGACCCCATAGAGATGGCTAGCGGGTTCCCGCAATATAAAGACGATAGGTCTGAATTTACCCCGACGGATTACACCCAATGTATCAAGGAGATGCGAATGCTGGCGTTTCAACTTGTGCAAACCATCGAACTAAAGAAGTACCAGCCGGCTTATGATGGCAATATAACACAAGTCAAGTCGCCCACTTTTGACATTGTGGACTTAACCCCGCAAAGGCGTAAGCATATTTTTGCCCCTGATATCGACCCTTCTCCTATCGTCAATGATGAAGCCATCTGTGAGGCTTTAACTGGTGTGACTGGGACATGGAAAATCTCTAGATTGGAAGCAAAGAAGAGCCGACACAGGATGACCCAGGGACTTCCGATATACGGAGCTAGAAAAAGGTTAACCCGAAGGGCACTAACCCGATCGGCAGAGAGGCCGGCTTATAGGAGTAGTGTAACTCCTAAAAGCTTTGTTGAAATTTTGGGTTCAACTAAAGCCGTGTAATAGGCTTAGGAAACACTTGGTTGCTCTGCTGTGTCTTCATGCATGTTTATTTGACTTATGATCCAATAGCACTGTGATAACCCACCTTGGATGTTTTGTGTTATCTGACATGCAAGTTTGGCTAGCATTGTCCTTCGAATGATTCATGTCAACATGATATGCTGGTGCACAAGCTCTCTTTGAGAAGCAAGCTAACCCGACACTTCACCAATTGGTGACTCATAGCCCTGATACTTGCGGATTGATAACCTGGTGGCTCATGGAAAAAATAAGCTCAATATAGATCAAGGCTAACCCGAAGTTTTTTGACCCGAAGACTTATAGTCTTTGCAATAATTATAAGTCAGCTTTAGAGGCATGACAAAAAAGACTGGCTTTCGAAGCTCGCGTCTTGCTTCAATGAAGCTTGGCATGACAGCCTTTGTTTATCCTCGCTTTCTGTAAGCCGACTCTCACATGACTTAAGCCGCCGTTTTAACTTTGACTAGTTCAGTGTCATAAAGATTGACTGTCAAGACTACAGTGGGTCACCTTTTAGGAGTAGCATCAAGGAGACAGGCAGGTTTAACCAAAATTGTGCTGTTATTTGCCTGGTCAAGAGGGTGAGATAGCTAAACTCGATGAGTTCGAAGCCCCCAAGTGCCCTTATGATCAATTAATAAAAGACTCATGCACAATATATGAGATAAAATGACAGAGGCCCCACTTTTTGGGGATGTAGGCTTTATTATGTTGATCCTAAAAAGGTATATACATGATATAGGTATGTACAATGACGAGAGCCAGTGGTTCAAGTGTAGTAAGGCCGAAGATGAGCAATGTTCCATGGCCTGTTCGTTTCCTCCTCAGAGGTACGTGACTTTTTGTGTTGACGTATGTCGGAATCGGCAATCCGTAGTCCCAAGAAAGGTTCGAACACTTGGGTGTGCGCGAATGCCTCCGCTTGGGTAAAGTCAGATGCTCACCGCACCACGGCGATGCTTCGTCGTGTTCGAGCGAGCGCATGTGAGAAGAAAGGAACACGGTGATTTACCCTGGTTCGGGCCACATTGCGGTGTAAAACCCTACTCCTGCTTTGTGGTGGATTGCCTCGCGAGGAGGATGTGTATGAACTAGTACAAGGGTGAGCAACCTCGTGGGGGCTCAGGGCTCGATCTTTGTCTCTTCCCCTCTCTCTATGGTGGAGGCAGGCCTATATTTATACTGGCCCAGTCCTCTTCCCTCATGGCTTAGGCGGGAAGGGATATCACAACGACCAATTTTGAAGGGGGACAACAGTAATTCCTATCATCACAAAAGGTGGTCTTCACCTGCAAAGCTTCGGGTCATGATGCGCAGGTGGGCTCGGTGATGATCTCCATCCCCCCCGAGCTCGTGGTGTCAGTCTTGTTGCACTGGAATAGAAACCTTTGGGGGATTCCTTGGGAACCCATGTACGTCCTTTCTTCCTTAGCACCAAAGGGGAAACTGTCCTCGTCTGCGTTCGCTGGCGCCCTTTTGACCCTGTTCCTCATGGCCCACGTCACCCACGCCTCGTGAGGCCGGGTGTCGAGCCTAGAGATGTCCGCCCCTCAGGAGGCGGCTTCGGGAGACTGTTCCCTAGGAGACCTTGGTGTAGTACGCCTCACGAGACGGGAGGCCTCATGAGGGTCTTGCTCATGAAGTCTTGGCACTGGGCCGTCGATGGAGCCACATGCTAGGCCGCCGGCAGACGAGCCTAGGTACCCCCAGTCCCAGAGCCCCAACATTATTCCCCGGGACCAAGGTGCGCACGGCCTTGCTACGAGGCGAAGGCGAAGAGTGGAGGGTGAAGTGACGTGTGCCGTCACCACCTGCAGTCCAGGCTCGATGCGTGATGCACGAAAGGGCATGGGACACCCCACTTCCCCATGACGCCTCGGCAACCGCCTGGCTGACAGAAAGCCTGGCACACGCCGCAGAGCCATCATTGTTCCTCCTCATCTTGCACCTCCTATCCTGCCCGTGATCCCCTTCTCTCGCGCGAAGCTCTCCCATATCTAGACAGAGCAACACCTTCCCTTCTTCTCCACTAGTGCCAACAATTCTGAGAATGGCACCCATTGGGAAAGCAAGGTACGCCACCCGGGTCGAGGCTCCTCCTCACTTGCACTGACGCTCTAACCCTCCTCCATTGCCAAGGAGGAGGACCTCAATGCAGTGATCCCGCTGACGGATGGTGACCAAAATGAATAGGGCAAGACCCATATGATGTAGGGTGGAAACCCTCAGGGCCAATCTTTCACAATTTGGAGGGTATCCCATGAAGAGCACGATGAACACATGAGGAGAAACACGAGGGAAAACACTCAAATCAATGAGAACAATCACACATGTGCTAGATACATGAACATAAAGAGTGACACCAGATCCAAGTGCAACAAAGGATGATACAAGAGGTGGTAGTTCTTCTCCATGAGGAGGTCTTGAGGTCTTCCCGTAGAGGGGTCTTTAATCCACTTGGGGGATCTTCTCCATAGAGGCCGCAGTCTCTCCTAGGAGTAGAACCAAATGGATGAGCAAATCTCTATCTCTAAATGAGCTATCACCATGACAACCCTAGATAGAGGGGGAGGGGGGGTCCTATTTATAGTCGATGTGCAAATAAAGGGGTACATGGGCCTTGGGCTTGAAACTGTGTGCAGACAGGCGTCAGTCATCCGACAGGTACCGGACGTCCGGTGGCTCGCGATGGTCCAGTCGTCTGATACATGTCGGATGTCTGGTGTTTTGGCTCTGGTCAGCCTTCGTCGTTCATCCAAAGAAATCAGACTTATGATGTTTTCATTCTGTGATGGGGTTGTCAAATTTCCGGTGATGGTCGGTCGTCCGGGCATTGGAGGTCGTTGGACCTCCGATTTGGTCGGTCGTCCGGCCGCTGTAGAGTAAGCCGGTTGGGCCTTCATGCTAGTGTGGCCTCCAGGGGTCGGACATCCGATGTGGCTCGATTGTCTGGCGGTTGTGAACTTTAGGCAACATCTTCTCTTGGTCTTTGTGCTTGTGGATTTTTCCATCCTTACGATCATCTCCGAGAGGATCTTCGAGGTACCTAAGCACACATAGCATCTCTGTTTGAGGTAGTAGCCATGTCTCACATGATTCATATTGAAGTTCATTAAGGAGAGATGTCACCTTGGTTTCGAGTGCTCTTGCATGAGATCATGGCATCCATCCACTTGGCACTTAGGGAGATGGGACCAAGGGGATGACCATAGGATGTTTTGCATCATGCCCCCCCCCCTTGGGAAATATTCGACCTCAGATCAAAATCCTCATCACCATGGAAGGGTGAAAGGTCGTTGACGTTGAAGATGTCGCTCATGGAGTACTTGTCGTGAGGTAGCTCGATCTTGTAGGCATTGTTGTTGTAGCGTGCGAGAACCTTGTAGGGGTCATCAGCTCGGGGAATTAACTTGGACTTGCGCTCATTAGGGAAGCATTCCTTGTGAAGGTGTAACCACACGAGATCTCCAATGTAAAATATCATGGGGTGATTGTTGACGTTGACCTTTGATGCGAATTGTTGGACTTGACATTCGATGGTGTGCCTTGTATCTTCATGCATCTTCTTGAGATAGCTTGCTCGGGCACTTGCGTCCATGTTGATGCGCTCTTGTAGTGGTAGAGGGAGAATGTCCAATGGGGACAACGGGTTGAAACCATAGAAAACCTCAAAGGGGGACTTGATGGTAGTAAAATGTCTTGTGTGGTTGTAGGCATACTCAGCGATGGGCAAGCATTGCTCCCATTCCTTGAGTTCCTCTTGATCAACACGCGAAGAAGAGTCGATAGCATTCGGTTCGTCACCTCCGTTTGGCCGTCGGTTTGTGGATGGTATGCTAAAGAAAAGAGGAGCTTGATTCCGAGCTTGGCGCAAAGCATCTTCCAAAAGTACCTAAGGAACTTGACGTCGTGGTCCGATACGATCGTCTTTGGCACTCCATGTAGTCGCGAGATTTCCCTACAAAAGAGATTTGCAACATGCGAAGCATCATCTATCTTGTTGCATGGAATAAAATGTGCCATCTTAGAGAAATGGTCCACAACAGCAAACACGGAATCCTTTCCATTTTGGGTTCTAGGAAAACCAAGCACAAAGTCCATACTAATATCTTCCCATGGGTGCTACGGAATAGGAAGTGGCATGTAAAGACAGTGGGATTGAGCTTTAGCCTTAGCTTTGCGACATGTTGAGCATCGGTTGGTTAAGCATGAGACATCGCGGAACATCATGGGCAAAAAGTAGTTCTCCGAGAGCATAGCAAATGTCTTGTTGTGTCCAAAGTGTCCCATAAGTCCTCCATGAGCTTCTTGCAAAAGTAACAAATGAAGAGAAGACTTAGGAATACAAAGTTTGTTAGCTCTCATGAGATAATCATCTTTGATGTAATATCATTCCCAAGATGTATGCATCAAACATTTGGCATAAGGAATTGCAAAGAAAGCATCATGCATATACAAGTCTTTTATGTTCTCAAAGCCAATGTCATTTAATTAAAGTTGAGTAACAAGCATGCATTTGCGAGAAGGCGCATCCGCCACAACATTATCCTTACCTTTGATATACTTGATGACATAAGGAAATGACTCAATGAATTTTCTTCACTTAGCATGACGCTTGTTCAACTTAGTTTGACCCTTAAGGTACTTCAGTGTTTCATGATCCGTGTGAAGAATGAATTCATGAGGGCGGAGATAATTTTCCCAAACATGCAAGACTCTCACTAAAGCATATAGCTTCTTGTCATAGATAGGGTAGTTAAGTTGTGCTCTGGAAAGGGTTTTTTCTAAAGTAAGCTATGGGGCACTTTTCTTGCATCAACACACCTCCAATGCCATTACCGCTATCATCACAATGGACCTCAGAAGATTTGTCAAAGTTTTGTAAAGCGAGCAAAGGGGCATTCGTAATAAAATTCTTAAGCTCATTGAACGCGGTATCTTGTGATGGTCCCCAAACAAAAGGTGCATTCTTCTTACTCAAAGCATGTAAAGGTGTAGTGATGGTGCTAAAATCCTTCACAAATTTTCTATAAAATCTGGTTAGACCAAGAAAACTACGCACTTGTTGTAAGTTTTTGGGTAGGGGCCAAGTTTTGATAGCTTCGATCTTGGTTTTGTCTACATGCACACCCTTGGAAGAGATAAAAAATACTAGAAAAACAAGTTAGTCTACACCAAATTTGCATTTCTCCATTTTAGAATATAGTTGCTCTTTGCGAACAGTTCGCAAGACGGTTCTAAGGTGAGTCACATGATCTTGAAGCGATTTTCTAAACACAAGTATGTAGTTAATGTAGAGCACAACAAAGATGCCAATGTAAGGTCTAAGGACATAATGCATGACTCTCATGAAAGTACCGGGTGCTTCGGATAAGCCCATTCTCATAACAAGCCATTCATATAATCCAAATTTGGTCTTAAATGCGGTTTTCCACTCAACACCCTCTTGTATGTGGATTTGGTAGTAGCCATTCTTAAGATCAATCTTAGAGAAGATTGTGGCTCCGCTAATCTCATCTAGCATATCATCTAAGCGGGGAACAGGTTGACGGTATCTATCGGTGATAGCATTAATGGGATGACATTCAGAACACATTCGATATGTACCATCTTTCTTGGGGAGAAGGATTATCGGAACGGCACAAGGGCTCAAGCTTTCTTACATGGCCGTTGTCGGTAAGTTTTTGGAATTTCCATCAGATCTCCTTGGTTTCTTCGGGGTTCACGCGATATGGTGCTTTATTAGGAAGAGGTGCTCCGGCGATGAGGTCGATGTGGTGCTCGATAATGTGAAGAGGAGGTAGACCCGAAGGTAGCTCATCGGGAAATATATCTTGGTTTTCCTGCAATAAATGAGACAACACTAAAGGTAGAGGTGGTGAAGTGTTAGGTTGTTTCGCTTCACCTTTGCGTAAGAAAACAAAGTGCAGGACACTTGATGGGTTCTCACACACTTATCTCATCTCACTTTTGGTGGCAAACAGCACTAGGTGTTTCTTGTTGCTCATCGTGGAGGCACTCGACTTAGGATTGTGGCGCTCACTCTCCTTTTGGTGGGTCACTCTCTCACCATTCTCTCAACGATGGGTATTTGTTTGCTTGTCGGCGACCACTTGACTTGGAGACATAGGTCTTAGTACGAACTCCTTGCCCTTCATTTTGAAGTTATAGTGATTGGTAGGTCCATTGTGGATGACTCCGCGGTCGAATTACCATGGCCTTCCAAGAAGGAGGTGGAAAACGAACATAGGTACCACATCACACTCCAAGGTGTCCTCATAGGTGCCAATCTTGAATGATACTTGCACGGTGTGCTCAACTCGAATGGTGTCGGTGTCGCTAAGCCATCGGACCTTATAGGGGTGAGGGTGCATGCTTCATCTTGACCAATTGTAGCTTGTCGCATTGCTCTTCACTTGCCAAGTTGTGACAACTTCCTCCAACGATGATGACCTTGACGGAACATCCATTGATACCGGCCTTGGTGTGGAACATGTGGCAACGTTGGTCCTCGTCTTGTTGGTGTTGAAGCGTCAAGACCTTGGAGACAACAAGAGCGGGGCTCGGATTATTGTCACAAAAGACTTGATTGTCTTCATCCTCATTCACTCGATGATGCATGGCCACATGCTGAAGGGCTTCCATTTCTTCATCGCGCATAGAGTCATAGGAGCCATCGTCGTTGATGATCATGGTACGTCTTGTTTGACGCTCATATAACTTGTGGCCTCGTCCTTGGCATTTGAAGCATTTGATGGAACTCGTCTTGGAGGTATCCTCGGTAGGAGTTGTAGATGATGAAGCTCTCGGCTTGAAGTTGTTCGTAGTAGGAGGACGACTTGATGTTGTCGAAGTCTTGTAAATTGACTTGTCGCCGATTCTTGGAGAAGGTTTGGTTGAAGTAGGAGGCGCCGAAGTCGTTGGATCTTAGTTGTAGGAGCCGTAGTTCTTGGGAAAGAACTTGGAGTACTTGTAGTCCTCTTGTACTTGTCCCTCCGCTTTTGTAACTTGATGCACGAGCTCAATGAGGTTGGAGTATGGTTGGAAGTTGGCGATATTCTTGATAGGGTGGTTGAGTCCATTGAATAATATGTCCATCATTTGTTCTTCATCTTCCGTGATATTGGCTCGAATCATGGCTATCTCCATTTCCTTGTAATACTCTTCAACGGTCTTGGGGCCTTTCTTGACAAGTTTCAACCTCTTGAATAAGTCGCGGTTGTAGGGTGTTGGCACAAAGCGGGCTCTCATGACATCCTTCATTTGGTTCCAAGTGTTGATGGGTGGCTCGCCTTTTGCTTCTCGCCTCTCAATGTCTTGCTCCAACCAAATAAGAACATAGCCTTGAAATTCAAGAGATGCCATCGTGATCTTCTTCTCTTCATCATAGTTGTGTCATCGAAAGATCTTGTCAACTTTCAATGTCCATGAGAGGTAGTCTTCGGGATCGGTGCTTCCAGAAAATTTTGGCATGTTAAACTTGAGCTTTCCATAGCGATGCTCTTCATTGTTTGCTTGCCTATGTTTAGGGCATTCTTGACGTGGTGGATTGTCAATCTCAAGTTGTTCTTGGTATGGTTGATTCTCATTGTTTGGTTGCTCTTGGAGAGGTTGTGGTTCTTGTCGAGCTTGTGGATGAACTTGGCGTTGTACTCTTGCTTGATAGCGCCTTTCTTGAACTTCATCGCGAAGTGCTTCTTCTTCTTCATGAGTGTGTCGGTTGCGTGTGGCAACGGCGCGATGTGATTCACGTAGGGCACGTTGCGCCTCAAGAGCTTGTGCTTCTTGCCGATGTTGTTCTTGATGTTATGCCTCGACATCTTACTCGTCCTGGTGTTGGCGCGCACACACTTCTTGTTGTTGGCGTAAGCGTTGCCGTTCTTGCGCTTGTTTGAGGGTAGCTTGATTTTTACATTGTCGACGTTCTCGCTCTTCAAGTTGCTCTTGTGAGCTCTTGCCGTGAAGTGGGTTTCGACTTGCATTTTGGTCTTGGCGCGCGGCTCGTGGAATAGTGTTCGATGTAGGTGTACTAGAGCCGGAGATGGATTCAGAATGGCTACTTGAGCGGTTCCATCTTTGTAAAGAAGAAGTGGAAGAATTTCGATTGATCATCAAGGTTCATAGCTCGTCCATTTGAGTAGTCATGTTGGCATTGAGATCTTCAAGATCGTGAGTAAGAGTAGCATCGAGGTATTCTCTTGTTCGCTCTTCGGAATGCCTCAAGTCGGTGGCGAGTAGCTCAATGCGCTCTTGCATAGCTTCATTCTCTTGATGTAGAGCTTGTTGAACACCAAATAGGTAAACCTTGGTAACATAGTTGTTCGCTTCTTGAGGATCATTGGGTTCTAAGATGTACTTGCCCTATCCATCATCGCAAGCAAATATGTGAGTGGAAGAAGGAAAGAACTATACAAAATGTACCTTGACCGACGTTGAGAGTGGATCAATGATCACTCAGTGATGTAACAAGGAAATAGCACAATTGGTACCGCATCTCGTCAATTTCTCACACTTACAGAAATAAATCCTTTGGTGGAGCTTGGAGAGGATGGTGGACAAAATACAATTGTTAGTAAGACTCAATAATGTTGAAAAAGATTCGCAAATTGCAAATGCAACAAAAAGACCAATAGCTATGAGAGGTACATGGAAACACACACGCAAATAGAGAAATGGGGCTGTGCAAACAAAAAAATGAGCGGAAAAATGTGGAATCCACGGAAAATGCTCGTGTCGCACAACACAAGAGAGACGCTAGCACGATTGCACAATAGGCGGATACGAGACTTGCACACAACCTACTAAGCAAAAGGCAATGCCTTCTATCCGAAGTATGCTATATGTCTTATGTTTCGGTGATACGATCCAAGATGATCGAGTATGACAATCTTAATGTAGTATGGTGCTACGGTTCTTGCTTAAAAGCTCTTTGCTTATCTTTCTCTTTTTCTTAAAAGCTTGTTTGGCTCTTTTTGTTTGAGCTCTTTTGCTAGACCACTTATGCAAAACTACACGAACCAAGATAGCTATTGTGTATATGCGATGACAACCTTGTACACAAGAGATGATATCAATATGATTGTACCAAGATGATATGGTATGTATGCAATGGGAACTATGATCACTAATGTGTACTAGTAACATGGCCGACAATACTCAAAGGCTGATAGGAAGGTGACACAAAATTGGCTGTGGGGGTAATCAAAGAAATTGAAAGGAAGAGGGCGAGAGTGTCGTCGAGGTTACCGCCCTTGCTTACGATTGATAGTGTCAAAACGATGAAGTTGTCATTGTCGACGACGAGTCCGGGGCGAAGATGAGCAGTGGTGATGTCGAAGTTGAACCGTCGCTATGTAGCCGAAACACGATACGAAACGGTAACCACAACTCAAATTCTCAAAACAAAGCATGTCAAGCTTGTCGGAGTTGGAGACGGGTAAGCTATGTTGGTTGCGGAAATCAATGGTGGTTTCCCGTGGTGCAATGTTGGGTTATTGGAGAGGTGGCGCAGACTTTGTGGTGGTATGGGAGTGCGAATGCGAAAGTTGGTAAAGGATCGGTTGACGACTGAACAAAGTTCAGTTTCGTCAAGGTTCATCGGACGCCCGGTCTAGGTCGGACGACCGATGGTCGTCGGACGTACGGTACTTGCCGGTCTTCCGGTGCCTGTGCGATTTCGGGCACGGGTTGAACTCTAGGGTTCCTGGTGAAGGGGCAAATTTTGGAGAAAATTGAGCGAATTTGTGGATGGAAATCGGGGGAAAAGGTGGGGAAAAGCTAGATCTACCTACAACACATGAAATCCACAGATCAAATCCAACAAAACTTCATCATACCAACAAATCACAAAAAATTTGGGGCTATTTTTGTGGGGATTTTTCGAAATTGGGACAAAATCAACAAAACAAGGCTAGAAAAAGATGGGGAAGACTCCAAATTCGTGATAAACGTGTCTCATGACACCAAATGATGTACGGTGGAAACCCTACGGCCGACCTTTCACGATTTGGAGGGGATCCCACGAAGAACACGACGAACACACGAGGGGAAACATGAGGGAAAACACTCAAATCAATGAGAACAATCACACCTGTGCAAGATCCATGAACATAAGGAGTGACACAAGATCCAAATGCAACAAAGGACGATACACGAAGCAGTAGTTCTTCTCCGTGAGGAGATCTTGAGGTCTTCCCGTATAGGGGTCTAGAATCCACTTGGGGGATCTTCTCCGTTGAGGCTGCAGTCTCTCCTAGGAGTAGAACCAAATGGATGAGCAAAGCTCTATCTCTAAATGAGCTATCACCGTGCTAACCC
Organism: Secale cereale; assembly: GCA_902687465.1. NCBI lineage: Eukaryota > Viridiplantae > Streptophyta > Magnoliopsida > Poales > Poaceae > Secale > Secale cereale. The sequence goes on from LR738715.1 coordinate 418,531,373, forward strand.
TAGCTAGAGGGAGAGGGGGTCCTATTTATAGTCGAAGTGCAAACGAAGGGGTACATGGGCCTCGGGCTCGAAATTGTGCGCAGACAAGCGTCGGTCATCCGACAGGTACCGGATGTCCGATGGCTCGCGACGGTCCGGTCGTCCGATACATGTCGGACGTCCGATGTTTTGGCTCTGGTCAGTAGTTATCGGTCGTCCGGAGAATTCAGACTTCCGATTTTTGTTCTGTGATGGGGTTGCCGGATTTCCGGTGATGATCGGTCGTCCGGGCGGTGGAGGTCGTCAGACGTCCGGTCCTGGTCGGTCATCCAGCCGCTGTAGAGTTCGCCGTTTGGGCTTTCTAGCTGGTGTGGCCTCCAGGGGTCGGATGTCCGACGTGGCTCGGTCGCCCAATGACTGTCAACTTCAGGCAGCATATTCTCTTGGTCTATGTGCTTGTAGACTTGTCCATCTTCGCGATCATCTCCGAGTGGATCTTCTAGGTACCTAAGCACACATAGCATCTCCATTTTAGGTAGTATCCATGTCTCACATAATTTATATGGAAGTTCATTAAGGAGAGTTGTCACCTCGGTTTCGAGTGCTCTTGCATGAGATCGTGACATTGGTCCACTTGGCACTTGGGGAGATGGGTCCATGTGGATGACCATAGGATGCTCCGCATCACCAGATATGGCCCAACTCCATGGCGCAAAGCAGCTTGGCAGAGTCCGTCTACCCCTTCTTCTTCCATAGCATCTTTGCGGGGCTCATCCTACCTTTCTCGGAGTTGTTCTATGCCATCCTCGGGCACTACAAAATCCACGCCCTTAACCTCCAGCGCAACTCCATACTCCTCTTGTCCGTCTTCGCCTTCTACTTCGAGGCCTTCGTGGGCGTGAAGCCCTCGGTGGCGCTCTTCCACCACTTCTTCAGCTTGTAATTCCACACCCGGAACTAGCGATCCGCGTGCGTCTCCTTAGTCAGTGTGAAAGCGAAAACTTACTCCTGAAGGTCGGGAAGAAGGTGGAAGGCTTCTAGCATCGCTAGGTCTTCCTGGATGCTCGTGGCGTCGACCCATGCCTCGTGCTCCCGGCAACGCTTGCTACTTCTTGAGCTCATGTTGGTTTTTCTCTTGAAGAAGAAAGGGTGATGCAGCAAAGTGGAGATAAGTATTTCCCTCAGTTTGAAAACCAAGGTATCAATCCAGTAGGTGACGAACGCACTAATCACCAATACCTGCACAAACAATCAAACAACTTGCACGCAACATGATAAACGGGTTGTCAATCCCTTCACAATTATTTGCAAAAGTGAGATATGATAGAGATAGATAAACGAAAGGTAAAGTATTTTTGGCTATTTGGTTTATAGATTGGAAATTAAAAGATTGCAAAATAGTAGATTGGAAACTAATATGATGGAAAATAGACCCGGGGGCCATAGGTTTCACTAGAGGCTTCTCTCTTGAAGGCAAATAATAGGGTGGGAACAAATTACTATCGAGCAATTAATAAAAAAGCGCAAAGTTATGAAGATATATAAGGCAATGATTATGCAATATAGGCATCATGTCCATATCAAGTAGACTGACTCCTGCCTGCATCTACTACTATTACTCCACACATCGACCGACTCCTGCCTGCATCTAGAGTATTAAGTTCATGAAGACCCCATATTTTTATCCTCGATGGCAACAATACAATACGTGCCTCGCTACCCCTTCTGTCAGTGGGTGAGGACACCGCAATATTGAACCCAAAAGCAAAGCACTTCTCCCAATGCAAGAAAAACCAATCTAGTTAGCCAAACCAAGCCGATAGTTCGTAGAGAATTACTAAGATATCAAATCATACATATAAGAATTCAGAGAAGATTCAAATAATACTCACAGATAAACTGATCGTAAATCCACAATTCATCAGATCTCGACAAACACACCGCAAAAGAAGATTACATTGGATAGATCTCCAAGAATATCGAAGAGAACATGATATTAAGAATCTAAGAGAGAGAAGAAGCCATCTAGCTACTAGCTATGCACCCATAGGTCTATTGTAACCTACTCACGCTTCATCGGAAGGGCAATGTTGTTGATGTAGAAGCCCTCTGTGGTTGAATCCCTATGTGTCAGAGTACCGGAAAAGGCCTACGATGGGATATCATGGGTACAGAAGGTTACGACGAAGGTTACGACGGCGGAAAAGTTGTTTCGATGCCTCCTCTAGTGTTTTCGGAATATATGAGAATATGTAGGCCATAGAATTAGGTCAGGGGAGCTGTGAGGGGCCCACAAGGGTGGGGGGCACCCTCCCCCCTTGTGGCCGCCTCGTGGCTCCTCCGACTTGATCTCCAAGTATCTGTGGCATCTTCGGGTCCAAGAAAAATCATCACGAAGGTTTTATTCCGTTTGGACTCCGTTTGGCATTTCTTTTCAGCAAAACTCAAAAACAAGGAAAATATAAACTGGCACTGGGCCTAGGTGTAATGCCCAGGATGGAGCTAAATCTCCTACGTGTCGAGGCACGACTTAGAGACTTAACCCCATGCTGGAATGATCGCAAGTCTGGTATCTTTGCACAACTCATGTAAAAGATGGGGATGGAAAACATAAAATAGTTGGCTTACACTCGCCACGTCACACAAATACAATACATGTCTCAGTCATCATACATTAAAACATCACAGCCCTCTAAGGGTAAAATCCAAATGATAAGATACCAAACATAATTTAAATCCACAGGTCGGATCGAATCCTAGTAGAAGTCTCCACTACTGATCATCAGGATAACGAACATAGTATCGACTACGCTCCTCGTCGTACTCCCAGTCAAGCTCGGTGCCATCACCTGGATAGCTCACAACTGGACCTGCATCTGGTGTGGTGAAGTAACTGTGAGCCACAGAGGACTCAGCAATCCCGTTCCCGGGTAACAAGACTATTTAAGCCTTGGGTGAGGATAAGGCTGAAGAAAAGAATAAGTGTCTGCAGCAGCAACTAGCAACTAGCTTACGTGAGAGAGTGCGAGAAGAGAAGGCCTCGGTCGAGAGATGATCACGAAGTGATCCTAGCTACAACACGTCAAACATAAACCCACCGTGTTCAACTCCCGAATCCCCATTCGGAAATTGACAGTCACGGAACACACGCTGGTAGTGTATTAGAAACATCGTGTCAAGTTATCTACAACTGGATATTAACAAGCTCCCATCTGCCACATAACCGCGGGCACGGCTTTCGAAAGTTCATAACCCTGAAGGGGTGTTCCAACTTGACCCATTACAAGCCCACGATCCGCGGAGTCGCAACTCCAAAGTGGGAAGACCCGAGTATTCTCGGAATCCCGTGCTCAAGATACTCCGAACTAAGGTAAGGCTAATCCAGCAAATCCTCCCGGCGTGTCGACACTCTGATAGTAGCCGCGCGTATCTAAGTCTCAGGACACGACCGGATGGGTGATGCTACGGGTTTTTACCAGACCTCGAGTTTCCTTGAGGTGGCCCCGCAGGACCCCCAGTTCGGACCAACACTCATGTGGAGCACTGGCCCGGGGTTGTTGATTAAAGAAAAAGGGTTTATAACTCCCTATGCAAGTTTAATTTGTTATTAGGCAAATAGTACCAATGTTGGGATTTGCTAGAAAAGACTTAGCACTTAGCGGTTTATCGAGGGGGTCCCATACACCCCAACCGTGTTAGGAACGCATAATCAAGGAACATAACACCGGTTTAAACGGTTCCTAACGACATGAGTGGAACAAATCACCAAGCAAAAGGCTTAGCCTTCCACCCTTGCCAATATATAGATGATTTCATTTTTAAGCATTTATATAGTGTGATATAACCCAACAAATCTTCAACATGAAGCAAGCATCTTCAACTTCACCTGCAACTAGAAATGCTATAAGAAGGGCTGAGCGAAGCGTACTTAGCCAAGCAACGGTTTGCATAGGTAGGGGTGGTTAAACATGGTCATGGTTACAAGTAGGAGGCTGACAAGAAAGACATGGGCATCGAGGCAAAGCTATAGATCGAGACTACTAGCAATAGGCAAAAATAGTAATGTTATCGGGGTTCGGTCATCTTGCCTGAAGTGAAGTCATTCGGATCGTAAGAAGGGTCCTCGTGCTCAACCTCGTTGGTAACCTCGTGCTCGTACTCGTACTCGGTCTCAGCTTCCGGCTCTAAACAATTCAATCACACAAGGCATGAATTAACAAGATGCAATGCGCACACCAAAATGATGGATGCATGATGGATGCACTAAGAGAGCACACGGAGCACGGAAAATAGCACTCAAGCAAATCACCTCAAAAAATGATAACAATAGGAGATTATGAATCTACACAGAAAATCAATCAAGTTTCATATAAGATTCACTGGAATCGGAGCTACGGGCTAAAAGTTATGCCCGAAACAAGAAATGAGCGAAAGCTGAAAATTACAGGAACATAGCAACTTCGGAGCACTAGAAAAATAAGCTACAGCACTCAAACACCATTGCAAAGAGCATGAACATAAACTAGACATATCCTACAGCAATTAAGTCCAAAGGTGCACCCCCAAAGGAGCCACGGATCAATAGCAACAAGCTTGGACATATTGAACTTGACAATAAAATTCTGGCAGCAGAATTTTATTGAAACTTTGGAGCAAAAGTTAAACATGCTACAGCCACTTAAATAAGCATGTCAGAACATGAATGGAAAGCCAACAATATATACTACAAGGAACAATCAAGATCCACTCCAAAACTATCATGGTTTGTCCTAGAGCAGCAAGCAAACATGGCATCGGAACGTTACAGATTTCAGACTTAGTGAAAATCCACTAAGTGTCAAAACAGCAGTTCCATCATGGCATCTAAAAGAGCAAGTTTAAGTCACCTCGAAACTAAACATGGCAAGTGGTAAGCACCACATCAACGTACACATGATGGCGATTCCGAAACACACAAGCATGCATCATGGAGATAAACACAACGATAGCAACGAGCTCAACAAGATGGCATTTCATAACAAGTGAAACAACATCACAGCCACATGGTAGATAAACATGTCAAGAATAAATCTATCATGCAACCTAACACAAGCAACATGTAGAGCATGGCAAGACGAACACGTGGACATGTCATTTGCATCAATCGGACAAACGAGCTAAAAGATATCACATAGCAAAGATGGCATAAAAACATCACATAGCAGCAATTATATCGGGATGCACTCTTGCAACAGAAAAATAAGCATCTAGATGATCTCTAACATGCATGGCACAATGAGATGAAACGCAGTGCTAGTCACCACGAACGTCTGTACATGCTATTTGCGCAAAACGGACATCCACACAAAAAGTTATAGCAGTTACAAATATGCATCGGACAACTAAAGAACCAGGGACTTAGAGAATTTCGGGGCAACCTTCAGATCTAAGAAAACGGGCCGGAGGGGTCAAACGGGGCGGATCTGGTGCGGCCCGAGGAGGATTTGCTGGATCGGGCCGGATCTGGTGCGGATCCGGTGCGGACGAAGCGGCTGGCGGCGCGGAGTGGAGAGGCGGCCCGCGTCGGGCCGGCCTGGCGGCTGGGGCGCCTGGCCCGAGCGGCGCGCGGCCCGCGGGAGGCGGCTGGCGCGGGGGAGGCCTGGCGATGGTAGGCCTCGGCCCGGAGGGAGGCTGGCGAGGCCAAGGTGCGGCGCCGCGTGGCCTGGCGAACTTCTCAGCGAGCGGGAGACGGGCGAACTGGCGCGAGCCTCGGGTCCCCTTGCGGCAGCTGCGGCCTGGGCCGGAGGAGGCGCGCGGTGGAGGAGATGCGAGGCCGGCCTGGAAGTGGGAGCCCAGATGGGGCGATCGGGCCCTCGCAGCGGCGAAGTGGTCCACGCGGCGACAGAAGGATGGAGGCAATGCGGTGGAGTGCGAGCGGGATGGGCCGCCGGTGGCGATGTGGTCCAGGCGGCTCGGTGGGCCTGGCGCTGTGGCGACGAGGTGGAGAGGCCTGCGGGATCCAGCGATCGCTGGTGGAGGCCGATCTGAGCCCTGGCCTGCGAGGAGCGAAGGTCAACTTGGCGCTCGATCCGATCTAGCGATGGGACAAGCGGCGGCGCTGCTTCCTTGAAGGAAAACGCGGCTGGGATCGAGGAGAACTAGCCAAGTGGCTGTGGGGAGCTGGTTGGGCACGGAAAAGAATGAGGGGGAGGTTAGGGAAGAAGCTAGGGATGCCCAAAATAGACATGGGGGTGTCTAAATATAGCAGTTTTTGCTAGGTTTAGGGTTTTGGGGGTTTTAGAGGCCTCCGATCGCGAGGGGAGTTAGGATGGGCCAAGAGGAGGGAAGTGGGCTGTTGGAGGGGTGCCTTGGGCCAGAAAGTGGAGGCACTTTGAGCCCACACGAATAACTGTTGGGGTAGCAAACGGACTCGAAACGCGACGAGATTTGACAGGCAGGTTACACACAACAAAACAACAACACACGACAGGTCTCGCGCCACACCAGTAACGTTACACGGCCAAACACCAAAGTAGGCCTACGGAACGCCACGGACACGTGAGGGAGCTCCGGAACGGAAAACGGACAACGGGAAGGAACGCGAGGAACCGGATGCAACCGGCAACACAAATGCAATGCGATGCACATGACTACATGCTATGAATGAATGCCACACACGCACGCAACAAAACGACGAAAACCCGAAAGACAAAGAACCCGGAATGGAATAGATGAAGCTGGAGATATATTATATGCCCAAAAGGGAAAGTATTACATCCGGGGCATTACAAACTCTCCTCTACTACAAAAAGATCTCGTCCCGAGATCTAGGACTGGAAAAAGGAAGGGTACTCGGAACGAAGATAATCTTCTCGTTCCCACGTAGCTTCTCGGTCGGTGTGATGTGACCACTTGACTTTCAAGAATTTGATGGACTTGTTGCGGGTCTTGCGCTCGGTTTCTTCGAGAATAGCAACAAGATGCTCTCGGTAGGACAGGTCTTGTTGAAGATCAATCTCTTCAAACGGAATCATGCGCTCAGGTGCCTTGAAGCATTTGCTGAGTTGAGACACATGGAACACATCATGAACATTGGCGAAGTTGGAAGGGAGCTCAAGTTGATAGGCTAGATCGCCTCTTTTGCCAAGAATCTTGAAAGGCCCGACGTATCTAGGAGCAAGCTTTCCTTTGATACCGAATCTTTGGGTGCCTTTCATCGGAGACACACGGAGATAAACATGATCACCAATGTTGAAAGCCAAATCACGATGCTTGCCGTCATAGTAGCTCTTCTGACGCGACTGAGCGGCCTTGAGATTCTCACATATGACTTTGCACATTTCTTCGGCTTCTGAGATCAAGTCATTGCCAAGAAGTTGACGTTCACCTGTTTCAGACCAGTTGAGAGGGGTACGACACTTTCTGCCATAGAGGATTTCAAACGGGGCTTTGCCTGCACTTGCTTGAAAGCTGTTGTTGTAAGAGAACTCGGCAAATGGAAGGCAGTCTTCCCATTTCATGCCAAAGGATATGACACATGCTCTGAGCATGTCTTCTAGAATCTGATTCACTCGCTCGACTTGACCACTAGTCTGAGGGTGAAAAGCAGTGCTGAACCTGATCTTAGTGCCCATGGCGGACTGAAAGGAGTCCCAGAACCTGGATGTGAACAAACTTCCACGGTCTGAGGATATAACTTGAGGGATGCCATGTAAAGACACAATTCTGGAAGTGTACAGCTCTGCAAGTTGAGCTGCATTGATTGATTCTTTGACTGGCAGGAAGTGAGCGACTTTGGTAAGCTTGTCAATCACCACGAAGATAGAATCATTTCCTCGCTTGGATTTAGGAAAACCAGTGACGAAGTCCATTTCAATGTGGTCGAACTTCCACTCTGGAATAGGAAGAGGTTGGAGAAGATCGGCTGGACGTTGATGTTCTGCTTTCACTCTTCTGCAAACATCACATTCATTCACGAATTGGGCAATTTCCCTTTTCATGCGTGTCCACCAGTAAGACTGCTTGAGATCTTGGTACATCTTGGAACTGCCAGGATGAATGGAAAGGAGAGAATCATGTGCTTCTTCCATTATGAGCTTCCTGAGATCACCTTTGGGAACAACGAGTCTATCCTCGAAGAACAAGGTATCTCTCTCATCAACACGAAAGCACTTGTATTTCGGAATGCCCTTTGCAATACCATGTTTCACCTTCTTCACCATGGTATCCCTGAGTTGGGCCTCACGGACCTGATCTTCCAAGGTAGGAGCAATTTGAAGATTTGCAAGAAAACCCTGCGGAACAACTTGAAGGTTGAGTTTCCTGAATGCTTCACAAAGCTCAGGCTGGAACGGTTTGATAAGAAGGCTGTTGCAATATGCCTTTCTGCTCAAAGCATCTGCAATCACATTCGCCTTGCCAGGAGTGTATTCAATGCTGGGATCATACTCTTGGATCATTTCAACCCAACGAGTCTGGCGGAGGTTCAGATGCGGCTGTGTGAAGATGTACTTCAAGCTCTTGTGATTAGTGAAGATGTCAACCTTTCTGCCCAACAACAGATGTCTCCACGTAATCAGAGCATGTACCACAACTGCTAGCTCGAGATCATGTGTGGGATAGTTCATCTCACTTGGCTTGAGCTGACGAGAAGTGTATGCCACAATTCTCTTGTCTTGCATAAGCACACCACCAAGACCTTGAAGAGAAGCATCACAGAATACTTCATAGGGCTTGGATTCATCTGGAGGAGTCAGAACTGGAGCAGAGACGAGCTTTTCTTTGAGAGTTTTGAATGCGACTTCACACTCTGGAGACCAAAAGTATTTGACATTCTTCTGAAGCAAGTTTGAAAGAGGCTTGGCAATCTTGGAGAAGTTCTCAACGAACCTTCTACAATAGCTGGCAAGACCCAGAAAACTTCGGAGTTGCTTGACGTTCTGAGGAGCTTCCTAGTTGACAATTGCTTCAACTTTCTCGGGATTAACCGCAATACCGTCAGCTGAGATGATATGGCCCAGGTACAAAACCTTATCGAGCCAAAACTCGCACTTTGAGAACTTGGCATAGAATTTATGCTCTCGGAGTCGATCAAGAACCAGACGTAAGTGCTTTTCGTGATCTTCTTCATTCTTGGAAAACACCAGAATATCATCCAGATACACAAGCACAAACTCGCCAGTATAGGGGTTGAAGATGTAGTGCATCATCCTCGAAAAGGTAGGAGGAGCATTGGCGAGACCAAAAGACATGACAGTATACTCGTATGAACCGTAGCTCGTTCTGAAGGCCGTCTTGGGAATGTCTTCCTCGCGAATGCGAATTTCGTGATAGCCCATTCGGAGGTCGAGCTTAGAGAACACTTTAGCTCCCTTGAGCTGCTCGAGGAGTTCGTTGATGTTGGGGAGCGGATACTTGTTCTTTATCGTCTTCTTGTTCAATGGCCGGTAATCAACACAGAGACGCTCCGTGCCATCTTTCTTCTTGACAAATAAGACACCACAGCCCCAAGGAGACGTACTAGGCCTGATGAGACCCATACTCTCCTGTTTATCATGCTGCTTCTTCAACTCCTTGAATTCATCCGGAGAGAGCTTGTACGGACGCCGGCATGCTGGCTCAGTACCCGGCTCGAGTTCAATGACGAATTCCACCTGACGGTGTGGAGGCATGCCTGGAAGTTCTTCAGGAAAGACGTCTTGATATTCGTTTACCACCGGAATTTGAGATATGGCATTCATTTCGCCCTTATCATTGAGAGAGAAAAGCCTGATAGTGTTATCCCTGGAGGCAAAGATAATCACATCTTCTTCAGGATGAGTCATCTTGACTTCCTTCTGTGCACAATCAATGTGAGCATCATGCTGAGAAAGCCAATCCATTCCGAGGATAAGGTCGATGTCAGAATTACCAAGAATCACCGGATTAGCCAGAAAGCGATAATCACCCATGCGAATGGACACATTCGGAGCATATATACTGGAATGCATTCGTCTCCCCGGAGAAACAACTGATAACTCCCTTGGCAAACTTTTGATGTCAACATTATACTTCGATGCAAATGGTTGAGACATGAAAGAGCATGAAGCACCCGAATCAAACAAAACTTTAGCAGGGATAGAGTTCACTGGAAGGTTACCCAAAATGACATCAGAAGAATTCTCCGCTTGCGTTGCACTCATCAGATTGAACCTTGCTGCCTTTGGATCATGTATGACAATAGCTGAACTCATAGGTGGATGAGGTGGAAGACGCTTCGGGTTCGGACATCTGTTGGCATAGTGACCTTTCTGAGTGCATTTGTTGCAAGTCACTTCTGAGAGAGGACGGAAATGAGAACCACTTGACTTTGAGCCTTGAGACTGAAACTGGTTCTTCAACTTGTTGCTCGGGTTGGGTGGGTGGGAGAAACCACGTCCACTAGAGTTCTTGTTGTTGTTGGAGTTGTTGGAGTTGTTGGAGTTGTTGTAAGGAGCTCGAATCACTGGAGGAGGAGGAAGCCAGAATTTCTGTTGCTTCGAGACCATCTGAGACGATGAGGAAGAGTGAACGGCATCTCGAATTCTCTTTTTAGAAGCCTCCATCTTAAGCTGAGCTGCTTCTTGTTTCAAAGCCATGTTATAAAATTTGTCGAATTCATCGGGCTCGAACAAGGTGAGAGCAAGTTGAAGTTCATCTTTGAGACCTCCACGGAACTGGTAGATTTTGCTCTTGGCATCAGGAATGTCTTGCTTAGCATAGCGGGCGAGGTTTTGGAACTTGACATTATACTGATAGACTGTCATAGAGCCCTGCTTCAGGTTGCGGAATTGCTCACGCATACCCTCGATGACACTTGTTGGAATGTGGTGAGAGCGAAAGTCCTTGCAGAAATCCTCCCAAGAGATCACACGACCTGGCCTGGAGTCTTTGTACTGCTGCCACCAGTCAGCTGCTTGGTCTTTGAGTTGGAAGGCTGCAAACTTCACATAATCCTCTTCTCTTACGTTACTGCACTCAAAATGCTTCTTTATGTCGGTTAACCAATCTTCAGCATCAAGAGGGTCGACACAGTAACTGAAAGCTTTTGGATTATTGGCCAAGAACTGGTTGAGAGTAGCATGGTGCTGCTGGTTGAAGAAGTTGCCTTGATTCCCTGGAACACCCTGATTAGCTTCATTAGCTTGCATCTGCTGCATCATCTGCATCAACATCTGAGTGTTCTGAGCTGTAGTCTGCATAATCGCTCTCCAAGCCTCAGACGGAGGAGGAGGGGAAGGAGGACGATCTGGGACCTCTTCACCCTCTGGGTTAGCGTTGGGAACCCTTTTCGGAGCCATCCTGAAAGAGATGACCACGAATCAGCAATTGATTGACAGAAGGTATAAGCTGAATCAATGGAATGAATTGCAACAAGTCTTCACAATAATCATTCGAACAATAGAAGGAATGAAATCATTCGAACAAGAGGAAAGAATGAAATTCTCAGTTAAATGATAACATCAATCTTCACGAGAAGCCACATAGGGGACAAAAGGTAAATAAGAAAAACAACAAGGTACAGACGGGAACAAACACAAGATAGGAGCTTCGTTCTAACATCTTTGTGCTGAAAGCATATGAACGCGTTACGAAACGATTTTGCAATCCCCGGATCAGCATAGCCAAGGACCCTTTAAGATGCAACTCCCGATCGGAACATCGGTCATAATACCACTTCACTCAATGTAGAACCCCGAACTCGCTAACCTGCATTCGTTGGAAGAATGCCTACGATCTACTGGATAAACCCACCTATTAATTTCCGAAAGATTCCAGTTATGCAATCAGGTGTTGGGGATACACGGGAAGCACCGCGCAATCAACTCTAAACCTACATCCAGGTGTATCCATCCTTCAACACATAACCAGTCTTTCTCGGAAACTGTCTACCTCGGACCTTCGAAAAGCATCCACTATAACAAGCTATGGCAATACTCCCGAACTACCTCCCCAGTACTGGGTGATGTCGGGGTTATCTTGCCACTGGCCGTATAGGAGAGATTTTCGATGTCGGCCGTCTTAAGTATTTAGTACTGGCGCGATATGCTTGTGACGACAATACCCCGAAGCTCAACTCCCCGGGACACTGCCATAACCCCTAATGTCAGGAGGCATCGAGAACAATATTCTCGTCACAAGAACATCGAAACAATCCCAGAATACTCGCGAGATTCCTAAAAAAATTTTGGTGCAATTTTTGAAAGTAGAAGCGACAAGAGTAGACGTCAGGAGTCCTCACCAGAGAGAAAGGGGGATGAGAAGCAAAGAAATCCTACTCTCCGATATAATATAGGACTCAAAATATTTTTCAGTGTGTGCCTAGACTCGACCGTCAACGATTCGATCAATCAGTGGGGGCTCCTAGGTCGGAGAAGGCTCTGAATACCAACTTGTAATGCCCGGGATGGAGCTAAATCTCCTACGTGTCGAGGCACGACTTAGAGACTTAACCCCATGCTGGAATGATCGCAAGTCTGGTATCTTTGCACAACTCATGTAAAAGATGGGGATGGAAAACATAAAATAGTTGGCTTACACTCGCCACGTCACACAAATACAATACATGTCTCAGTCATCATACATTAAAACATCACAGCCCTCTAAGGGTAAACTCCAAATGATAAGATACCAAACATAATTTAAATCCACAGGTCGGATCGAATCCTAGTAGAAGTCTCCACTACTGATCATCAGGATAACGAACATAGTATCGACTACGCTCCTCGTCGTACTCCCAGTCAAGCTCGGTGCCATCACCTGGATAGCTCACAACTGGACCTGCATCTGGTGTGGTGAAGTAACTGTGAGCCACAGAGGACTCAGCAATCCCGTTCCCGGGTAACAAGACTATTTAAGCCTTGGGTGAGGATAAGGCTGAAGAAAAGAATAAGTGTCTGCAGCAGCAACTAGCAACTAGCTTACGTGAGAGAGTGCGAGAAGAGAAGGCCTCGGTCGAGAGATGATCACGAAGTGATCCTAGCTACAACACGTCAAACATAACCCCACCGTGTTCAACTCCCGAATCCCCATTCGGAAATTGACAGTCACGAAACACACGCTGGTAGTGTATTAGAAACATTGTGTCAAGTTATCTACAACCGGATATTAACAAGCTCCCATCTACCACATAATTGCGGGCACGGCTTTCAAAAGTTCATAACCCTGCAGGGGTGTTCCAACTTGACCCATTACAAGCCCACGATCCGCGGAGTCGCAACTCCAAAGTGGGAAGACCCGAGTATTTTCGGAATCCCGTGCTCAAGATACTCCGAACTAAGGTAAGGCTAATCCAGCAAATCCTCCCGGCGTGTCGACACCCTGATAGTAGCCGCGCGTATCTAAGACTCAGGACACGACCGGATGGGTGATGCTACGGGTTTTTACCAGACCTCGAGTTTCCTTGAGGTGGCCCCGCAGGACCCCCAGTTCGGACCAACACTCATGTGGAGCACTGGCCCGGGGTTGTTGATTAAAGAAAAAGGGTTTATAACTCCCTATGCAAGTTTAATTTGTTATTAGGCAAATAGTACCAATGTTGGGATTTGCTGGAAAAGACTTAGCACTTAGCGGTTTATCGAGGGGGTCCCATACACCCCAACCGTGTTAGGAACGCATAATCAAGGAACATAACACCGGTTTAAACGGTTCCTAACGGCATGAGTGGAACAAATCACCAAGCAAAAGGCTTAGCCTTCCACCCTTGCCAATATATAGATGATTTCATTTTTAAGCATTTATATAGTGTGATATAACCCAACAAATCTTCAACATGAAGCAAACATCTTCAACTTCAGCTGCAACTAGAAATGCTATAAGAAGGGCTGAGCGAAGCGTACTTAGCCAAGCAACGGTTTGCATAGGTAGGGTGGTTAAACATGGTCATGGTTACAAGTAGGAGGCTGACAAGAAAGACATGGGCATCGAGGCAAAGCTATAGATCGAGACTACTAGCAATAGGCAAAAATAGTAATGTTATCGGGGTTCGGTCATCTTGCCTGAAGTGAAGTCGTTCGGATCGTAAGAAGGGTCCTCGTGCTCAACCTCGTTTGTAACCTCGTGCTCGTACTCGTACTCGGTCTCAGCTTCCGGCTCTAAACAATTCAATCACACAAGGCACGAATCAACAAGATGCAATGCGCACACCAAAATGATGGATGCATGATGGATGCACTAAGAGAGCACACGGAGCACGGAAAATAGCACTCAAGCAAATCACCTCAAAACATGATAACAACAGGAGATTATGAATCTACACAGAAAATCAATCAAGTTTCATATAAGATTCGCTGGAATCGGAGCTACGGGCTAAAAGTTATGCCCGAAACAAGAAATGAGCGAAAGCTGAAAATTACAGCAACATAGCAACTTCGGAGCACTAGAAAAATAAGCTACAGCACTCAAACACCATGGCAAAGAGCATGAACATAAACTAGACATATCCTAAAGCAATTAAGTCCAAAGGTGCACCCCCAAAGGAGCCACGAATCAATAGCAACAAGCTTGGACATATTGAACTTGACAATAAAATTCTGGCAGCAGAATTTTATTGAAACTTTGGAGCAAAAGTTAAACATGCTACAGTCACTTAAATAAGCATGTGATAACATGAATGGAAAGCCAACAATATATACTACAAGGAACAATCAAGATCCATCCCAAAACTATCATGGTTTGTCCTAGAGCAGCAAGCAAACATGGCATCGGAACGTTACAGATTTCAGACTTAGTGAAAATCCACTAAGTGTCAAAACAGCAGTTTCATCATGGCATCTAAAAGAGAAAGTTTAAGTCACCTCGAAACTAAACATGGCAAGTGATAAGCACCACATCAACGTACACATGATGGCGATTCCGAAACACACAAGCATGCAATATGGAGATAAAGACAACGATAGCAACGAGCTCAACAAGATGGCATTTCATAACAAGTGAAACAACATCACAGCCACATGGTACTTTGCAACGGAGATAAACATGGCAAGAATAAATCTATCATGCAACCTAACACAAGCAACATGTAGAGCATGGCAAGACGAACACGTGGACATGTCATTTGCATCAATCGGACAAACGAGCTAAAAGATATCACATAGCAAAGATGGCATAAAAACATCACATAGCAGCAATTATATCGGGATGCACTCTTGCAACAGAAAAATAATCATCTAGATGATCTCTAACATGCATGTCACAATGAGATGAAACGTAGTGCTAGTCACCACGAACGTCTGGACATGCTATATGCGCAAAACGGACATCCACACAAAAAGTTATAGCAGTTAGAAATATGCATCAGACAACTAAAGAACCAGGGACTTAGAGAATTTCGGGGCAACCTTAAGATCTGAGAAAACGGGCCGGAGGAGTCAAACGGGGCGGATCTGGTGCGGCCCGAGGAGGATCTGCTGGATCGGGCCGCATCTGGTGCGGATCCGGTGCGGACGAAGCGGCTGGCGGCGCGGAGTGGAGAGGTGGCCCGCGTCGGGCCGGCCTGGCTGCTAGGGCGCCTGGCCCGAGCGGCGCGCGGCCCGCGGGAGGCGGCTGGCGCGGGGGAGGCCTGGCGACGGTAGGCCTCGGCCCGGAGGGAGGCTGGCGAGGCCTAGGTGCGGCGCGGCGTGGCCTGGCGAACTTCTCAGCGAGCGGGAGACGGGCGAACTGGCGCGGGCCTCGGGTCCCCTTGCGGCGGCTGCGGCCTGGGCCGGAGGAGGCGCCCGGTGAAGGAGATGTGAGGCCGGCCTGGAAGTGGGAGCCCAGATGGGGCGATCGGGCCCTCGCAGCGGCGAAGTGGTCCACGCGGCGACGGAAGGATGGAGGCGATGCGGTGGAGTGCGAGCGGGATGGGCCGCCGGTGGCGATGTGGTCCAGGCGGCTCGGTGGGCCAGGCACTGTGGCGACGCGGTGGAGAGGCCTGCGGGATCCAGCGATCGCTGGGGGAGGCCGATCTGAGCCCCGGCCTGCGAGGAGCGAAGGTCAACGCGGCGCTCGATCCGATCTAGCGATGGGACAAGCGGCGGCGCTGCTTCCTT
The DNA here is from genome assembly GCA_902687465.1 of Secale cereale. Lineage (NCBI taxonomy): Eukaryota > Viridiplantae > Streptophyta > Magnoliopsida > Poales > Poaceae > Secale > Secale cereale. Next base: position 418,547,377 of record LR738715.1, read on the forward strand.
CGAAGGAAAACGCGGCTGGGATCGAGGAGAACTAGCCAAGTGGCTGTGGGGAGCTGGTAGGGCAAGGAAAAGAATGAGGGGGTGGTTAGGGAAGAAGCTAGGGATGCCCAAAATAGACATGGGGGTGTCTAAATATAGCAGTTTTTGCTAGGTTTAGGGTTTTGGGGGTTTTAGAGCCCTCCGATCGCGAGGGGAGTTAGGATGGGCCAAGAGGAGGGAAGTGGGCTGTTGGAGGGGTGCCTTGGGCCAGAAAGTGGAGGCACTTTGAGCCCACACGAATAACTGTTGGGGTAGCAAACGGACTCGAAACGCGACGAGATTTGACAGGCAGGTTACACACAACAAAACAACAACACACGACAGGTCTCGCGCCACACCGGTAACGTTACACGGCCAAACACGAAAGTAGGCCTACGGAACGCCACGGACACGTGAGGGAGCTCCGGAACGGAAAACGGACAACGGGAAGGAACGCGTGGAACCGGATGCAACCGACAACACAAATGCAATGCGATGCACATGACTACATGCTATGAATGAATGCCACACACGCACGCAACAAAACGACAAAACCCGAAAGACAAAGAACCCGAAATGGAATAGATGAAGCCGGAGATATATTATATGCCCAAAAGGGAAAGTATTACATCCGGGGTATTACACTAGGTTAATACATTAGTCCCAAATTGTTTTATAAAATAGCATATTAATGCATATAAAACATCCAAAACGGATAATATAATAGCATGGAACAATCAAAAATTATAGATACATTGGAGACGTATCAAGCATCCCCAAGCTTAATTCCTAGTCGATCTCGAGTAGGTAAATGATAAAAACAGAATTTCTGATGTGGAATGCTACCTAACATATTTATTCATGTAATTCTTCTTTATTATGGCATGAATGTTCAGATCCATAAGATCGAGAACAAAATTTTATCAATATCAAAACAGTAATACTTTGGGCATACTAAAAAGCAATCTACGAAGCTTCAAAAATAACATGGCTAAAGAAAGTTATCCCTAGAAAATCATATAGTCTTGTTATGCTCCCTTCTCAACACAAAGTATAAGTCATGCCCATCCCAGTGTCAGCCAAGCAAATGGTTTCATACTTTTTAACGTGCTTCAGCCTTTTCAACTCTTCACGCAATACATGAGCGTGAGCCATGGACATAGCACTATGGGTGGAATAGAAGGTGGTAGTAGACAAAATGAGGGAGAAAGTCTCACATCAACTAGGCAAATCAATGGACTATGGAAATGTCCATCAACTGATATCAATGTGAGTGAGTAGGGATGGCCATGTAACGGATGCACTAGCTATAAGTGTATGAAACCTCAAAAGAAAACTAAGTGGGTGTGCATCCAACTTGCTTGCTCATGAAGACCAAGGGAAATTTGAGGAAGCCCATCATTGGAATATACAATCCAAGTTATATAATGAGGAATTCCCACTAGTATATGAAAGTGATAACATAGGAGACTCTCTGTCATGAAGATCACGGTGCTATCTTGAAGCACAAGTGTGGAAAAAGATAGTAACATTGTCCCTTCTCTCTTTTTTCTCTCATTTTTTTATATATTTTATATATATGTCTTTTGGGCTCTTTGGACTCTTTTTGTGGGTTTCTTTGGCCTCTTTTTTTATTTGGGCTTCTTTGGCCTCTTTTATTTATAATCTCACATGGGACAATGCTCTAATAATGATAATCATCACACTTTTATTTACTTACAACTCAATATTACAACTCGATACTAGAACAAAATATGACTCTATATGAATGCCTATGGCGGTGTACCGGGATGTGCAATGATCTAGCATAGCAATAACATCAAAAACGGACAAGCCATGAAAACATCATGATAGTTGTCTTACAATCATGCAAAGCAATATGACAATGATGATGCGTGTCATAATAAACGGAACAGTGGAGTTACATGGCAATATATCTCGGAATGGCTATGAAAATGCCATAATAGGTAGGTATGGTGGCTGTTTTGAGGAAGGGTGTAAGGTGGTTTGATGCACCAGCGAAAGTTGTGCGACACTAGAGTGGCTAGCAAGGTGGAAGGGTGAGAGTGCGTATAATCCATGGACTCAACATTAGTCATAAAGAACTCACATACGTATTGTGAAAAATTTATGAGCCCTCAAAGAAAAGTACTACTGCGCATGCTACTCATGGGTAGGTTGGTAGGAGTTAACCATGGCGCACTCCCGACCTCCACACAAAGATAAACAATCAAGACAAAATGCGCTTCAATTTGGTTACACGGTTAGGAGACCATACGTGCATGCTACGAGAATCACGAACCTTAACACAATTAATTCTTTAACCTCACAAATTACCTCTAGCATGACTCTAATATTACCATCTTAACATCTCAAAAGAATTATAAGGAATCAAACTTCTCCTAGTATTCAATGCTCTATTATATGAACGTTTTTACTATATCTCCCTTGGATGTCCATCATATTAGGACTAAATTCATAACCCAAGTGAATTACCATGATGTTTTAAAGACACTCAAATATTATAAGTGAAGCAAGAGAGTTCAACTATTTCTATAAAATAAAGATACCGCCGTGCTCTAAAAAGATATAAGTGAAGCACTAGAGCAAAATTTCCTAGCTCAAAAGATATAAGTGAAGCACATAGATTATTCTAATAAATCACGATTCAAGTGTGTCCCTCTCAAATGGTGTGTACAACAAGGATGATTGTGTAAAACTAAAAAGAAAATACTCATATCATACAAGACTCTCCAAGCAAAACACATATCATGTGGTGAATAAAAATGTAGCCTCTAGTAAAGTTACCAATGGACGAAGATGAAAGAGGGGATTCCTTCCTAGGGCATCCCCAAGCTTAGGCTCTTGGTTATCCTTGAATATTACCTTGGGGTGACTTGGGCATCCCTAAGCTTAGGCTCTTGCCACTCCTTATTCCATAGTCCATCAAATCCTTACCCAAAACTTGAAAACTTCACAACACAAAACTCAATAGAAAGCTCGTTAGATCCGTTAGTAAAACAAAGCAAATAACCACCCAAGGTACTGTTATGATCTCATTCTTATTTTATATTGGTGTAATATCTACTGTATTCCAACTTTTCCATGCTTCATACCCCGATACTAGCCATAGACTCATCCAAATAAGCAAACAACACATAGAAAACAGAACCAGTCAAAAACAGAACAGTCTGTAGTAATATGAAAACTTTGCATATTTCTGGAACTCTAAAAATTCTGAAAAATTAGGAAGACGTGGGGAATTTGTATATAAATTTTGTGTAAAAATTTCAAAATATTTTCATGCTCCAGTGAATTATTGAATGTTCTGCACTGGACGCAAAAGTTTCTGTTTTCAGCAAAATCAAATCAACAATCACCGTAAGTCATCCCAAAGGTCTTACTTGGATCAAACACTAATTAAAACACCAAAAGACAATTACTACATAAATAATAATGTGTATTTATTGAATAACAGAACCAAAACGAAAAAAAACTAAAATAAAATTGGGCTTCCTCCCAACAAGCGCTATTGTTTAACGCCCCTAGCTAGGTATTGAGATTTCAATGATGCTCAAATGAAAAACAAGAATTGAAGCACAAAGAGAGCATCGTAAAACATGCGAAAAACACATCTAAGACTAACATACTTCCTATGCATAGGCATTTTATAGGCAAACAAATTATCAAGGCTAGCAATTTCTAGCATATGCAAGGAACAAGAAAGAAACAATAGCAATCTCAACATGACGAAAGGTAATTTAGTAACATGAAGATTTCTACAACCATATTTCCCTCCCTTATAATAATTGCATGTAGGATCATATTCAAATTCAACAATATGGCTATCACATAAAATATTCTCTACATGATCCACATGCATGCAAAGTTGACACTCTTTCAAAATAGTGGGATTAACATTAACTAAAGTCATGACCTCTCCAAACCCACTTTTATCAAAAAATTCATAAGATTGATCATGCTCAAAAGTAGTAGGATCATTATTACCTAGAGTTGACAATATTCCAAACCCACTTTCAATAATATTGCAAACATATTCATGATGAGGCTTAAATAAATTTTTAAGATCATATCAATATTCACCCCAATCATGATCATTGCAATAAGTAGAGGACATAGCAAAACAAGCATCCCCAAGCTCGGGGTTTTGCATATCATTAGCACAATTGACATTAATAGAGTTTATAATAAAATCATTGCAATCATGCTTTTGATTCAAGGAGCTATCAAGTGGTTGAGTCAGCCAATTCTTGGGTACCCAAGTGTTTTAAGTCCAAATGAAATGATTCAAAAATCCCAAGGTTTGAAATAAATCAAATAAATCTTTGGAAAATAAAAAGAGGGTAAAAAATCAGGCTGTCACAAACCTCCCCCACTTAGAATGAATCTCGTCCTCGAGATTTGGTTGCTTGGGAAAACCATTCCGGATAATATGTCTGTAGGAACTCCTCTTGTTCCCAGGTTGATTCTGACTCGGTGTGATGCTCCCACTGGACTTTATAAAACATCCGTACTTTACTGCGGATGACTCTTTCCATCTGATCTATAATTTTGAACGGCCTTTCTGCATACGTTAAATCCTCTGCCAAATCTATGTCGGTTACTGCTGTCTTTTTCTCTGGCGGAGATATGCATCGCCTCAACTGGGAGACGTGGAACACGTCGTGCACATCTGACAATTCCGGGGGTAATTCCAATTGGTAAGCAACAATGCCCACTAGAGAAATAATTGGGAAGGGGCCAATAAATCTGGGTGCCAACTTCCCGCGTGTTTGGAATCTCTTGACTCCTTTCATAGGAGTAACTCGAAGGTATACGTGCTCTCCAGGTTCAAAACTGATCTGTCGGTGCCTCGCATCATAATAATTCTTTTGTCGAGACTTGGCCAACTATAATCTGTCTCTGATTTCCTTGACTTGCTTCTCAGCTTCCATCATGAGGTCTGTTCCGAAAATACGGCTATCTCCCGTCTGGGACCAGTTTAACGGGGTAAGGCATTTGCGGCCATATAAAGCCTCGTATGGTGACATCTTTAGACTGGTTTGGAAGCTGTTGTTGTAGGAGAACTCGGCATATGGTAGACAATCTTCCCATTTGTATCCTTGGGCCAAGACACAAGCTAGCAGCATATCTTCTAGTATTTGGTTCACTCGCTCTGTTTGTCCATCTGTTTGAGGATGATAGGTTGTACTATATCTGAGGGCTGTTCCCAAAGCTTGATGGAGACGTGTCCAGAAAGAGGATGTAAAGAGTGAACCTCGGTCAGAAGTGATGGTTCGAGGTACTCCATGTAGACTGACTATTCTGGACACATACAGTTGTGCGAGTTAATCTTCTCGATAGGTGGTCCTGACCGGAATAAAATGGGCTACCTTGGTTAGAGTGTCCACGATGACCCATATTGCATTATTGCCCCGCTGAGTCTTGGGTAATCCCGTGATGAAATCCATGCAAACATCATCCCATTTCCACTGTGAAACTGGCAATGGTCGAAGAAGTCCGGCTGGCTTCTGATGTTCTGCCTTGACCTTGTTGCATATGTCGCAACAAGCCACAAAATAGGCAATATCCTTTTTCATTCTATCCCACCAGAATATTTGGCGAAGGTCTTCATACATCTTTGTTCCCCCAGGGTGAATAGAATATGAGGACTCGTGGGCTTCTGTCAAGATCTTCCTTTTTAGGTCTGACTGATTTGGTACACAAATCCTTCCACGAAATCGGAGAGTCCCATGGTGATCTTTTGAGAAGTCTGATGCACGTTCTGCATGCAGGTCTTGTGCATTCTTTTGCGGGACACGATCATCTGGTTGGGCCTTGCGGATTTCTTCTTCAAGTGTGGGGGTAACTTCCAGTGTGTTAGCGAGACCAGCCTCAACGATGTTTAGATGGAGTTGAGCAATCTCCTCTTGAAGTTCAACGGGTAAGGAATTTAATATAGTATTCAAACTGACCGGTTTTCGACTGAGTGCATCAGCCACCACGTTGGCTTTACCCGGGTGGTAGTTTATCCCCAAATCATATTCTTTGACCAGTTCAAGCTACCTTCGCTGACGTAGATTTAAATCAGGTTGAGTGAAGATATACTTGAGGCTTTTGTGATCGGTAAAGATTTGACACTTCTTCCCAATGAGTTAATGTCTCCATATTTTGAGAGCATGCACCACTGCGGCCAATTCTAGATCATGTGTAGGGTAATTCCCCTCATGTGGTTGCAACTGTCGTGATGCATATGCCACCACCATGTCGTCTTGCAAGAGTACGTAGCTAATTCCTTGTCTGGATGCGTCACAATAGACATCAAAACTGCGGTATATGTCTGGAAGAGTTAATACGGGAGCGGTGGTCAGACGTTTCTTTAGCCCACTGAAGTTTTGCTCACAGTCTTGTGTCCATTCAAACTTCTTGTCCTTTTTGAGTTGCTCGGTCATGGGCTTGGCGATCTTGGAGAATCCTTCAATGAAACGGCGGTAATATCCCGCCAGTCCAAGGAAGCTTCGGATCTGAGATACGGTTGTGGGTGGCAACCAGTTGAGCACATCTTTTACCTTGCTGGGGTCTACGGCTATACCTTCGGCGGATAGCACGTGTCCAAGAAATCCGACTTGCTTAAGCCAAAACTCACATTTGCTGAACTTGGCGTAAAGCTGATGGTCTCTGAGTCGCTGCAATACTGCTCGGAGATATCCCTTGTGATCTTCTTCACTTTTTGAATATATGAGTATGTCATCGATAAAGACTACCACGAACTTATCGAGGAAGTCCATGAACACTTTATTCATCATGTGCATGAAGAAGGCAGGGGCATTAGTGAGACCAAAGGGCATGACTGTATATTCGTAAAGACCATATCGAGTGGTGAATGCGGTCTTAGGAATATCTTCCTTTTTATTCTTGAGATGATGGTATCCGGTCCTTAAGTCAATCTTGGAAAATACCTTGGCCCCACTGAGCTGATCGAACAAATCATCAATCCTTGGCAGTGGGTATTTATTTTTGATGGTGACATCATTCAGCTGCCAGTAATCTACACACATGTGGAGGCTGCCATCCTTTTTGTTTACAATGAGAGCAGGCGATCCCCAGGGCGAGGAACTGGGACAGATGTACCCTTTCTAGAGCATTTCATCGAGCTGCTTCTTTAATTCCACCAACTCTGATGAGGGCATCCTGGAATATTTCTTGAATAACGGTGCGGTTCCAGGTACCAGATCTATTGCAAACTCAAGTTCTCGGTCTGGCGGCATGCCTGGTAGCTCTTCCGGAAATACATCAGGAAATTCACTGACCACAGGAATTAATTCCAATTCAGCCACGGCGGTAAACATCATCCCCTTCTTTGGTATGCTTCTGCGTGAGTAGAACTTCGTAATCTGCCCTTCTTGATTGATCAAAGTGACTTCTCGGGTTGTACAGTTTATGCATACTTGGTGTTGAGTCAGCCAAGCATGTCTCCGAGGTAAATGCTAAACTAGATGCCATGGAGAAGAAGATATCAGCCGACGTCGAAGCGCGAGCAATGGCAGATCACACCGCCTTCTCTTCTCTTGAGCTCACGGCTTGTTAGGCGCTGGGCTACATATGCGGGAGGAATTCAAGGCCCCTCTTGCCACCCCGGACGCCGATTATGCCGAGCTCTCCTCCAAGCTTATCTAGGAGGTCGAAAGGGCTGCCTAGAAGGTGGATGGCATCCTGGAGGGGGAGTGCCGCGACCTCTTCTCCGTGGCAACGAAGCGCATCTTCAGCCACCTTTACCTTCGCGATCCCACCTTCGACTTTGGCACGGTGATAGGTCACGTCCCTCACGAGTCCCACAAGATCATGGTGGAAGTAGTGGAGGGCCATGTGGCCGCACTACTCGAGAGGTTCACCTGCAGCAGTGATGGTGGGCCCGTCGAGGCCGAGGTGTGTGACCGCAATGGCGGCGACGACCCTTCTTCCTGAAGCCTTTTGGTTATCCTGCAATAGACCGATCGTGGCTCGCGGAGACGTAAGACTTGGTTGATAATTGAGATACATTTGATGCCTGACTTGAGCACATGCACCGTGTCCAGCCCCCGCTCACGTGAGTCCAAGGGGAAGACTACGAACGGTGTTGCTGAATAGCCGAGTAGCCATCCTGAGGTTATCGCTACCCGTCGAGTGCCCTCAGTTGTTTATCCACCAGCACGCAGCATGGGGCTTCCACTGAGCGTGTGCATGGCCGGGTTCTGAGCGTATCCGCCAATGCTGAGCATGGGGCTTCCACTATGCCTGGGCATGGCCGGGTTGCGACCGTATCCGCCAACACTGAGCATCGAGCTTCCACTGGACGTGGGCATGGTCGAGTTGCGACCGTATCCGCCAGCGCTGAGCATGGGGCATCCACTTGGTGCGGGCATGGCCGGATTGCGACTGTATCCGCCAATGCTAAGCATGGGGCTTCGATTGGGCGTGGGCATGGCTCGGTTGCGACCGTATCTGCCAGCGCTGAGTATGGGACTTCCACTGGGCGTGGGTGGGAGCTCAGTACTAGAGTCTCCGGACGTGTCCAACCTTGTTTCGTTCGTATGCGTTGCTGGCACGACAGAACTTTGAGGAGGTGTTTTTGGACACTCATGAGCCAGTGCGGGGCTCAGGAGGTCCTACCTCAGGCTGGTTGTGCCTAGCTTTCGACGTGGAGCATGCTTGTGAAACCTAAGTTGCAAGGGCCACCTGCGCCGAATGAACATCCAAGTTTCATTGCATGAGAAGGCTAGACACCAAGGACCCATAGGAGGTGACGTGCATGGGGTCAGCCCGCCATATAGAGATTGGTCACTTTGGTTTATCCACGCTGCAGGGATGGACCCGAGCAGAGATGTCGTGCCAGGTCTTCTCATGCAACAATCCAAGGAAGAACACCCGACACGTGGCTCCCGTGATGGCAAGGTGCTAGAATTGCGATTGTGCGAACCAAGACGCGCGCCCTTACTCATCCACCCTCAATGAGCTCATGCAAGGACAAGGCACAATGGACCCCGGGAAGTGATTTCCATTGGAGCTGACCCATGAGAGAGAGCTCGATCACTTGGATTTATCAACGTTGCAGGGACAGACTCGAGCACAAACGTAGTGCCATCCCTTAGTCCCGAGGCGGTCGTGAGTGGGTTTGTGAGGGTGTGGAGACATTCATGGTGATGAAGCGCCGGGCACGCAGATTAAACCGTCAAGGAAATTTATCAAGGCATGGCGAGTTCTGATACATGAGCAAAATGATGCGGATACAAGGGCGGGCCCTAACAGCTTGAGGATAGTGCAGCCCGTGTGGCGCCCTGAATTGAACAAACAAAAAATTCACCTGGCAATGCCACTGCAGGGGTGTCGAGGAAGTCGATGAAGCACCCCACGGGGGTTCGGTCCTCATGAGACAAACGGCTCCTTATGCTCGGGAGGCTCGCGTGGTGCCGGGGCTCAGGCTATTATAAAACCTAAGTTATTAACTAGACCAGGTTGTAACACTAATTTAACTAAAATAATTTTATTCATTAATAAATAATTTTATTTATTAACTAACATAAGATTTTATAAAAATATACTAACTGACAAAAATAACTACTTTAAAATCAAAGGAAACAATTTTCTATCAATAAAAACTAACATAAAAGGTTATGTTTTAAACTCTAAGTTAAACATATCTAAATGAAACTAAAATTATCATTTTATTAATTAACTAGTTAAATAAAACTACTAGGAAATAGGAGAAAAAATAATTAATTAAATACCGATTTCTAAATAAAAGTTATTAGCTATTTAGTGATCTAAACGAATTTCATCAAATTCAAATTTAATATTTTCAAACGTGGCCAGAATTGGAATGTGGCACCCTGAATCAGAGCGACCAGTTTACCTTGCATTGCGAGCCCAGAGACCTTGTCTTCTGGCAACACACAACATCTTGGTACAGAAAACAGCCGCTTTATTGATACTAGCGGACCAAAGTTTTACATTACAATAGTTAGCAAGGCCAAGCGGCACACACGGTGCGGCTAGACAATATGTACATTATTTAATGAACATAAAAGGGCCTCGGGCATAAACTACGCAGCAGCGGAACATCGTCGTAGCGGAACTCCATCTCACAGGGACACCGATGTGGATACGGACTAGACTCAGACGGCACTCCTTCCCAGCGGAATTTTCCTGAAATCTGGCCTGACACGCCAGGTCAATACTTTGAATGTACTTGCAAGCTTACAGCAAAACAGAATAATAATGACAATCAATACCATGATTATTAGTCAGTATTAAATATGCAACAATAAATTTTAATCACATTCTATGCTCATGACTTTGCATATATAAAACCTCAGTCAATCATACTCATGATAATTTATCATAACCACCAACTTATTCAACTTAACCAGATATAACTCGTGAGCCTTCCGGCGATCACAACCCTGCCCATACTGGGTCTCAAAACAGCTCGGAAGCTCTTAAAATCTTATTCTCATATCACTCGTGATCCTTCCGGCGATCACAAACCCACCCACACTGGGTCTCAAAGCATCTCATAAGCTCTTCCATCAACTTATCATAGTACCAGAAATTTAGAACTTAGTAAGAAAATTTTTATTATCTGTTGACCCATGGTGTGACCTACTTTCGAGCGTGTCCGTGACCGTGGACTTGGCTATCGATAGATTAATACACTCTACAGAGGTAGTGCACTGTACCCACACCACAGAACCCATGGCCTCGTTATCCCATTCGGGTGGACCAACGGCATTCCGACGAAACCCGTCCGTTGCCATGACACTCATCCGGCCACTCCGACTCGTTCCCTCACTGGAACAGTCCTGGGTGGCCCTGTGTTTACCTAAGACACACCTGCCACCACCACCGTGGCCAAACACAAATTGTCCCAACCGGGAACTCGGTACCATAAAACTAACTACGGGCACACAAGGTTATGTCTGCTTACCGGTCCAGGGTAATTGCACGCCCATAACCTTCCTATCTGGAGGTACCGAGAGGAGGCATGTCAATGGACCGAATCAAGACCTTCCCATAAAGGCAAATGTGGCTGCACTGGGAAAGACTCGATTCAGTGGCACCATGACCCGGTCAACAATTTATTCAAGTTGAGTTATTATCAGTTCCAACTTAGAAAGAAATAAAGTAACCGGTGTCATACAATGCCATGCAATATACCAAAGTGCAATACATAAGTAAAATGCCATGCAATGATAAAACTTAGTCAACTATCATCTCAATGTCAATATTACTCTGGTTATACTTGACTTCCAACAAAATCTAACTTAGCAAAGTTTTTATCATAGTTAATTAATGCAAGAGAAAATAACTTCGCGTATGTATGTCCATAATCATTCACAATCTCCCAAATTTATTTTAAGTATCTTAATGACTTAAACCAAACTCCAACTTTCTGTAAAGTGAAATGAAACTAAACACTATAGCAACCAAAAGAACTATTTAACAAAATATTTAACATGCATAATATAAATCATTTGTTCAAGTTGGAAAAATGACAAATATTGAAATGGCATTATGAAAATGTTGTTGTGGCTAGCCTTAGTCCAAATGAGGCTCACAAGGCTCCTGGTGATCCTCAAGACAAGTCTCTGCTTCTAAAAACAAATAAAAGTTCAAAAAGAAATCATCAAGATTCATTAAAAAATTCACCAGAAAATCTATACAGCACAAAATGGTTTCATTTTTTGTGTGCTGCAAGATTTCATCACCAGGAACACAATGCAAAAAGAATCAATTCATTTGGACTTATGGTTAAAAAGTTACAGTATTTTGAAGTTTTCTGGAATTAATTTAAATTCAGAAGTTTAAATAAAAGAAATAGGGGGGGGGGTGACGTCGAAAGCGTAAATGCCCCGAGCACCACCACTTATACCGCTTCGCGCGAGGGTGGAGACACTGACTAGCAGGCCCCGCTAGTCAGGTGAGAGGGAGAGAGAGAGATGGGCAGGCGCGGCCGTCGTTTCGCCGGAGCATACGCCGGCGACGTTGCCCCTTGGCTCAAACGGAGAGGCGCACCTGCCTGTACCCGTGGGGTGGCTGGAGGTGGACGGACGGCGACGAAATGGAGCTCGGAGGCGGAGGCAGAACAGGGGACTCGCCGGAGTTGGGGAAGACGACGAGTTGCGGCACCTCCAGTGGCTCCAGTTAGGCGAGAAAGCTTCACCAGAGAGTGGCGGAGGCACTCGTACGGTCGCCCTGGATGGAGGGAGCTGGGAGCTACTTCGACGGCCCGAGGGGGATCGCCGGTGAGCTCGGCTCGGGAACGATGGCCTGAGGCCTGCCCGGCCGGGCCACGGGGTTCTACACTATTTGGAGTCGTGTGGGAGTGGAGCGGTGTGCTCGAACTGGCTGGGGAAGGGCCTATTTATAGGCGAGCGAGAGGGGGGAATCGGTGCTCCGCCGGTGAAACCTGGCCGCGCCCGGCGACGAAAGGGCGCCAGTGAGAGGGGGGAAGAAGACGGGGTCACAAGGGTGTTGTGGCCGTGCGGAGACGAACACTGGGACGCTGGAGATGGCCACGAGCACAGTGCGCACCGCACTGTGCCTTGGCCGGACCGCGCCCATGCTCGTTGCGGCAAGCTCCGGCGTCGGCGAGCGCAAAGGCTGCACTATGAAGATGAGGACGACGATGGTGGCGGGGTTTGGCGCGGTTGGGCAGGCTCGGAAGCGAGCACACGCACTACAGAGCGCTGGCGACATCCAGAGCGCGCCGGCTGCATGCCATGGCACGACGCACACGCGTGGTCACCGCGCGAACCCGTGTCTATGGGTTGACTTGGTGCCAAAAACCTTGTCTGGCTTGTTGTTCGTGGTAGATAGGTAAGTTACCCAAGGTAGGTTTGACTCCAGACGCAGTAGAATGAGATTAACTGGCCTGGTAAGTTTCTGGATAGAAACTTTGAGAGCTTGCTATGGTAAAAAGGTGAATGGTTGGAGGCTGAGCTTTGGAGGCTAGCCATGAGTTACTATGGTGAATATGCACAAGAAGTTTCAGGAGGATTGGAGCAAGTAAAATAGTAGTTGCTGTAGAAACTACCATTTCTGCCCAGGATGGAAAATATTTTATGTGGCAAAAATATCCCAAAAAGTAGTGCAATATTTTTGCTCAAGAATGTGTCTAAGGGTCCAAAGAATATTTAGGAATTTCCTCAGAATTTTTGGAGCCAGAAAAATAGGGGTTGCTTTGGAGCACCAAGAATTTAGCTAGGGTTTTAGGGAGAAAAATGAATATTCTTCAAATAAGAAAAGTATTCCAAGGAGTATATTGGGGTGATCTAGAGCTAGATAATGGTTTGAGATGGATGAGAGGCACTTGGGTGAAAGCCAAGGGTACCCAAGTGGTTTAAGTCCAAATGAAATGATTCAAAAATCCCAAGGTTTGAAATAAATCAAATAAATCTTTGGCAAATAAAAAGAGGGCAAAAAATCAGGCTGTCACAAACCTCCCCCACTTAGAAGGAATCTCATCCTCGAGATTTGGTTGCTTGGGAAAACCATTCCGAATAATATGTCTGTAGGAACTCCTCTTGTTCCCAGGTTGATTCTGACTCGGTGTGATGCTGCCCCTGGACTTTATAAAACTTATGTACTTTACTGCGGGTGACTCTTTCCATCTGATCTATAATTTTGAACGGCCTTTCTGCATACGTTAAATCCTCTGCCAAATCTATGTCGGTTACTGCTGTCTTTTTCTCAGGCGGAGAAATGCATCGCCACAACTGTGAGACGTGGAACATGTCGTGCACATCTGACAATTCCGGGAGTAATTCCAACTGGTAAGCAACAATGCCCACTCGAGAAATAATTGGGAAGGGGCCAATAAATCTGGGTGCCAACTTCCCGCGTGTTTGGAATCTCTTGACTCCTTTCATAGGAGTAACTCGAAGGTATACGTGCTATCCAGGTTCAAAACTGATCTGTCGGTGCCTCGCATCGTAATAACTCTTTTGTCGAGACTTGGACAACTATAATCTGTCTCTGATTTCCTTGATTTGCTTCTCAGCTTCCATCATGAGGTATGTTCCGAAAATACGGCTATCTCCCGTCTGGGACCAGTTTAACGGGGTAAGGCATTTGCGGCCATATAAAGCCTCGTATGGTGACATCTTTAGAGTGGTTTTGAAGCTGTTGTTGTAGGAGAACTCGGCGTATGGTAGACAATCTTTCCATTTGGATCCTTGGGCCAAGACGCAAGCTCGCAGCATATCTTCCAGTATTTGGTTCACTTGCTCTGTTTGTCCATCTGTTTGAGGATGATAGGTTGTACTATATCTGAGGGCTGTTCCCAAAGCTTGATGGAGACATGTCCAGAAAGCGGATGTAAAGAGTGAACCTCAGTTAGAAGTGATGGTTCTAGGTACTCCATGTAGACTGAATATTCTGGACACATACAGTTGTGCGAGTTGGTCTGCTCGATAGGTGGTCCTGACCGGAATAAAATGGGCTACCTTGGTTAGAGTGTCCACGATGACCCATATTGCATTATTGCCCCGCTGAGTCTTGGGTAATCCTGTGATGAAATCCATGCAAACATCATCCCATTTCCACTTTGAAACTAGCAGCGATCGAAGAAGTTCGGCTGGCTTCTGATGTTCTGCCTTGACCTTGTTGCATATGTCGCAACAAGCCACAAAATAGGCAATATCTTTTTCCATGCCATCCCACCAGAATATTTGGTGAAGGTCTTCATACATCTTTGTTCCCCCAGGGTGAATAGAATATTAGGACTCGTGGGCTTCTGTCAAGATCTTCCTTTTTAGGTCTGACTGATTTGGTACACAAATCCTTCCGCGAAATCGGAGAGTCTCGTGGTGATCTTTTGAGAAGTCCGATGCACGTTCTGCCTGCAGGTCCTGTGCATGCTTTTGCAGGACACGATCATCTGATTGGGCCTTGCGGATTTCTTCTTCAAGTGTGGGGGTAACTTCCAGTGTGTTAGCGAGACCAGCCTCAACGATGTTTAGATGGAGTTGAGCAATCTCCTCTTGAAGTTCAACGGGCAAGGAATTTAATATAGTATTCAAACTTACCGGTTTTCGACTGAGTGCATCAGCCACCACATTGGCTTTACCCGGGTGGTAGTTTATCCCCAAATCATAATCTTTGACCAGTTCAAGCCACCTTCACTGACGTAGATTTAAATCAGGTTGAGTGAAGATATACTTCAGGCTTTTGTGATCGATAAATATTTGGCACTTCTTCCCAATGAGGTAATGTCTCCATATTTTGAGATCATGTACCACTGCGGCCAATTCCAGATCCTGCGTGGGGTAATTCCCCTCGTGTGGTCGCAACTGTCGTGATGCATATGCCACCACCTTGCCGTCTTGCATGAGTACGCAGCCAATTCCTTGTCTGGATGCGTCATAGTAGACATCAAAACTGTGGTATATGTCTGGAAGAGTTAATACGAGAGTGGTGGTCAAATGTTTCTTTAGCTCACTGAAGCTTTGCTCACAGTCTTGTGTCCATTCAAACTTCTTGTCCTTTTTGAGTAGCTCGGTCATGGGCTTGGCGATCTTGGAGAATCCTTCAATGAAACGGCGGTAATATCCCGCCAGTCCAAGGAAGCTTCGGATCTGAGATACGGTTGTGGGAGGCAACCAGTTGAGCACATCTTTTACCTTGCTGGGGTCTATGGCTATACCTTCTGCGGATAGCACATGTCCAACAAATCCGACTTGCTTAAGCCAAAACTCACATTTGCTGAACTTGGCGTAAAGCTGATGGTCTCTGAGTCCCTGCAATACTGCTCGGAGATGTCCCTTGTGATCTTCTTCACTTTTTGAATATATGAGTATGTCAATGATAAAGACTAGCACGAACTTATCGAGGAAGTCCATGAACACTTTATTCATCGTGTGCATGAAGAAGGCAGGGGCATTAGTGAGACCAAAGGACATGACTGTATATTCGTAAAGACCATATCGAGTGGTGAATGCGGTCTTAGGAATATCTTCCTTTTTAATCTTGAGCTGATGGTATCCGGTCCTTAAGTCAATCTTGGAAAATACCTTGGCCCCACTGAGCTGATCGAACAAATCATCAATCCTTGGCAGTGGGTATTTATTTTTTATGGTGACATCATTCAGCTGCCGGTAATCTGCACTATGAAGATGAGGACGACGATGGGGGCGGGATTTGGCGCGGTTGGGCAGGCTCAGAAGCGAGCACGTGCTCTACAGAGCGCTGGCGACATCCTGAGCGCGCCGGCTGCATGCCATGGCACGACGCACACGCGTGGTCACCGTGCGAACCCGTGTCTGTGGGTTGACTTGGTGTCAAAAACCTTGTATGGCTTGTTGTTCGTGGTAGATAGGTAAGTTATCCAGGGTATGTTTGACTCCAGACAAAGTAGAATGAGATTAACTGGCCTGGTAAGTTTCTGATAGAAACTTTGAGAGCTTGCTGTGGTAAAAAGGTGAATTGTTGGAGGTTGAGCTTTTGAGGCTAGCCATGATTTATTAAGGTGAATAGGCACAAGAAGTTTCAGGAGGATTGGAGCAAGTAAAATGGTAGTTGCTGTAGAAACTACCATTTCTGCCCAGAATGGAAAAGATTTTCTGTGGCAAAAATATCCCAAAAAGTAGTGCAATATTTTTGCTCAGGAATGTGCCTAAGGGTCCAAAGAATATTTAGGAATTTCCTCAGAATTTTTGGAGCCAGAAAAATAGGGGTTGCTTTGGAGCACCAAGAATTTAGCTAGGGTTTTAGGGAGAAAAATGAATATTCTTCAAATAAGAAAAGTATTCCAAGGAGTATATTGGGGTGATCCAGAGCTAGCTAATGGTTTGGGATGGATGAGAGGCACTTGGGTGAAAGCCAAGGGTACCCAAGTGGTTTAAGTCCAAATGAAATGATTCAAAAATCCCAAGGTTTGAAATAAATCAAATAAATATTTGGCAAACAAAAAGAGGGCAAAAATCAGGCTGTCACATGGAACTACAGAAAGTAGATAAAATGTTCAACCTAATGCAAAAATAATCAACTAAAAACAATTAGAAACATAAAAGATATTAAAGATTTAAAAATAGAAAACACTCTATAAAATAAAATAAAACGGAAAAAGGGAAAAACACTAGGTGTCGGCTAGGGCTACGTGGCCGCTCCTGATTCGCTAAGGGGTGGGTGCACTAAAGAAAACTAGCAGGTGGCCAATACATAAGAAAATTGCTTCGGCTAAACTATAAACCAAATAAAACCGAACGGTTCATTTAAAATAGACCGAAACGGTATGGGATGTCTAATCTACACCATTGGAGGAGATCGGACGCCGGAGACATACCGCGGCGACGATGACAGCGGGGGAGGCTCGGGCATCAACGACGAGGGCATCCTAGTGAGCTCCAGTCGTGGTGGTTTCCAGTCGACGAGGCGGTGATGGCGCATACAGGGGTGGTCGAAGGTGGGCTTGGGGACGACTATAGCGTGCAGGGTATCGAGGCAGAGTTTTGGGTGCTCCCACCTTCGGTGAAGCTCTAGTGATGGTGGCTGCGGTGACTCCAGTGAGCTTTCGGAGGATTGGGAATGTCTGGGAGGGTCACAGCGGCTTGGGGTTCGATTGTGGCGTCGGCGAGGCGAGGGGGTGTGCGGTTGCGTCGGAACCGAGCTGCTACGGTTGCGGTTGACAGTGGTGATGCACTTGAGCTAGGGCTCCAGCAGGGGAGTTTTGGAGAGGGATTTTCTGGGCAAACCAGAGCGGGAGAGGAGGGGTATTTATAGGACAGCTTGGCTTGGCGAGGGATTCGTCGAAGATGCGGATCCAGCCAGGATCGGAATAGGGATCATGTATCGCTCGCGGGTGCGCGCTAGGAAGGAAAGAGGGAGAAGGTGGGTGCCATAGGGATTCGGTCAGGTGGGTTCCATCGTCGGAGAGATATAGGGGAAGGAAAATGATCGGGTAGCTGACCCGGAGGGTATTCAGTGTGTGTGAGGGTTAAGTGGGCTGGCCTGCTACCATGGGAAAGTAGGCTTCGTCCATTTTCTTTTTAAAATAAACACACAAAGTAAAAAGAGAGATAAAAAAATAAAATAAAAATATTACATAGACATATAATATATCGAAAATTTCAGAAAAAGACAAAGAATAATATGAACAATGTTTCAAGTTCAAAAAAAGTACCTACAAAATCTCAAAATTCAAACAGTGCTACTGTTCCAATAAAACCAATAAAAAAATCTTTATAAAATATTAAAATAATTTCAAATTTATTTTCTCCTAATTGTTTCATTGAAGGAAACATTTTTACCCTTATTTCCATATATTTATTTTTAGGAGAAAAATAATTTGAATAAAAACTTCAACTAAGGTTGAATTTGAGTTTAAACCATTTGCAAATTATTTTATGTTTTTCTTTGACTAAATATATTTCAAATGCCTCAAGTGTCATATTCCTTCTCTCATTTTTAATATTTCTAGAGAATATGAAATATGGGAATTCAAATAACTTCAAATTGAAAGTGAGTTTTGATACGTCTCCAACGTATCTATAATTTTTTATTTTTCCATGCTATTATTTATGAAGTCTTGGATGTTTCATGGGCTTTATCATACACTTTTATATCATTTTTGGGACTAACCTACTAACCCAAAGGCCCAGTCCAGATTGCTGTTTTTTGCCTGTTTCAAGGTTTTGAAGAAAAAGAATATCAAACGGAGTCCAAACGGAATGAAACCTTCGCGAGACATATTTTTGGAGAAAATCACGCACGGGGAACTTGAGAACCACGTCAGGGGAGCATCGAGGTGCCCATGAGAGTGGGGGCGAGCCCCCCTGCCCAGGGCGCGCCCCCTGCCTCGTGGGCCCCCCGAGCACCCCCCGGTGTCCTCCTTCTTCCTATATAAGTCTACGTACCCCGAAACATTCGACAACAGAGAGAAAACCCTAATTCCACCGCCGTAACTTCTGTTCCCATGAGAACCCATCTTGGAGCCTGCTCCGGAGCTCCACCGGAGGGGGATCCATCACGGAGTTCATCATCATCATCATCATCATCGCCCTCACCATGAGTTGTGAGTAGTTTACCATAGACCTTCGGGTCCATAGCTAGTATCCAGATGGCTCCTTCTCTCTCTGGATCTCAATATAAAGTTCTCCTCGGTCTTGGAGGAGATCTATTCGATGTAATCTCTTTTTGCGGTGTGTTTGTCGAGATCTGATGAATTGTGAGTTTATGATCAAGATTATCTATGAAAGATATTTGGTTCTACTCTAAACTTTTTATGTGTGCTCATAATATCCTTGCAAGTCTCTTCGAATTATTGGTTTGGTTTGGCCTACTAGATCTATAGTTCTTGCAATGGGAGAAGTGCTTGGCTTTGGGTTCAATCTTGCGGTGTCCTTTCCCAGTGACAGTAGGGGCAGCGAGGCACGTATTGTATTGTTGCCATCGAGGATAAAAAGATGGGGTTTATATCATATTGCTTGAGTTTATCCCTCTACATCATGTCATCTTGCTTAAGGCGTTACTCTGTTCTTATGAACTCAATACACTAGATGCATGCTGGATAGCGGTCGATGTGTGGAGTAATAGTAGTAGATGCAGGTAGGAGTCGGTCTACTTGTCTCGGACGTGATGCCTATATACAATGATCATGCCTAGATAGTCTCATAATGATTCACTTTTCTATCAATTGCTCGACAATAATTTGTTTACCCGCCGTAGAATATCGCTATCATGAGAGAAGCCACTAGAGAACACTATGGCCCCGGGGTCTATTCTCAACATATCAATCTACATCTACTTTACTATTATTGCTTTTATTTTCTGTTCTTGTAAACTAAAAATACCAAAAATATAAACTATCATCTCTATTAGATCTCACTTTTGTAAGTGACCGTAAAGGGATTGGCAACCCCTTATCGCGTTGGCTGCAAAGTTCTTATTTGTTTGTGCAGGTGCGAGGGAATCGCGCGTGGTCTCCTACTGGATTGATACCTTGGTTCTCAAGAAATGAGGGAAATACTTACGCTACTATGCTGCATCTCCCTTTCCTCTTCGAGGGAATATAACGCAAGCTCGAGAAGTATCAAGAAGAATTTCTGGCGCCGTTGCTGGGGAGGCTTACGCAAAAGTCATATACCAAGTACCTACCACAAACCCTTATCCTTCGCATTACATTTATTTGCCTCTCGTTTTCCTCTCCCCCACTTCACCTTTGCCATTTTATTTGCCCTTCTTCCGCCGTGTGTTTACTTCTTCCGCCGTGTGTCTATCATTCACTTGCTTCTTGTTTGCTTGTGTGTGTTGGATTGCTTGCTTGTCACTATGGCTCAAAACAATACCAAATTGTGTGACTTCTCCAATACCAACAACAATGACTTTATTAGCACTCCGATTGCTCCTATTACCGATGTTGAATCTTGTGAGATCAATGCTGCTTTCTTGAATCTTGTCATGAAAGATCAATTCTCCGGCATTCCTAGTGAAGATGCTGCTACCCATCTAAACAACTTTGTTGATTTGTGTGATATGCAAAATAAAAGGGATACATATAACGATATTGTTAAATTGAAGTTATTTCCGTTTTCACTTAGAGATCGTGCTAAAACTTGGTTTTCCTCTTTGCCTAGAAATAGTATTGATTCGTGGAATAAGTGCAAAGATGCTTTTATCTCTAAGTATTTCCCTCCTACTAAGATCATCTCTCTTAGAAATGATATTATGAATTTTACGCAACTAGATCATGAGCATGTTGCACAAGCTTGGGAGAGAATGAAATTGATGATACGTAATTGCCCTACACATGGTTTGAATCTATGGATGATTATTCAGAACTTTTATGCTGGCTTGAATTTTGCTTCTAGAAATCTTTTAGACTCGGCCGCGGGAGGCACTTTCATGGAAACCACCTTAGGAGAAGATACCAAACTCCTAGATAATATTATGGTTAATTATTTTCAATGGCACACCGAAAGATCTACTAGTAAAAAAGTGCATGCTATCGAAGAAATTAGTGTTTTGAGTGGAAAGATGGATGAACTTATGAAATAGTTTGCTTCAAAAAGTGCTTCTTCTGATCCTAATGATATGCCTTTGTCCACTTTGATTGAGAATAACAATGAATCTTTGGATGTGAATTTTGTTGGTAGGAATAATTTTGGTAACAATGCTTATAGAGGTAATTTTAATCCTAGGCATTTTACTAGTAATTCCTCTAATAACTATGGTAATTCCTACAACAACTCTTATGGAAAGATGCCTTCTAAATTTGAAACTAGTGTTAAGGAGTTTATGATCTCGCAAAAAATTTTTAATGCTATGCTTGAAGAGAAATTGCTTAAGGTTGATGAATTGGCTAGAAGTGTGGATAGAATTACTCTTGATGTTGATTCTTTGAAACTTAGATCTATCCCACCTAAGCATGATATCAATGAGTCTCTCAAAGCCATGAGAATTTCCATTGATGAATGCAAAGAAAGAACCGCTAGAATGCGTGCTAAAATAGAAGATTATATTAAAGCGTGTTCTTCTAGTTATCATGAAAATAAAGATGAAGATCTGAAAGTTATTAGTGTGTCTCCTATTAAATCCTTGTTTTCTAGTATAAATCTTGCTGAAAATAGGATTGGAGATGATTCTTCTTTAAGGTGTCCCAATGATCCGGAGTTTTTAGATCTTGATGCTAAAATTGCTAAAAGAGGGAGTGAAGAGATTAAAACTTTGCATAGTGATGAACCCACTACTTTGGATTTCAAGGGATTCAATTATGACAATTGCTCTTTGATTGATTGTATTTCCTTGTTGCAATCCGTGATAAATTATCTGCATGCTTATAGTCAAAATAAAGCTTTTACCAAACACATAGTTGATGCTTTGATGCGATCTTATGAAGAAATACTTGAGTTGGAAGTTTCTATCCCTTATGTGATCTTGCTGTAGAAAACAGAATCGTTAGCGCTCGCTAAAGAGGTTTTCAGATTTTACTGGAGCATGCTTTTTATTTGATTCTTTTTGCAGATGATTAGTAGACAAATTCCGCAAAATACCAATTTAGTTTAAATTTTTTGGAGTTCCAGAAGTAGGCGAAACCTGCAGATTACTACAGATTGTTCTGTTTTTGACAGATTCTGTTTTTCGTGTGTTGTTTGCTTATCTCAATGCATCTATGAGTAGTATTGGAGGATATGAACCATAGATAAGTTGGAATACAGTAGGTTTAACACCAATATAATCAAAGAATGAATTCATTGCTGCACCTTTGAGTAGTGGTTTGCTTTCTTATACTAATGGAGCTCACGAGAATTTTTGTCTAAGTTTTGTGTTGTGAAGTTTTCAAGTTTTGAGTATTGCTTTGATGGGCTATGGAACAAGGAGTAGCAAAGGCCTAAGCTTGGGTATGCCCATGGAAACCCAAGGAATTCAAGGATAATCAAAAGCCTAAGCTTGGGGATGCCCCGGGAAGGCATCCCCTCTTTCGTCTTCATCCATCGGTAACTATACTTGGAGCTATATTTTTATTTGCAACATGTTATGTGTTTTGCTTGGAGCATCTTGTATAATTTTGAGTCTTTGCTTGTTAGTTTGTCACAATCATCCTTGCTGTACACACCTATTTGAGAGAGTTAAATATGGTCTAGAAATTGTAGAACACTCTATGTGCTTCACTTATATCTTTTGAGTTGAATAGTTTTTCTCTAGTGCTTCACTTACATCTTTTAGGGCACGGTGCTGGTAATATTTTGTAGAAATTGTTAAACTCTCATGCTTCACTTATATCTATTTGAGAGTCCATTAAAACAGCATGGTAATGTGTTTAGGCTAAAGAAACTAGTCTTCACATGATAGACATCCAATGTCAATGTAGTAAAACATTTTCACTCCAAGTGCATTGAATAGAATGAGATGTTGGATGCTTGATAATTGTTTTGAGATATGAGGATAGTGATATTAGAGTCATGCTAGTGGAGTTATTATGAAACTGAGAAATACTTGTGTTAAGGTTAGTGATTCCCGTATCATGCACGTATGGTGAACCGCTATGTGACGAAGTTAGAGCATGAGGTATTTGTAGAGTGGCAACCTTTGTGTGGAGGTCGGGGGCGCGCGATGGTTAAATCCTACCAACCTCCGCCCAAGGAGCATGCATTGATTGCTTTGTTTTGATGACTCGTAGATTTTTTCAATAAGTATATGAGTTCTTATGACTAATGTCGAGTCCATGGATTATACGTACTCTCCCCCTTTCACCATTGCTAGCCTCTCTCGTATCGGGCAACTTTCGCCGGTGCCATAAACCCACTATATATCCTTCCTCAAAACAGCCACCATATTATTCCTTAAAACAACCACCATACCTACCTATCATGGCATTTCCATAGACATTCCGAGATATATTGCCATGCAACTTTCCACCGTTCCGTTCATATGACACGCATCATATTGTCATATTTCCATGCATGATCATGTAGTTGACATCGTATTTGTGGCAAAGCCACCATGCATAATCTTCATATATGTCACTCTTGATTCATTGCACATCCTAGTACACCGCCGGAGGCATTCATGTAGAGTCATACTTGTTGTAGTATCGAGTTCTAATTTCGAGTTGTAATAAAAGTGTGATGATCATCATTATTAGAGCATTGTCCCATGTGAGGAAAGGCCAATAAAAAAAGAGATGGCCCAAAAAAAATAGAGAGGGGCTAATAAAAAAAGAGAAAGCTCCTCCAAAAAAATGAGAGAAAAGAGAGATGGGACAATTGCTACTATCTTTTTCCACACTTGTGCTTCAAAGTAGCACTGTGTTCTTCATTGTAGAGAGTCTCATGTTTAGTCACTTGCATATACCGGTGGGAATTTTCATTATAGAACTTGGCTTGTATATTCCAACAATGGGCTTCCTCAAATTACCTAGGTCTTCGTGACCAAGCAAGTTGGATGCACACCCACTAGTTTCTTTTGTTGAGCTTTCATACATACTTAGCTCTAGTGCATCCGTTGCATGGCAATCCCTACTCACTCACATTGATATCTATCAACGGGCATCTCCATAGCCCGTTGATACGCCTAGTCGATGTGAGACTATCTCCCTCCTTTTTGTTATCCTCACAACCACCTCTATTCCACCCATAGTGCTATATCCATGGCTCACGATCATGTATTGCGTGAAAGTTGAAAGGTTTGAAAAGATAGAGTATGAAAACAAGTGTTTGGCTGAAATCGGGGTTGTGCATGATATGAATATTTTGTGTGATGAAGAGGGAGCATAGCCAGACTATAGGATTTTGTAGGAATAACTTTCTTTAGCCATAGTATTTTGAGAAGACATGATTGCTTGTTAGTATGCTTGAAGTATTGTTATTTCTTATGTCAATATAGACTTTTATCTTGAATCTTTCAGATCTGAACATTCATGTCACAATTAAGAGAATTACATTGAAAAACTATATTGGTTAGCATTCCACATCAAAAATTCTTTCTTTATCATTTACCTACTCGTGGACGAGCAGGAATTAAGCTTGGGGATGCTTGATACGTCTCCAACGTATCTAAATTTTTTGATTGTTCCATGCTATTATTTATGAAGTCTTTGATGTTTAATGGGCTTTATCATACACTTTATATCATTTTTGGGACTAACATACTAACCCAAAGGCCCAGTCCATATTGCTATTTTTTGCCTGTTTCAGGGTTTTGCAGAAAAAGAATATTAAACGGAGTCCAAACGGAATGAAACCTTCGCCAGAGATATTTTTGGAGAAACTCACGCACAGGGAACTTGAGAACCACGCCAGGGGAGCATCGAGGCAACCACGAGGGTGGGGGGGGCGCCCCTCTGCCCAGGGCGCGCCCCCTACCTCGTGCCCCCCCCCCCCCCCCCCCCCCCCCCCGAGCACCCCCCCCGGTGTCCTCCTTCTTCCTATATAAGTCTACGTACCCCGAAACCTTTGACAACAGAGAGAGAACACTAATTACACCGCCGTACCTTCTGTTCCCGTGAGATCCCATCTTGGAGCCTGTTCCGGAGCTCCACCGGAGGGGGATCCATCGTGGAGTTCTTCTTCATCATCATCATCGCCCTCACCATGAGTTGTGAGTAGTTTACCACAGACCTTCGGGTCCGTAGCTAGTATCTAGATGGCTTCTTCTCTCTCTCTCTGGATCTCAATACAAAGTTCTCCTCGGTCTTGGAGGAGATCTATTCGATGTAATCTCTTTTTGCAGTGTGTTTGTCGATATCCGATGAATTGTGAGTTTATGATCAAGATTATCTATGAAAGATATTTGGTTCTTCTCTGAACTTTTTATGTGTGCTCATAATATCCTTGCAAGTCTCTTCAAATTATTGGTTTGGTTTGGCCTACTAGATCTATAGTTCTTGCAATGGGAGAAGTGCTTGGCTTTGGGTTCAATCTTGCGGTGTCCTTTCCCAGTGACAGTAGGGGCAGCGAGGCACGTATTG
Organism: Secale cereale; assembly: GCA_902687465.1. NCBI lineage: Eukaryota > Viridiplantae > Streptophyta > Magnoliopsida > Poales > Poaceae > Secale > Secale cereale. The sequence goes on from LR738715.1 coordinate 418,572,836, forward strand.
TATTGTTGACATCGAGGATAAAAAGATGGGGTTTATATCATATTGCTTGAGTTTATCCCTCTACATCATGCCATCTTGCTTAAGGCGTTACTCTATTCTTATGAACTCAATACACAAGATGCATGCTGGATAGCGGTCGATGTGTGGAGTAATAGTAGTAGATGCAGGCAGGAGTCGGTCTACTTGTCTCGGACGTGATGCCTATATACAATGATCATGTCTAGATAGTCTCATAATTATCCGCTTTTCTATCAATTGCTTGACAGTAATTTGTTTACCCGCCGTAGAATATCGCTATCATGAGAGAAGCCACTAGAGAACACTATGGCCCCCGGGTCTATTCTCAACATATCAATCTACATCTACTTTACTTTTATTGCTTTTATTTTTTGTTCTTATAAACTAAAAATACCAAAAATATAAACTATCATCTCTATCAGATCTCACTTTCATAAGTGACCGTAAAGGGATTGACAAACCCTTATTGCGTTGGCTGCAAAGTTCTTATTTGTTTGTGCAGGTGCGAGGGACTCGCGCGTGGTCTCCTATTGGATTGATACCTTGGTTCTAAAAATTGAGGGAAATACTTACGCTACTGTGCTGCATCTCCCTTTCCTCTTCAAAGGAATACAACGCAAGCTTGAGAAGTAGCAAGTTTCGGAAAACTTCAAAGGGACTTTTAAAATAATTCTTTTAAACTTCGAACTCTCTTTCTTATTATTTGCAGAAGTAATTTTATGTTCTCTCATGAAAATCCTCGAGTTGCATAAATTTTCTGAATTTGAACTATTTCCAAATGGAATTCAAATATTTTCAAAAATCCTTCTCATTTCTTTAATGTAAGAAGTCATTTCATCTTCACTCTAGGTTTGGTATTTGAAATGAATTTGAATTCATTAAAACCAGAAGCAAGTATGAAATTCTGGGAAAGTCCTTTTATTGCCTCTCATTCAACTTTCAAAATAAATAAATTTCCACTCAATTTCACACAATCAATCACACAAATAGTCATAATTATTTATTTAATATAACTTTCTAAAATTTAGAATTTTTGGATGTTGCAAACTACCACCCTTAAATCTCATCCTTGAGATTTGAAGAGGCTAGAAGGAAGGTTAGGTTTGGGGGGTCTTCTTGGAAATTTAGAAGCACGGTTACGGTTCCATCGAAAGCTCATGTACTCCATCATTAGGGTTGATAGTGTCGGTATTCTCATATCTTCGGAATAACTCCTTCCCTGGTGCTCTTCCGGTATAGGCATAACATTTATCTCAAAATCTTGAGTCCCTCCATCAAAATGAGATCCTTCGGAGACTGGGTCTTATTAGTTGACAAGTCTTACGCTAATACTAAACAACTTTACAAACTCTCATGGTGGTCAGCGATTACTGGTTTCTGCAGGAAATGGGTCTGGGCTAATTCTCACTGTATCTCCTATGATTGGCAATGATTGCGTGTACATGGATCAAATGCCCTACCAATCTTAGGTGTAAAGAAATTTTCGATATTGTCATCTCTCACCATGGGTAACTCACTCTAGATTTACCATTCCAAATAGCAAAAGTGAATGATAAGAGTAAGTCGGTATGGTGATCAATCCATTTCGCACCCAGATCATTACCATGTATAAGGTTTTTGATACGGCTCCAATGTATCTATAATTTTTTATTGTTCCATGGTATCAATCTTGGATGTTTTATATGCCATTATATATCCTTTTTTGGCACTAACCTATTAAATTAGTGCCCACTGCCATTTGCTCTTTTTGCCTATTTTTGGCTTTTTAGGAAATTAATACCAAACAGACTGCAAATTGAAAGAAAACTTTGGATTAATTTTCTATTGACCATAAGAGACCCTAGAAGGTTCGGGAGAAAACCAGACGAGCTAGGAGGGACCGACTATCTCGGGAGGCGCGCCTCAGGGGTCGCCCCAGGCTTGTGGGCCCTTTCGTGGAACCTCCAACACTAACTCCACCTCTATAAATTTTCGAACATTCCCCTGACATCAGAGAGCCACCTGAAATACTTTTTCCGCCACCGCAAGTTTCTATTCTCGTGAGATCCCATCTCGAGGCCTCCCCGGTACTCTGCTAGAGGGGAACCAATCACGGAGGGGCTCTACATCAACCTTGTTGTCCTTCTGATGATTTGTGAGTAGTATACCATAGACCTATGGGCCCATATCTAGTAGCTAGATGGCTTCTTCTCTCTCTTCGATCTTCAATACAATGTTCTCCTCAATGTTCTTGGAGATCTATTTGATGTAATGACTTTCTGCGGTGTGTTTGTTGGGATGTGATGAATTGTGAATTTGTGATTGGATTATCCATGAATATTGTTTGAGTCTTCTCTGAACTATTTTATGCATGATATAGCTTTGTATTTCTCTCCATTCTATTGATTTGGTTTGGCCAACTAGATTGATTTTTCTAGAAACGGGAGAGGTGCTTTGTGATGGGTTTCAATCTTGCGGTACTCAATCCCAGTGACAGAAGGGGGCCTGACACGTATTTGTATCATTGCCATTAAGGATAAAAATGGTGTTTATTCCTGCTAGGGTTTACTTTGTTTACATCATGTCATCTTGCTTAAGGCGTTACTCCCTTCTTTATGAACTTAATACTCTAGCTGCATGTTGGATAGCGGTCGATGAGTGGACTAATAGTAGTACATGCAGAATAGTTTTGGTCTACTTGTCTCAGATATGATGCCTATATATGATAATTGCCTTGGATATCGTCATGATTATTTTCTTTTCCATCAATGGGCCAACAGTAATTTGTTTACCCACCGTATGCTATTTTCAGGAGAGAAGCCTCTAGTGAAAACTATGGCCCACTGGTCTACTTTTATCATATATCAAAAACCAAAAACTCCTTGCTGAACTTTTTCTTTATATATTTTATTTTTTGTTTTATCAATCTATCTATCACTACAAAATTTAATCTTGCAAGTAATTGTCAAGGGATTGATAACCCTTTCTTAGTATTGGGTGCAAGTATTTATTATTTTTTGTGTAGGTACTGCTAACAAGGTGTTGCATGATTCTCCTACTGGATTGAGAACCTTGGTTCTTAACCGAGGGAAATACTTATCTCTATTTACATCATCCCCTCCTCTTCTTGGAAATTCCAATGCAGCTCACAAGTAGTGGGAAGAATTTCTATTGCCGGGGAGACATCATCGACATCTATCAAGTACCCACGCAGAAACTTTAATCTCCTTGCATTTACATTATTTGTTATTTTCCTCTCGTTTTCATCTCCCTCACTTCTAAAAAAATTGTTTGCAAAAAAATTAAAAAATATTTTTCATTTGCCTTTTTGTTTTTATTTATTTGCTTGTCTTACCGCTATGGCTAGCTCTTCTCCCGACATGCCTTTCCCTCCTTATCAAGGAGATGATTCACAAATTTTAAATTTCCAGCATGCTATTGATGAATCTTTATAAGAAGCTTGGGATAGATTATTGGAATTACAAATGAGATCTAGACCCCAAAGTCACATTTAGTTGCTCCTTAGAAGTTTCTATGTCGGTCTACCTTTGGTTTATATACGTGTCTTGGATTTTATGTTTTAAAATGGCTTCCTTGGAAATAATGCCTTCGACACCTATGAAAAGATGAAAACCATATTTGGGGAACCGAAAGTGGAAGTTACAGAACTCACCATTCTAGTAAGCTTTCTTCAAACTGAGCTAATAAAAGAAATTGAAACTAGTATGGAATCCAACTTTGGAGGGTTATTTAATCTTGCTACGAAGATAAATAGTAATGTGGTGTCATAAAATAGGAGATTCGACGGTTTGGAACAAAAAATTACTCTTTGTGTCTTGAAAGAAATAAAAATCCTTAGCACTAAGCTTGACAAGCTAGTTCGCATTATTGATAACGGCAAGGAAAGTGAATTAGGAGTTACTAGGGATATAAATTCTAAGGATGACAACACTAGAACCTATGCATTATGTCTAGCTAGGGGCGTAAAACGATATCGCTAGTTGGGAGGCAACCCAATATTTATCTTTTAGTTTTATTATTTCTTTTCTGTTTTTCAATAATCACGCAATTATGCCTCTGTTTTAGATTTTTTTTTTGTTTTAATTAGTGTTTGTGCCAAGAAAAGCCTTTGGGATGATTTGGTTGACAGTTGATTTGATTCTGCGCAAAAATGAAAAAGTTTGCTTCCATTAGTAGAATTGTCTACAATTGCTGGAGTGTGACCAATTTTTGGAAATTTTACACGTAACCGATATACAAATTTCCCATGTTTTCCTATTTTTCATAATTTTCAGAGTTGCATAAGTATAGTCGTTAATTGAATCTTTACAGACTATTCTATTTTTGACAAATTTTGTTTCCGTTGTGTTGTTTGCTTGTGTTGATGAATCTATGGGTTGTATTAGGGGGGGTATAAACCATGCTGAAGTTAGAATACAGTAGGTATAATGCAATAATAAATATGAATGGGTTTGCTACAGTACTTAAAGTAAGGATTGGTTTTGCTATACTAACGGATCTCACGTGTTTTCTGTTAAGTCTTTTGTGCTGAAGTTTTCTAGTTTTGGGTGAGATCACGATGGATGAAGGAATAAGGAGTGGCAAGAGCCTAAGCTTGGGGATTCCCGAGGAACCCCAAGATAATATTCAAGGACTCCCAAGTAACTAAGCTTGGGGATGCCCCGGAAGGCATCCCCTCTTTCTTCTAACGACCATCAGTAATTTTACTTGGAGTTATATTTTTATTCATCACGTGTTATGAGTTTTGCTGGGAGAGTCATGTATTATATGAGTCTTTGCTTAGTTTTCTTTTTAGTTTGTCACAATCATCTTTGCAGGACACACCTTTTTGAGAGGGGCACACATTATCTATAATTAGTTAGAATACTCTATGTGCTTCACTTATATCTTTTGAGCTAGGTAGTTGCTCTAGTGCTTCACTTATATCTTTTAGAGAACAGCGGTGATTATAATTTGAAGATATGAATTTGGTCCAATGCGATGAATATTCAAGAAGGATATGATAAAAACATTCATGTAGATCACTATATATGATAAGTTTGATTCCTTGCAACAGTTTTGCGATATGAAGATAATAATATGTGGGTGATGATAGTGAGTAATTGTGGTTTAGTAAGAATATTTGTGTTAAGGTTTGTGATTCCATATACATGCACGTAAAGTCAATAGTTATGCAACGAAGTTACATCCTACTTATCGTGCATTATTCAGTGTTCAATGCTTGTTTATGACTATTTTCGTTTTCTTGTTGGTTGCTTCTCAATCTATTTGCTAGCCTCCATTTGTACTAAGCGGAAATACTGCTTGGTCATCGAACTCCTTAAAACCGAAGTTGTGCAAGATGAGTCCACCATATCTACCTATAAGCGATATTTACATGCTATCCCAAGTAAATTTGCATGTGCCAACTCTAAATCTTCAAAATAAACTTTTGTTCTCTTTGCCGATACCGCTCATGAAGCGGCATGGGGTGGCTAATATCTTTCATGCTAGGCGGGTTATTCTCAACTTGAATGTTTATTCACTTGTCATTGCATGAGAAAGTGCCAAGGTAATAGGGATGCCCAGTCCCAAAATATAAAAATACAATAATAATAAACTCCTTGGAAAGTGAAAAGTTTGGAAGGCACCCATGGATACGGCTTGCCATTGATTGTGAAATAATGGTGGAAATGAAATGAACTTTATTTTCTGTTTGGGAATTGCCTATAATGTGTTTAGCATGGAAGATGTTAGAAACTCTCGGTCGTGACATTGACAGGATAAGCATGCCTCCCAAAATAACTTTATCTCCCTATTTTAAACCTTGAGCTCTGGCACCTCTACTTCCCTATGCGAAGGGCCTATCTATTTACTTTTATTAAAAATTTATTTTATTTTGAGTCTCCATCTTCTCTTATAAAGCACCAACTAGAGGGCACTATTGTCATACTTCTGCATTAGATGTAGTTAATATTGAGTGTGTTTCATGAATGGATTGATGACTCAACATAATGGGCTAGGGATAACTTTCTTTAGCATTGATATTTTGAAAGACATGGTTGCTTGTTGGTATGCTTGAGTATTTATGTTTCCATGTCAAACTATAGACTATTGCTTTGAATCACTCAAGTCCAAATATCCATGACACAAAAGAAATGATTATATAATGAATATGATAAGTAGCATTCCACATCAAAAATTCTATTTTTATCATTTATCTACTCGAGGACGAGCAAGAATTAAGCTTGGGGATGCTTGATATGTCTCCAACGTATCTATTTTTTATTGTTATATGCTATTATAGTATCAATCCTCGATGTTTTCTATGCTATTATATGCAATTATATATCAATTTTTGGGGACTAACCTATTAACTTAGTGCCCAACACCAGTTGCTGTTTTTTGCCTGTTTTTGGCTTTTCAAGAAATCAATATCAAACTAAGTCCAGTGGAGAAAAATCTTTGGATTTTTTTTTCTGGACCAGAAGAGACCCTAGAAGGTTCTGGAGAAGACTAGACGAGCCACGAGGGAGCGACAAGCTCGGGAGGCGTGCCCCAGGGGGGCTTGTGGGCCCCTCATGGCACCTCCGACCCTAGTTCCACCTCTATAAATTCTCAAATATTCCCCTGACATCATAGAGCCACCCAAATTACTTTTTACGCTGCCGCAAGTTTCTATTCTCATGAGATCCCATCTGAAGGCCTCCCCGGTACTCTGCCTGTCAATGTGGAACGACCATCTATGGGGCCATCAACCCGCTTTGCTAGTTCAGCAGGGGAGATGCACTCAACGCAAAGAGCAGAATCAACAAAGGATGCAGGGAGATTTACCCAAGTTCGGGTCACCCGGAGGTGTAAAACCCTACTCCTGCCTAGGTGTATTAGAAGAGAGAGAGAGAGAGAGAGAGAGAGAGAGAGAGAGAGTGTGTGTGTGTGTGTATTTTCACAAGTACAAGGAGCGCTTCCCCGCAAAGGTGGCGAGGTGAGATGCTACGCATGCAAGTTGTGCAAAAGGTCCATCCATCTAAATGTTGCCCTGAACCTCCTTTATAACTTAAGGGGTTACCATTGTGGCAAAACAGTCATTATATAGTGATTATATAGCAAAAAATTCTATCAAACCTAACTCTGCTAGTTAGGACGAAAATCACTAAATGCACCATAAGGTGTCATGAGGAGGAGGAGCCCCGGCAAGGTTATTGCACCGCTTGCCTAGCTAATTGCTATTAGCTTGACACACCATTTGGACGTGTGTTAATAAAGGTAAAAATCCACCCGGCGTGCCGACATGTGTCCGACCAGCCATACCTAACTACCTGTGGGCTCGGCACCTTACTGATCATTGACTAGCTGCTCGATGAGGTGGAGCGTTGTCAGCTGGTGGATCAGGCCGGCCATGGAGCTTGCCAGGCATTCGTCCTGCCAGCAAGAGCTTCTTTTGGTGTTGATCTTGGTGTTTGTCTTGTTCTTCTTCTTAGCCAAGTTGATCTACTTGGACTTGAATCTTGGTCTTGTTAATGCGCTCCTTGATCTCTCAAAGAGTGTCTTTCTTTGTTTGGGAATCTTCATCCAACAAGAAGGCTACCATTTGTATATGAATAAGTCAGGGTATAAAATACCCATGTTTTATACACCAACACTGCCGGAGGGGGTATCAATCACAGAGGGGCTCTACATCAACCTTGCTACCCTTATGATGATGTGTGAGTAGTTTACCATAGACCTATGGGTCCATAGCTAGTAGCCAGATGGCTTATTTTCTCTCTTTGGTCTTCAATAAAATATTCTCCTCGATGTTCTTGGAAATCTATTTGATGTAATGACTTTTTGTGGTGTGTTTGTTGGGATCCGATGAACTGCGAGTTTATGATCCGATTGTCCATGAGTATTATTTGAGACTTCTCTGAATTCATTTATGCATGATTATATAGCTTTGTATTTGTCTTCGATCTATTGATTAGGTTTGACGAACTAGATTAATTTTTCTTGCAATGGGATTCAGCACCGCAAGATCGAAACCATCACAAAGCACCTCTCCCTCCCTCCCCCCCCCCCAAAAGGGAGAGGTGATTTGACATGGTTTCGATCTTGTGATGCAGAATCCGAGTGACAGAAGGGGACATGACACGTATTTGTATCGTTGGCATTAAGGATGAAAAGATGTGGTTTATTCGTATGTGGGTTTACTTTGACTACATCATGTCATCTTTCTTATGGCGTTACTCCGTACTTCATAAACTTAATACTCTAGATGCATGCTGGATAACGGTTGATGAGTGGGGTAATAGTATTAGATGCATAATTGTTTCGGTCTACTCGTGTCGGTGTACACAAATAGGGGTGTTTGCTTCGGCCTGACCCATGCACAGACCGACAAGGTGTTCAATCTAACCACCTCTTTGTCAAAGCATAGCAAGAAGAACAAGCATCAGAAGGATATCACCTTGGGAAAGCCTCCCTTGCCAGGTAGGAGAGCCTGGCAAGGTCGAGGCCGCATCCAAGGACAAGCCCATACTCGCCTCGGCAGGCTTGCCGGGACCGCCAAGATCAAACCCCCGCCAAGCTCCTTCAAATGGTGTGATAGCCTACCATATTAGGGATGACAGACTACTTATATCAATAAGGAATTTCTTCTTTTCCGGGAGCCCATTCAGAAAGAACTCCAAGGTTAAGCGTGCTCAGCTTGGAGTAATTTCAGGATGGGTGACCGACCGGGACTTTGCTTCCGGGTGCGCACGAGTGAGGACAAAGTGCGCAGAAAAGACTAGTATTGATCTATGGGGCCCGTCTAGATTCCGCCAGGAGTAACAACCACCATCGGGTGTGTCCGGGAAGTTACAAGTTGGTATTAGAGCCGACCCTCGAGGTTACACGAATGTTTGCAGACAGGTGCGCGGTCATGTTTTGCATGACGTTTGTGACCTGTCGCGGCACACGGCATGGCACATGTGTCGGACTGGAAGCACAGACGTATGTGCCAAGAGGGAACGTTCCTGTGGCCCGACAAGGACGTCGGTTCCTGTAAATGGGGGTGTATGTGATAGCCTGGCTTATTAGGGATGATAGACTACTCAAATTAATAAGGAATTCCTTCTTTTTTGGGAGCCCATTCAGAAAGAACCCCAAAGTTAAGCGTTCTCGGCTTGGAGTAATTTCATAATGGGTGACCGACCGGGAAGTTGCTCCTGGGTGCGCACGAGTGAGGACAAAGTGCACAGAAAATACTAGTATTGATCAATGGGGCCAGTCTAGATCCCACCAGGAGTAACGACTACCGGCAGGTGTGTTCGGGGCGTTACAAAGGGTCACCGCCAAGATGCCACTGCTCCAGCTCATCGCACCCAAGTCACCTATCAGTGCAGTGTCAAGGTATTTATCAACCAGGTGGATACCCTCAGGCGCGTGGCTGCATCAAAGAGAAGGGGTTAGCTTTATTGACACCCATCCAGGAGTCGTGTCAAGCTGATACGAAGAGGCGGATAAGCGGCGCAACAAGCTTGCCGGGATTTGCCCTTGACGTGACACCTAGCGGTGCATTTAATGCACTTTATCCTAACTTCTAGAGTTAGGTATGATAGCACTGCTAGCTATCTAATCACACTCAAATGACTGTTTTGCCACTATGGTCGCCATTAATCTATAAAAGGAGGCCCGACGCAACCTAGCAAGGGGTTCGAACACTTTGACCCTATCATTGTAAGATCACATTGCTTTCCCAGAGGCATCTTTGTTGGGCTAATGCGCGTCGAGCCTTCTTCCACCTCCAGATCAAACCATAAAAGCAGGAGTAGGGTTTTTATGCTGCGAAGCGGCCCGGGCCTGGGTAAAAGAGAGTGAGTCCATTGTCATGATGTCCCCCACTGCCTCTGCTCTTTGTGCAACACGGCTGTCCCCATGCCGAACCACAAAGGGGCACCTCTGCCCCATAGGTGATCGTGCTTCAACGCTGACAAGTTGTCTCTGACGTAATGCCTATATATGATCATTACCTTGGATATCGTCATGATTATTTGATTTTCTATATGCTATTTTTAGGAGAGAAGCCTCCTGTGAAAACTATGGCCCCCGGGTCTACTTTTATCATCTATCAAAAACCAGAAATACCTTGCTGCACTTTTTCCTTATTTATTTAATTTTGTGTTTTATCAATCTGTCCATCACAACAAAATTTAATCTTGCAAGTAATCCTCAAGAGATTGACAACCCCTTGTTCACATTGGGTGCAATTGATGGCCCACTAGTATAAGGGGTCAATCGCAGTCCTTTTAATAAGTAAGAGTGTCGAACCCAACGAGGAGCAGAAGGAAATAACAAGCGGTTTTTAGCAAGGTAATGTCTGCAAGCACTGAAATTGTCGGTAATAGTTAGTTTGATAGCAAGATAATTTGTAACGAGCAAGTAATGGTAATGGTAAATAAAGTGCAGCAAGGTAGCCCAATCCTTTTGTGGCAAAGGACTGGGCAAAACAGTCTTTTATATTAAGCAAAGCGTTCTTGCGAGTACACTGGAATTTCATCTAGTCACTTTCATCATGTTGGTTTAATTTGCATTCGCTACTTTGATAATTTGATATGTGGGTGGACTAGTGCATGGGTGGTGTTCTTACTTGAACAAACCTTCCACTTATGATTAACCCCCTCGCAAGCATCCACAACTACGAGAAAAATATTAAGATAAAATCTAGCCATAGCATTAAACATATGGATCCAAATCAGTCCCTTACGAAGTAGCTCATAAACTAGGGTTCAAGCTTCTATCACTCTAGCAACCCATCATCTAATAACTACTCCACAATGAATTCCCTTGGGCACAAAGATGGTGAAGTTCCATGTAGTTGACATTCACATGAAACCAGTAAGGGAATCACAACATACATATCATCAAAATATCGCACACGTATCAAATTCACATGATTACTTGCAACATGACTTCTCCCGTGACCTCAACAACAAAATTAAATACTCACAAATGATACTCATGCTCAAGATCATATGGGTATTTAATAGTATAAGGATATGAACATATAATCTTCCAGCAAATAAACCATATAGTTATCAACTACAAGATGTAATCAACACTACTAGTCACCCACAGGTACCAATCTGAGGTTCCGATACAAAGATTGAACACAAGAGATGAACGAGGGTTTGAGAGGAGATGGTGCTGTTAAAGATGTTGATGAAGATTGGCGTCCCAAAGATGAGAGGGTTGTTGGTGATGACGTTGGCTTTTATTTCCCACTCTGGGAGGGAAGTACCCCTGGCGGAATCGCTCTACCGGAGGGCAAAAGTGCTCCTGCCTAGAGACGATGGCGCCCCATCCCAAAAGTTCTCTCTTTATTTTTTATAGGTCAAAATACATTATATACCAAAAGATGGGACCGGAGGTGGGCCGGGCTGGCCAAAACCAACCAAGGCGAGCCTGGGCGGCCTGGCGCCCCCTGGTGTCTTGTGGTCACCAGGTGGCCCCCCTCCGATAGTTATTTTCTCTATTATTTTTCATGCATTCCAAAATAATTCTCCATAAATTTTCAGCTTATTTGGAGATGTGCAGAATAGGTGTCTTTTAGGTCCAGAATTCCAGCTCCCGGTATTCTCCCTCTTTGTGTAAACCTTGCATATTTGAAGAGAAAAGGCATTAGAATTACTCCATAAAGCACTATTATGTATAAAAACATTATAAATAATAGTAGGAAAACATGATGCGAAATGGATGTATGAACTCCCCCAAACTTTGACCTCGCTTGTCCCCAAGCGAAAGCCGATATCGAAAATCATGTCCACATGTTTAGAGAGAGAGGTGTTGATAAAAACAAAATGCGAACATAGTAGCATCATGCTTATTATTACAACAACAACAAACTTTATCATAAAGATTTAACATATAACTTTTATCATATAACTTCTCATAAACAAGTAACAATTCATCACAACATCGAAGTAGAAACCATAAACTTTACTTAAAACCGACAAACTATGTTCTCAGTCAACTTTGCAACTACAATTCATCATATTTTCAGGAAGGGTCACGTATCGGAGCCTTTTGGCAAGTCAACATTCTCAACCATCATTTAATCTTTTATGATTGCTAACACTCACAACATACCCATGAGCAAAAAGTTTCAATAGGACACATAAAAAGACAGGGGCTTACAGTTTTGCCTCCCAACATATTCACCTCAAGGGTGATGTCAAAAATAATAAATCATGGTCACTCATATCCAACAGGATATATGTGCCTAGATCTTTCCTCGCAACATGATGCTTGCGAAAAGTGGAAATAAAAGGAATAGGGAAGAATACTTTGACTCTTGCATAAAAGTAAATACATAAAAGTCAAAGATAGGCCCTTCGCAGAGGGAAGCAGAGGGTGTCATGCGCTTTTTGGTTTGTATGCCAAATCCCTTAATGCAAAAGAACGTCACATTATATTGCCCCTTATGATAGAAACATTTATTATGTAGGTTGTCGCTTTTATTACTGTGCCATCACAAGTTCGTACAACGCTCAATTTTCTCTTACACTAAATGATCAAGCACATTTAGAAGCAATTTTTATTGCCTTATTGCATCGATGATAACTTACTTGAAGGATCTTACTCAATCCATAGGTAGGTATGGTGGACTCTCAAAACACAGATTTGGGTTTGGGGTTTTTGGATGCACAAGTAGTACTCTACTTAGTGCAGAATTTTTGGGTAGCAAAGATATTGAGCAAGCACCACATGTTGAAAGATCTATGACAATATAACTTCTATGTGAATATGAACAAACATAACTCATTACGTTGTCTTCCTTGTCCAACGTTAACAATTTTAACATATAATAATTAATGGGGGCTCACAATCATAAAAGATGTCCAAGATAGTGTATTTGCATGTGAATCTTCTCTTCCCTTATTAATTCTTTCATGAGTTGCATCATTGACAAATGCTATGTTTGTCAATCTCCAACAAATTTTACCACTTATACTTTTTCTTATGTGATGCCATCACTTACCATAAGATTAGCATATGATAGTTTTCATTATTTATTTTATTTGTTTGAATCATAAAAGTAAAGAAGCAAATTTCAAACTAAACTTTATTATATAACACTCACTCAATTACATAGACAAAGACATCACGAAACTAAAACTCGAAAATAGATCATACTAAGCTTTTATTCAACTAAATCAAGAAATAACTAAGGATCGAACTAAGATAGGTAAATGTAAATAAAAGTGATGGTGATACGATACCGGGGCATCTCCCCCAAGCTTGGCACAAGCCAAGGGGAATGCCCATACACGTGTAGTCAAGTCTCCTTTGGTGGGGAAGATGATGAAGGTGGTGGTGATGAGGTAGTAGGTTTGTCCTCCGGCTTCTCGGACAGGGGCTCACCATCGAAACAAGATGCACGAGTCTCCTGAGTCCTGCAACTGGTAGCTAAAATGAAACCTTTGACTCTTGCTTCGTACTTGAAAACTATGTTTTGAAGATCATAGATTTAGCTTTGCAGAAAATTAATTTTCTCGCTGAAGGTGAAGAAGATGTCCTTCATATACCGGCCATCCACCATGTGGTCACGGGTGAATTCCATGATCATGGAGTGATTGGCACCAAGTCCATGCTCCACCGTCCCTTGGCACTTGAAGATGTCTTGTTCTACCGCCTCCAGCCTGGCCTCCATGCCCCTTGTCCTCTTGGGCCCTTGAACATCCCAGATGTGTATCACCCCCTCACGCATCTCAATGGCTTGAGGGTGCTTCATCACCTCCGACAAAGTACGGGTTGATGACCTTCTCGAAGAACTTATCCTTGGAGGAGCTTGGTGGAGCCATGGTGATCTCGATCTGATAGGAAAACAACACGAAACTAGAACATGTGATTTTTCTGCGATGTAGTGGTCAAATCAACCGGGGGGTATATAGAAAGATTTTTTATCTTGGAAAAGAACATTATGGAAGGAAAACAGAGTAGGGAAGATGCCCGAGGGGGCACAACCCACCAGGCATGCCAGGTGGGGCAGGAACGGCCTGGTGTATCGTGCTTACCTTGGTTGCCTTCCCAGTTATTTCTTATTTTCCTAATTTTTGTAAGTTTCCAAAACTGACAAAAAATAATTTGGCGGATTTTTCGGACTCCATTTACTTACCATATAATGTGCCTCTTCTTTTTCAGGGTTCCGGAGTGTTCCAGAAGGTTTCTTTTATGTGTTCCTCTAGTGTCAAGGTTTGCATAATATTGGTTTCAACATTAATAGGCATACTTGAGATATAATGTTTAATTCTCTGTCCATTTACCACCTTCGGGTTAATACCTTCGGCATTACTAATCTTGATAGCTCCAGAGGGATAAACCTCCTCGATAATATATGGTCCTTCCCATTTGGAAAGAAGTTTTCCTGCAAAGAATCTAAAATGATAGTTGTACAAAAGAACATATTCTTCAACTTTGAACTCGCGCTTTTGGATTCTTTTTTCATGCCGTCTTTTAACTTTTTTCCTTAAATAATTTGGTATTTTCATAAGCTTGGGTTCTCCATTCATCTCGTGAGCTAATATCAAATAACCTCTTTTTACGAGCAAGTTTGAAATCATAGTTCAGTTATTTAATTGCCTAAAACTCTTTATGTTCTAACTCTAGAGGCAAATGACAAGCTTTTCCATAAACCATTTTATATAGAGACAAGAAATCAGTGTCAATCTCTCACATGTTTTGGTCAAAAGAGGAATCTAGAACCGTTATTTGGCACACAAAAATCACATGCAAGATCACCCACAAAGTTGTAGTACTAGTACTAGTACTGCGTGTTAGATGAAAAAACACGATCAAGATCGAGAAAAAGATCGTCAAGAAGAGATATTACCTGGACTTGCTTAATGAGGGATCACAGAGAGCGGGGCTTGGACAGGGCGATGGCTTTGAGCTTGTCTGCGGTAGTCTCGGCGGGGTGCTTGTGCTTTTTCGTACCATGAGCCTCGACGGTTTGGGCCAGGGCCATAGACATCACTTTGGACGGTGCTCCAGCGTCCATCAAGAAACTGTCGAATAGAAATAAAAGTAAAGAAACCATAATCACTAACCAAAAAGAAGAAAAGAGAGGGAGTTATAGGATCAGTCTCGGGGTTGCATGACCAGGCCACGGCCAGAATGAACACCATTGATGCGCTCACCTTTCCTTCTTTGGGATAGAAGAACAATGGCAGAAGCAGGTCGGGGTTTTCTTGAAGAAATGAGAACAAGATGAGGGAGAAGCGAGTTGGGTAGAGAGGAAGCTGAGAGAGAAGAGTGAAATGATGGTTGTTTCGTCCGTCCAACTTACTGCTGGAAAGGAGGGGGTTTTGTGATTTGACCGCTCATTGGGAATTACTGCGGCACTTCGATCGAGGTAGTCTACCGTCACTCTACTACGGAGTAATTTAGTGCATGGATGGTGGACCCCGATGCTGGTTGTCCCACACGTTGGCGAAAGTGAGTAATTTAGTGCATGGCTGGAGGAGGATCTGCACCGTAGGGCGTGTCCACTGTTTTTTCGGAAAAAATTATTACAGCAAGCGTTTTCCCTCTTACAACGGAGGAGTGCGAAGCACGGCAGCCACTTGAACATACGTAGTGCTCCTACTACTAGGCATGTGCAGTGGTTCATACATCAGTACTACATAATATTCTTGCTAGTGTAGTAAGATATGGTGACAACAAATGATGTTGTGCGCATGTCAACTGTATGAACAGTAATGTAGTAACATAGTACCTCTTTCTCGACTGTCCGGTCGAGAATGAACGGTGAGATCAATGTTAACAGAACTAGGTCTACAGTGCACGGAGAGTACGGTGCTACAGTACTCCACGAAACATGAACCATATGAAGCACAAATAGTGTTAGGAAGGGTGTATGAAGGGTGCACGGGATGGGAGCAAAAGTTCCCTTCTCGACCCACTTTTGGGTGTTTGGCAGAGGGCATGAAGGTTGCATGAGTCCACACTAGTAGGTTAACACAAATACACGACGAGGAAACAACTACTCCCTCCGTCTAGGTGTTTAAGTCATCTTACGTTGTGCACTGCGACCAAGGCGGAGTGGAAAACGAGAAAACTTAATGTCTTTTTGCTAATTAATAGCATTGCATGCAATGAACTAACCACTGCATGTCATGTTAATTAGTCTCAAGTCATTGAAAGCCTGCACGGCCCACGTCTCTTATTGGTTGATATGTCACAAAACAAGAAACGGGGAGCGAGTTAATGTACCGTGCCTAAGTGTTTTCGGATTATTTGGTTTTTGTAAGGTGACTTACACACCTAGATAGAGGAGTCTATTGAGATGAGAATGCAACCAAACACACCCATACGCTTTGTGCTACAGTGACTGATCTGCACCGTCTGTGTTTGATCCAACGCTCATGTTGCGTCGAGACATGGACATGCCCATGCAGAGGGCGCCTAAACACCACCGAAGTGCCTCTGCTTCTCGAGGCGCGGGGCATTGGTGATGCAGGGGGAGAAACAGCTGAAAGGCAATGCAATCTATGGGAAGCCAAAGGGAGCCAGCCGAGGAGCGGGGAATCTTATGGTTTTCACCATGGTAAAACACCAGTCGACGACTTCTCACATCAGGGAGCAGCGGGTTTTACATGCTGAGTCATCATGACTAATTGCTGTCGCGCCTGCTCCCATCAATCAAAAAATTAAAATTCCTGCCGCGCCTGCTCCCGTCAATCAAAAAATAAATAATCCTGCCGCACTCAAACACCAGAGCAACGCCACGGTGGATATTTAAATTTACCTATCGGCAAGTAGATAAAAAATGGGTGAAAAAACAAATGTGGCGGTAGCCTAGCTAATCAGTCGAACTAGCCCAACTTGCTAGCCACCGTGCTTCACTAATGTACTCGGCGGGAAAAGTGGTCTTTCGTGATTTGACGACTCATTTACTTGCTTCGGCGAAAACGTGCGGTAGGGCGTCCCACGTCAGGAAGAATATATGCGTGCACCACCCGGGAGGACTCCGAAACCGCGCGGTAGGGTGTGCCATGTCTCGGCACGGATGAAAAATGTGCGTGTAAAAATTTACTGTATCAGATGTAGTACCTATGGTTCGACCTCGGGACCAGCGAGTCGGTCAAAAACACCCCACTAGCCACACAGCTTCATCATGCTAACATGGCACGGAGGATAGGTGTGGTTAGCTTCGTCTCGACCAGACACAACGTATCGTGTTCTACGCGATTCTTCTATTTTCCAAGTTTTCTCTTTTAGTTGTAATAACACCACAACAAGCTAGCACCACTCTTTGTGTGTGCCCGTGCAAAGGTTAGACGATGGAGAGAAGAGAGAGATCGCAGACCTGGGACCCACCAGTAAGTGCGTCAACGGTCATGCACGTGTTGACGAGGCACTCCCTCTACTCTACTCAACGTAATACTGTATAAAATCAAGTTATGGGACAAAGCCAACAACCGTTGTTGTTTCAGGCTATCGACTTACGCTTTGTAGTCTAGGTTGCCAGTTCGAATCTCGTCTTTCATATTTGTTAGTTTTAGGTCCAAATTTTATTAATGACAAGTGGGACCCCCGTGTGTTATTCCGATATTTCAGTGTAGGATGGTTTTTTTGAACAAACACATTGCACGGTTAGACAAGTAACGGCACAAGTTACACGTATTTTGCAAGTTTACGAACAAAAATGACAGCGGCGCAGAATATCACATCCACCCCGCAGCTTAGATGCTATGGTGATACGAGTTTTTACACTATTGGAAGTGAGATCCAATGGCTTGGGAGTAGCTTTGAAATTATGCGCAATTTCCAAACTCTCCAAAGGTTTTTTTGTAAATAAAACATTCAGGCCTCGTGTGTGCCGCTGCATCTTGGATCCAACGGCTGCCCATTGCTCATATTAGGTGCTCCCCGTAGCTTAATTACCCGCTACGGTGATATGA
Source organism: Secale cereale (assembly GCA_902687465.1). NCBI lineage: Eukaryota > Viridiplantae > Streptophyta > Magnoliopsida > Poales > Poaceae > Secale > Secale cereale. The sequence goes on from LR738715.1 coordinate 418,590,757, forward strand.
GCATCTAGGTCGTATGATCAGTGATCACATGGCACATGCATAGTACTTGTACTTTCTGCGCAATTCCCAAACTATATCAGCCGTACATTGCAAAAACATTCAATCCTCCTACTGTGGGCCGTTAGATCTCCGTGAACTCGTATCACCATAGAATCTACAGTGCGGGAGCACCTCATATTCTCTCGTGCGAGAAAACATAAGGTGCTCTCGTAGCTTGGATGCTACAATGATATGAGCTTCGAGGTCGTTTGATCTGAGATCCAATGGCATCTGAGCAGTCTTTGTGCTTGTAAGAAGTGGCCGAACTCTTTGGGGGCTTTTCTGCAAAAAAAACATTCGAACCACCGAGGAGGTGTTGGGTCACGAATCTAACGGCTCCGAAGAGCTTGTATCACCAAAGCATCTAAGTTGTGGTAGCACATGATATGCTTACACACAGGAGAATATGATGTCCTCCTTCATCTTAGATGCTACGGTGATACGAGCTTTGAGGTCGTTTGATCTGATATCCAAGGGCATCTGAGTAGTCTTTGTGCTTGTAAGAAGTGGCCTAACTCTTTGGGGGCTTTTCTGCAGAAAACCATTCGAACCACCGAGGAGGTGATGGGTCACAAATCCAACGGCTCCAAAGAGCTTGTATCACCAAAGCATTTAAGGTGTGGTAGCACATGATATTCTTACATATAGGAGAATATGATGTCCTCCTTCATCTTAGATGCTACGGTGATACGAGCTTCGAGGTCGTTGGATATGGGAGCCAAGGGCACCTGAGTAATTTTTGTACAAATTGTGTGCAATTCTCAAACTCATCAAGGTTTCCTGTAAAAATATTAAGACATCATGTGAGCTGCTATATCTCAGATCTACAAGCTCCAAGCAACTCGTATCGGCATATCTAAGGTATTGGGGCACATGATATTGTCCCGGGAAGTAGGTGTGGGGGGTGCACAACCAATCGGTGGTTCGATGGGTGGGGACAAATATAATCTGAACAACCCTAAACAGAGTTTCACAATTTTATCTAAGGTCGAGGGGGTGACCCCCGACAATCATAGCTCCACCTAATTAAACACAACATTTGCATGTACTATAGTACTAGACCTAATATTCATGTTTCAGTTTCATGTTCATTTTAAATATTGAATTGAGGACCATGCATGTCTTACATTTTACTCCCTTCGTTCCAAAATTTTAGTCTTTTTAGAGATTTCAAGTGGACTGGCACATACGGATGTATATAGACATATTTAAGATTGTAGATTCACTCATTTTGCTCCGTATGTAGTCGCTTGTTGAAATATCTAAAATACTAATATTTAGGAAAAGAAGGAGTATTTTTGAATTCGTGTCATACATGCATGGTTTGGAAAAATAGATGCACTATACTTATTTGATTGTTGTTGTGTTCGTGTGTGGGTGTCTCTCTGTGTGTGTGTGTGTGTGTGTGGTCATATGCTTGATACATACAAAGTTTTCTCACCTCCATATTGTTCATATTTTAAATTTGAATTTGCATTGAAAAACTTACCAGGGATACCATGAAATGTTAATTCCACGTTGAGATCACTATATCACAAACTCACTCTAATTCAACAACTCATCATAAATCAATTACCATGTTGAGATTAGTATTTGCAAGGAAAATAAGGGCATTGTAATACACATAGATTCATTCAGCAATTTGAAAGGTTCCTTCCGTATTATCAAATGGTAGGACCCAACGGCGTACCAGCCACAACTTGCCTCGTGTTGATCCTAAAAAAGTAGAAAAAATGGGCTCGTGTCCTTCTGGTGGTGTGCGTGGTACGCACGTTAGGCATCCCCAACCAGTCGAGCCTCCGTGTTTCGAGTCGCAATATCTAGCGGCCAGAATTCTAGCCCTAGGAAATTCCCCTGATGTCCCCGGTCCATAATGACTACCGATGAACAATGGAGGGATGCTTTAGTAACTAGACAACGTTACCTACCGTGCCGAGCATGGTTCAATTCCCTCGGTCGCCGCTCGCCAAGGTCACCTGTCAACTGCATTGCCTAGTACTACTACTACTACACCAGGATGAGCACAGAATTGAGCCCGTTTGTTCGTGCCTAGCACTTGAGTTAATATATCAAGCAATGCACTGGTACGGAGGGATTATGCTTTTGCTCTTCATATATAAATTGTCTGAAGTCTAACTAAGAAAAATATTTGACCAAATCCTTTCTTAAGAAATACAACAGGACAGATGTATGGCTTGAAAAAATATTGCATGATGCAGGTTATGATATTGTTTCGAATCCTGGATCATAAATTTCAGAAAATCCAAAAGTGACCATAAATTCTTGAAAATGAGCTTGGTCGCGTGATATGGCACAAATATTAATTCGTAATTTTTTTCTTAAATTTCAGACAAGCTGCTTATGACAAGTTGCACAAATGAAGAGCCAAGGTATTTTGGAACAAAGACCTGTCACGTTAAAGGCGAACGCTTTCACTATTGAAACCGTGGGCATTTGCGTGCCGCCACGAGTCCCGCTTATATCGGCAGGTGCCGTCCGAGCAAGCGTCTGAGTCGACGGGAGGCGTGCGAGTAGACCGCTGCGCTGGCTGACACGGAGACGTGCGAGCAGACCACTGTGTAGGCTCACCGGGAGGTGAGCCCTTTGACCAGGCTCCGCCGCCCACCTTCGTCCCAACTACTCCCACTTTTAATGTTGCCAGCGCCGCAGTTTAAAATCAACCCCGCACTACCCGGTATCGCTACAATCTTCTCTTCTCCTGCGTCTAGCTCCAACCATCCTGACCTAAACGTACGCCATGCCGCATCACGATGGTCTGCCCTTAGTCTTCCAGTTTCCTGAGGAAGACACCCAGCCGGAGTCTCGAGAACATAAGGCGCTTTGGGACGAGCTTGAACTGGCCTTGCGGGAAGAGGCCGCGCCTGTCCCCGCTCCCATTCCGGCTCCCGTCGCCCCGACTGCGCCAGCGCCCATCCCCGTGGCATTGATGGGCTGGGAGCCGCACATTGTCGCCGAGCTTGATTCCACGGGGTTCCACGAGGTCCCTGCCGATTTTCACGCGCCCGTGCACCTACCAGCACTTGCGCCTGCGCGTACACTGACGCGCACGCCCCTGCCGGTGCCCGTGCACCTGCCAGTGCACGCGCCACGCCCGTGCCGGTGCCCGTGCACACGAATGTCTCCGCCGCGCCGTTGACAGCGCCTGTTCCCGCGCGGGTGCCAGTGCCCCCCTCAGCGGCATGGATGGCCGCCATCGACCGCTTCCTTGCACCAACGCCAATCGCCTCCTTGAAGCTAGTCGAACGTCTAGGAGTACACCAACAACGGTGCAATGCGCCGCTGTCACCATCGTTCAGTGGCCCGACGACACACAGAGCACTGCAGAGGAGCCGCTTCCCACCGCAAGACGCCACCGCCGCCGCCGCCGCGTAATCTAAATTTGCCATGAAAAACGTTCGGATTGCCATGCTTAAAATCCGAACGGTTATCATTTCCGTTTATTTTAGATCGATCGTCGTATTGTTTAAAGTCGGAGTCAGACTGAACGAAATCTATGGTTTGATCGATTGAATGTTCTGCTAGAGCCATATCAAATTAAATATAAAATGTCATCAAGCCACATGTATTCCTTGTCATCCAACGACCTAGACTGCTTCAATGTCGAGCGCTCAACATGTTTAGCGTGCAGTTAATTTAATGCCAAAAATAGTGCTAATCACATAATAACACGCACATAATATCCTACTTAATATCCGCACTTAATATACTTCCAAATTAACGTGGATTGCACGTACACACTAACTAGTGCTGCTAGCACGTGAAACTACTGCCGTAACTTGTCAACGCATCCAGATATTGTCAACGGCAACATCGCCCGTGAGTTCTTCGTGTTTGCCCGTGCATCTAAACGCAGAAGGGGAGGAGAGAGAGAGCACACATGGAACCCACCAGTAAGTCGAGGCGAATAGTACTAAAAATAATATTAAATGTTATCAATTAAATGGGTTGTGGTAATATAAAAACATTATGTGAACAAAGGGAGGTACAACGAACAATGTTGTTCTACGTATGTTGCCTATTGACGTGCGGCTTGAAGGCCCTGGTTGCATGTTCGATCCTTGTCCTTTATTTTAAATTTGTATATGGGTCCAAATTTGTTTCATGACATGTGGGCCCCTCGGTGTGTAGTTTGTAGCACTTTAATTTGTGGGTAGAAATTTGTTCCATTCGAAGTGGACTATCAGTGTGTAATTTTGTAGCTTATTTATAATAATTAAAGAGAATACCGGAGTTTTTTGCAATAATACCATGGTGCGATGTGGAATGCGAGAAAGGACGTGCAAGAGAGTGATGACCGAGCCACAGGGAAATCAACTAGGGGAGTTGCGGGGGTTGCAATGGTGTTTCGAGTAGTTTTGTGCCGAATGCTACGAAAATATAATCTAAACCGACCGGAATAAATGCCTACACAAATTAATCCAAGGTTGGAGTGCCCCTCTCAATGTAAATAGCTCCTGCTTTGCGAGGGATGGAGAGGTAGCTTCAATGTGTGGAAGATACGGCGTCAGAAAGCAAGGTCAATCGAGAGACATATAGATAGAGAGACAAAGTGAGTGTGGTCCGACATTAATTGAACAAATATATATGCTCTGGAGAGATATTGTCCAACTGAGCTTTTGGCAAGGGTGAGGGCTGTAAGATAGAGCTTGAGAGATGATCCAGTCATAGACGTGTAGATATATTTTGTGCGTGGGAGGAAGCAAGGTCAATGGATCACAAAGGATCGTCGTGCGATCGAAAGAGTGAGACGGGTTGGAGAGAGTGACCTAGATAGACAATGTGCGTGAGAGAGTATACAATGTGAATAAGTCGAATTGGGCTCAAACATGGTGATATATAGTTTTTTTCCGAGAAAGAGCGAGGTCAATCGAGACATACAAAGAGAGAGAGAGAGGGAGAGAGAGAGGGAGAGAGAGAGAGAGAGAGAGCGTGGCCCGCCATGAGGTCGAAAGAGTGGGGGCGGCTTCGATGGATTGACCTAGATAGACAATCTGCGTGAGAGAGTATAGAGTGTGTCGATCGAGGCCTGAACAGGAGATATAACATTTGTGTGTGAAAGTAACCGACGTTACACGAGACTCAGATAAAGAGAGCGAGATTGAGCGAGTGTGCCGTGCAGAAAAAGAGTGAGACCGTCTCGAGGGAGTGACCTAGATAGACAACGTGCGTACGTGCGTGTGCACGAGAGGTTGGGGGCTAGATAGGCAATGCATGTATTTAGCGCGAGAGGGTGAGAGGGAGAGGGAGAGAGAGAGCTCGGCATGGGGTGCAACGGCGGTTGTGTGAGGTAAATACATTTCGTAACAAAGTGTAAAAAGGGGGTGGTTGTGTAGTTGAGAGAGTTAGAGATCGAAACATGGAGAGAAAGAATGGATGTGTGTTGGAAACCGATAGCTTCCTAAGGTGGTTAGGAGAGGAAGATTGATCGATACAATAAGTATGTAGTGCGTGTGTGTGTGGGGGGGG
>LR738715.1:418605598-418677172 GCA_902687465.1 Secale cereale
CCTTGAAATTTTTAGCCTAGCAATGGATTCGAATACGATCCATTGAGCTTATGATTCGAATACGATCATACAAACTGGACCATAGGGGCTAAGCTAGGATTCGAATACGATCCTAACCCCCTACTGGCCTTGAAATTTTTAGCCAAGCAATGGATTCGAATATGATCCATTGAGCTTATGATTCGAATACGATCATACAAACCGGACCATAGGGGCTAAGCTAGGATTCGAATACGATCCTAACCCCCTACTGGCCTTTGCCATGCTCTCTTTGGTTCAAATACGACCTATGTTTGAACAGAATGGCGATGTTCTCTTTGGTTCGAATACGACCTATGTTTGAACAGGAATGGCTATGTTCTCTTTGGTTCGAATACGACCTATGTTTGAACAGGAAGCCCTTTAGTGATCACAGCGGCAGAGTACATATATGGGAGTTGTCCCGCATAACCAGATAGACTGATCAAAGCATCTTATTTTCTTTAAAAAATGACATATAGTAAGAGAAATAAACTTTAGATGGTTATCACCATAAGATACTTATATTGGAAAAAAGGTTGATCCCCCGGTTTACCGAGGGTGCCGGTTTATTCATTAATCATAATATATACATAGGATACAGCAGAGCTCATGGCTCAGGTATAGTAGGGCCGCAAGAGGGCGATGTTCCACGGCCTCTTTGTCTCTTCTTCTGATGTCCGTGAGTCCTTGTGCTCTCAAACGTCCACTAGGTAATATGTACCGTTGTGTAGATTCTTGCTGACCACAAAGGGCCCTTCCCAAGGCGGGGATAGTTTGTGCATGTCTGTTTTGTCCTGGATGAGACGGAGTACCAAATCTCCCTCCTGGAACGTCCTGGTCTTGATCCGGCGGCTGTGATATCTGCGCAAGTCCTGTTGATAAATTGCGGACCGTGCTGCTGCTATGTCACGTTCTTCATCCAGCCGGTCCAAACTGTCCTGTCTGGCCTGCTCATTGGCCGCTTCAACATAAGCCGTCACCCGTGGCGAATCATGACGGATATCACTTGGAAGGACCGCTTCTGCACCATACACCATGAAGAAAGGTGTATAACCTGTGGACCGGTTCGGCGTAGTATTGATGCTCCAGAGGACAGAAGGTAACTCATCAACCCAGCATCCTGGTGTTCTTTGCAGGGGAGTCATAAGCCGGGGCTTGATACCTCGCAAAATCTCCTGATTCGCTCTTTTAGCTTGACCATTGGATTGAGGGTGAGCTACAGAAGATACATCTAGACGAATATGCTCGCGTTGACAAAACTCTTCCATCTCTCCCTTAGATAAATTGGTGCCATTGTCTGTGATGATGCTGTGTGGAAAGCCAAACCGGAAAATTACTTTTTTGATGAATTTAACCGCTGTTGCCGCATCACACTTGCTCACAGGCTCTGCCTCAATCCACATTGTAAATTTGTCCACAACAACCAGCAGATGAGTTTTTTGATCCTGGGATCGTTTGAAAGGCCCAACCATATCAAGCCCCCAAGTCGCAAACGGCCAAGTAATCGGTATCATCCGGAGCTCCTGTGCCGGAACAAGAGCACGTCCTGAAAATTTCTGACAAGCATCGCACTTCCGGACTAGATCCACTGCATCAGCATGGGCTATCAGCCAATAGAACCCATGTCGAAAAGCTTTAGCCACCAAGGATTTTGAACCGGCATGATGACCGCAATCCCCTTCATGGATCTCACGCAGAATATCACAACCTTCCTCAGATGACACACACCGCTGAAATGCTCCAGAAACACTGCGATGGTGAAGTTCTCCGTTGGCAATTGTCATGGATTTGGAGCGCCTGATTATCTGTCTTGCTTCGATCTCATCGTCCCGCAATTCCCCACGACTTAGATATGCCAAGTATGGGAGCGTCCAATCCGGGATAACATGAAGCGCTGCAACTAGTTGTGCCTCCGGATCAGGAACGGCCAGATCTTCCTTCGATGGCACCTGAACCGATGGACTGTGCAGCTCATCCAAAAAAGTATTAGGTGGTACCGGTTTACGTTGAGAACCTAGCCGGCTCAGAGCACCGGCCGCTTCATTCCTTCGCCGGTCTATGTGATCCACTTGATACCCTTTGAAATATCCTGCGACTGCTTCAACTTCTCGTCTGTAAGCTGCCATGAGAGGGTCCCTTGAATCCCACTTGCCGGATACTTGCTGTGCCACTAAATCTGAATCGCCAAAACACTTGACCCGGCTCAAGTTCATCTCATTAGCCATCCGTAAGCCATGAAGCAATGCTTCATACTCTGCTGCATTATTAGTACAAGGAAACAGTAAACGGAGGACATAACAAAACTTGTCCCCTCGCAGGGAAGTTAAAACAACTCCAGCCCCCGAGCCTTCTAACTGCCTTGAACCGTCAAAGTGAATCGTCTAGTATGTAAGATCCGGCTTCTCCTCTGGTGCTTGCAGTTCTGTCCAATCATTGATGAAATCCACCAATGCTTGGGATTTGATAGCAGTGCGTGGTACATACTTCAATCCGTGTGGGCTAAGCTCAATGGCCCACTTCGCCACTCTGCCAGTAGCTTCCCTGTTCTGGATTATATCCCCCAATGGTGTTGAACTAACAACAGTTATTGGGTGGCCTTGGAAATAATGTTTCAACTTCCGGTTTGCCATGAACACACCATATACCAGCTTCTGCCAATGCGGGTACCTTTGCTTGGATTCAATGAGAACTTCACTGACATAATAGACTGGACGTTGAACCGGGTATTCCTTTCCTGCCTCCTTGCGCTCAACCACGATTGCCACGCTGACTGCCCGTGCATTGGCGGCGACGTATAACAACAATGGCTCATTATCAATAGGGGCAGCAAGGACCGGCGGCTCTGCCAATTGCCGCTTCAAATCTTCAAACGCATCGTTTGCCTCATCACTCCATATAAACCGGTCTGTCTTTTTCAGCATCTGATAAAGCGGAATTGCCTTCTCTCCCAAATGGCTGATGAACCGGCTCAATGTTGTGATCCGGCCAGCGATCCGCTGAACATCATTGATGCAAGCCGGTTTAGTCAAAGATGTGATTGCCTTGATCTTCTCCGGATTGGCTTCTATTCCTCTGTTTGACACCAAGAATCCAAGGAGCTTGCCCGCCGGAACACCGAAAGCACACTTCTCCGGGTTAAGCATCATTTTATAGGCTCGAAGATTGTCAAAGGTCTCCTTGAGGTCCTCTATCAGCGTCTCCTCCTTCCTTGATTTCACCACAATATCATCCACATAAGCATGAACATTCCTCCCTATCTGCCCCTTAAGACAATTCTGTACGCAACGCTGGTAAGTTGCTTGGGCACTCTTGAGCCCAAAGGGCATAGACACATAGCAAAAAGCACCAAAAGGGGTTATGAAGGACGTCTTCTCCTGATCTTTAACTGCCATCTTGATCTGGTGATACCTTGAATATGCATCCAAAAACTTAGCCGCTCACATCCCGCCGTAGCATCAATGATCTGATCAATACGAGGGAGAGCAAAAGGCCGGTTGGACAAGCTTTGTTCAGGTCTGTGTAATCTACACACATTCTCCACTTTCCATTTTTCTTTAACACCAGCACCGGATTAGCCAACCACTCTGGGTGAAAAACTTCAACTATGAACCCTGCGGCCAAAAGCCTGGCCACTTCTTCTCCTATAGCCTTGCTCCTTTCTTCGTTGAAGCGGCGCAGATACTGCTTGACTGGTTTAAACTTCGGATCAATGTTAAGACTGTGCTCAGCGAGTTCCCTCGGTATACCTGGCATGTCAGAAGGTTTCCATGCAAAGATATCCCGGTTCTCACGGATGAACTCAATGAGCGCGCTTTCCTATTTAGGATCAAGGTTAGCGCTCATAGTGAACTGCTTGGATGAATCGCCTGGCACAAAGTCAACTTGCTTGGTCTCCTCCGCAGACTTAAACTTCAATGCCGGATCATGCTCTGTAGTTGGTTTCTTCAACGGGGACATATCTGCCGGATCAACATTGTCCTTGTAGAACTTCAACTCTTCCGTAGCACATACTGCCTCCGCATAAGCAGCGTCTCCTTCTTCGCACTCCAATGCAATCTTGCGACTTCCATGAACCGTGATTGTTCCTTTGTGACCCGGCATCTTGAGCTGTAGATAAACATAACACGGCATGGCCATATATTTGGCGTAAACCGATCTTCCAAACAGAGCATGATAGGGGCTCCGGATCTTGACAACTTCAAAGGTTATTATCTCCGACCTGGTATCCTGTTCATCTCCAAAGGTAACTTCCAGGTCAATTTTCCCAACTGGGTAAGCTGATTTACCTGGCACCACTCCATGAAACACCGTGTTTGACTGTCTTAGCTTCTTATCCGTCAGCCCCATGCGACGGAAAGTCTCATAATATAAGATATTGATGCTGCTGCCGCCGTCCATGAGGACTTTAGTGAATTTATAGCCACCCACCTGTGGTGCCACCACTAAAGCCAATTGGCCCGAATTATCAACTCGCGGCGGATGATCCTCTCGGCTCCACACGATAGGTTGCTCCGACCAGCGCCGGAACTGTGGTGTTGCCGGTTCAACCGCATGGACCGCCCATTTTAAGATTTTCTGATCCTGTTTGCACAAACTCGTAGTGAATACATGATACTGCCTGCTACTCAGCCCCTTCGGATTACTCTGATATCCGAACTGCTGCTGCTGCTGATTGCCCTGGTTATTGTGATTACCCTGGCCCTAGTTGTTTTGGTTATTGTAACCACCCTGACCATGCTGCTGATTGCCTTGGTTATTGTAACCGCCCTGACCATACTGATTATTTCCTTGGTTATTATAACCACTGTTGTTGCCACGATATCCTAATCCGGAGCCGTTCCCTTGGTGACCCGGACCGTAAAACCCGGGGCCTGATCCGCCGCCAGGTGGCCTGTTGTTAGATCTGAACCGTCTCATGGCTTCCATCATGGCCTTGCATTCTGCTATGGTGTGTTTAGCTGGATGTTCTTTTGATCCATGTTTCGGGCAAGGCTCATTCAACTCTTGCTCCTAGCTAACGGCCCCTCCGCCGGTTTGTAGATGCGGTTTACCCTTGTTGCGCTGAAAGCCCCCTAGAACTTGGGTATTGGCCACGAAATCAGAGCCACCCTCTGCCTTTCGTTTGCCTAAGAAGCTTGTTCCGACTGGATTAGCCTGCGCCGGTTTACCGGGCTTATTGGCTTTTCCAGATTTATCTCCACCCGCTTCTGGATACTTAGTGTTGTCGGAGTCCCCGTACTTCACCAGAGCGCTCATGAGAGTTCCCATGTCATTACAATCCCGTTTGAGCCGTCCCAGCTTTAACTTCAGAGACTCAAATCGGCAATTGTTTTCCAGTGTCACTATTGCCGTACTGGGATTGATTCCGTTCGAAGAGTGCAAGATTTCTGATACTCGCCGCACCCATGCACTTGTAGGCTCCTGGTCTCCTTGGATACAGGCTGCCATATCCACCACTGACATTGGCCGTTTGCACGTATCCTTGAAATTTTTAATAAACTGGCGGCGTAACTCTCCCCATGATCCGATGGAATTAGGTGGTAAGCCCTTTAGCCAGGTCCGGGCTGTACCCTCAAGCATCATGGTAAAGTACTTCACGCAAGCCGCTTCATCCACGTCCAGCATCTCCATGGCCATCTCGTAACTCTCAACCCAAGCTTCTGGAGCCAAATCCACTGTATAATTAGGCACTTTACGTGGACCCTTAAAATCCTTGGGCAACTTCACGCTCCATAGAGCGGGAACAAGACACTGCACCCCAAAGGAACTCGTTGTGACTCCTGTTTCTGCTGTGGTTGTGTGAACCGGCGTTGTTTGGCGGACCTCCTCGCAAGCCGCAGATCTAACCCGGTTTGGTGCCTCATGAGCTTGCGCCTCTGCGCCCGCCGGATTATCTTGTCTGTGACAGTGTCGCCTCCGTTCACTACTGGACACCTCTGGTTCCTCCCAATGCCTAGTATAACTCCGGCTGTGGCGGGGTGTTGAATGAAGCCTCTCCCTGCTATAAGAATATGCTTGCTGCTGTGTTAACGCCGTGTTAAGCAGATACTTGACTCTGCGCGCCTCCATTGCCACGGGGGATGTCCCCTCAATGGGTAAAGCAGCCAAGCGTGAAGCGGCAGCAACTATGTTATCCAAAGGGTTTGAGTAATGACCTGGAGGAGTGGGGAGGTGAGGTGTGGACGTAACCCGGCGATCTGGTTCCGCAGTGGGCTGCCGGACCGGCTCACCCCTCATCGGAGCCATCCTCCGGTTTACCTCCGGATCATTGCTAGCTCCCGCTCCTGGCGTCCCAAAGAGATTCATCGCCTCATAAACCGGCGGTAAACGAGACTGGTGCCTTCTATCCCTTACTCCTTGCACATAGGCCTGATCCATCCTTAACTGAAAAGCCTGAGAATCCAGCTCTGCCTGTCTTGTTGCTATCATAGCTCTCTCTGCCTTCAGATCCTCTCTTGCTTGCTCGATCCGGCCCCTCAGCTGTTGGATTTCTGCATCGTGCTGCGCCTTGTCTGCGGGAGCCACCACTGCTACTGCCCGTGTTGTTAACTCCTCTACCAAGGTTGATAGAGCGTCAGCGGCCGAGGGAGCTTGCCCGCTCCCCCCTGCTCCGGCTGTGAACGCCCCGGTCACCGTGGGCTGTGATGTAGGCTGTGATCCGGCCATAAAGACAGCCACCCGGTTTGGCAGATCAAAGGGGTCCGGAATACTATCTCCGTCGGACACACCCTCAGATCGGCCGTCCCGCAACAGATACAAGGACTCAGTCTCTCTGGATGATGATTCATCGTCGGAATAGACAACTGTCTCGCCACCAGAATCCGATCCGTCCTCGGCTTGGACTCCGTGAATCGCTCCGACGAAGACGCGCTTCATGGCAGGCTGAATCTGGGCCGATCTCGCACGCTGAGCCGGCTCGACGATGTTGGGGAAGACGTCTGGCTCAGGCCCCGGTTCACCAATCTTGCCGATGAAGACATGGATGCCGCCGAAGGGAACCCGGTACCCATATTCGATTGAGTCGGCCTCTGGTCCCCAGCCTGCGTCGTCGATGTAGATCCGGCCGCGGCGACTCTTGGTCATCCGGCTGACCGCGTAGCCCTGAGCCCTTCAAAGCTTCCCTTCAAGAACTCGAAACCATCGTGCGGATTCCCCAAGGTGGGCGCCAACTGTCATGGAATTAACACGGCAGATGTCCGGTTTAACGGACTTAGTTGAGGAACCATCGCACGGGTTAGCTTGAAGGGGTTAAAAGCATACAAAGGACATAGAGGTTTTATACTAGTTCGCCCCCTTCGAGGAAGGTAAAGGCCTACGTCTAGTTTGGTTTGGTATTGCTTGGGCGTCGATGAACAGGGAGCTGATTGCTTGCCTGCGTCTCAACGGGTTGTTGCTCGTCCTTGAACCGTCGCCGGGTCGTCCCTTTATATAGAGGCGACGCCCGGTCCGGTTTACAGAGTCCCGAGGCCGGCTCATATTTGTGTCCGCCTCGGTCTCTGCTCTTTCTTCCTTGTCTCTCAAGTTACACGATAAGACAGTTTACAAACCGTAACTCTATACATGGGCCCTAAGTCTTCATGGGCCGTAACCTCTACTGAGCTTTACAATTACACAACTATATCATCTTAATCCGGTTTACCCTAGCCGGTTTACACCCGCTAGTAATATCCCTGACACACGGGGAAAACACAAGAGGAACACTCAAATCAACATGAAGATAGTCACACAAGTACTAGATCCATGATACATAAGGAGATACACGATCCATGGTCAACAACGGACGATACAAGGTAGTCTTCTCCGGAGGGAGGTCTTGGGGGTATCCCTTAGGATCTTCTCCATAGAGGAGGTCTTGAATCCGTGTGCATCTTCTCCGAAGAGGGGCCGCAGTAACTCTCGAGGAGATGAACGACTAGATGAGCAAAGCTCTAGGTATCAAGTGAGCTAACACAAAGCTAACCCTAGAAAGTATGGGTGGAGTACTATATATAAGCTAGGAGGGGTGAAGGGGTACATGGGCCTCGGCCCAAAATAATGCACGCAGGCACGGTCCGGATGATCCCGATGTTGGTCTGGATGATCCGGGCTTCGGGGGTCCGGATGATCCGGGGCAGCATCCGGATGATCTGGTCGGGTCTGTTCTGCAGTGGGAGGTCCGGATGTCCGGGTCCTGGTCCGGATGTCGGGGCACGGCCAGATGATCCGGGCTGGGGTCCAGATGATCCGGCTTCGGTGAAGGAGCTTCGGGTGTCGGGGTGCGCATTATCCGGATCATCCGGCCAGTCTGGGACTTTGCGGATTTCTCCTCCGTCTTCCTTCTTTGATTCCTCTTGTTCCTTAGTTTCACCATGGTCATTTTTGATGTGCCTGTGTATGCATAGAGTTTCCGACGAGGGTAGTAGCCATGTCTCACGTGAATCGAAATGAACTTGGGAGAGGAGTGAAGTCAGCTCGGTCTGGAGGGCTTGTGCCCGAGCACGTGTCATGGGTCCACTTGGCACTTGGTGAGACGATGGTAGGTCCATGGGGATGACCTTGGGGTGCTCCGCATCATCCCCCCTCCCTTGGGAAAGATCCGACCTCGGATCAAAATCTTCATCACCATGGAAAGGAGAGAGATCCTCGACATTAAAGGCATCGCTCATGTTGTACTTGTCGCATGGAATGTCGATCTTGTAGGCATTGTTGTTGTAGCGTGCTAGCACCTTGAAGGGGCCGTCATCTTAAGGTAGTAGTTTGGACTTGCGCTCGTTGGGGAAATGGTCCTTGTGAAGATGCAGCCATACGAGATCTCTTGGGTGGAACACCATTGGTGTCTTGTTGGCGTTGAGCTTTGAGGCGAGGCGATTTACTTGCCGCTCGATTGTTGCCCTTGTATCTTCATGCACCTTCTTGAGATAGCTTGCTCGTGCACTTGCTTCCATGTTGATGCGCTCTTGTAGAGGTAGAGGTAGGATGTCCAATGGAGACAATGGGTTGAAGCCGTAGACGACCTCGAAGGGGGACTTGCTGGTAGTCGAATGTCTTGCACGGTTGTAGGCGTACTCGGCGATGGTTAAGCATTGCTCCCATTCCTTGATGTTCTTCTTGATCAACACACAAAGAAGCGTCAAAAGTTTGCGGTTCATCACCTCCGTTTGGCCGTTGGTTTGTGGATGATATGCCAAAGAGAAAAGGAGCTTGATGCCGAGTTTGGCGCATAGAGTTTTCCAAAAGTAGCTCAAGAACTTGACGTCCCGATCCGACACAATAGTCTTGGGCACTCCATGTAGACGAATGATTTCCCTACAAAAAAGATTTGCCACATATGAAGCATCGTCGATCTTGTTACAAGGGATGAAATGAGCCATTTTAGAAAATCTATCCACGACAACAAACACAAAATCCTTTCCATTTTGAGTCCTAGGCAATCAAAGTATAAAGTCCATGCTTATGTCTTCCCAAGGTTGGTATGGAATAGGAAGTAGCATGTAAAGTCCATGAGATTGAGCTTTTGACTTAGCTTTGCGGCATGTAGAGCATCGGTTGGTTAGGCGTGAGACGTCACGGAACATCTTGGGCCAAAAGTAGTTCTTGGAGAGTGTCGCAAATGTCTTGTCACGTCCGAAGTGTCCCATGAGTCCTCCTCCATGAGATTCCTGCAAAAGGAGTAGACAAAGCAAAGACTCGGGAATGCAAAGTTTGTTAGCTCTCATAAGATATCCATCCTTTATGTAATATTGTTCCCCGGAAGTGTGAGTCAAACACTTAGTATAAGGTTTTGCAAAGAAAGGATCATGCTCATACAAATTTTTTATGTGCTCAAAGACAATAACATTCAACTCAAATTGGGTAACAAGCATGCATTTGCGGAAAAGCGCATCCGCCACAACATTCTCTTTGCCTTTGATGTATTTGATGACATAGGGAAAAGACTTAATGAAATCACTCCAGTTAGCATGACGCTTGTTCAACTTAGTTTGACCCTTGAGATACTTGAGCGTCTCATGGTCCGTATGAAGGATGAATTCATGAGGTCTAAGGTAATGTTCCCAAACACGCAAAACTCTCACCAAGGCATAAAGCTCTTTATCATAGATGGGGTAGTTAAGTTGTGCTCCGGATAGCTTCTCGCTGAAGTACGAAATTGGGCGTTTTTCTTGCATTAGCATGCCCGATGCCGGTACCACTAGCGTCACAATGAATCTCAAATGGTTTGCCAAAGTTTGGTAGGGCAAGAAGTGGTGCGTGGGTAAGCAAGGCTTTTAGCTCCTTGAAAGCGGTGTCTTGCGAAGGACCCCAAATAAAGGTTGCGTTCTTCTTGTCCAAAGCGTGTAGAGGCATAGCAATGGTGCTAAAGTCCTTCGCAAAACGTCGATAGAAACCGGCTAAACCAAGAAAGCTATGCACTTGTTGGAGATTCGTTTGTTGAGGCCAAGTTTTAATTGCTTCAATTTTAGTTTCATCAACGTGAACACCTTGTGAAGAAATGACGAATCCTAGGAAAACAACCTTGGCAACGCCAAAAGTGCATTTATCCATGTTAGCATATAAGCGCTCTTTACGAAGGGTTTGCAAAACCATACGGATGTGTGTCACATGGTCCTCAAGTGATTTGCTAAAGACGAGAATGTCATCAAAGTAAACCACTACAAAGACGCCTATGTAAGGTCGGAGAACGAAATGCATGAGACGCATAAATGAGCCGGGCGCTTTCAGTAAGCCCATCAGCATGACCAACCACTCATATAACCCAAACTTGGTTTAGAAAGCCGTTTTCCACTCATCACCCTCTTGGATGCGAATTTGGTAGTAGCCACTTTTAAGATAAATTTTTGAAAAGATGGTGGCACCACATAATTCATTAAACATGTCGTCTAAATGTGGAATAGGGTGACGGTATCTAACGGTGAGAGCATTTATCGGACGACAATCGAAGCACATGCGAAAACTTCCATCTTTCTTAGGCACGAGAATAACCGGAATGACACAAGGGTTCAAGCTTTCACGTATAAGACCTTTGTCGATGAGTTGTTGTACTTTCCGTTGTATCTCCTTGGTTTCCTCGGGGTTGACGCGGTAAGGAGCCTTGTTCGGAAGTGGTGCGCCGGGTATGAGGTCGATGCAGTGTTCGATTCTGCGAAGTGGAGGTAGACCCGGAGGTAGCTATCGGGAAAGACGTCTGAGAATTCCTGCAACAATTAAGACAACACTAAAGGTAGAGGTGGTGAAGTGTTAGTAGGTTTTGCTTCCCCTTTGCATAAAACCACAAGGTGAAAGACACTCGAGGGGTTCTCACACACTTCTCTCATCTCACTTTTGGTGGAAAATAGCACTAGTTGTTTCTTGTCGCTCATCGTGGAGTCGCTCATATTTGGCTTGTGGCTCTCACTCTCCTTTTGATGGTTCACTCTCTCACCCTTCTCTCCACGATGGTTGGTAGGTATGTGTTTGTTGGCGGCTACTTGACTTGGTGACATTGGGCGTAGCACGAACTCTTTACCCTTCATCTTGAAGCTATAATGGTTGGTCCGTCCATTGTGTGTGACTCCAGGATCGTATTGCCATAGTCGTCCAAGAAGAAGGTGGCACATGGATATAGGGACCACATCACACTCAAGCGTGTCCTCGTAGGCGCCTATCTTGAAGAATACTTGCACGGTGTGCTCGACTCGAAGAGTTCTGACGTCGCTAAGCCATTGGACATTGTAGGGATGAGGGTGCTTCGTCTTGACCAATTGTAGCTTGTCGCATAGCTCTTCTCTTGCCAAGTTATGACAACTTCCTCCATCGATGATAACTTTGACGGAGCGTCCATTGATGCCGGCCTTGGTATGGAACATGTGACATCGTTGGTCGTCATCTTGTTGATGTTGGAGTGTCAAGACCTTGGAGACAACGAGATTGGGACTCGAGTCATTATCACAAAACACTTGATGGTCTTCATCTTCATTCACTTGGCGATGCATAGCTACTTGTTCAATGCCTTCCATCTCATCGTCACTCATTGAGTCATAGGATTCGTCATCATTTATGATCATGGTGCGAACGGTCTTGCACTCAAATGACTTGTGGCCTCGCCCTTGGCATTTGAAACACTTGATGGAACTCGTCTTGGAGTTGTCCTTAGTTTGGAGTTGTAGATGATGAAGCTCTTGGCTTGAAGTTGTTCGTAGAAGGTGGACGAGTAGATGTAGTCGCATTCTTGTAGCTTGAATTGTCACCGAAGCTTGTAGATGGCTTGGTAGAGGTAGGAGGAGACGAAGTCATTGAGACTTGGTTGTAGGAGCCGTAGTTCTTGGAGTTGAACTTGGAGTACTTGTAGTCCTCTTGAACTTGTCGCTCCGCTTTGGTCGCTTGGTGTACTAGCTCAAGGAGATTTGTGTATGGTTGAAAGTCCGCAATCTTCTTGATAGGATAGTTGAGTCCATTCAAGAATCTCGCCATCGTTTGGTCTTCATCTTCCGTTATCATGGAAATCTCCATCTCCTTGTAGTACTCTTCAATGGACTTGGTACCTTGCTTGAGGAGTTGTAGCTTCTTGAAAAAGTCACGATTGTAGTGTGTTGGCACGAAACGTGCTCTCATGACTTCCTTCATTTGAGCCCAAGTAGTGATAGGAGGTCGCCTTTTGCTTCTCTTCGCTCTACGATTTGCTCCCACCAAATGAGAACATAATCTTGGAACTCAAGTGACGCCATTGCAATCTTCTTTTCTTCATCAAAGTTGTGTAGGCGAAAGATCTTGTCAACTTTTAATGCCCACGAGAGGTAGTCTTCGGGATCAATGCTTCCGGAAAACTTTGGCATGGTGAATTTAAGCTTGCCATAGCGATACTCTTCATTGTTTGCTTGCCTATTGTGAGGGCGTTCTTGATTTGGGCGATTGTCAACCTCATGTTGCTCTTGGCGGGGTTGATGTACATTGTCATATTGTTCTTGCTGAGCTTGTGTTTCATGGTGAGCTTGTTGCTCTTGTCGTGCTTGAGGAGGAACTTCTTGTTGCATTCTTGCTTGGTGGCGCCTCTCTTGCATCTCATCTCGAAGGAACTCCTCTTCTTGACGAGTGTGTCGATTGCGAGTTGCCACATTGTGATGTGAATCACGTAATGCCGGTTGCGCCTCAAGAGCTTGGGCTTCTCGGCATTGTTGTGCTTGATGTTGAGCCTCGGCATCTTGTTCTTCTTGGTGTTAGCGTGCTCGCTCTTGTTGTTGTTGGCGTAGTCGTTGCCTTTCTTGTGCTTGCTCAAGTGTAGCTTGATTGTGACGATGTCGACTTTCTTGCTCTTCAAATAGCTCTTGTGAACTCTTGTCATGAAGGGGGTTCCAGATGTCATGTCGAGCTTGACGTGCGGCTTGACGAAGAGTGTTTGATGTAGGTGTACTTGAGCCGGATGTGTAGTCGGTATGACGACTTGAGCGGCTTCGTCTTTGAGAAGATGTGGATGAGGAGTGTCGGTTGACTATCAAAGTTCGTAGCTCGTCGAATTGAGTAGACATGTTGGTGTTTATGATGTCGAATTGCTCTCTTGTTCGAGCTTCAAATTGTCGTGCGTCGGCGGCGACTTTCTCAATTCGTTCTTGCATAGCTTCACTCTCTTGATGTAGAGCTCATTGGACACTGAAGAGATGTAGTTTGGTGACGTAGATGTTCGATTCTTGAGGATCATCAAAGAGCGGGTTCATAGATGTACTTGGCCTATCCATGATTGCAAACAAGAGTGTGAGTGGGAGAAACGAGAAGACAATACCAAATGTACCTTGACCGAAGTTGAAGATGGATCAATGATCACTCAATTATGTAACCCGGAAATAGCACTATTGGTACCACTTCTTGTCGATTCTCACACCTACACAAATAAAGCTTTTAGTGGAGCTCGGTAAGGACAGAGGCACAAATTTTATGTAAAAATTGAGTAAGACTCAATGGTGTTGAAAATGATTCACGACTTGCTCATGCAACAAGTAGATCGCAAGCAATAGGTAGCACACGGGACACACGCACGGATAGATAATTGTGGTTGTGCAACCAAAGGTGAGCGAAAATGTGGAATCCACAGAAAATGCTCTTGTTGCACAACGCTAGAGAGACGCTAACCGATTGCTTAATAGGCGGATACACACTTGTGCACCACCTATAGAGGCAAACGTAACGACTTCCTATCACAAGTATGCTATGAGTGTACTCCGGTGACTTTGGCATCACCAGGCGACCTGCTTTGACTCATCGACTGAGATGGAGGCTTCGACACATTGGCTGGACCAGGGACTTTGCTATTTCTTCATCAACATACTCTGGTGACTTCGGCGTCACCAACCATCCAGCTTTATCATGATTAGCTGGACCAGGGCTTTGGCTCGCCACATCAACCGCACTATGTCGCCACTTCGTCAAGCTGAATTCCTCGCTTGGTCACTTCGGCCTCGGTGGCTGTGACCTCGTCTAGGCCAAAGACTACATATTCATCCCATCACAAGCCTGAATCTTGTTAACAACACATAGCACATTAACCAGCTGAGTCGCTTCCACGCTCAGTTTTTATTATTTTTATTTTATTTTTAATTCTTGTTCAGTTTGACCGAACATTATATTTATTTGTTAAAAACTTATTTTGTCAAAAACGTTGTTTGTTAAAAATATTTATCGTACCCAAGTTAACTGGCAACTCACAAATTTATATGAGCCATTTCATAATAAAAGTTTTCTTCTTAGTCGTTGCAAAGTCTTTATCTATCTCTCCTTTTTCGATGTGAGTGTGTGGTCAATAGATGGGTAGCCTAGTTTCTCTCTTAAAGCCGCTCGAGTTTAGTTTGCAGACTGGCCTAATGAAAAGTACTACGCCTTTGGGATAGGAGGTTGCAGCCGTAGGCTGACCCACTTGAAGTCTTGAGATCAGATGTGTCATATTAATGTGTGACAGAAGCACAAAAACTTTAAGGCCAATTTTCGGATTGGCACCAAATGACTTGATTTACTTCGGACGTCAATTTTTTACATAAGTTTTTTGGCGTTTCGATATTATGGCACTTTTTAGCTATTTGTATGTTTTTTTTCAGGAAGCGACACATCCTCATGATCGAGGTGCACTGCATTATAATTCAGCTCGAAAGATATTTTCTGACCCACAACTTGACATCTTTCCCACCGAACTACACCTTGGCGTTGACAAAATACACGCCACATCGGGACTAGTTCCCGAGCATTGCAATGCCAGACGCCTTTAAAGCATTGGCAATATTAACGGGGGGCTGAGACTACAGCCGAACCCACCAAAACCAAGGTACCATATGGAGTCCTCAGCAAAGCGTCCTCGGACGTTGCTTTATACGCATCAGTTTCGAACTTTGTCTTCGGTCAATAGTTGGATTGCCCGGCTCCTATGATTGCCCACTACGTTCCGCTTTGTTCGTCTAGGCGTGCAAAGGGAGAACCGCTGCGATTGTGCTTCCAGCTTGCATGGTTAAGCGCCTCAGTGGAGAAAGCTGAAAACTTACTGGCACGATGAGCGTAAACTGGTCACCGATCCGATGACTGTGTTAAAATATAAGATCGATGGAGGTCACCCTGTGTTAAATGACGGGCCATTCATAACATTGGCCAAAGTGTTAACGGCTTGACCTCGGGTGACGCTGAACACTACCCGGGGGCTACTAACTGGCCTCCCAACTTTAAGCTCCCTGGACTAAGTGAAAGTTATAAAGGCCGCATATCTGATTGCCTTGTTTCCGCTAACACAACCGCCTTCGGGCACCGAGACGTCGGCTAAGGGTTGTCTTGTTACTACGAAAGCACAGTGTGTAGCATCTAGAAAGGGGTAGAAGCCGACGATGGGACACTTTTAAATGATAAACGGTCGCAATGGAGTCATAGTAAACATATATCATCAGCATTTGTATTCATTATACAAGCGTTGCCTTCTGTAATTATCATTATAAAGCCATAAATATGCATCAATTTGACTTAAGATTTCGGCCAAGCTGGGTTGCCTGACTCCTGTGATTACCCCTACGTTACCGATTGTTCGGCTAGGAGGTAAAGGGAGCACCTTTGTGATTGTTACTTCCGGGTCATCCGTGTTAGTACCTCAGACTAGGAGAAGCCGAAAGCTAGCCATCTTAATGAATATATTGGTCGACAACGACGGAAGTGAAAATTTAGGTTCACTGAAAACCACAGAGTTCGGGAACTTGCACCAAACTAAATCCTCAATATTTTCCTCCCACATTGCTCGGAGGTGAGGTTGCATGATCATGACCAGCATGAAAACCCAAAGAAAGGAACCGATAGCGGGGCTATTTTCTTTGGAAGATGTTTCTTACATTAAAAAGTAATATAACATATCTCTCCGCGTACCTTTGTTGATAAAACCATATGGCCGGATTGCCTTGTTTGCCATAAATCTTTGCCCTCATAAAATCTTTATAAAGTAGGGCAAACACTCCTCGGCTACTGGCCGAGGAGGTTGAAGCTGATGGTCAGTCAATAATTTTTTGTACAATACGGATCCAAGCATTAATGATCTAAAATACTTGGATACATAGGATCACAAATTGCGAGTAAAGTCGATTTATTACAGCCCATCTTTTAGAGAGCAAGGGGCACAATCTCGCTGAGAAAACCGAGAAACTGACATAACCCTCTCATTCCCAAGTGGCATCGATTTCCTATCTATTAAGCCCCTTGGGGCCGACCTTGGCGAGCCCAACTTTCACTGCCTCTAGCTCCTTTAAGAGATCTTTATTCTCTTTTTGAGACATTTGTGTTAAACATAACATATTTTTCTGTAAAATGGATATCGATCCGTAATTCGGCCACTCGTGCCCAAATTAAGGCTCGTGGGCTATTGGGCTTCGCGCTTATCATTTACAAATATTTATGGCACACATCAATCCCGTGATCTGGTGTTGCCACCTGACCAATGGCTCGGGGGCTACTGCATTGCCTATTCAATGCAGAAAATCCAAAGTGCTCAGTGTTCGGCTTGACCAAGTTATGGACAAACGCGTCTTCAGACAACAATAAGTACCATCTCGGACTTATCCAGCATCAAGCTAATATATCACGGTGACTTCTCAAGACCCTCCTTCAAGAGCCCGTCCGCCAATCACTATTACCTCTAATATATTACACTATGTTTCTCTATTCCCATGTATGCCGTCAAGCTAGGAGTCGATCCTCACACCGATTTCCCGAATCGACCTGAGTCTCACGGGCTACTAGGATCAACGGTTTCATGTTTTCCTTCGGGTGCACCTCGGATTTTAGGCCGACAGACACCTTGAGGGCTACTGGCAATACATCTCGTCAGCAAATAAATTTAAACGCATCGGAAATGAAATCCGCACACAATTAGCCTACGACCAAGTTGGTGCACCACCTCAGAAGTGGTTTGGCATATAGCTCGGATGCAACTGGCTAACTCCTTAAAGGGAATTTCCGGCATTATGCTCGGTTGAACTCCTTCAAAGTTTTCCAAGAATGAGGTAATTTATGACACCTCAGATTTAGTCCGGCGTTGGAGCTCGGATACAATTCGGCATTGGAGGTCGGCTGCCAAAGGACAACTCGGATGCAATCCGACGTAGGAGCTCAGTAGCAAAATGGGATACCGCCAACCGGGAAAAACTTCAAACACGAGGTGTGGCATAAAAATAACAAGGCATTGATAAGGGCCGAAGACTTAAAGGGCTCCTGGGATACCCGACGTGTGAAATCTTCTGATTTAGCTCGGCAATCCTTAATATCAAAGGTGGGAAAATTTGTTGAACCAGTTTTCAAGACCGACGACTGAAGACAAAGAACAGTTCGGAAGAGCATCCCCAACTTGAAGACCGGTTCAGGGGGCTACTGACAGTGTCCTGGACTATGGGGTACTGACCACATCATCTCCCGACTAGGTGGATTGGGCCGAGGACCCCCATGGCCGTTTACTCATGGGCCACTTCGGGTAGCCGATGACATACACGAGGGAGATTCCACAAGACTTGGTGATCAAGACAAGGACTCCTCTCCACCGACGTATTCGACTAGGACTCTTGTTATCCTAGGCCTCTGTTACATTAAATAAGCCGAGGCCAGGCTAGTCGATAGAGGATTATGAGAATATTCATCATACCCTTAGGTTTTAGACCACAACATATGATCTCGATGTAGATCAACTCTTGTAATCTCTATATTCATCAAGATCAATCAAGCAGGAAGTATGGTATTACCTCCATTTAGAGGTCTCGAACCTGGGTAAACAACGTGTCCCCTATCTCCTATTACCCATCGATCCATGACACACAGCTTGGGACCCCCTACCCGAGATCTGCCAGTTTTGACACTGAAAGTCCATTCCTCGTGGTGGTTAGTCAGGTCAATCAACCTGGTTGTATCTTGGTGGAACTGGCGCAAGGGCCTCGTCATAGAATTGTGGCAGTATCTTGTGTTTGGGATAGCTCTTTGTTTGGCGCTCACGGCCGTATCCTTCTTTGGTGTCTAAGACTTTATTCCATCTGTCGTTGAGTGTATCTTGTTCGACTTTAAGCCGCAGCTGCTAGTTTTTGTTCAAGGGGTTCCTCTGGGACGATCAATTCTTCGTCACTAAGGCTTACCTCTTCTCCGGAGATAGGTAAGTAGTTACTATCTTCCAAATCCTCGCTATCGGCGAGTTTTTTGGGGCTGAATTGACCTACTTCCCTCTCATCCTGCTGTAACACTGGTTCCTTGGGTTTTTGGGGTCTTCGGCATTATCCGGAGTGTCATTGTCTCTGGTGCCGGTGTTGCTTTCCTTTCCTCGACACGATCGTGAGCGGCGCCGCTGACGCCGGCGTTTTGGCAGTTCATCGACGGGCCTATCCTCATCTGGACATATAGTGCCATCGCCGTCCATCTTCTCACACGTGTCCACCATGTATACATCATAAGTAGAAGTGGACGTCCAGCGCCCGGTGATGGGCGGGTTTTGATCTGGTTCGGCTTCGACATCCTCGTCCATACCATTGATGTCTTCGGAAGCGTAGTCTAGCATGTCGATTAAATCCTCGATAGTGGCTACCAAGTGGGTGGCAGGTGGGATGCAAAATTCCCTAGTCTCAGCCCTCAGTTCGAACTGGGCGTAGTGCGGAGGTGATACCTCCGTTGTGGTGAGAAATTGAAGCAAGTCCAGTGCCTCGTTTAAAAGCGAGAGCTGGACAGGGGTCTGAGGATCTGCGGAGCTGCGCTCGGCGATGGCCACTTGATCAAGCCCGGAGGGCAAGACCCCAAGAGTTCGGAGCTCGTGATTGAAGGCAACTCCGGCTTCCCGACAATAGGAAGAGTCTCGTTTAATTCTGGGTCCGCAAATGGTGCGATCGCCTCTGAGTCTCCGGCTAGAAGCTCCATGGACGGAGAGAGTCCAGCAGGGTTTATCTTCCTGTCTTCAGATGAAGTGGTCTGCTCCAGATCTAAGGCCAGAGCGAACATGAGCATCGACCCTAGATGGGATCTGATAGTTGATCCAAATGGTCCTCTTCGTGCAGGTGGGTAGCGGTAGTCGAGGCCGCAAAACCCTTGAAGATAAGATCTCCTCGGATATCGGCGAAGTAGTTTAAACTTGCAAACCTAATCTGGTGACCAGGGGCATAGCTGTCGACCTGCTAACGGTGATCGACAAAGTTGGCACATAGCTCAAAGCTGCCAAACATGAAAAACTAACCAGGAAGGAAGGTCTCCACGGAGACAGCGCCATTGTCGATGACAAAGCGAGCCATCGATCCTTCTGTCGACAACACAACTGAACTATCAATGAAAGCACCAATGTCGGTGTCAAAACTGATAGATCTCGGGTAGGGGGTCCCAGGTTGTGTGTCTGGTGATCAATGGTAGCATGGGACAATAAGGACACCATGTTTACCCAGGTTCGGGCCCTCTTAAAGGAGGTAAAACCCAACTTCCTGCTTGATTGAATTCGATGTTTATAGGGATTACAAGAGTTAATCTACCTCGAGATTGTATTGGCTAAACCCTAGTTGTCTATCCCAAGATTATTGTGATAGCCTCTACGGACTAAGCCCTCTAGTTTATATACACACCGGAGGGGCCTAGGGTTGTACAGAGTTGGCTTTGCAGAGGAAGGAAACATTACACTCAGATACAAAATTTGCCATTCTACACACATAGGAGTCCTACCCAGACACGGGGGATAATCTTCTGCTTTATCTTCACGGCCTATCAGTCCGGCCCATATCGAATAGTTTGAACACCCGAGGACCCCCTAGTCCAGGACACCCTCATTCACCCTTTTATAATCACTCAACAATTAGCCTACGGGCTTGGTGTCATAATAGCACTGTTCCACCCAGCAAGCTAAACAAGCTTAGTTGTTCAAATGTGAATCTCATATTATTAAAACAGAGTCGTTTAATTGGTGAGCTAAATATTCCTAATTTAGTTTTGAAATTCATGTACGCCGTTGGCTGGATCTACAGGGTGGCCATAATCGGCCGCGGTACACCCTGGGATTTTGGGTCAGCCCAGACTTGATTCCCCTTTGTTCTGCTGCGCTTCGGATCTCTGCTCGCCCCCAGCCGCCTGCCTCGCCGGTGAGTTTCCGGACTAACAGGATGTCAGGAGCTGCTCACCCAATAGAATCATTGTTGTCCGAGCGCGCCGCCGTGCCTACCTTCCGAGTCTATTCAGGACTCAGGCATGCATCACCCACTAAGCCAACCCGATTTATCCTAAGATGTGTCCTCAACACTCAGCAGCCGCTCCCCATCACCCATTTTCTAATTTATTCATTACTCATTAGGCAGACTGTCATTAGGGTTTGTTGTGTACAGAGTACTACCTACACTTAATGGTTCTGATTTTTCAGTAATCCTTTGTACCTGTAAAGTTCACAAGGTTTCAAAATTCTGGCGCTGGAACACACACTAGTCATGTTGGATTGTTGGTCATAGTGACATTAATTGACCCAGGTTACTATTCCAGGCCAGGTTTGTTTACAATTTTACTTGTCTTTTTACCCATTCGATATGATATCCAATTATTCACTCCGATTTAGTTGCAAATAATAAGTGCTAGACCAACTTCTTGATTCAGACTTTGGACGGTCTCTTACTGCAGTTGCAATTCTGCATACTTGTCCTAGTAAGCTCATAAGTAATGATTGATTAACTACCTCTATGCTTGCCTTGTCATATGTGTTGTCAATATTCATTTAGGGTGGACCACCCTATTTCAAAAGACTGGAATGGGAGACATGAGTGAATAGTATTTCTCTGTGTGATCTGTTCCATCATGTGTGGGCAACGAAGACTACATTGTATAGAAAGAGAAGTGTCATATCCACCTTTTACATAGACTAATATATTTTACATGGAATATAATCTGCCTAGTTGCTTTGTGTCGCACTACCAGCACTCCACCCTTGATCCTACATTGCAAATGATTCTTTGCATTGCTTCTACTTTGTTGCACTGCCAGTTTCTTAGTTTACACATCGTCTATGTGAATACGCCCTGCCTATCCATTTTCACTACATATTCCATCTGTCATCATACCATATTTAGCCATTCAAATATTGTTCTTGTGTATCAGACGTTCAAAGGGAAGAAGGCAATTGTTGATCATGAAGGAGCACAAACAAAGTATTAGGAAAAGGTACTGACACCTGATAAATCAAATAGCCCATTTGGTGTAGTGACAATATCACCAGACACACAAAACACAGCCCAACTCTAGTAGACTCTTTCCCTACTACACTGGCCGTGTCTGATGCCCCAACTCAGCAAATTACATCTGCTGCAAACAGTATGATGATGCCAGTTGACATATCACCAGCTCTACGATGCAAAACCCCCCATTCCAGCAAAGAGTACACCAAATCCAGTTGCCAAATCCCTTTTTGAATAAGAGAGAGACCCAATTGTAGCAAACAGGACCCTTGTTCCACTGCTTCCCAGTTTAGAAGACGAAGCTTATATTGTTGTCAGGAACCTTGTGCGCATCTTTCCTACATGGAAATACTATACCGCATACAAAGAACAATTTCCAATCTTCCTCCGCAACTTACGTGTAAACAATATACTCATGTTATTCATGGTAATTAGTGCATATGTTTCTGTTGACCAAAGACACAATATTTCATTCTTTCAAATAGGCGAGCACCAAACTGGATAGTCAAGATGAGCAAGGCTTGGTTGCGCTTTTCCACCACTCAGTGATGAAGTATCGTTCCTACCTGAGGCAAGCGCACTTCGATGGCAAGCCTCTAAACGAAATTTCTGTAAAGTCTCCGGTGGTACATTTAGTAGAAAGTGACTGGAATAATCTTGTTACACATGGGCCTCGTCTGTAGCGTAAGGTATTGTTTATGATATCACATCACAATTTGAACCACATTTCTGCATGTGTCTTACCGTCTCACTTGTACGAAAACTGTTTGTAGAAGAATATTCATTCTCAAACGACCATAGAATCTCGCAACTATGCTGCACACTGCATTGCTCTTGTGAGTACCTCTTGCCCTATATGACCATATATAGGATCAAAAGTATGTCTAGAGGGGCGGTGATTAGACTACTTGACCAAATAAAAGTCTATCTTTTTGACAATTTTAGTTGTGGGAAGATTTTAGCAAGCTGGACAAGTCAAGCAATCTTCACACACTGTAATTCTAAGAGTATAGTAGCGGAAAGTAGAATATTGCACATGAAGGTAAAAGGAAGCGTTTGGACAGTGCAAACGCAATGGAGACACGGAGATTTTTGGCGTGTTTTCGATAGGTGGTGCTCCCGTACATCCACGTTGATGGAGACTTCAAACCACGAAGGGTAACGGCTATGCAAGTCCACGGAGGGCTCCACCCATGTAGGGTCCACAAAAAACAAACCATGTCTATCCCACCATGGCCATCGACCACAAAGGAATTACCTCACTTGGGATATCTTCATGAAGTAGGCGATCTCCTTGCCCTTACAAAATTCTTCGTTCAACTCCGCATCTTGGCGGAGGCTCCCACGCGACACCTAACCAATCTGGGATACACCACTCTCCAAAAGGTAATAGACGGTGTGTTGATGATGAACTCCTTGCTCTTGTGCTTCAAATGATAGTCTCCCCAACACTCAAAACATTCTCATAGATTTGGATATGGTGGAAGAAGAATTGGAGGGGAAAACAACTTGGGGAAGGCTAGAGATGAAGATTCTTGTGGTAGGATTGGAATGTCTTGATGCTTCTCTCTCAGAAAATGAATGGTGGAAGTGTAGGCACATTCTAATGGATCTCTCTACGAATGCAGAGGGGGTGGAGGGGTATATATAGCCTCCACACAAAACTCCAACCATTACACACATTTGACCCAACTCGGTGAGACCGAATAGATGAACTCGGTGGCACTAAATTGTTCAAACAAGTGAATGTTAGGAATCTCGGTCAGACTGACTGGAACAACTCGGTGAGACCGATGTGCTAGGGCTTAGGGAAAACTTCATCTCGATGTGACCAATTGAATCAACTTAGTGTGACCGAAGTGGACATTGGGCACACAGAGAATGTGTCAAGACAACTCGGTGGGACCAATTTGCATGAACTCGGTGAGACTGATTTGTATGAACTTGGTGAGACAGAAATAAATGCAAGTGATCAAAGAGCACTGGCAAGGCCATCTCGATGAGAACGAGATCCGCATCGGTCGGACCAAACTGTTAGGGTTTCTGGAAACGGCTATGTCATATGAACTCGGTGGGTCTGGGTTGGAAATATCAGGGTGGCCGAGTGGGAGTTTTGATTTTGGACATATTTGGATGGAGAAAGTGGATGAGGGTTTTGGATCAATATCACTAAGAACTTTGAACAGGTAATCCATTAAGGAAAACCTCATCCCCTTTTGATAGTATTGGCTTTCGTATGGACACAATGTGATCTTGGACACAAAAATAAAGTTGAAGAGTCTTGAGCTTTTTCCAATCTTTGTCCTTAGCATTTTGAGGGGTCTACATCTCTAATCCATGCCATGCCATTCATTGAACATCCTAAAATATATATATTGAATGGATATTAGTTCAATGAGCTATATGTTGTTATGAATTACCAAAACATAAATGAATGTTGTCAGTGCAACAAACCTTAGTGTATGTTGCCCAGACTATACACAGGCACGGAAGCAAGGTTACAGCAATCAAGACCATGCCAAGCAGAAGGAGTTAGCCCTTTAAGAAATCAAGAGGCGGATTGTCGAGGAATAACCACGGCCACCTATGGGATGGAGGTCCCTTTTGGTTCGGCAAGGGGATGGGCACGTTGCACAAAGAGCGGAGAAGCGCGGTGCAGCCCATTGCGGATCACACTGGCAGTTTTTAGCCAGGTTTGGGCTGCTGCGAGGCGTAAAACCCTACTCCTGCTTTGGTGGATTGATGGTGGAATGGTGGAAAATGGACGCGCCACTCTTTCTCGGCAGGGTTGCCTTGGGGTGAGAGTGGTCGTGCGTATTAGTGTGTATGGGTTTGAATGGTCGAATCCTTTCTACGGTTGCCATGGGGCTCCTTTTATAGGTTAAGGGTTCACCACAGTGGCATATTAGTCTTTCCGAGCTGATTAGATAGCAAATAGGGCTATCATACCTAACTCCACAGCTGAGAGAGTGCATTAAGTGCACCGCTTAGTGTCACATCACCGCACGTCTGGCCTTGCCGGGCTGTTTTGGCAGCTGCGTTCCTGCTTGCTTGGCACATCTCTGGACTGGTGTCAATGGGTGGTTCTGGTGGTAGGAGATAGCTGCCACGTAGCAAGAGGTGGCTACTAAGCCACCTTGGAGCTTGACACCGCACTGACCAGTGATGGGCGTCGCTGCGAGGTGGAGTTTTACTTCCGCGTGCCCCGGCAAGCTTGTCGGGGCGATCTTGGTTGCTTGCTGTAGGGGAAATCCGACTCCTCGCTAGGCTCGCATGCTCGACAAGGATGGTTCTTATTCTGGTGGTGTCTTGCATCTTTGGCTAGTCTTGGTTGTCTTGATCTCCTTGACCAGTCCTTTGATTCCTCAAGGAGCTGATCTCTTTGTGTCCTAATCTGGGCTTGGTGCTGCAAACTTGCCCTTGAGCCTGTGCATAGTTTGGGGCAACGGACCCAAGGTCTGTTGCACCGACAAAAGCCCCCAAGGCTGACACGGTCGTGCCGCTGGGCGTCGTTGGGGTAGGCTCTAACCAGTGCACAGGCAAGGGCGAGTGCTTCCTTTGGTTCTTCATTAACTTGAGCTTGGGCTAGTTTTCGCCTCCTCCGCGTGTTGCATAATGCCAATGTTGCTGGGGTCATCCTTGTAATGGCCCATGAATGACTTTAACGCACGGGCTAGTAGCTGCCAATTCACTCTTCCCACCACGCCCTTATCCTTAGCCACGTACGCCGCATGTATTGAGTGGGGTAGGGAACGGAGGCGCGCGATGTAGAAGAGCGTCAAGGCGGGGGCCCGGCTTCCTTGGATTGGTGGAGGAGGGCGGCAGTTATTCGCCGGGGAATCAGCCCCCACTCCCAGCTCGTCTATAAAAAGGAGAAGCGGAGGGGGAGCGAAGTCATTCATCCATACTTTTCTCTTCTTCCATTGCTTGCCCTTCTGGTTATGTTGATGCAGAGAGTCTAGGCCAGGCTCCGAGAAGTAGTTTGTGTTTGACTATGCTGAATGACCGTGCCGGAGATCGGGGAGAGGGATTCTTCCCTCGTCCTCTCGCAAATCTCAGGAGGATGTGCGGACGGTGTGGTGGCAGCACCAGTGGTGGTGACTCCGTGGCGCTCGTCACTGTGACATCCGGAGCGTCAATCTTAGTGTGGGGCGGTGCATGCAACACCGGGCCAGGCGCATGGCACAGTTGTCGATCGTGGCCCATTCTTCTTCCCCTTGCAGTGTTGGCGGAAGGTCGCGACATGGTCTCGCCATTGGTGAGGGTGAAACCGACATTCCTGAGCAGTGGCTCTCAATGAACGAGACATTGTCCTTATACTCGCCTCTCCAACATGCAGTAGCTCTCGACGAACGAGAAGTTGGGGACGACCATGCTCTATGTGAAATTTCTCTGAGAGCATTGCGCCCGAGCCCTCCGCTGCAAAAGGGGCTTTGGGTGTTGGTGGCGCTCAAGGCGGCGGCAACCCATGACGTTTCAAGAATGGGGCGACCGTTCCGATGAGTCATGTTTGCCGGTGACTCCGCTACTTCTGCTTGGAGCTTTCGGCAGCGCCACCATCCGCACCTGCCCTCTGGTTCCTTCCTCCTAGCCGGGTTTCGAGGCTTCCCAGATCCTGGGGAGGCACCGAACCCCAGCCAAGCCTGCCCTCCGCCTTCTTCTCCTCCAACCACAGTGCCAAGGGAAAAGGAGACAAAGAAGGGGATTATGGGGCACTTATCTTTTTCAATCTTAAATAGTAGGCACTTGGCAAACTTTAGGTCAAATAAATGTAATATGTATTATCCATGTAATGTTCTATAAGATTTGTACTTGTTTATCATCATATTAATGGAAATGATAAATCTTGCCGGGGACCCGTGCGTATTATGTGATCATGCAGAGGTGGAATGCCTCTTTACGTTCAAGTAAACAAGTTTTCCCGGCAGGCTACCTTGCCGGTAACCTCAGACTTGCTGCCGGGGATTAACCCTACTGGGCATAAGTCCTAGAGAGGGACTAGCCCACCACCAACCTTTTCTCGCCAAAGGCTACTATAACCATCTTGACCAAAGCATCGTTAGAGTCAAAGGATGGGAGAACCTAAGTCTTGACAAGGTAGGGAGGTTTCCTTATGGACAAGTACTTTACATAACATGTATGGATAATGGAAGGAACTTATCTATCTGGCTTGCCGAAGATTGCAGAGTTGGCTTCTCCTTTCATCTCCTCTTGGGGAACCATGTCCACGGTAAGAACCTGTGGTTTATGCAGATGAAATGATGCCAAATGCAATCTAATCTATATGAATATGCAATGCTCATGATATGCTTATGCATGCATGCAATCTTATTGGGTCCCCCTGTACAACGCTTCGGTCATTAATCTGTTGCTCAGGGTCAGCGCCTGGCTTTGTACAAGGAGTTACATGCAACTGAGGCAAGGCCTGTACAAAATGGTGGCTGCCGGGCAGGGCCCAACAACCGCGCCTTACGGGTAATACTTGCGGAGATGCTCAATATTCCATGAGTTTTGCAATTGAATGCCATGTCCGGTCGCCAGACGGACTACGCGAGGTCTGGTCACTCGTAACACCCGGTAAGGTCCTTCCCGTTCGGTGCCAGCTTGTTTGTACCCTTGGCTGACTGAACGCACCGAAGGACAAGCTCGCCTTCCTCAAAACGCCGGGCATGAACCCTGCGGCTATGATAGCGACGCAGGGCTTGCTGATTGCGCGCAGCACGTGTAGCGGCCCGGAGACGGTACTCCTCGAGTAGCATAGAGTTGTCACGCCGGTGCTGATCTTGCACTACTTCATCATAGGCAAGCACTCGAGGAGACCCGTAAATGAGTTCCGTCGGGATAACTACTTCTGCCGCATAGACTAGGGAGAAGGGAGTCTGCCCGGTAGCTCGATTTGGTGTCGTTCTAAGGGACCAGAGAAATACCGGGAGCTCGTCAATCCATCGCATGCCGCACTTCTGCAGCTTATCAATGGTTCTTGTCTTGGGACCTCGCAACACTTCAGCGTTCACCCTCTCAGCTTGTCCATTGCTTCTGGGATGTGCAACAGAAGAAAATGAGATCTTGCTTCCGAGGGCACGAACATATTGCATGAAGGCTCGGCTCGTTAATTGGGTGTCGTTGTCGGTGATGATCCGTGCTGGGACCCCGAAGCGACACACCAATCCTTTCCAGAACTTGATTGCTGACTGAGCAGTCACCTTTCTCACGGCATCTACTTCTGGCCACTTTGTATACTTGTCGATGGCATCAAATAGGAATTCTAAGTTGTCGGCACCTTGGGGGAATGGGCCGAGGATATCGAGCCCCCAGACCAAAAACGGCCATGACAAAGGGATTGTCTGAAGAGCTTGGGCAGTCAGATGGATGTTCTTGGAATGGAACTGACAGGCATCACATTTCGTGATGAGCTCGACCACATCTTGGAGGGATGTGGGCCAATAGAATCCTTGCCAGAATGCTTTCCCAACTAATGCCCTTGATGCAATGTTGGAGCCGCACATGCCTTTGTGAATCTCTGCCACCAGTTCCTTTCCAACTCCCGGCAAATGCACTTCAAATTCACACCATTGGGCATCCTTCTGCATAGAGTGTCATCGACAAACTGATACATACTGGCCCTCTAGGCTACTCTTTCAGCCTCATCTTGCTCTTTAGGTAGTTCTCCTGTTTGGAGGAAATGGACTATATGCCTTGCCCAAGTTGGAGCCTGATACGTCTCCAACGTATCTACTTTTCCAAACCCTTTTGCCCTTGTTTTGGACTCTAACTTGCATGATTTGAATGGAACTAACCTGGACTGAAGCTGTTTTCAGCAGAATTGCCATGGTGTTGTTTTTGTGCAGAAATAAAAAGTTCTCGTAATGACCTGAAAATTTATGGAGAATTATTTTGGAAAATATAAAAAATATCTGCGAGAAGATCCAAACCAGGGGGCCCACACCCTGTCCACGAGGGTTGGGGCGTGCCCCCTCCCCTAGGGCGCGCCCCTGCCTTGTGGGCCCCCTGTTGCTCCACTGACGTATCTCCGGATCCCATATATTCACTTTCGGGGAGAAAAAATCAGAGAAAAATAATTATCGTGTTTTATGATACGTAGCCGCCGCCAAGCCCTAATCTCTCTCAGGATGGCTGATCTGGAGTACGTTTGGGGCTCCGGAGAGTGGAGATCATCGCCATCGACATCATCAACCTTCCTCCATCACCAATTCCATGATGCTCACCGCCGTGCGTGAGTAATTCCATCGTAGGCTTGCTGGACGGTGATGGGTTGGATGAGATCTATCATGTAATCGAGTTAGTTTTGTCAGGGTTTGATCCCTAGTATCCATTATGTTCTGAGATTGATGTTGCTATGACTTTGCTATGCTTAATGCTTGTCACTAGGGCCCGAGTGCCATGATTTCAGATCTGAACCTATTATGTTTTCATGAATATATGTGTGTTCTTGATCCTATCTTGCAAGCCTATAGTCACCTACTATGTGTTATGATCCGGCAACCCCAAAGTGACAATAATCGGGACCACTCCCGGTGATAACCGTAGTTTGAGGAGCTCTTGTTTTCACTATGTGTTAATGCTTTGGTCCGGTACTATATTAAAAGGAGGCCTTAATATCCCTTAGTTTCCAATAGGACCCCGCTGCCACGGGAGGGTAGGACAAATGATGTCATGCAAGTTCTTTTCCATAAGCACGTATGACTATATTCGGAATACATGCCTACATTGCATTGATGAACTGGAGCTAGTTCTGTGTCACCCTTGGTTATAACTTCTACATGATGAATTGCATCCGACATAATTCCCCATGACCGATCCAATGCCTACGAGCTTTTCACATATTGCTAGTTGCTTATTTACTTTTCCGCTGCTACTATTACAAAAACTACAAAAACATTATCGTTACCTTTGTTACCGCTACCGCTACTATCATATTACTTTGCTACTAAACTACCTTGCTGCATATACTAAGTTTTCTAGGTGTGGTTGAATTGACAACTCAGCTGCTAATACTTAAGAGTATTCTTTGGCTACCCTTGTGTCGAATCAACAAATTTTGGTTGAATACTTTACCCTCGAAAACTATTGCGATCCCCTACACTTGTGGGTTATCAAGACTATTTTCTGGCGCCGTTGCCGGGGAGCAAAGCTCTATTCTTTAAGTCACTTGGGATTTATATCTGTTGATCACTATGTAGAATTTAAGGACTCAAAAACCAAGATCTTACCCTCAACTACGAGGGGAGGTAAGGAACAACCATCTAGCTCTGCACTTGATTCACCATCTGTTATTGAATCTGATATGTCGTATGTTCTTGGTGATGCCACTTCTACTATGTATGATGAAACTACTTCTATGCTTGATAATACTGTGCCACTAGGTGAATTTCTAGATGAACAAATTGCTAAGGTTAGGGAGAATGCAAATTTTGAAACTGATGATATTTGTGAAAGTGATGATGAAGCTTCTCCCAATAGATACGAATTGCATGTTGTTCCTGAGGGTTATGTTATGGATGAAGAAACTGCTAGAGACTTTCTTGCTTGCAACAATAGATATGATCTTAAGAAATTATTAGCTAAGCTGAAAGAAAAGTCCTTGAATGCTAGAATGAAACATGACCCTGCTTTTGCTACATCACCTATTTGTGTTACTGATAAGGATTATGAATACTCTATTGTTCCTGAGTTAATTACTTTGGTTGAATCTCATCCTTTTCATGGCTATGAGTCTGAAACTGTTGTGGCACATCTTACTAAGTTGAATAATATAGCCACCCTTTTTACCAATGATGAAAAGATTCGTTACTACTATATCCTTAAGTTGTTTCCTTTCTCGTTAAAGGGTGATGCTAAGACTTGGTTTAATTCTCTTGATCCTGGTTGTGTGCGTAGTCCCCAGGATATGATGTATTACTTTTCTGCAAAATATTTTCCCGCTCATAAGAAACAAGATGCCTTACGGGAAATATATAACTTTGTGCAAATTGAAGAGGAGAGTCTCCCACAAGCTTGGGGGAGGCTTCTCCAATTACTTAATGCTTTGCCTGATCATCCTCTTGAGAGGAACGATATGCTTGATGTCTTTTATAATGGACTAACCGATGCTTCCAGAGACCACCAGGATAGTTGTGCTGGTTGTGTTTTCGGGGAAAGAATATTGGGTCAAGCTGAATTACTATTGAATAATATGCTGGCCAATGAAAATAATTAGACACTTCCTGAACCAGCCCCTAAGCCAACTCTGAAGAAAAACAGAGTTCTATTTCTCAGTCCTGAAGATATGCAAGAGGCAAAGAAATCTATGAAAGAAAAAGGTATTAAAGCTGAAGATGTTAAGAATTTTCCACCTATTAAAGAAATACATGGTCTTGATAACCCAACACAGGTAGTAAAGGTAAATTCTCTTTATAGATTTGATGAAGGTGATATTCCTCGTTATAAGTCTGCTAGCCAATGCTTAGATGAGTTTGATAATTTTATTGTGAAACAAGAAAATTTCAATGCTTCTGTTGGTAGACAATTGTAACACAATGCTTATATGATTGAACACTTGAGTGATTATCTGTCTAGAGTTAAAGGTGAAGTGAAACTTATTAGTATACATGCTTCTATGGTCACCACTCAAGTAGAACAAGTACTTAAGGCTCAGAATGATTTGCTCACTGAATTAAATAGTAAGAATAATGACTATGTTGTTAGAGTTGCAACTAGAGGTGGTAAAGTGACTCAGGAACCTTTGTATTCTGAGGGCCACCCTAAGAGAATTGAGCAAGATTCTCAGAGAGCTAATTTAGATGCACCTAGTTCTTCTAAGAAGAAGAAAAATAGAAATGATAGAACTTTGCATGCTTCTAGTGAACCTGTAGCTAACACACCTGAGAATCCCAATGATATATCTGTTTCTGATGCTGAGACACAATATGGTAATGAACATGAACCTAGTGATAATATGAATTATGATGTTCATGATGATGCTCAACCTAGCAATGATAATGATGTAGAGATTGAACCCGCTGTTGATCTTGATAAACCACAATCAAAGAATCACTGTTATGATAAGAGAGACTTTGTTGCTAGGAAGCACGTTTGGGAAAGAAAACCATGGGTTCAGAAACCCATGCCTTTTCCTCCTAAACCATCCAAGAAAAAGGATGATGAGGATTTTGAGCACTTTGTTGAAATGATTAGACCTATCTTTTTGCGTATGCGTTTGAATGATGTGTTTAAAACAAATCCTTATGCTAAATATATGAAGGATATTATTACCAATAAAAAGAAGATACCAGAAGTAGAAATTTCCAGCATGCTTGCCAATTACACTTTTAAAGGTGGCATACCTAAGAAACTAGGAGATCCAGGAGTACCCACTATACCTTGCTCCATTAAAACACACTATGTTAAAACTGCTTTATGTGATCTTGGAGCCGGTGTTAGTGTTATGCCTCTCTCTTTATATCGTAGACTTAACTTGAGTAAGTTGACACCTACTGAAATATCTTTGCAAATGGCTGATAAATCAACTGCTTTACCTGTCGATATTTGTGAGGATGTGCCTGTTGTGGTTGCAAATGTTACTATTTTAACGGACTTTGTTATACTTGATATTCCCGAGGACGATAGTATGTCTATTATCCTTGGTAGACCCTTTTTGAATACTACAGGGGCTGTTATTGATTGCAACAAAGGCAATGTCACTTTTCATGTCAATGGTAATGAGCATACGGTTCACTTTCCGAGGAAACAACCTCATGTCCACAGTATCAATTATATTGGAAAAAAATTAACTATTACTATTGGAAGTTTTGAATTTCCTCTTCCTACTAGCAAGAAGACATATGACATTCTTATTGTTGGGGACATACATATCCCCATTGAGGTAACCTAGTGTTATTCGAAAATTCTCCGGTTTCATGTTATTCGGAAAGAGGTTATTAACAAGACTTGATCAACCTTGTTAATGGATTCCTTTTGATGAGCATGAGATAGGTGAATCTAGATAGCACAACCTTCTGTATCCCCCTTTTACTTTTTGTTAATTAGGATAAATAAAGCAAAAATAGTATTCTCTATCTGTTTCCAGACTTATCCGTGCAATAAAAAAAATACCCCAAAAATAAAAGTTCTCCAAATGGCCTGAAAATCTAATATGATTTTTTTATGGAATATTTGATAATATTTGGCACAAAACGCACAGCGAGGGGAGCCAGCACCTGGCCACGAGGGTCCAGGGCACGCCCACCCTCACAGGGCGCGCCCCCTGTCTCGTGGGCCCCACGTGCCCTCCCTCCTCTTATTCCTGCACCCACACTCTTCTTCTTCCTCCCAAAAAAAATCACCAACCAGCTCAAGCACGAGTTCTAGCTCTTCTTGCTGCCATTTTCGATCTCCTTGCTCAAAGCACCATTCACCAAACTGTTTGGGGAGATTGTTCCTTGGTATGTGACTCCTCCATTGGTCCAATTAGTTTTTGTTCTAGTGCTTTATTTATTGCAAATTTTTGCTGCTGTGGTGACCTTGTTCTTGAGCTTTCATGTAAAATTTTCTTGGTCCCAAGTAGTTCTAATGCATGATATAGTCTCTAGGCACTAGTAGGAGTTGTTGCTATCAATCTTGTTGAGTTTGGTTAAATTTTATTTTGAGTTACTAAAAATTTCAGAAATTTTCAGAAGGGAAGAATGATAAAGAGATTGTTGAGGGGCTCCTCCAGTAAGAGCTCAGAGGAGAAGAAGAAGGAAGAAAATAAGAATCCCTAATATAATCTTCCTCGCATGGCGGAAGTTCGGCCGTGTGAATGGCCTTGCAATGATTCATGATGTCCGCCGGGATTTACGAATACTTTTATTGGTTGGCAAATAATGCAGGCCTCATCGACTTCCTCCATGACCAGCGTGAACCGTATATCTTACTCACTAATATTGTCAAGCAAAATTTTCACTTTCATGCTAAGAAAACACCACCTACAGTAGAGTTTTGTTTATATGATGAGGTTAAGGAAATATCACTCTTAGAATTTTGTGAAGTATGCAAGATACCCTTTGAAGGTAGACTTGATGAACCACATCGTGAAGACGTTGATGGGTTTATTGACATGATAGATGTAGGCAAAACTAGACAAGTCTCAGGGGCAAGAATTACTAGTATACACTTCCCTATTCTGCGCTATTTTGCTTTATTTGCTAGTAGATGTTTAACTGGTCGCGGGAAAGTGGGAATCTTAGTGCCCTTGATATTGTCATTTTAAGCCATGCTTTATTTCAGGACACAACTTTTAGCTTGGGTGTCGTCGTTGCTAAACGACTGAGTCTGAACCGCTCAAAAGGGCCCGTCTTTGGAGGCATCTTTGCTTCTTGCCTTGCTGAACATTTTAGAATACCTATTAGGCATCATGAGAAGGAAGAAAAGTTGCTTGCCCTGTTTATCTAGGCTACAAGAGCATGGTAGCACATGATTTTATTGTTAAATACAAGGATAGGTTGCTTAATTATAAATTAAGGTTTGATGAAAAATATTGTGAGATTGTTACCTTACCTGCACCATCTCTGTTTGATATGTCTACAGGCATATATCTGGTTACATCAGATGCCTTCTACAAGTACCAGGGCCAGGCACAAGCTTCAGAGCCTGAGCCGGAGCCACCACTCGATCCTTACCGTCAGTCTGTTTATGGGTGGCATCTAGATGAGCTTGCCAACCAGTGGCACCCATAGGACACATATCAGTACACTGAAGGGAGTAGATTCGATCCGTGGCCATAGACCAACTTAGGCCAAAAGCCTAAGCTTGGGGGGTGTACGTGTTTCTCACCGACTTTACATTCATGCTCACACACTTATTCTAGTTGTCGGTGCTCACACTCTTTCACTGTACCATCCATGTTTAGTTTCATTTCTTTTTCTTAGTCTTTTTCTTGTGTGCTAGAAAAAACCTTAAGAAAAACAAAAAATATTAGTTGTAGCTTCTAGCTAGTTTACTTTCCTTTCCTTGTAGTAGTAATTAAAAGAAAACCCAAAAAGATTTCTCATTCTTATTTTGCTTGTTGGGAGCTTTCCCGTGTAAATAGTTTCTTTTCTTTTCTTTGGGGGTTAAGAGTACAAGACTATGATTGAAAATGCTTTGTGGCTCTCATATGCTTTATTGTTGATTTAACCTTGAGCCATATTACCTTGTCTTCTCTCTTGTATTAAATGCTCGCAGATTCCAGCTTAGTCCAATGCACGTGCACCATTATTATTATCCTCACCGTTCGGTCGTGCGAGTGAAAGGAAATAAGGATGATATATGATGAACTAATTGAGATGAGAAAAGCTGGTATGAACTCGACCTCTCTTGTTTTTGTAAATATGATAGTTCATCATTCCTGATTCAGCTTGTTATGAATGAAACATGCTTGCAATGACAATTAGAGATCATAGCTGCTTATGCCATGCTTAATTAGCTGAGAGTTTATAATGGTCTATCTTGCGTGCCAACATGATATTAAAACGGTTGTGATGTAGTATGATGGGGTGGTATCCTCCTTTGAACGATTCAAGTGGTCTGACTTGGCACATGTTCACGCATGTAGTTGAAACAAAATCAACATAGGCTCCACGATATTTATGTTCATGGTGATTTATATCCTACTCATGCTTGCATTCGGTGTTGATTAATTTTAATGCATGTTCATTACCGTTGTCGCTCTCTAGCTGGTCGCTTCCTAGTCTCTTTCTAGCCTTCACCTGTACTAAGCGGGAATACTGCTTGTGCATCGACTTCCATAAACCCCAAAGTTATTCCATATGAGTCCACCATACCTTCGTATATGCGGTATTTACCTGTCGTTCCAAGTAAATTTGTATGTGCCAAACTCTAACCCTTCAAATGAAATTCTGTTTTGTATGCTCGAACAGCTCATGTATTAACTAGGTTGTCTATATCTTCCATGCTAGGTGGGTTATTCTCACGATGAGTGGACTCTGCTCATCATTCATGAGAAAATCGCTGGTAACCGGGATGCCCAGTCCCATGCTCAAATCATAATAATTAAACAAAACTCCCCCAGGGTTGTTGCTTGTTTGGACGGTACCCCATGGATTCAGATGGCCTTGGAGTGTGCTTGTTGGCGATTGGGGGAGTATAAACTTTACCATTCTTTTTGGGAACCGCCTATAATGTGCGTAGCATGGGAGATATCGAGATTCTTGGTTGTTATGTTGACAATGAAAGTATACCGCTCAAAATGTTATTCATCTCTATTTAAAAATCGAGCTCTGGCACTTCTACAAATCCCTGCTTCCCTCTGCGGAGGGCCTATCTATTTACTTTTATGCAGATTCATCATCCTCTTATGAAAGAGCACCAGTAGGAGAGCACCTTTGTCATTTGCATGTATTACCATTAATTTGCATTGAGTATGATCATGACCGGATCTTTTTACCATGACTTACAATGTCTAGTTAGTCCTTGATCTTTAAAGCTGCTCTGCATTTATGTTTTGCGGTCTCAGAAAGGGCTAGCGAGATACCATCTTGTTATATCATATCATGATTGTTTTGAGAAAGTGTTGTCATCCAAGGTTTATTATTATTGCTTGCTAGTTGATTATGCCATTGATGTGAGTAGACATGAGACTGAAAGTTATTGTGAATGTGGTTAGTTCATGATCATTGCTGAAACCTGAATGCTGGCTTACATATTTACAACAAAAAGAGGAAACAGAGTTTGTCAAAATCTTTATCACTTTCAGTTTATCAACTGAATTGCTTGAGGACAAGCAAAGGTTTAAGCTTGGGGGAGTTGATACGTCTCCAACGTATCTACTTTTCCAAACCCTTTTGCCCTTGTTTTGGACTCTAACTTGCATGATTTGAATTGAACTAACCCGGACTGACGCTGTTTTCAGCAAAATTGCCATGGTGTTGTTTTTGTGGAGAAATAAAAAGTTCTAAGAATGACCTGAAAATTTAAGGAGAATTATTTTGAAAAATTATAAAAAATATCTGCGAGAAGATCCAGACCAGGGGGCCCACACCCTGTCCACGAGCGTGGGGGCACGCCCCCTCCCCTAGGGCGCGCCCCCTGCCTCGTGGGCCCCCTGGTGCTCCACCGACGTATCTCCGGATCCCATACAATCATTTTTGGGGAAAAAAAATCAGATAAATAGAATTATCGTGTTTTACTATACGGAGCCGCCGCCAAGCCCTAATCTCTCTCGGGAGGGCTGATCTTGAGTCCGTTCGGGGCTCCGGAGAGTGGAGATCGTCGCCATCGTCATCATCAACCTTCCTCCATCACCAATTCCATGATGCTCACCGTCGTGCGTGAGTAATTCCATCATAGGCTTGCTGGACGGTGATGGGTTGGATGGGATCTATCATGTAATCGAGTTAGTTTTGTTAGGGTTTGATCCCTAGTATCCACTATGTTCTGAGATTGATGTTGCTATGACTTTGCTATGCTTAATGCTTGTCACTAGAGCCTGAGTGCCAGGATTTCAGATCTGAACCTATTATATTTTCATGAATATATGTGTGTTCTTGATCCTATCTTGCAAGCCTATAGTCACCTACTATGTGTTATGATCCGGCAACCCCGAAGTGACAATAATCGGGACCACTCCCGATGATGACCGTAGTTTGAGGAGTTCATGTATTCACTATGTGTTAATTCTTTGGACCGGTACTATATTAAAAGGAGGCCTTAATATCCCTGAGTTTCCAATAGGACCCCACTGCCACGGCAGGGTAGGACAAAAGATGTCATGCAAGTTATGTTCCATAAGCAAGTATGACTATATTCGGAATACATGCCTACATTGCATTGATGAACTAGAGCTAGTTCTATGTCACCCTAGGTTATAACTTCTACATGATGAATTGAAGCTGACATAATTCCCCATCACCGATCCAGTGCATATGAGCTTTTCACATATTGTTAGTTGCTTATTTACTTTTCCGCTGCTACTATTACAAAAACTACAAAAACATTATCGTTACCTTTGTTACCGCTACCGCTACTATCATATTACTTTGCACTAAACTACCTTGCTGCAGATACTAAGTTTCCAGGTGTGGTTGAATTGACAACTCAGCTGCTAATACTTAAGAGTATTCTTTGGCTCCCCTTGTGTCGAATCAACAAATTTGGGTTGAATACTTTACCCTCGAAAACTATTGCGATCCCCTACACTTGTGGGTTATCAGAGCCTGGGGCTCGGCAACAAGGACTAATGGCACCTCCGCATTCAAGGGGGCGCTCTCTTCGACTGAGGGGATCGGGGGTCTGGCAGGAGGATGCGGCCCGACAAGCAAATTGGAGTTGTTTCCGGAAGGGTCCCTGTCAGGTGCCCCGGAGAGCTATACCGGCAGAGGCTTACCGGAGTCCAATTTCCTCCTTTTTCGGGCCATTGTTGCTGGGGATACGGAGGGCTAAGTAAGGTGGAGAACAAAAGTTCCTGGTCCCACAGGAAGCTTTTGCACAGCACATTTTGATAGATGATCAGCAATGCTGTTCTCCGCACGGGGTACATGCTCTGTTTGTAATCCATTAGAATGCTCCTCCAATCTTCTTACTTCCTCGACGTATGCCCCCATTAATGGGCTGTGGTAATCCCTATTGACTTGCCTCAAACCAACTGCGAATCTCCTCGGATAATCAGCTTCTTGATTCCGAACTCGGTGGCAATTCTGAGCCCGGCAAGGAGCCCTTCATACTCTGCCTGTATTGTTGGTAGCCTCCTCCCATGGAAAGTGCATCTGGACGACGTACTTCAACTGTTCCCCAGTGGGGGCAACGAGAAGCACGCGAGCCCCTACGCCTTGCAAGGAGAAGGCACCATCAAAATACATGACCCATTCTTGGGGTGATTCCTTGCCGGGGATATCTGTGTCTGGCTTTTCCTCATCAGGGATTGGCGTCCATTCTGCAATAAACTTTGCCAATGCCCCGCTCTGAATTGTTGATGTGCTCTCAAATTTCAAACCAAAGCTGGATAACTCCAAAGCCCACTCCACTATCCTGCCCGTAGCCTCTAGGTTTCGGAGTATCCTTTGCATCGGAAAGCGTGTGACAACCGTTATCTCATGAGCTTGGAAGTAGTGGCGCAGTTTCCTTGAGGCCACGACTAGGCCAAAGATCAATTTTTACACAACAGAGTACCTGGATCTAGCCCCCTGCAACAAGGAGCTAACGAAGTACACTAGGCGCTGCACCACTTTCTTCCTTGACATATCCTTGGGGTTGCAACTGCCATCATGCTCATCCTTATCGTGTTCCAGAACTGACTCTGCTGGGCGGTGCTCATCTTTTTTCCCCGGAAAGAACAATAGCTGTGGTTTTTTGCTTCCTCTACTTCCCGCTGTGCTACCAAGGCTGCGCTAACAACTTGATTGGTTTTCCGCTAGGTATAGCAGCAACGGCCTCTGTGGCTTGGGCGCAACCAAGGTAAGTACTGAGGAAAAGTAGGTCTTCAACTCTTGCAATGCTAAATCTTCTTCCGGGGTCCACTTTATGGGTCCTGCCTTCTTCAAGATCTTTACGAACAGCAAGGAACGCTCGGCAAACTTGGAGATGAGCCTGCTTAGTGCGGCAACGCATCTAGTTAAATGCCAGACATCCTTCACTCTCCTTGGTGCCTGGACATGCTCGATAGCTTTGATCTTGTCGGGGTTGGCTTCTATACCACGGTGGGATACCAAGA
Source organism: Secale cereale (assembly GCA_902687465.1). NCBI lineage: Eukaryota > Viridiplantae > Streptophyta > Magnoliopsida > Poales > Poaceae > Secale > Secale cereale. Next base: position 418,644,923 of record LR738715.1, read on the forward strand.
AACCAAGTAGCTTGCCAGAGGGGACACCAAACACGCACTTTTCCGGATTTAGCTTCAAGTTGATCTTGTGCAAATTTGTGAATGTCTCTTCTAAATCCTGGATGAGGGTTGCTTTGTCCTTAGTTTTGACCACAATGTCATCTATATATGCTTCGATATTCCTGTGCAGTTGTGGGTCATAACCAATTTGGACAGCTTTTCCGAAGGTAGACCTGGCACTCTTTAACCCGAAAGGCATAGGCACAAAGCAGTAGGTACCACATGGGGTGATGAATGAGGTCTTCTCTTCAGCTTCTTTGGACACGAATATATGATGATATCTAGAATATGCGTCCAAAAAAGAGAGCAGATCATAACCTAAGGTGGAGTCCACTATCTGGTCAATGTGCGGCAAGGGGAATGGATCCTTCAGGCAGGCCTGGTTTAGATCAGTAAAATCTATGCACAACCTCCACTATCCAATGGCCTTGCGCACAACGACCGGATTTGGCAACCAGGTTGGGTGTAGTACTCCTCTGACCAGACTAGCTCCTTCAAGTTTCTTGATCTCCTCGGCAATGAGTTGTTGCTGTTCCAAGGCTTGCTTCTGGGCCTTCTGCTTGACTGGTCGGGCATGTGGGCAGACAACAAGGTGGTGCTCGATTACCTCCCTGGGAACACCAGGGATGTCAGATGGTTGCTAGGCAAACACATCAACATTCGCCCGGAGGAAGGCAACGAGTGCGCTTTCCTATTTGTTCTCGAGGGTGGCACTGATGGTAAAGGTACCGTCAGCACCATCCAGCCCTACCGGGACCTTCTTCATAGCAGGCACAACAACCTTGGACCTCTTACCATTGGTGCTCTCTGGCAAATCATCCACAGGAAGAACATATCCTGGAAAGGTGGGCTTTCTAGGTCCCTTACCAGGGCTCTGAACAGTTTCCTTCTTTCTCTTGCTTTCCTTGGCAGGACCATTGATCTCCATGGCCTCTGTTGCATCCGCATCCCTATACATCTTATCTACGCAAATTATTGCGTCTTTCTCATCTCATGGAATGGATATGACTCCCATGGGCCCTGGCATCTTCAAGATGTTGTAAGCATAGTGTGGGATGCGGCCATGAACTTAGCCAGAGCTGGTCGTCCAAGGATTCCATTATCCGGCAGGGGGGTCGACCACATCATACACAATCTTCTCCGTCCTGTAGTTCAATTCTCCTCCAAATGTCATCGACATTGTAATCTTTCCCTTGGGATGGCTCCTACCGTGATTAACTGCTTTAATCGTGCCGGTAACCTCAAGCTCTTTTTTTGATATCTGGAGTCTGCTAATGACCTTTGGGGAAATCACATTCAACCTGGCCCCGCCACCAACCAACATCTTTGTCACTTTGAGGTTGTGAATTGCTGGCGAGACCAACAATGGCAGGCACCCTAACACAGTGGTGCGTCCAGGGTGATCCTCTTCGTCAAAGATCCTGGGGAGGCACTTCTGAAACTCCGCTGCTGGCTCCACGGCATTGACTTCACGTGCCCACAACTTAAGTTGGTGGTTAGAGGAATGCAGAGATACACCCCTGTCAATGCACATAGCGTCAGTAGCCTTTTGGAATTCCTGCTCGCTGGTTTCCTCTTCATCCCCTCCATCACTTTCATCATTGAATCCTCCTTCGCGGCCCCAGGACAGTTTCACTTTGCTCCTAAAACCCTTGTCCGGGCGGTTCACTTCACCGCTCTGGCCCTTTCCGCCAGTGCCATTCTGACCTTTCTCCTTATCTCTTTTCTCACACACAACCCCTGTTTCTGGGCAAGCTGATCAACTTGATTGCATTCTTGGAGATCATGGCCCTTGGTCTAGTGGATTTTGCAGTAAGGGCCATCACTCTTCCCGACCTTGTCGGCGCTTGCGACCTCTCGGCAATCGTTGCATGGGGTAGCCTCCTTGCCTGGGGCCTCAGCTTTTGTTTCTTACTGGTACTAGGTGTGCTTGATCCTTCAAATGTCATCAAAGTCTTATCCTTCTGCTTATTACTATGTTTCTTGTTCTTCTTTTTCTGACTGGTGGTCTCGTCATCATCCTCTGAATTGATGTCGACACCATCCTCTTCCCCAAGGGGCTTCCTCCCCTCCTCCACCCAAGCACACTTTTCCACCAAGGTGTAAAGCTCCTTCACAGTCTTGGACAATCAGATGTTCATATTCGAACGTATCCGGCGATTGCGCACAATAGACTGGAAGGTTGCTATCACTGCTGCCAGGTGGATGTCTGTTATTATTTCTGTGGACTCGACTAAACCTCTGCATGTACTTCTGCATAGTCTCTCCTTCCTTCTATGGGAGCAACTGCAAATCACTGAGCCGCCTTGGTTCTTGCTGGCCGCATGTGAAGTCGCCAACGAACTCATGGCACAGGTCAGCCCAAGACGAGATGGATTTCTCCGGCAGATGCATCAGCCAAGATCTCACATTGGGCTTGAGTGCTAATGGGAAATAGTTGGCAAATACCTTCTCATTTCTTCTTCCGGCAGCTTGAACATAGATGGTGTAGATGCTCAAGAACTCTGTCGGGTTCAGCTTCCCATCATACTTCTCTAGAATCTCGGGCTTGAACATGCGAGCGGACGGCCAACGGACTTACCGCAGCTAACGGGTGAAGGCAGGGCACCCTTCCTTGAAAGGCAAGTACCCGCCCTCGTCGAGCGCTGGCTCGTCGACATTGGAGCCATCGCCCCCGTCGGGCTGGCAGTGGTCGCCACAGCGTTGCTCGATGGGGACGCACGCGCGCTCCTTCTGCCTGCCCTCCAGGGCTCGTTGTTGGCCTTGATGCGCTCGTGGGCCCGACGAAGCCATCGAGACGTCGTCGGGCTCCTTGACGCGTGGTCCCCGATTTGATGCTCGCAGCGGAGACTGCATCATGGGTGTGGCGCCTTCTACGCGACCAGCAGCGTGGGCCGTCGTCGTGGCTTGGGGAAGCTGTAGCAGGCTAGCCTGTCGTGATCTCTGCGCATCGGCGAAACCAATAAGACTTTGGATGGTAGCTCGCCAGTCATCCATCAGATCGGCTGCCTGCGGAAATTTTAGCAGCAGCTGGGCCCGCGCCATAGCTTTTGAAGTAGTGCTTGGGAGTGATGATTACGTGGACCGCAGGGTTGCTCGACTCCTGGCGGTGCCAGCGGCCGTTGCGCCATGCTCTCATCATTGAGAGCCAGATGCTTGGACGGTGTGGTGACGAGGTGGAGGCGCTCGAGGGCCAGCGGTTCCGTTGGGCGTAGCGGTCGGGTCCGCATGTCCTGGAGGTGGTGCAAGCTCCAAGGTCGCACCCAGAGCAGGGGTGGCCGGGGAGTTGCGATTCGCTCCAGAGTGAGTGGCACCGCCAAGGATGTGCCTGTCGGCTCGATGATGATGTACATAAGGGATGACCTCTCCGCCCGTACCTCGAGGAATGTCACCACTGGGGCGTTGCTGATGCTGCTTTTCTCCGATATCTCCAGCCTCTACTTCGGCCGTGGAAGATGTGGTGATGACACCGCCTATGTCTACCGTGTCCCCCGTTGCGTCTGTGTTTCCATGCACCCTCACATGCCCCGCGGCATCAGCGGACGCGAGCGGTGGGGCCATTGAAGAGGATGGATGGGCCGCAGCACCGGACTTCTTCTTGGCTTCGGGCTGCCGTGAGGCATAAAACCCTACTCCTGCTTTGGTGGATTGATGGTGGAATGGTGGAAAATGGACGTACCACTCTTGCCCGGCAGGGTTGCCTTGGGGTGAGACTGGTCGCGCGTATCAGTGTGTACGGGTTCTAATGGCCGAATCCTTTATATGGTTCCCACGGGCCTCCTTTTATAGGTTAAGGGGTTACCACAGTGGTAAACTAGTCTTTCGAAGCTGATTAGATAGCAAACAGTGCTATCATACCTAATTCTGTAGTTGACAGAGTGCATTAAATGCATCGCTTAGTGTCACATCAGCGCTCGTCCGGCAAGCCTTGCCGGGCTGTTTTGCCAGCTGCGTTCCTGCTTGCTTGACACATCTCTGGACGAGTGTCATTTGGTGGTTCTGGTGGTAGGAGATGGCCGCCATGTAGCAAGAGGCGGCCACTAAGCCACCTTGGAGCTTGACACTGCATTGATCAGTGATGGGCGTTGCTGCGAGGTGGAGTTTTACCTCCGCGTCCCCCGGCAAGCCTGCCGGGGTGATCTTGGTGGCTTACTGCCGGGCGAATCTAGCTCCTCGCGAGGCTCGCATGCCCGGCAAGGATGGTTCTTCTTCTGGTGGTGTCTAGCATCTTTGGCTAGTCTTGGTTGTCTTGATCTCCTTGACCAGTCCTCTGATTCCTCAAGGGGCTGATCTCTTTGTGTCTTAATCTGGTGCTCCGCTGCAAACTTTCCCTTGAGCTTGTGCACAGTTTGGGGCAACGGACCCAAGGTCTGTTGCACCGAAACAGATCAATAAGACCAAGTCAAGATAAAGGAGCAATTACTCACTAAGGAAAACCCTCCCTTGACGGGCAGGCGAGCCCAGCGAGAGCAAGGTTGCCCCAAAGACAAGTCCCAAGGCTATCCCGGCAGGCCTGCCGGGGACGTAGATAGCAGACTTACCCCACCCAGGCTCCACCGCTCCACCTCACGGCAACTCAAGTCACCATTCAGTGCAGTGTCAAGCCCACAAGTGACTAAGTGGACGTAATTTGATACGTGGCAGCCACTTCCGAAGGAAATAACCTACCGATGACACCCGTTAAGTGACGTGTCATGCAGGTAGACGAGGAGGTGGTAGATCGGCTCGGTAAGGCTTGCCGGGCTACACCACGATGTGATACTAAGAAGTGCATTTAATGCGCTCTGTCCTGTTTGTAGAGTTAGGTATGATAGCATTGTTTGCTATCTAATTAGTACATAATGATTGATTTGCCATTGTGGTGACCACTTGATCTATAAATGGAGAACCGTGGCGACCGTAGAAATAATTCAGTCCATTCTACACTCATACGCGCGTAGTTGCTCTCGCCCTCAGGCAACCTTGCCGGCCTAGAGCGTTGCGTCTCCACTACGGTCCACTCCATCAATCCACCAAAGCAGGAGTAGAGTATTACACCTGACGGCGGCCCGGACCTAGATAAAAACTGCTGGTTTCATCGTTGTCGCGCTGCTCTGCACCCTCCTCCCTTTGTGCAACACACCCTTCGCCCTTGCCGAACCACAAGGGGTCGATGGTCCCTTGGGTGGCAGTGTTTTCCCACGACATCTTTGGCGCGCCAGGTAGGGGGGAGCGCTTGCGCGAATCCAGGAGTGTATGCAGTGCATTATCATCAGCATCATCATTTTCTTCATCAATGGCTTCATCGCCCGTGGCATCCAAGAAGAAACCCGGTGCTGCAGCTCACCCGTCCACCTCGAGAGCCCCTCTGCACACGGCCGCCAAGGCTGCGGGGGCTGCGGGGGTGCACATGAACGTGGGCGCCACAGGGGACATGGTCGGCGCGGGCGGCATCGTCACCACCTCCCCTACGGCCGTAGGAGGAGCATGGGGCACCAGAGGAGGACACCCAACAGAATCATAGCGGCCACGCTCCACAAAACGCGAGTGGAGAGGTTATTCAGTCTCTGCCTCTCCATCCCCCGAAGGGCGTAGACGCAGCGGTGACACATGCTCTGGGGCGAACCGCGACCTTCTGGCTGCCCCTATTGCGGGTGCTGCCGCTGGGCACGCACCACCCCCAGGGCAAGCCGATCGAGCCGATGCGCCGAATGGAGCTATCGACCCCCATGTGCATTCGCCTCGTCACCACACCACCTTGGTGACCGGCTCACTATGGCGAGAGCACGACACTGCCAGTGTCGGCGCCGCCAGAAGCTAGGTGACGTTACGGTCTACGTTGTCATCCATGCCGAGCACTGCCTTGAAGGCCATGGTGTGGGCCCAACTCCTGTTGAGATTTCTGTCGGCGGCCGTTCATATGGATGAGTGCAGAGCCACCATCTAGATTTTGATAGGCTTTGTCGAGGTGGGAGGATCACAGGGAGAAGGCCCATCACGGCCTTCGCTGGCAGCGATAACGACCCAAGCTGCTGGCTGTACTGAGGGGGCCACACCTACTGTATAGTCCCCTCCGCGGCAGCCGACGCAGAGACCGTAGCTAGAGCCACGTGACCAAGCACATGACGATATGTCGATGGCTTCATCTGATCCTCGAGCACCTCAAGACCAGCGGCAATTCCTAGAGGATAGACGGGGGAGAGGCACGCGTCACCATCGAGCGATGCCACGGAACCCATCGCCAGTCTTATAGGCGCAATGGCCCCGATGTTGACGGGCCCACACTTGGTGAGAGCGGATACCTGCCTTTCGAGGTTGGGTGCCCCTCTTTCACCCGCGAGCCGCGGAAGGTCCGTTGGCCATCTTCCCCGCACGTTCAAGCCAGAGATACCTGAGAAGTACGATGGAAGGCTGAACAAGGCAGAGCTCTTGAGCATCTACACCATCGCTATTCAAATTGTCGGGGGAAGAGACGGGAAGGTGTTCGCCAATTACTTCCCTTTGGCACTCAAGCCAAATGTGAGGTCTTAGCTGATGCACCTGCCGGAGAACTCCATCTCAACCTGGGCTGACATGTGCCATGAGTTTGTTGGCGCCTTCACGGGCGGCCGTCAAGAACCAGGGCGGCCCAGCGACTTGCAGCTCCTTCCATAGAAAGAAGGAGAGAGTCTACAGAAGTACATACAAAGGTTCAGTCGAGTGCACATCAACATCCCGGACATCCACCCGGCAGCTGTAATAGCTGCGTGCCAGTCTAACGTGCACAATCATAGGATACATTCCAAGATGAACTTGCGACCGCCTAAGACTGTGAATGAGTTATACACTCTTGTGGACAAGTGTGCTTGCATGGAGGAGGGGAGTTGGCTCCCCAAAGAAGAAGATGGCGATGCCGTCTACTCTGAGGACGAGACGACGCCACCAACCAGAAGAAGAGGAACAAGAAACGCAACAAGAAGCGCAAGGATAAAGCAGTGATGACCGTTGAATGGTCGAGCATGACTAGTACAGGCAAGAAAGCCAAGATTGAGGCCCCCTGCAAGGAGGTTTCCGCGTGCATTTACTTCCGGGAAGCCGTGGCTACCGAAAATGCTGGGAAAGGTGACAGCCGTATTGCAAGATCCATCAGACCAAAGGCCATGATCTTCAAGAGTGTCATCAGGTTGAGCAGCTCGTCAAAAAGCAGAGGCTGAATACGAGAAGCGTGATAAGGAGAAGGACCAGGATGGCGCTGGCGGGAAGAGCCACGGCGGCAGAGTGAGTTGCCCCGGCAAGGCAGTTCAGTATCAAGGAAAACCCGCGAGAGGCCACGAGAAGAAGGATTGTGATGATGATAGTGATGAAGGAGATGAAGAAGAAACCAGCGAGCAGGAATTCCAGAAAGCCACTCATGCCATGTGCATTGACGAGTGTGCATCTTTGCACTCCTCTCACCACCATCTTACACAGTGGGTGCGTGAAGTTAATGCCATGGAGCCAGCGGCAGATTCTTGGAAGCCGGTCAAGTGGTCCCACACGCCGATCATCTTTGACGAAGAGGACCACCCTGACCGCACTAAAGCGGTAGGGTTCTTGCCATTGTTGGTATCACCAACAATCCGCAACCTTAAGGTCACAAAGATGTTGGTTGACGGCGAGGCCGGGTTGAATCTGATTTCTCCAAAGGTCATCATCAAACTCCAGAAAGCAGACAAAGAGCTCAAGGTTACTAGAGATTCCAAGGAATCAACCCCGGCATGAGTCCTCCTAAGGGAACGCTGCCGGTGACAATTAGAGGGGAGTTAAACTATCGGACTGAGAAGATCATTTTTGATGTGGTTGACCTCCCCCCGCCATACAATGGAATCTTTGGTTGCCCAGCCCTAGCCAAGTTCATGGTGGCACCCCACTATGCCTACAACACCCGGAAGATGCCAGGACCAATGGGCGTTATCTCCATTCCATCAGATAAGAAAGACGCGGTCATATGCGTGGACAAGATGTGCCGGGAGGCAGTTGTGGTAGAGGCAGCGAAGATCGCTACTCCTAATGACCCACAAGTGTAGGGGATCTATCACAGTCCTTTCAATAAGTAAGAGTGTCGAACCCAATGAGGAGCAGAAAGAAATGACAAGCGGTTTTCAGCAAGGTTTTCTCTGCAAGCACTGAATTGTCGGTAACAGATAGTTGTGTGATAGTATAATTTGTAACGGGTAACAAGTAACAAAAGTAAACAAGGTGCAGCAAGGTGGACCAATGCTTTTTGTAGCAAAGTACAAGCCTGGATGTACTCTTATATAAAGCAAAGTGCTCCCAAGGACACATGGGAATTAACGTCAAGCTAGTTTTCATCATGCTCATATGATTTGCGTTTGGTACTTTGATAATTTGATATCTGGGTGGACCGGTGCCTGGGTCCTGTCCTTCCTTAGACAAGCCTCCCACTTATGATTAACCACTCTCGCAAGCATACGCAACTACAAAAGAAGTATTAAGATAAATCTAACCATAGCATGATACATAGAGATCCAAATCAGCCCCTTACGAAGCAACGCATAAACTATGGTTTATGCTTCTGTCACTCTAGCAACCCATCATCTACTTATTACCTCCCAATGCCTTCCTCTAGGCCCAAATAATGGTGAAGTGTCAGGTAGTCGATGTTCACATAACACCACTAGAGGAAAGATAACATACATCTGATCAAAATATCGAACGAATACCAAATTCATATGATTACATATAACAAGACTTCTCTCATGTCCTCATGAACAAACGTAACTACTAACAAAGCATATTCATGTTTATGATCAAAGGGTTATTGAATAGCATTAAGGATCTGAACTTATGATCTCCCACCGAATAAACCAACTAGAATTGACTACAAGGAGTAATCAACACTACTAGGAACCCACAGGTACCAATCTGAGGTTTTGAGACAAAGATCGGATACAAGAGATGAACTAGGGTTTGAGAGGAGATGGTGCTGGTGAAGATGTTGATGGGGATTGGCCCGCTCTCCTTGAGAGGATCATTGGTGATGACGACGACTTCGATTTCTCCCTTCCGGAGGGAAGTATCCCCGGCAGAACAGCCCTGCCGGAGCTCTAGATTGGTTTCGCCCAGTTTCCTCCTCGAGACGGCGGCGCTTCGTCCCGAAAACCTCCTTCTGATTTTTTTCCAGGTCAAAACACATTGATATAGCAGAAGATTGACTGTGGGAGCCTGCCAGGGGGCCCACAAGGTAGGGGCGCGCCTAGGGGGGTAGGGCACGCCCCCACCCTTGTGGCTGGCTGGTGGCCCCCCTCTCATGCTTCTTTCGCCCAATATTTTTTATATATTCCAAAAATATTCTCCGTGATGTTTCAGGGCTTTTGGAGTTGTGCAGAATAGATATCTCAGATTTGCTCCTTTTCTTGTCGAGAATTCCAGCTGCCGGCATTCTCCCTCTTCATGTAAACCTTGTAAAATAAGGGAGAGAAGGCATAGGTACTGTGATATAATGTGTAACAACAACCCATAATGCAATAAATATCAATACAAAAGTATGATGCAAAATGGACGTATCAACTCCCCCAAGCTTAGACCTTGCTTGTCCTCAAGCGAAAAGCCAATATCGAAAATTATGTCCACATGTATACAGATAGAGGTGTCGATAAAAAATATATGGACATAGGGCATCATGATCATCTTTAGGACGGAAACATATCTTGTCATATAAGTTCTTATGATAAAGTAACAATTCATTCACAAGACAAAGTATGCATCAGAAACTTCATTGAATGCCAGAAAACTATGATCTTAGTCATTGAAGCAATTGCAATTTATCATACATCGGAAAGAGTCAAATATAAGAGCTCTTCAGCAAGTTCACATACTCAACTATCATTTAGTCTTTCATAATTTCTAACACTCACACGATACAAATGAGTTCAAAGATTCAACCGGACACAAAGAAAGATAGGGGCTTATAGTTTCACCACCCAACGATTTACCTCAAGGGTAATGTCAACAATAATGGTTCACATCTCTCTACATCCACATGGATATATATATATATATATATCTAGATCTAGCTCCAACATATTGTGCTTGCCAAAGGATAAAAGCAAAAAGGAAAGGTGATCATCACCATGATTCTTTTATGAGGATAGGAGATAAAAGTTAAAGATATGCCCTTCGCAGAGGGAAGGAGAGGTTGTCATGCACTTTTATGGTTGAATGCACAAAATCTTAATGCAAAAGAACGCCACTTTATATTCCCACTTGTGATAATGGACCTTTATTATGCAGTCTGTCGCTTTTATTTCCTCGACATCACAAGCTCGTATAAAGCTTATTTTCTTCACATTAATAAATCATACATATTTAGAGAGCAATTTTTATTGCTTGCATCGATGACAACTTACTTGAAGGATCTTACTCAATCCATAGGTAGGTATGGAGGACTCTCAAGGCAAAACTGGTTTAAGCGATGTTTGGAAGCACAAGTAGTATCTGATGTGGAGCATCCTACGGACATCAACATGCCAAGAGTCCGTTTGGCAAGTGACACGTGCGACATCTACTTCACACACACAAAGGTGAATCATCTCCTTTACACGTGTTCACTTGACCCCTTCGAGGATGGTTTACTACTTGACACTTCTCCCGTGTGCATACATAGGTATTGTCGGAGCTTCACGAATGTCAAGGAGGAGTGCAAGCGCCAAGGAACGACTACACCATCTGCGAGGGAAGCGTGGAAGAGAAGACGGAAGAAAGGAGAAGAAGATGAAGTGGCTGCTAGAGTCGGGTCGGACGTCCGGACGTCCATCCAGATCATTCAGACCCAGCCGGATCATCCGGACCTACCCCCGGATCGTCCAGGTAAGTGTGCCGAAGACACGCGAAGGCTTCCACCAAAGCCGGATCATCCGGGACTCCGTCCGGATCATCCGGAGACCCTAACACCCGGATCATCCGGGACCCCGTCTGGATCATACGGCCTTGCCTGCGCGCATGTATTCGGGCCTAGGCCCATGTACCTATTTCGCCCCTCACTTACCCCTTCGTGGCCCTAGACTATATATACTACTCCACCTCCACCACTTTAGGGTTAGCAAATGTGATAGCTCATTTTAGACTAGAGCTTTGCTCATCCATTACGGATCTACTCCACGAGAGAGACCGCGGCCCCTCTACGGAGAAGATCCTCCTTGGGTTCAAGACCCCTAACGGGAAGATCCTTCGCGGATTCAAGACCTCCTCTTGGAGATGAACTCTACCTTGTATCTTTCCCTTTGTTGTTCATGTACCTTGTGATCTTGTGTGTTTGATTGTCTAGTGGATGTGTGATTGGACTTGTTCTTGAGTGTTTTCCCTCGTGATCCCCCTTTGTGTTCGTCGTGTTCTTCGTGGGATCCTCTCCATTTCGTGAAAGATCGGCCTAGAACGGGTTGACCCCGCATCATATGGTATCATGAGCCTTGGTTTCTCACGAATTTGGAGCCCCCTCACCGTTTTCTAGCCTTGTTTTGTTGTGTTCTTCCCCAAATTCAAAAATTCCCCACCAAAAATAGCCTCAAATTTTTTTGTGATCTGTTGGTTTGATGATGTTTTGTTGATTTTGATCCATGGATTCGCTTGGTTTCAAGTGGATCTAGCATATCCGCAAGTTTCCCCACTTTCCATCCACGAAATCCTCTCAATTTTGAGCCCAAAATCATCCATTTCCGCCCCCAAATTCTTCCCCGAGAGGAAATCCCGAGCGGAATTGACCCGCCCAGATCATCCGGACAAAGTCCCACATCATCCGGACACCTCCCGGATGAGCTAGACCCTCTCCCGGACGTCCGTGTAATTTGCGCACCCAAAAAACAGAACCGGCACTGACGAACCTGGATCATCCGGATGTTCTTTCGGATCGTCCGGATATAGGCCGGATGAGCTGGACTTTCTCTCGGATGTCCGGGTAACCCTGAAACTGACGTGGCTGAAATTTTGTTTTGGCCATAACTAATTCATCCAGAGTCCGATTTTGACGTTCTTTAGCTCGTTTTGAAGCTATTGACATCCCCCATCCCAAAAAAACTACCATCATCATTTGACTCCATCAAAATTTGTCAAATTTGGCAAGTTTGCCTAGGCCTTTCACCATATCATCTGCATAGCCACCATAGCCTTCTGCAACCTAACACATTTTGTCCACCATAGCATTTTTGGTTGCTTGAGTAGTGATTTGAGTCTCCTAAGGTGTTTGGGCTACTTAGGGACGATTGCTTCTTCATCAACCACTACCACCATTTCCGCATAACATTGCACACCATACCTTTCGGCCACCCAAACCTAACCCAATTTTGTTTGAGCTTGTTTTAGTTGTGGCTTGTGTCTCCTAAGGTGTTTCGGCTACTTAGGGACGGTCACGATAACTTGGACACACATAACCCATCATTCCACTTGCGCTTTGCCAAGTGCATAACCACCACCGCTTTCCCACTACCACCATTTGACATTTGTCCTTGAGATTTTGAGTTGTGGTTTTTTTCCGTTTCCTAAGGTCTTTCGGCTAATTAGGAACGGGTCTACACCAAGAACACCGCCCCTCATCATCGACTCGGACGGTAACCTCGACGACATCATTGTATATTCCCCTTGCAATTGCAATTGTTAACCCCTAGCCCATTTTGCATCACTTGCCTATCAAGACTAGCCATTTGAGTATTGCCGGCAACGTTACTTGTGCACATTAGTGATCTGCCCTTCCATTGCATACATACCATATCATCTTGGTATCATCATATCATCCCTTGTGTAGATTGTTCCCGCATATACACAATTCCTATCTTGGTTTGTGCATTTCGATTCGTGGCCATACAAAAAAAAAGAATAAGCTTTTAAGCAAAAAGATAAAGACAAAGAAGCTTCTATGAAAGAGCCATAGCATCGCATCGTATGATATCATATCTGATCATCTTGGATCAACAACGGGAACCATACATACATAGAATACTTGGGATAGAAAGTTGATACATTTTGCATCCAATAGGTTGTGCACAAGTGTCGTATCTGCCTATTGAGCAATCGTGCTAGCGTCTCTCTTGAGTTGTGCAACACGAGCGTTTTATGTGGATTCCACATTTTGTGCTCATTCCTTGGTTGCACGACCCCATTTATCTATCCGTGTGTGTGTTTCTGTGTGCCACATATTACTATTGGTCCACTTGTTACATTTGCGTATTTGTGAATCTCTTTCAACATTATTGACTCTTGCTAACATTTTGCATCAAATTTTTGTGCCACTTATGCTAACCAAGACACTTGATAAGCTTTACTTGATAGGTGTGAGTGAACAAGTCCGGTACGAATTCCACTATTCTTTCATTTCACATTGAGTGAAACGGGATACATCCTCAATGTTGGGAAAAGGTAACTTGGTATTGTTTATCTCATCTCCTACTCACCTTTGCACGAGTCTTCTGATGGATAGGCAAAGCATTTCATCTACTTCGGTCTACAAGAACAACGACAAGTTCGAAGCCATGACGAACCACTTGCGCGCCAACATGGATGCTCAAATGAAGGAGCTCAAAGCCCTCATCAAGAACCACAAGAGGTCTCCCTCATCTTCGAGAAGACGCTCAAGTGCACAGCCTTCCGAGCTACCATCTTCGGCAAGATCTCATCGGCATCGACACCATCAACGACAAGAACGTGAAGGTCAAGAGCTCAACTCCAATAACTGCTCAACGACTTCACCATGTACCTTGGCATCTTCACCAAGCGAATTCAAGGCATCTTCGCCTTTGGATATGCGACATCTTCGCCCACAAGCACCCCAAGCTTATGCTCAATAGAAGCTACCCAAGCTCAAGTCCGCGACTTCCACGAGCTACTACAACCTCGACACCGACCACGAGATTCCTTTCTATGGGACTCAAGACCGCGAGGAGTATGTCGAGTGGGAGCGCAAGATGGACGACTACCTCAAGATACATCAAGTTCCCTACGAAGATCAAGTGAAGTGCGCCACAAGAAACTTCCACGACAACGCGTCAACATTGTGGCTTCACACACCTTCGACGAGCTTCAACGTGAATTGGCCCAAGACGAAGAAAGATGTGCAGCGAGAGTTCGTGCCTCCCACCTACACGGAACAACTTCTACGCCAATTGGAGCACACCACCCAAGGATCCAAGTCCATCGACAAGTACTTCAAGGAGATGAATATGGCCTTGCGACGAGCCGGCATCGACGACCCCATTTCAATGAAGATCCACTTCATGATGGTATTGCACAACGACATCTACAAGACTATCTTCCTCGAGAACGACAATTCCCTCGACAACAACTACATTGGTGCTCTCAAGGTGGAACAAGACCTCATGAAGGCCAAGGCTTCTCCACCACAAGCACACTTGTCGAAGACCAAGCTCCAAGACTGCGAGCATGAGGCTAGTACCACCAGGATGTCCAAGCCCAACGAGCTCCAAGACAACACTCCCACGTTCGACTTCACCACCATCCCTATTTGTGGCATTGATGATGCCGAGTCTACTTCGACTCTTTTTCAAGACGGTGCGGCGATGACTACGACTATGGAGCCATTCGAGGACCAAGCTTTGAAGTCGACCGACATGGTGACAAGCAAGGATGATGCTTCCATCCTTGGAGGCGAGAGTGATGATGTGCCATCTTCGGCCTTCATCCACGGCAACGATGATGAGATGGTTGAGCATGGGATTTTCCCTTCGACAATGGCGACGTATGATGACTTGAGTGACGTGGGCCACCATATTGAGAGTGAGAGCGAGTTCACCACTAGCCCCATATATGATGAGCTGCCACAATTCACATGTGAGGAGAGCCACAACCCACACCACTTGAGTGAGATGAGTGACTCCACCATATGTGACATTGAGTGCACGTACCTTGAGGGAGTGAGTGAGCCACTACATAGAGAGAGTGAGATAGTTTATAGGTCTTGTGAGGCCACTTTCAACACCAACGATTTGACCTCTACCTCTATTGTGTCTTCTCATTTGGTACTAGGTCCCATTTATGATGACGCGCCGATCCTCGACGACTTCGTCCTTCTTTGGACAAGACGATGGCCATGGTGGAATATGATGCACCCCCACATGGTTCCATCAAGATGAAGATGATGACCACCATTTGGTCTTTCCCACCTCACCTACACCACATGAGTGGAATAAGAAAGGTAAGAAAGGTGAAGATGATGCTCTAGTCCCACTAGTGGACGTTCTTGACATCGATTGCTTGCATGATGTTGATCAACCTATTACCATGCTTCATTCTAGTATGATTTCTCCATGTGATGATTTACCCATTTATGATGAGTTTGATGATTGTCATGTGGATTCTATTAGTTATGATGCCATGCTACATAGGATTTCTTGCGACAATTCTTTAGGTCACATCATGTTTGATAATTTGCTTGACTTGTCATATGCTATGAATGAGATCAACCATATGTCATATTTGCAATCTCTTCGTAGTAACTATGCATACGCCATTAAAATAAACCCAATTTGCACTTATGGCATAGATGACAAGCCCATGGTTATTGGCATTTGTTTTTCTTGTGATGATATTCATATGCTACCTTTGCATCATTTATCTCATATGCCACGCCATGACCACCTATCTTCGGATATGCATTGTTTTGGATGTTGTCCATTTTCTCCATATAATGTTTCCAATATTGCTCATGAGGAGACCCCCATAGTTTCCTCATATATTTTAGGAGATTTTGATCAATCCCATCCATTGCATGATCCCCATACTTGTGTGCACAATATGCTCCCCATGAATGTAAATGCTATTGTTGTGCCACATACTTGCACTAATTTGTGTCCCCATCGTGCTATACACGACAACTATTCTTTCATGATGGATGCCATATTTCTCTATCGTGCCTCCAATTTATTTGAGCGATGCCTATCTTGTGCTAACTTTAACGTGCACATACACATCATGATGGATGATGTGTACATTTACCATGCGCACAATTTCTTTGGTTTGTGTGTCTTTTGTGTAGGTCCCCATACTTACTCGTCAACCTCGCAAGAGCACGAGTTGACGAAACGAGCTCTAGAGAGCAACGACGACTTGGGATTCCGTGGATTATCTTTCCCACAGCTCCCTTCGCTTAAAGACTTCGCGCGTTCCTTCTACATGGCACTCACATGGTTATGGGTTAATGTCCATTATATCTCTTACGCCCATGTTGCGATGTTCACTTTGCATGATATGCTCATTACTATGAATTTGACATGCATTTGTGACCCATGCTTTGCATTACACATGATCCATGATTCTAGTCCTTGTATGTGTATTTGCAAGCTTGGTGGAGATATTGCTTGCTATTGCCATGATTTCTTTGTGCCCAATGCTTACGATGATACTTTGGCCATGATTCACTTTCTTGCTTGGGATATGTGATGTGCATTGCCTCTATCCACTATTTGCTCACATGACATGATTGCCATGAGTTCCTCTTGTGTGTTGCATCTTTGCGCCACTAGCTTGCACGACGTGATAGATTTGCTTGCTTCGTGTATTGCATCACCGATGATTCATACTTGCTCGTTTCATGCGGTTTATGGCACCTATTTCCATGCTTTGCACATGATTGCTAGTCCATGTTGCCATATGTCTCCATATGTTGCCTCTCGCATGCTAAATGATTTGCCATGTATTGAGTGCAACAATGCCTTTTGTCTTGCAAAAGAGATTGCCCCCATAGCATTCTCACATATATTTGTAGATTTTGACATGATTCTTGTGAAGCATGCTTGTCTTACCTCTTTGCACCATATTCCTAGTGCCATTAATATAGCCATTGTTGCATCATATTATTCATGCACTTTTGCTTCTAATGGTTATGTGCAAGACAAGAGAACCATCATGATGGATGATGTGTTTATCTACCATGTGCATAAGTTCTTCCTTTTGTTGTGTGCATGTGTAGGATACTTGGACTTTGTTTCGACTTCCACTTCACGTGAGTTGAACATTGGAGATCTTGAGAGTGAACCACCTTCTACCACAACGCTTCTACATCGCACTTGCTTGTGCTTCGGCGTGGTGAAGAATGCAAGCATGAATATTGTGGATCATACTACATGTGTTGCTCGCACCATGAGACTTATTTGTCATCTTGGACCCCTTGATCGCGCACATGTTAGTGATATTGCTTCCATTCATGATAGCCACATTGCCATGCCTCATGTTATATATGCCTTGTGTGTTGCATCCAATTCTTGGATTACTTGTCCCTATCATATGCTTGGTTGCAACAATGTCATCTTTTCACATATGCCATGTCCCATTGCTTTTCACATGATTGACTTGATTGCCTCACACATGTTGAACAATTGCTCTTTCTATTGTGTTGAGTGCCACACTATTTTCACTACACCCTATGCACATTATGCTTGGATTGTCTTGCACTTGACCCATGTGTTTAGACACTTCATTTTACTTGGTGTTGTGAATGATTCTTACGCCAACCATAGACCTTTCATTGAGTGCTTTATGCATGCTTGCTATGACCATGAGGTAGATGCTTATTCTCTTGTCACACATATTTGCATCACTACCTCCCAATTGCATACTTGGCCCCAAGCTATATTTTCTTGTGCTCAATTGATGTCCTTACATGCCTTGCCACAACCCTTTGTCACACCCTATGCTATTCTTGATGACAACACTTGTTGGGTGAATCACCTCTTGAATGCTTGGTTTTGCACTAAAGCTAACCACATTTGTTTTTCCAAGTGTTTGTTGTACTTGCTCCTTTTGAAGGAATCACTAGACGGTGCGACATTGGAGAGTGCCCATTTAGAGTTTCAAGATTGTGAGTACTTCGTGACCGTCCACATCTACACGACGACGCCATCTCTTTCCCATGGTGATTTGGTTTTCGATCAAAGGTCGGATCTTTTCCAAGGGGGAGGGGATGATGCGGAGCATCCTACGGACATCACCATGCCAAGAGTCCATTTGGCAAGTGACACGTGCGACATCTACTTCACACACACAAAGGTGAATCATCTCCTTTACACGTGTTCACTTGACCCCTTCGAGGATGGTTTACTACTTGACACTTCTCCCATGTGCATACATAGGTATTGTCGGAGCTTCACGGATGTCAAGGAGGAGTGCAAGCGCCAAGGAACGACTATAACCGGAATTTCTGTTCCGTCTCGGTCCGAAGATATAGCCATAACTCAGTATTGCAAGGAACGATTGCAACCGGAATTTCTCGAACTTGACAGATCCAAAGATATAGCCATAACTCAGTATTGCAAGGAACGATTGCAACCGGAATTTCTGTTCCGTCTCGGTCCAACTCGCCACTGACAAATCCCTGATTCTTCCTCATTCGAACCTGGCGGATCGCCAGGATGGCCGTAAAAAACTCAACCCTAAATTTGAGAAGATATGTGTCCTTTTGCGCTGGTTCTTCTTCATCCGGTTAATCACAAGCTTCTCGATCCTTTAGAAAAATCCCTCCAAGAACTCAACACCACCGTGCGCAAGCCCCAAGGTGGGCGCCAACTGTCGTGGAATTAACACGGCAGATGCCCGGTTTAGCGGACTTAGTCGCGAGGCCGCGCATCTATGTAGTAGCTTGAGAGGGGTTGAGCGGAATTGAGAGACGCGATACAAGACAAGGGTTTAGACAGCTTCGGGCCCCGGGAAACATCATCCGGTAATAACCCTACGTGCTGTTTGAGGCTAGATCTCATTATGATCCTCATGGTGTCGCCGGTAGACCGGCTCTTGTGTTTAGCCCTAGAAACTTGTGAGAACTTGTCTGCTTGTAGCTTGTCTAACTTGCCCCTCTTTGGGGAGCCCTGCCCCTCCTTATATATGTTGAAGGGGCGGGTTTACATGACTAGTCCTAGTAGGACTAGGATTACTCTATTACAAGGAGTCCTAATCTTGCTTCCTTTGTAGGAGAATATTCTTTCTTCATAAACCGGCCCACCATACATGAACCGGCCTTCTGGGCCTTGGGCCTTGTCATCCATGATCCTCTTGCCGGGTTACCAGTAAATTGCCAAGTGTAAACTGTCTTAAATAAACCGCCAAGTCCGGCCGGGTTATAATTCCGGCCAGTTCATACCGCGGGGTATATCCCCGACACCATCTGCGAGGGAAGCGTGGAAGAGAAGACGAAAGAAAGGAGAAGAAGACGATGTGGCTGCTAGAGTCGGGTCGGACGTCCGGACGTTAATCCGGATCATTCGGACCCAGCCGGATCATCAGGACCTTCCCTCGGATCGTCCAGGTAAGTGCGCCGAAGACACCCGAAGGCTTCCACCGAAGCCAGATCATCCAGGACTCCATCCGGATCATCCGGACACCCCGACACCCGGATCATCTGGCCTTGCCTCCGCGCATGTATTCGAGCCGAGGCCCATGTACCTGTTTCACCCCTCACTTACCCCTTCATGGCCCTAGACTATATATACTCCTCCACCTCCACCACTTTAGGGTTAGCAAATTTGATAGCTCATTTTAGACTAGAGCTTTGCTCATCCATTACGGATCTACTCCACAAGAGAGACCGCGGCCCCTCTACGGAGAAGATCCACCTTGGATTCAAGACCCCTAACGGGAAGATCCTTCGCGGATTTAAGACCTCCTCTTGGAGATGAACTCTACCTTGTATCTTTCCCTTTGTTGTTCATGTACCTTGTGATCTTGTGTGTTTGATTGTCTAGTGGATGTGTGATTGGACTTGTTCTTGAGTGTTTTCCCTCGTGATTCCCCTTTGTGTTCTTCGTGTTCTTTGCGAGATCCTCTCCATTTCGTGAAAGATCGGCCTAGAACAGGTTGACCCTGCATCAGTATCTCTACTTGGTGCAATGAAAAGTAGTATCTCTACTTGGTGTAAATAATTTTGGCTAGCATGAGAGGGAAAGCAAGCTCAACATGTTGGAGGATCTATAACAATATAACTTATGTTAGGATGTAAGAAGACATAACCCATTATGTTGTCTTCCTTGTCCAACTTCAACTTTTTAGCATGTCATATTATAATGAGTGCTCACAATTATAAAAGATGTACAAGATAGTATATTTATATGTGAAACCTCTCTTTCTTTATTACTTCCTACTAATTGCAACAATGACCAAAACTATGTTTGTCAACACTCAACAACTTTTAATCATCATACTCATATGTGAAGTCATTACTTCACATAATATCAACGTATGATCTTTATTTATTTCTTTTTATTCCTTTTATTATTTATTCCCTTAAGATCATAGTAACATAGCAAAGCCCTCAACTCAAAACTACTCTTTACTATATATCTCATGGACTCCATTACATAGATAGAGATCAAAGAAAAACTAAAAGCTAAACCATACTAAAAACTTTATTCTACTAGATCAAGATATAACCAAAAGGATTGCACTAACAAAAGCGGTAAAGATAAAGGTGTGATGGAGATACGATATCGGGGCGCCTCCCCCAAGCTTAGCAGTTGCCAAGGGGAGTGCCCATACCCATGTGTTTATGATTCTTTCTTCCGAGGTGGTGTTGATGGAGTTGTTGATGTAGTGGGCTTGTCGTCCATCTTCCAAGGCATAGGCTCTCCATCACAGAAGGATGAACGAGTCTCCAGGATCCTCAAATTTGCAGCCAAACTCATCCTCTTAAAACTGAATTCATACTCACAGTTTTTGTTCTGCGGGTCATAGATCTGGGCTTGGAGATGCTCGATTTTCTCTTTCGGCTTGAAGATGATCTCTCCAATGTGCTTGGCGTCCAGCTTGTGATTACTTGTGAATTCAGCGATCATCATGTGGTTGGCATTAAGTCCGTGCTCCACCATCCCTTGGCACTTGAAAACTTGTTGCTCCATTGTTTCGAATCTTGTCTCCGCGCTTTCGGTCTTGTTTGTCCCCTCAACGTCGCGGATGTGCAGCACCCCCTCATGCATCTCAATGGTTTGAGGGTGTTGCAGCACCTCCGCAACGTAGGGCTTGAGAACCTTCTCGAAAAACTTTTCCTTGGGGGCGCTTGGAGACTTCATGGCGGTCTAGATCTGTCAGAAAAACAACTCGAAACAAAAACAGGAGATATTGTCGTGGTACAGTAGTCAAAACTTTCGGGAGATTATATAATGAATTTTTACCTGACAGAAATAAGTATTGTGCAAGAAAATGGAGTCCGGGAGGCACACGGGGTAGCCACAAGGTAGGGGGCGCACCCTCCACCCTTGTGGCTGCCCCGTGTCTCTTCTGGACTAGTTTTAATTTTTCTAAAATTTTAAATATTCCAAAACGGAGAAAACTTGTTGTTTGGAAAGTTTTGGAGTCGGTTTACTTACCGTACCACGTACCTATTCCTTTTCGGAGTCTAAAACATTCTGAAAAGTGTCCCTTATGTACTCCTCCGGTGTCACAGTGTCAATTATATTGGTCTCGACATTTATGGGAGTATCTGTGATATAGTGTTTGATTCTTTGACCGTTTACTGCCGTCGGACTTTTCGAAGTGTGAAACGTTCTGAAAAGTGTCCCTTATGTACTCGTCCAGTGCCACGGTGTCAATTATATTGGTTTCAACAATTATGGGAGTACTTATGATATAGTGTTTGATTCTTTGACCGTTTACCACCCTCCGATTTGTGCCTTCAGCGTTGTTGATTTTGATGGCACTGGAACGATAGGCCTCCTCGATAATGGAAGGGCCGTCCTATTTGGCGAGAAGTTTTCGGAAAAAATTCTTAAACGGGAATCGTATAGCAAAACATGATCACCTACGTTAAACTCCCACTTTTGTATTCTTTTGTCATCCATCTTTTAACTTTTTCTTTAAATAATTTGGCATTCTCGTAGGCTTAGGTTCTCAGTTCATCAAGTGAGCTAATGTCAAATAACCTCTTCTCTCCAGCAAGTTTGAAGTCATAATTGAGCTCTTTAATAGCCCAATATGCCTTATGTTCTAATTCAAGAGGTAAGTGACATTCTTTTCCATAAAACATTTTATATGGAGACATACCCATAGAGTTTTTATAAGTAGTTATATAAGCCCATAATGCATCATCAAGTTTCTTAGACCAACTCTTTCTAGATCTATTATAGTCTTTTGCAAAATCAATTTAATCTCTCTATTTCTCAATTCTACTTGACCACTAGACCGAGGATGATATGGAGATGCAATTCTATGGTTAATATCATATTTAGAAAGAATCTTACAGAAAGCTCCATGAATAAAATGTGAACCACCATCAGTCATTAAATATCTAGGGACTCCAAACCTCGGAAAAATAACTTCTTTAAGCATCTTAATAGAGGTGTTATGATCAACACTACTCGTTGGAATAGCTTCTACCCACTTAGTAACATAGTCAACAACAACTAAAATTTGTGTATACCCATTAGAGGAAGGAAAAGGTCCCATATAATCAAAGCCAAAAACATCAAATGGTTCAATAACAAGTGAATAGTTCATAGGAATTTCTTGACGTCTACAAATATTACCAATTCTCTAACATTCATCGCAAGACAAGACAAACTTACGGGCATCTTTGAAGAGAGTAGGCCAATAAAAACCAGATTGCAATACCTTGTGTGCAGTTCTATCTCTAGCATCGTGTCCTCCATAGGCCTCGGAGTGACACTTGCGTAGGATCTGTTCCTATTCATGCTCGGGTACACAATGTCTAATAACACCATCTACTCCTTCTTTATAAAGGTGTGGGTCATCCCAAAAGTAATGTCTTAAATCATAGAAAACCTTTTCTTTTGTTGCTATGTGAAGCTAGGTGGTATAAATTTAGCAACAATATAATTAGCATAATCAGCATACCAGGGAGAATTACGAGAAGCATTTAATAGCAGCATAATTCATCAATAGGTAGTGGGTCCTCAAGAACATTTTCTAACCTAGACAAGTTATCTGGAACGGGGTTCTCAGCTCCTTTTCTATCAATAATATGAAAATCAAATTCTTGTAGCAAGAGAACCCATCTAATAAGTCTAGGTTTAGCATCTTTCTTTTCCATAAGATATTTAATAGCAGCATGATCGGTGTGAACAGTTAGTTGGGAATCAACAATATACGATATGAACTTATCACAAGCAAAAACAACTTCTAGGAATTCTTTTTTAGTAGTAGCATAATTTCTCTGGGCACTGTCTAGAGTTTTACTAGCATAATGAATAACATTCAATTTTTATCAACTCTTTGTCCTAGAACAACACCAACAACATAATCACTCGCATCACACATAATTTCAAAGGGTAAATTCCAATCAGGTGGATGACCAATAGGTGCAGAAATCAAGGCTTTCTTAAGTATTTCAAATGCTTATACACAATCAACATCAAAAACAAAAGGAACATCTTTTTGCAACAGATTAGTGAGAGGCCTAGAAATTTTAGAGAAGTCTATAATAAACCTCCTATAGAAACCAGCATGACCAAGAAAACTTCTAATACCTTTGATATCTTTAGGACACGGCATCTTTTCAATAGCATCTACTTTCACTTTATTAACTTCAATACCTCTTTCAGAAATCTTATGTCCCAAGACAATACCTTCATTAACCATAAAGTGGCACTTCTCCCAATTCAAGACAAGATTAGTTTCTTCGCATCTCTGCAAAACTCGATCAAGGTTGCTTAAACAATTATCAAAAGAAGTTCCGTAAACGGAAAAATCATCCATGAAAACCTCAACATTCTTTTCACAAAAGTAAGAGAATATAACAGTCATACATCTTTGAAAGGTAGCAGGTGCATTGCATAATCCAAAAGGCATACGTCTATAAGCAAAAGTACCGAAAGGGCAAGTAAAGGTGGTCTTTTCTTGATTCTCTTTTGACACAGGTATTTGAGAGAAACCAGAATAACCATCTAGAAAGCAAAACTGTGTATGTTTGGATAGTATTTCTAGCATTTGATCAATAAAAGGTATAGGGTAATGATCTTTTTAGTAGCTTTATTCAATTTGCGAAAATCTATTACCATTCTATAACCTGTAACAATTCTTTGCGGGATCATTTCATCTTTAACATTAGGAACAACAGTAATGCCTCCCTTCTCGGGGAGACAATGAACAGGAGTTACCCACTGACTATCAGTGTCGGTGTAAAAACCGGTAGATCTCGGGTGGGGGGGGCCAAGCTATGCGTTTAGAGGATCGATGGTAACAGGAGGCTCGGACACGATGTTTACCCAGGTTCAGGCCCTCTTGAACGAGGTAATACCCTACTTCCTGCTATATTAATATGGATGAATATGATTACAAGAGTTGATCTACCTCGAGATCGTAGTGGCTAAACCCTAATGCCTAGCCTATAAGGATATTACAATGTTGATGATGCCCTCTACAGACTAAACCCCCTGGCTTATATACATGCCAGAGAGGGCCTAGCGTTACAAGGGTGACTTGGGGAGAAGTAATTGATACATCCAGACTCTACGCTTGCCTTTCTACGTACATATGAGTCCTGACCGAATACGGGGGAGAGTCTTCTGCTTCTTCTTTCGTGGCCCATCAATACGGCCCAGCTTCAATGAACCGGACGCCCGAGGACAGCTGAATACAGGATGCCCTCAATAGCCCTCGAACTTGCCTTCAGGGACGAGATCATGTCCGGCTTCATGTCTTCGGTCTTGCAAGGTGAGTCCTTCTGGATGATAGTTCGGCTTCTTTTAGTATTGTATTCCGTCCATTCCCCGCCGCCGTCGCCTTGGCTTCCACGTGTCTAACGAATGCGAACCGTCTGGGTATTTTTGTAATTACCCCCTTGACTGTGTAGGGAAGGCGCCTATATAAGTGATTAGATCTCGGTTGCCTCTCCATTCCATTCCACGCGGAAGAAATCCTAGTGCCTGCAAAAAATCTTCAAACATGGACAGCGCCCCAAGCTCTTCCTCGCGCCCTCACAGACCTCGAGGAGGTGATTCGAAAAGTTGCTATGTATCCCATGCACACTTGAGAACACTTCAAGCGTAAGGATATCTCCCTCCCGAGGATCTAGTCCCTCTCCGGGCCGGACTAACTTCCATCTACAATCAAGCCCTGGCAGAGAGCTTTCCCAAACCCTTCGATGGAGAGCGGGAATGTTTCGTCCCTTTCCTTTTAAGAGGTGTAGGTTTCCCCATCCACCCCTTCCTTAGGGGACTCCTGGAGTTCTATGGTCTTCAATTACACAATCTCACGCCGGGTTCTATCCTGCATATCACGAGATTCGTCGCTTTATGAAAACTATACCTAGGCTGCGAGTCTCATTTTGAGCTGTGGTGGAAGTTCTTCTGCCTTGTCCCTTACTCGAAAAAGGGATTCATATTTGAAGTTGGTGGCGCCGAAGTATGTAGCATAGCAGGGACAGGCTATCTGCCCGGTACTCCAAATAAGGCATCCGAAGAGTGGCCTTCGGAGTGGTTTTATATTGAGGACGTTGCCCTGCCGGATCTAGTTCAACAAGGCCTCCCCAAATATTCCAGTGCTCCGCCAAAGAGGCTTTTCAATTGGTGTCCCCGCAGTCCCTCAGAATAAGAGAGAGCGAAGGTTAGCAGACTGGCCGGCAAGATCAGATTGCTCGCCAATTCGGGGCTGACTATAATTGAAGTGATGGCGATTTCAATAAAGCGATGCGTGCAGCCGCTCCAAGCTAGAGGATTTCTAATGTGGCATTATAATGGCCTGAATGATGCCTCACGCTGCTTACGCACGAGTCCAGATGACCCTGCTGCTTTAGCCGTCATCCTAGAAGGTCTTTATATGGGAGAGAAGCAAGACTTCCTTCGTTTGAAGTGTCGGGTGGGTTTTTCTATGTACAATCCTCCTGACTGGGTAAGTCTCTCTCGTGACCGCTATATTCGCCCTTTTTTCTTTGTTATGATGTATTGACAGAACTGAATTCGGTTTCTTCCAACGGGAGTGGAGGAAGGTGATCGAGGGGATTAATAGTCCCGCCCCATAGCTAGAGGACCAATTCCAAAATGCCGGCCCCGGATATGGTGAAGATCCGGACATAGGCATATAGCTAGAAGAGGGAGTCTTCTATCAAGCCTGCCGTGAGGGCACCATGGTGGCTATTGTAGCCGATTACCTAGGCCTCATTCCTTCTTCCCACGTAAGTACCCAGGACATATCTCATCAAAGAGAAGATTCCTAGCGCACCTTACCCACCACATTTTTCCATGCTCAAAAGTGGTGGCGCTCCTCACGCCGAACTATGCGAAGACCGTCATCCCAGAGGGCGACGCCTGCATCGGGTGAGGCCTTGAAGCAAAAGAGGACCGCGAACACCAGCGAACCTTCAAAGAGGTATGTTTGTTTTGACACACGCTGGGTGGTGAAGTCAGTATTACAACTTTCCACTTTATTTTTCATTTTCGGAGGAATACACACTGGACTGTTTCCGGAAATCATGCAGATCAAGCTCCAGCCAATCCGGCATCTGGCCCGTCAGGGGTTAATGCGGATTCAGTGCCGGATTGTCCCCTCCAAGAGGATTCAGATGGAATGTCGCTTACTAATTCTGAAGTAGAGGTTGTGATGGTTCACCGGCGGGGGAAAGCGGCCATGCGTGACCAGACTTTTCCGAGGAGGCGTTTAACGCCCTCAACTCTGCACATGCTTATATTCGAGCCGCTCAAGACGGACTCGCTGGAGCCACTCACCGGCTTTCCAAAGATATGCGGGTAAGTGTACTTTTTGATGTTCCCATGCCAGTAGCCCCCGAGACTTAAAGCAGTTGGTACAACAGATTTGAGGATCGTTGTGTTTTTGTAGGTGCTTCAAGAAAAGAATAACTCCTTACCCAAGGAGCTAGAAGAGTGCTGGACCCAACTCACGACTATCACCGCCGAATTGGAACATTCGAAGAAATCCGGAAAGGATGCTCGTGTAAGAACAATGGTGTCTGGACAATATGATATTTGTGCTGATCGCTAAGTCGTGAAGTACATACTAATTGCAATATAGCAATAGGGCTGATCGACCAAATGGAGAGGGAGCTAAGGGCTGCTTTGGCGGTAAAAAAATTGCCCAGGGGGAAACCGCTACTGGTAAGCGTGTATTGACGCAAGCCATAGATAAAAGAAACCAAGCGCGGGATAAAAATGTTAGGTTGGAACAGGAGCTGAAGGACATAAGAGCCCAACTCTCAACTGCCTTGGAAGAGAACCAGAGCCTAAAAGGTGGCATGTTTAGTATGTCCCTTATACCTAACTCTCCTTATACTCCCTTATTCTGAAAGTTTTTCATAAAACTTTTCCTGCAGGTTTGTTAACCAGGCAGCCCGAAAGGGAAGTGTTCGGTTTTGAGGGTGACGTGCTCCAAGAGCTTTCCAGGGTCCACGAGCGAGCTCGGAAGGCCAGGAAGAATATGGCCAAGGCTTTATGGCCGGGCGATTCCACTCCAAAAACTATGGAGGACTTGGCGGATTTGTTCAAAGGGGCTCGACGCTGCTTTGAACTGTGGATAGATTCAGCATGCCGCATGGGTGCTCGATAAGCCTGGGCCATGGCGAAGACACGCTACACATGTCTTGATCCGAATCATATGGCCCGTGTGGGAACTCGAGGATCGGATGGGCAGGAAATCCCCTGGAACTTGGTATATGACCAAGTGGAGACAGCTGCTAAGTTTTCCCAACGGGACTGTAGACTAGACAACTTTATAGAGGGAACAGAGAAAGAGTAGTCATTTGATTCTATGTATCAATGTACTTTTACCATCAAACTTATCTCCGGCCGAAATTATAAAATGGTTGTCATGGCCGACCTTCCGCTTCAACCTACATAAACCCAAAGGCTGGAGTGTTTCCGAATACTACATCTGTGGCGAGCATGTGGTATGTTCGGAAACCAGGCAATCCGGTCATAATTGCTTGAACAAACAAACTGTTTTCGGGAGTTATGTTATATTACTGTTTAACGTAAGAAACATCTTCCAGCGAGAATAGTTCAGTTAAGGGTTCCTTTCCATGGGTCGGCGTGCATACATATGCATGCCTAGGCTTTTGATCCTGTAAAAAAGGGTTGTAGGATGCCTTATCCTCTGATAATTTAAAATGTACGCGTTAAAAGCAATATGTCGGGTATCCGTCGACCAATTATTCCCTTAAGAGTGCTAGCTTTCGGCTTCACCCAGTCTGAGGTACATGTCCGGATTACCCAGTTGTTACAATCGCAGAGGTGCTCCCTTTATGCCCTAGCCGATCAATCGGAAACGTAGAGGTAAGCATAGGAGCCATGCAACCCAGCTTGGCCAGAACTTAAGTCATACTGGTGCATATAATGGCAAGGAAGGACTGTAAAAAATAGACGACATTTTAAGCAAGAAACGTTTTTGGTAATGGGCTTCGTCGAAGAAGCCCCCAAGTATATTTGAGTTAGATACATCCAAAGATGTACTTATCTTGTGGTAGTTCACGTTAGCCGAATACTTACCAATAAGAGAAAAAATAAAAAAGGAGAAGGAGAAAAATAAAAGATAAGAGATAAGACCTAGCTCAAAAGGAGGAAAAAATTGCTACCGAATGATACGTCTCAACGTATCTATAATTTTTTATTGTTCCATGCTATTATATTATCCTTCTAGGAAGTTTTATATCCATTTATATGCTATTTAATATTATTTTTGGCACTAACCTATTTACCTACAGCCGAGTGCCAGTTTATGTTTTTTCCTTGTTTTTGAGTTTTACAGAAAAGGAATACCAAATGGAGCCCAGTTGACCTGAAACTCAACGGAGGATGTTTTTGGACCAAATGAAGCCCAAGGAGTATCGGAGATGGACCAGGGGAGTCCCGGGCTGCCCACGAGGGTGGGGGCGTGCCCACCTCCTTGGGCGCGCCCCCTATCTCGTGGCCGGCTCGAGGACCCCCTTACTGGTTCCCGGCTCCAACACCTCTTATATATACCCAAACCTCCAGAAAATAACCTAGATCGGGACTTCCGCTACTGCAAGACTCTATTGCCACCGAAAACCAATCTATACCCGTTCCGGCACCCTGCCGGAGGGGGAATCCCTCTCCGGTGGCCATCTTTATCATCCTGACGCTCTCCATGATGAGGGGGGAGTAGTTCACCCTCGGGGCTGAGGGTATGTACCAGTAGCTATGTGTTTGATCTCTATCTCTTGTGTTCTTGAGATGGCATGATCTTGATGTATCGGGAGCTTTGCTACTATAGTTGGATCTTATGATGTTTCTCCCCCTCTACTTTCTTGTAATGGATTGAGTTTTCCCATTGAAGTTATCTTATCGGATTGAGTCTTTAAGGATTTGAGAACACTTGATGTATGTCTTGCGTGCGATACCCATGGTGACAATGGGGTATTCTATTGATTCACTTGATGTATGTTTTGGTGATCAACTTGCGGGTTCCGTGACCTTGGGAATCTATGCATAGGGGTTGTCACACGTTTTCGTACTGACTCTCCGATAGAAATTTTGGGGCACTCTTTGAAGTAATTTGTGTTGGTTTCGATAGATGAATCTGAGATTGTGTGATGCATATCGTATAATCATGCCCAGGGATACTTGAGGTGACAATGGAGTATCTAGGTGACATTAGGGTTTTGGTTGATGTGTGTCTTAAGGTGTTATTCTAGTACTGTAGCGACCAGACCTCAGACAGTCTGATCTCTGTGCATCAGTGTCATCCCTGGATCAGTAATGCTGACACGCACAATACTTGAAGAATTTATAACAGTAGCAATCACACACTTATTACATCGATAGTCCAACGATGAATTTATTACAGATAATATGGCTGAAGGCCATCTAACACGATAACAGCAGAAGGCTTGGAAGATACGTGAGTCCATCAACTCCAGCGGCATCACTGAGCATAGAACCACGACCTAAAAAGGGGCATCTTACTCGTCGTCTTAAAAGTCTGCAACATGAAACGTTGCAGCCCGAAAACGGGTCAGCACATGGAATATGCTGGCAAGGTAACACAAGAGAATGCAATGATAATAAGGCTATACTATATGCAATATGGCTGGTGGAAAGCTCTATGGTTAAGTTTTTGCGTAAAGCCAATTTTTCCCTACTTCAAAGGAATAGATTTTAAATTAACTATCACCGTAGTTGAAACATCGTTGAGAAGATAGACATCCTCTCAACCCCAATTAAAATAATTATTAAACCAAACAAAATTAATTAGAGTAACATGATGAGATTCACATGATAATCCAAGTACTAGATACTCAAGACGTCCATAACCGGGGACACGGCTAATCATGATCAGTTTGTACACTCTGCAGAGGTTTGTGCACTTTTCCCCACAAGACTCGATCTCCTCCGTTTGGTTTCTCGCACTGCATGGTGTTTGAGAAACGGATGACCGAGACACAGTCTTTCCGAAGAGGTCCCCTTAACCAGATAGATAGGCCGGTACACCTACAAAACCCAACTACATCTGCTAGCCCATCATGGAAAGGTTTCTCACAACTTACTCAACTATGCCAGAGCCCATATTGGCATGTGGCTGCACACGGAAGTTTCTAGTATGAAAAATCTCATGATCCCTTTGAGCCTGGGTGGCGGTCCAAAAGAAAAACAGGCAATCACTGGAATACCCAGATGCCTCAATCCACCTAGATGTGTATTAATGTTGCCACCTTAAGTTGAACCATTAATTAACAAACTCAAATCTGTCATGGATTTCGCTCACCCAATCCACGTCTACGAGCATAGCATGTCCTAACAGCAAACGTAGAAGTAACTCCCAAAGGTTTGAATGTAATGCAGGTAATAGGTACTACCTCAAACTACTTCCCAATCCCACAAGTTAATTGATCCTACTCATGCAATGTGTGAGGGTTTGACTAATGCAATGAAAACTGGGTAATTGGAAAGCATGATCAAAGTGTTACTTGCCTTGCTGATGATCCGCAAAACCTAGAGACTCAAAGTAGCAAGCGGCGCACTCTGGGTACTCTACCGCAATCAAACAAACAAGCATACAATAAGTACTTAACTAATGCACGTGTAAAACTGAAATAAGAGATCTAACCAAATAGTTCAACTTAAGAACTCCGGTTTGCAAAAAGAATCAACTCGAAAGAAGCAACGAAACTCAAACTTCAAAAGAAACGAGCTCTGAAGTACTAGTTAGCCTAAAGTCAAATTTTACAGTAGCCAAAACTTTGTTCAAGTTGATTATACGTAAAGAGGGCTTCGAGACAAAGATCTGAGATTTTGAATCACCTGATTCCGACTCTCGAGCGAAAAGAAAAACGCAAAACAAGATCAGGGCAGAAATCGCGATCGGAATAACCGTGGATAAACTCCCCGAAAAAGAAAATGACGAACATGCTAACGAATGAACGTTCGCTGTCTGCGGTTAATTAACGAAAACCGTTCGTTAAAGCGAACGTACGGATGAACGTCCGCTATTTAACTAAACCGGCGGAAAATAAAAAAACTGAACTGATCTATTCTAAAAAAAACAGATCTAGGTTTTCCTAAACAAAACCGATCTATTAACCGAAAAAAAACGAAAACTACCTCGAACTCCGGCGAAATTTCGGCGGACTCCGGCGGGGCGGCAGCGGCGCGGCGGCGGGTGGCAGCGGGCGGCGGCGCAGCGCGCGGCGGCGGCGGGTGGCGGCGGCGGCGGCGGGCGCGTCGGGCGACTAGGGTTAGGGCGAGGCTGTGGGGCGGGCGAGGCTTTGGGCCGGCGGGGCTGCAGGCTTATAAAGCCCAGTCTCCTCGTCCTATACGAGACTAGGTCGGTTCCTTTTTTTTTAAAGAGTCCCGGCGCAGAAAAACTAACGAAAGAAATACCAAACGGACTCCAAATTCCCGAAATAAATATCCACCGTCCTCTAATAATATTTAGGACAAAGTGAACATTTTTCCCGGACCTAAATGCAATTTTGAAAAACGCGTATTTTTCCTATGCAAATAAATCCGCAAATAAATCCAGAAAAATACCAAAAGTGATTTTAATATTTTTCCTCCAATATTTCTGTTATTTTGTAGAAGTCATATTATCTCCGCTCATATATTTGATTTAGAAATATTTTTCGGAGAGAAAAATAGTTAGAATCTCACTGTCTTCGTACCGGTATTCGAGTGAACCCAAATACGAAAACGGT
This sequence comes from Secale cereale, assembly GCA_902687465.1. NCBI lineage: Eukaryota > Viridiplantae > Streptophyta > Magnoliopsida > Poales > Poaceae > Secale > Secale cereale. The sequence goes on from LR738715.1 coordinate 418,677,021, forward strand.
AAAATTCCCAACTCTCTCCGTAGGTCCTTGAGTTGCTTAGAATTTCGAGGAATGCCACGAACAAAAATGCAAAAACATGCAAATGCAATATGATCTATGTATAACATTCCAAAGTGAAAATTTGGGATGTTACAAACCTACCCCCCTTAGAA
>LR738715.1:418677182-418732167 GCA_902687465.1 Secale cereale
AATGCAATTTTGAAAAACGCGTATTTTTCCTATGCAAATAAATCCGCAAATAAATCCAGAAAAATACCAAAAGTGATTTTAATATTTTTCCTCCAATATTTCTGTTATTTTGTAGAAGTCATATTATCTCCGCTCATATATTTGATTTAGAAATATTTTTCGGAGAGAAAAATAGTTAGAATCTCACTGTCCTCGTACCGGTATTCGAGTGAACCCAAATACGAAAACGGTAAAATTCCCAACTCTCTCCGTAGGTCCTTGAGTTGCTTAGAATTTCGAGGAATGCCACGAACAAAAATGCAAAAACATGCAAATGCAATATGATCTATGTATAACATTCCAAAGTGAAAATTTGGGATGTTACAAACCTACCCCCCTTAGAATGAATCTCGCCCTCGAGATTCGACTTGGCTAGAGAATAGGTGTGGGTGGTCCTTGCGTAGATCATCTTCTCGCTCCCAGGTGGCTTCTTCCTCGGTGTGGTGACTCCACTGAACTTTGCAAAACTTGATAACCTTACCGCGGGTAACTCTGCTCGAAAATTCGAGAATCTTCACAGGGTTCTCCTCGTAGGTCAGATCACTGTCCAACTGAATTGCTTCCAGGGGTACTGTGTCTCTAAGCGGTATATCGGCCATCTCCGCATGGCACTTCTTAAGTTGCGATACGTGAAACACGTCGTGCACTCCTGAAAATCCTTCGGGCAATTCCAACTTGTAGGCAACCTCTCCCATGCGTTCCAAAACACGGTAAGGTCCCACAAATCCCGGGGCTAATTTCCCTTTAACTCCGAAACGTTTAACTCCTCGCAGAGGCGATACTCTCAAGTATGCTCTGTCTCCGATCTCATAGGTTATCTCATTGCGCTTCGAGTCTGCATAACTCTTCTGCTTGGACTGAGCTACCTTCAGTCTATCTCTAATCAACTTAACCTTCTCCCCATACTCTTTGATTAAGTCTGGTCCAAACAACTGTCGGTCTCCAACTTCGTCCCACGACAACGGTGTTCGGCATCTCCTTCCATACAGTGCCTCGAACGGTGCCATCTTCAAACTGGCCTGGTAACTGTTGTTGTATGAGAACTCCGCGTAGGGCAAGTTGTCATCCCAACTAGATCCGTAATCTAATGCACAGGCTCTCAGCAGATCCTCCAAAATCTGATTAACCCTTTCAGTCTGTCCATCTGTCTGCGGGTGAAATGATGTGCTAAACTTTAGCCTGGTACCCAAAGTTTCATGTAACTGATTCCAGAACTTTGAGATAAACTGGGTTCCTCTATCTGATACAATACTCCTCAAAACTCCATGCAGACATACAATTCTGGTCATGTATATCTTTGCCAACTTTGCACTGGTGTATGTGGTTTTCACAGGAATAAAGTGGGCTACCTTCGTCAATCGGTCTACTACTACCCAGATTGAATCATATCCCGCTTTGGTCCTGGGCAATCCGGCAATAAAATCCATGCCAAGCTTCTCCCACTTCCATTCGGGTATAGGCATAGGTTGTAACAATCCTGCTGGCTTCTGATGTTCTGCCTTTACTCTCTGACATACATCACAAACTGCTACATACTCCGCGATATCCTTCTTCATACCGGTCCACCAGAAAATATCCTTCAAATCCAAATACATCTTAGTATTTCCTGGGTGAATCGAGTATGGTGAATCATGGGCCTCCTGTAAAATCAACTTCCTGATCTCAGGGTCATTAGGCACATAGATTCGATCCTCAAACCATAGGGTGTCGTGTTCATCCTCACGAAATCCTTTAGCTTTTCCTTCGCTCATCCTCTCCTTTATAGCGACAATCTCCTTGTCAGCTTTCTGAGCTTCTCTGATTTTATCCATCAGGGTAGACTGGATTTCTAGCGTTGCTACATAGCCTCTCGGAACTATCTCCAAACATAGTCCTCGTAGGTCCTCGGCTAACTCCTTTGGAAATTCCTCCATCATTAGGGTATTGACATGGCTCTTACGGCTTAGCGCATCAGCTACTATGTTAGCCTTTCCGGGATGATAATGCAATCTCATGTCATAATCCTTAATGAGTTCCAGCCATCTCCTTTGCCTAAGATTCAGCTCCTTCTGAGTGAATATATACTTCAAACTCTTGTGATATATACTTCACAATGGTTCCCAATGAGAAAATGTCTCCACGTCTTCAGTGCATGCACTACAGCTGCTAATTCCAAATCGTGGGTGGCATAGTTCAGCTCATGAGGTTTCAGCGGTCGTGAAGCATACGAAACAACTCTTCCTTCCTGCATAAGAACAGCTCCAAGTCCTCGACGTGACGCGTCGCATTACACCTCATAATCCTTATGTTGATCTGGCAAAATCAACACAGGGGATGAGACCAATCGCTTCTTTAATTCCTGAAAACTGGCCTCACATTCTTCTGTCCAACTGAACTTGGTGTCCTTCTTCAACAACTCCGTCATTGGCTTCGCAGTCTTAGAGAAATTCTCGATAATCTCCGGTAGTATCCTGTGAGTTCAAGAAAACTCCGGATCTCTCCAACTGTTGTTGGTGCTTCCCAATGGGTCACAGTGTCCACCTTGGCGGGATCTACTGCTATTCCTTCTCCAGATATAACATGTCCGAGAAATCCGGCTTCCTTCAACCAAAACTCACATTTGCTAAACTTGGCATATAACTGATGTTCTCTGAGCTTCTCCAATACCAAACGCAAATGCTCTTCATGCTCCTCTTCATCCTTCGAGAAGATCAAAATATCATCTATGAACACTACGACGAACTTATCCAAATACTCCATAAATACTTTGTTCATCAGGTTCATAAAGTATGCCGGTGCGTTTGTCAGACCAAACGACATAACGGTATATTCGTACAACCCATACCTAGTGGTAAAGGCCGTCTTAGGTATATCTTGCTCTCGGATCATCAATTGATGGTACCCTGATCGTAGATCGATCTTAGAAAATATCTTAGCTCCTTGCAATCTATCGAACGGATCATTGATCATTGGTAATGGGTACTTGTTTTTGATCGTTACTTCGTTCAGCCCTCGGTAATCAACAACCATTCTTAACGATCCATCCTTCTTCTCCACTAGAAGTACTGGCGAACCCCAAGGCGAAGAACTTGGGCGTATGAATCCTTTATCCAGTAACTCCTTAATCTGCTTCTTAATCTCCTCCAAATCATTTGCGGGCATCCTATATGGTCTCTTAGAAATTGGACCGGTGCCAGGCAAAAGTTCAATCAAAAACTCTATATCTCTATCCGGTGGCATGCTAGGTAACTCCTCTGGAAACACATCCGGATAATCCTTTACTACTGGCACTTCCTCTTGAACAACTCCCGTGAGAGAATGTACTTGAGTCCTTGTAGGCGAATGCCTAGATACATACTTAATCCTTTTTCCCTCCGGGGTGGTGAGCAAAATAGACTTACTGGCACAGTCAATGTTACCTCCATACTTCGATAGCCAATCCATACCTAATATCACATCCAATCCTTGTGACTCCAGGACTATTAGGTCAGAGGGGAAAGTATGGCGTCCTATGATCAATGGCGTCTGAAAACATCCTTGGTGTGCCATATAATTTGCTCTAGGTGAACTTACTAACATGGGGGTCTTAAGAACTCAGGTGGACATCCTATGTCTATTTACGAATCCCCTTGTAATATATGAATGTGATGCACCAGTATCGAAAAGAACTATTGCGGTAAATGTCTTAACCAAAAACTTACCGACAATAGCATCTGGTTGTTCTTCTACCTCCTCCACGGTCACGTGGTTCACTTGTCCTTTGTTGAATGGGTTGGGCTGCTTCCCGGCGCTTCCATTGCCGTTCCCATTCTTAGCTTCTGGGCATTCGTTGGCATAATGTCCAGTCTTCCCGAACTTGTAACAAGTGACATGGCTAAAATCCCTCTTGGTGGGTGTGGACTGTGTAGGGCGGTTCTGGTTTCCATTGGCTCCATTCCCATTCCCATTGCCATTGCCATTCTTGGTGCCATTGTGATTGTGTGAGCTACTTCCTCCATGGGTATGCTGAAACTGTCCTACTGCTTTAGGGGTAAAGCGAGGCTTCTGCTGAGCTCTAGAATTATACTTCCCTTGCCCATACTTCCTTTTGCGACTCTCAATCTGCTGGTGCTTCCTTTCAATCATGAGGGCGCGGTCAACTAACTCCTGGTAGTTATTGAAAGTTGCCACCATCAACTGTACACTCATCTCATCATTCAGCCCTTCCATGAATCTCTCCTGCTTCTTGGCATCTGTGGCCACATCATCCAGGGCATAACGAGATAGGGTACTAAACTCATCCACGTACTAGGCCACAGTACGATTCCCTTGGCGCAAGTTGCAAAACTCCTGCTTCTTCATACTCATGGCTCCAGTTGAGACATGGGTGGTACGAAAAGCTTGCTGAAACTGATCCCAAGTCACATTGGCTACGGGGTAAGTGGTTGTGTAATTCTCCCACCATGCTGCGGCTGGTCCAGACAACTGGTGTGCGGCAAATCGCACCTTCTCAGCCTCCGTGCAATTGGCGGTGGTCAAATCCCTTCCAATGTTGCATAGCCAGTCATCAGCCACAATTGGTTCGATGCTGCTAGCAAACACAGGTGGTTGCAACCTTAAGAAACGGGTCAGGTTGTCCACGGGTGGTGGTGGTGGAGGGTTGTTGTTGTTGTTCTGGTTGTTCTGAGTGTTCTGGACAAGAAGTTGCATCAGGGTGTTCTGCTGCTGGATCAACTGGGTGAGCTCAGGGGGAAACTCGAATTCACGTCTTGGAGGCATCTGATGGGTGTAGAGGGAAGAGATTAGAATAGAAAATAGGTCTAAGGGAAAATCACTACCCATATGCACATGAGACAAACACCCAATCATATCACACCAATCAATTTCAAACAAGGTCTTACAAATCTAACGATCGTGTACAAAAGTGTACTGAACTAATATATGGGGTAAACTACTGGTCACAGGGTGGTCATCTAAAAATATTGATCGGCAGAGGATTCCATAATATCTGCTCCAGCTTCATCTTCATAGTCTTCATCCTTGCTATCCTCAGCTTCCGAATCGGTGTCATCTATGATGATATAATCTTCCGGTGGAATCTCCTTGGGTTCTTCTTCCTCGTCTTCTTCTCCCATGAGTATCCCTAAATTCCGGGTCAAATCATCATCTTCTCCACAAGTATTTTCATCTCCTCCTCATATCCGTCGCGGGTAGACTTGATTTCTTCTTCTAGCTCCAAATTCCTATTCAGGACCTTCTTCAAATCTATCATCCCTGCACACATCTGGTGCTCCTGGCGACGAATGTGGTGGTTTAACTCCTGGATGAATGCTGCAATGGATATACCCTTCCGAGTGCTAATCATATCCCAATTCTCATCTCGGCGTCCACAAATTTGGTAGATAGTGTCCTTTAGCTCCTATTGGTAGACTTCTCCAATCCTTCCCATAGCAATGTGGGCTGCCATGCTCCTTCCTAAGCTCCATGTAGGCGCATTAAAGGAAAATGCTATGAGTGGGGTGACAGGTGCGAACGTCCTTCCTGGAACTTGGGCTTGAATCAACCAACGCTCCTCCTCAGGTAGAGTGGCATTGAAGGTTCCAGTGAAACTTGGTAATCCAATGTTGAGGTATCTTGTGACTTCCTTCAGGTGTCGTCCAAATGGCGTATCATCATCCGGTTGCATGAACTTGTGCTTTGCTTCCACCATCCTAAAGAGTACAAAAGATGAGGAGTCAGAAAAGAGAAGAGTGAATAGTGTTATAGGGCTTGTCTTAGTGGTCGTGTCCTACAGTCAGCGTGTGCTCTGATACCATCTTGTAGCGACCAGACCTCAAACAGTCTGATCTCTGTGCATCAGTGTCATCCCTGGATCAGTAATGCTTACACGCACAGTACTTGAAGGATTTATAACAGAGTAGCAATCACACACTTATTACATCGATAGTCCAACGATGAATTTATTACAGATAATATGGCTGAAGGCCATCTAACACGATAACAACGGAAGGCTTGGAAGATAAGTGAGTCCATCAACTCCAGCGGCATCACTGAGTATAGAACCACGACCTAAAAAGGGGCATCTTACTCGTCGTCTGAAAAGTCTGCAACATGAAACGTTGCAGCCCGAAAACGGGTCAGCACATGGAATATGCTGGCAAGGTAACACAAGAGAATGCAATGATAATAAGGCTATACTATATGCAATATGGCTGGTGGAAAGCTCTATGGTTAAGTTTTTGCGTAAAGCCAATTTTTCCCTACTTCAAAGGAATAGATTTTAAAGTAACTATCATGGTAGTTGAAACATCGTTGAGAAGATAGACATCCTCTCAACCCCAATTAAAATAATTATTAAACCCAACAAAATTAATTAGAGTAACATGATGAGATTCACATGATAATCCAAGTACTAGATACTCAAGACGTCCATAACCGGGGACACGGCTAATCATGATCAGTTTGTACACTCTGCAGAGGTTTGTGCACTTTTCCCCACAAGACTCGATCGCCTCCGTTTGGTTTCTCGCACTGCATGGTGTTTGAGAAACGGATGACCGAGACACAGTCTTTCCGAAGAGGTCCCCTTAACCAGATAGATAGGCCGGTACACCTACAAAACCCAACTACATCTGCTAGCCCATCATGGAAAGGTTTCCCACAACTTACTCAACTATGCCAGAGCCCATATTGGCATGTGGCTGCACACAGAAGTTTCTAGTATGAAAAATCTCATGATCCCTTTGAGCCTGGGTGGCGGTCCAAAAGAAAAACAGGCAATCACTGGAATACCCAGATGCCTCAATCCACCCAGATGTGTATTAATGTTGCCACCTTAAGTTGAACCATTAATTAACAAACTCACATCTGTCATGGATTTCGCTCACCCAATCCACGTCTACGAGCATAGCATGTCCTAACAGCAAACGTAGAAGTAACTCCCGAAGGTTTGAATGTAATGCAGGTAATAGGTACTACCTCAAACTACTTCCCAATCCCACAAATTAATTGATCCTACACATGCAATGTGTGAGGGTTTGACTAATGCAATGAAAACTGGGTAATTGGAAAGCATGATCAAAGTGTTACTTGCCTTGCTGATGATCCGCAAAACCTAGAGACTCAAAGTAGCAAGCGGCGCACTCTGAGTACTCTATCGCAATCAAACAAACAAGCATACAATAAGTACTTAACTAATGCACGGGTAAAAATCAAATAAGAGATCTAACCAGATAGTTCAACTTAAGAACTCCGGTTTGCAAAAAGAATCAACTCGAAAGAAGCAACGAAACTCAAACTGCAAAAGAAACGAGCTCCGAAGTACTAGTTGGCCTAAAGTCAAATTTTATAGTAGCCAAAACTTTGTTCAAGTTTATTAAACGTAAAGAGGGCTTCAAGACGAAGATCTGGGATTTTGAATCACCTAATTCCGACTCTCGAGCGAAAAGAAAAACGCAAAACAAGATCAGGGCAGAAATCACGATCGGAATAACCGTGGATAAATACCCTGAAAAAGAAAATGACGAATAGGCTAACGAACGAACGTTCGCTGTCTGCGGTTAACTAACGAAAGCCGTTCGTTAAAACGAAAGTACGGACGAACGTCCGCTATTTAACTAAACTGGTGGAAAATAAAAAAATAACCGAACCGATCTATTCTAAAAAAAACAGATCTAGGTTTTCCTAAACAAAACCGATCTATTAACCGGAAAAAAAACGAAAACTACCTCGAACTCCGGCGAAACTCCGGCGGACTCCGGCGGGTCGGGCGGCGGGGCGGCAGCGGCACGGCGGCGGGTGGCGACGGGCGGCGGCGGGCGGCGGCGCAGCGCGCGGCGGCGGCGGGTGGCGCGGCGGCGGCGGCGGGCGCGTCGGGCGGCTAGGGTTAGGGCGAGGCTGCGGGGCGGGCGATGCTTTGGGCCGGCGGGGCTGCAGGCTTATAAAGCCCAGTCTCCTGGTCCTATACGAGACTAGGTCGGTTCCTATTTTTTTTTAAAGAGTCCCTGCGCATAAAAACTAACGAAAGAAATACCTAACAGACTCCAATATTCCCGAAATAAATTTTCACTGTCCTCTAATAATATTTAGGACAAAGTGAACATTTTTCCGGACCTAAATGCAATTTTGAAAAACGCGTATTTTTCCTATGCAAATAAATCCGCAAATAAATCCAGAAAAATACCAAAAGTGATTTTAATATTTTTCCTCCAATATTTCTGTTATTTTGGAGAAGTCATATTTTCTCCGCTCATATATTTTATTTAGAAATATTTTTAGGAGAGAAAAATAGTTAGAATCACACTGTCCTCGTACCGGTATTCGAGCGAACCCAAATACGAAAACGGTAAAATTCCCAACTCTCTCCGTAGGTCCTTGAGTTGCTTAGAATTTTGAGGAAACGCCACGAACAAAAATACAAAAAACATGCAAATGCAATATGATCTATGTATAACATTCCAAATTGAAAATTTGGGATGTTACAAGTACGAACTCTAGGATATATCGAACAGAAAGAATAGCTTCGTGTTATTTTACTACGGACTCTTGAATAGATCGATCAGAAAGAATAACTTTGAGGTGGTTTCGTAACCTAAAATAATCTCTTCATTTGTTCTCCGCAATTAGTGTCTTTGGAGTGACTCTTTGTTGCATGTTGAGGGATTGTTATATGATCTAATTATGTTATCCTTGTTGAGAGAACTTGCACTATTGAAAGTATGAACCCTAGGCCTTGTTTCCTAGCATTGCAATACCATTTATGCTCACTTTTACCATTAGTTACCTTGCTGTTTTTATATTTTCATATTACAAAAACCTATATCTACCATCCATATTGCACTTGTATCACCATCACTTCTGCGAACTAGTGCACCTATACAATTTACCATTGTATTGGGTGTGTTGGGGAGACAAGAGACTCTTTGTCATTTGGTTGCAGGGTTGTTTGAGAGATACCGTCTTCATCCTACGCCTCCATTGGATTGATAAACCTTAGGTTATCCACTTGAGGGAAATTTGCTACTGTCCTGCAAACCTCTGCACTTGGAGGCCCAACAACGTCTACAATAAGAAGGTTGTGTAGTAGACATCAAGCTCTTTTCTGGTGCCGCTGCCGGGGAGGTGAGTGCTTGAAGGTATATCTTTAGATCTTGCAATCGAATCTTTTAGTTTCTTGTTTTATCACTAATTTAGTTTATAAAAGAAAACAAAAAAAGTGGAATTGAGGTTGCCTCATATGCTTCATCTTTTTAATATCTTTCGTGAAAATGATGGAAAGGAAAATTGTGCCGAAGTGCTAGAAGAAGAATGCATTGAAAACTTTGGCACTAAATACCTGAATGATGAGCATGATTGCAATGTTGTTTGTGTGAATTGATAGAGGCAAAGGTGTCCCGTCTTTCGATGAGATGGTGGCTATCGTTTGGATGAAGTCGACTTTGACGATCCGACTACGAACGTGCATGGACGTCGTGCCTTAGCAATCGCTAAACCAACTCCGAGAGGTTATTGACCACGCCGGAGCACGATCAACCTGACCACGAAGGTCTGTTTCCTGCAGGCAAACGAAGAACAAGCAAGAAACTGAGATTGCAATCTGGATATTGCGAATTCAAGAGGAAAGCTTTATTGATCAAGTGGGGTTCTATGATGTCTTGGTCTGGTCGTTGAACACAAACGAAGTACGCGAAGTTGCAGCTACGGCGAACTTTAATCTAAACAAAACCCAAAGTCTAAACGACGCCCTAAGGGCTGTATATATGGGGGAAAGAGGGGGGAATTTCATGGCCCTTGGTGGAGGTGTCTGAAACCAACCCTAACTCTTGTTTCCCCACACATACGGACTCTAAAAACAGCCTATACTCAAGTATTTCGAAATTACATGGGCCTGGCCCAATAATAAGGTGACGCAACACCTATAATAGCCTCTGGACGAAATTTATGAAGTGGCATCTTGTATATTTCGTCCAAGGCTTCTCGCACTCATTATGGTGGCTTCAAAGTCCTGAAATCATCAATTGAAACTCCATTCTTTTTCCCCTTGCGCATGCCATCATCTCCATGGTTGATCTTGCTCCAATGTTCATCCTTCTTGTCCAAGCTAGGCCCTTCATTTGTAAGCAAGACAAATGTATCCAATTTAGGCAGCATCATATTCTCATGAACATTAGATTCATTACCAAGAAACGAAAGTACCTGGTAATTTAATTGGCGTGCGCGAGCTCTAGTAATTGGTCCTGTATATGTGTCAGTTGGAGCTGTGGGTGTAACCTTGTTAGTGATGTCCTCATCATCCTCCCCTTCTTGAATTGAAGTCGTCCTCGATGGAAGCTCATCTTCCTCACCCAAGTAAGGCTTCAAATCTGCAATGTTAAATGTGGGACTAACCCCAAAATCTGCAGGCAGCTCAAGTTTATATGCATTATCATTTATTTTCTCTAACACCTTGAAAGGACCGTCAGCACGTGGCATTAGCTTTGACTTGCGCAAATTAGGAAACCTATCCTTACGCAAATGTAACCAAACAAGATCTCCAGGTGCAAAGACAACACGTTTTCTACCCTTATCTCCAACAAGTTTATATTTAGCATTCATGCGCTCAATATTTTCCTTAGTTAACTCATGCATTTTTAAGATCAATTCAGCACGTTGTTTAGCATCAAAATTAACCTTCTCCGAAGATGGAAGAGGCAACAAATCAATAGGTGCACGAGGTAGGAAACCATAGACAATTTCAAAAGGGCACATCTTAGTAGTAGAATGCAACGAACGATTATAAGCAAATTCAATATGAGGCAAGCATTCTTCCCACATTTTCTTATTATTCTTCAAAACAGCCCTAAGCATAGTAGACAAAGTTCTGTTGACTACTTCAGTTTGTCCATCAGTTTGGGGGTGACAAGTTGATAGAGGCAAAGGTGTCCCGTCTTTCGATGAGATGGTGGTTATCGTTTTGGAGGAAGTCGACTTTGACGATCCGACTACGAACGTGCGAGGACGTCGCGCCTTAGCAATCGCTAAACCAACTCCGAGAGGTTGTTGACTACGCCGGAGCACGATCAACCTGACCACGAAGGTCTGTTTCCTGCAGGCAAACGAAGAACAAGCAAGAAACTAAGATTGCAATCTGGATATTGCGAATATAAGAGGAAAGCTTTATTGATCAAGGTGGGGTTCTGTGACGCCTTGGTCTGGTCGTTGAACACAAACGAAGTACGCGAAGTTGCAGCTATGGCGAACTTTTAATCTAAACAAAACCCAAAGTCTAAACGACGCCCTAAGGGCTGTATATATGAGGGAAAGAGGGGGGAATTTCGTGGCCCTTGGTGGAGGGGTCCGAAACCAACCCTAACTCTTGTTTCCCCACACATACGGACTCTAAAAACAGCCTATACTCAAGTATTTCGAAATTACATGGGCGTGGCCCAATAATAAGGTGACGCAGCACCTAAAATAGCCTCTGGACGAAATTTATGAAGTGGCATCTTGTATATTTCGTCCAAGGCTTCTCGCACTCATTATGGTGGCTTCAAAGTCCTGAAATCATCCATTGTAACTCCATTCTTGTCCCCCTTGCGCATGCCATCATCTCCATGCTTGATCTTGCTCCAATGTTCATCCTTCTTGTCCAAGCTAGGCCCTTCATTTGTAAGCAAGACAAATGTATCCAATTTAGGCAGCATCATATTCTCATGAACATTAGATTCATTACCAAGAAACGAAAGTACCTGGTAATTTAATTGGCGTGCGCGAGCTCTAGTAATTGGTCCTGTATATGTGTCAGTTGGAGCTGTGGGTGTAACCTTGTTAGTGATGTCCTCATCATCCTCCCCTTCTTGAATTGAAGTCGTCCTCGATGGAAGCTCATCTTCCTCACCCAAGTAAGGCTTCAAATCTGCAATGTTAAATGTGGGACTAACCCCAAAATCTGCAGGCAGCTCAAGTTTATATGCATTATCATTTATTTTCTCTAACACCTTGAAAGGACCGTCAGCACGTGGCATTAGCTTTGACTTGCGCAAATTAGGAAACCTATCCTTACGCAAATGTAACCAAACAAGATCTCCAGGTGCAAAGACAACACGTTTTCTACCCTTATCTCCAACAAGTTTATATTTAGCATTCATGCGCTCAATATTTTCCTTAGTTAACTCATGCATTTTTAAGATCAATTCAGCACGTTGTTTAGCATCAAAATTAACCTTCTCCGAAGATGGAAGAGGCAACAAATCAATAGGTGCACGAGGTAGGAAACCATAGACAATTTCAAAAGGGCACATCTTAGTAGTAGAATGCAACGAACGATTATAAGCAAATTCAATATGAGGCAAGCATTCTTCCCACATTTTCTTATTATTCTTCAAAACAGCCCTAAGCATAGTAGACAAAGTTCTGTTGACTACTTCAGTTTGTCCATCAGTTTGGGGGTGACAAGTAGTACTAAAAAGCAGTTTAGTCCCCAACTTAGCCCATAAACATCTCCAAAAGTGGCTAAGAAATTTAGTATCACGATCTGAAACAATAGTATTGGGCACACCATGCAAGCGAATAATTTCACGAAAGAACAAATCAACAACATTAGCAGCAGCATCGCTTTTATGACATGGTATAAAGTGTGCCATCTTCGAGAACCTATCCACGACAACAAATATGCTATCCCTCCCCTTCTTTGTTCGAGGTAAACCCAAAACAAAGTCCATAGATATATCTTCCCAAGGAACACTAGGGACAGGCAAAGGCATATATAAACCATGAGGATTGAGTCGTGATTTAGCTTTTTGACATGTAGTGCAGCGACCAACAAAACGCTCAACATCACGTCGCATCTTTGGCCAAAAGAAATGTGTAGCAAGTACGTCCTCCGTCTTCTTCACGCCAAAGTGTCCCATTAATCCTCCTCCATGCGCCTCCTGCAACAACAAAAGACGAACAAAGCTAGCTGGAATGTATAGCTTGTTAGCACGAAACACAAATCCATCATTAACGACGAACTTGTTCCATGTTCTCCCTTCTTTGCAATTCTGCAATACATCTTTAAATTCAGCATCATGCACATATTGATCTTTGATGGTCTCCAAACCAAATATTTTAAAGTCAAGTTGTGAAAGCATAGTATAACGACGAGATAATGCATCAGCAATAGCATTTTCTTTTCCCTTCTTGTGTTTAATAACATAAGGGAAAGTCTCTATGAATTCAACCCATTTAGCATGTCTACGGAGCAGTTTTGCTTGACTTTTAATGTGCTTCAAAGATTCATGATCAGAATGTATAACAAATTCTTTGGGCCATAAATAATGTTGCCATGTTTCCAAAGTCCGAACAAGAGCATATAATTCCTTATCATAAGTAGAATAATTCAGACTAGGCCCACTCAATTTTTCAGAAAAGTATGCAACAGGTTTACCATCTTGTAATAACACACCTCCTAACCCAATTCCACTAGCATCACATTCAAGCTCAAAAGTCTTATTAAAATCAGGAAGTTGGAGTAAAGGAGCATGTGTCAACTTATCTTTCAATACCGTGAATGCTTCTTCCTGTGCAGTACCCCAAACAAAAGGCACATCCTTCTTTGTAAGCTCATTGAGAGGTGCAGCAATGGTGCTGAAATCTCTCACAAAACGCCGATAGAATCCAGCGAGGCCAAGGAAACTCCTCACGTGTGTGACCGTTTTGGGCTGCGGCCAACTCTCAATAGCTTCAATCTTGGCTTTATCAACCTCAATTCCCTGTGGAGTAACAACATAGCCAAGAAAAGAGACTCGGTCGGTGCAAAAGGTGCACTTTCCAAGGTTACCAAACAAACGTGCATCACGTAGAGCAATAAAAACATCACGTAAATGTTCCAAATGTTCCTCCAAAGATCTGCTAAAAATCAATATATCATCAAAGTATACTACCACAAATCGTCCAATGAAAGCACGTAAAACTTCATTCATTAATCTCATTAAAGTACTAGGTGCATTAGTTAACCCAAAAGGCATGACTAACCACTCATATAATCCAAACTTAGTTTTAAATGTTGTTTTCCATTCATCTCCCAATTTCATACAAATTTGATGGTATCCACTACGCAAATCAACTTTGGAGAAAATTGTAGAGCCACTCAATTCATCAAGCATATCATCTAGCCTAGGAATAGGATGACGATAACGAATAGTAATATTATTAATGCCTCTACAATCAACACACATACGCAATGTACCATCCTTTTTCGGCACTAAAATAATAGGAACAGCACAAGGACTAAGGGATTCGCGTATATAACCTTTGTCGAGTAGCTCCTGTACTTGACGCATAATCTCCTTCGTCTCTTCTGGATTGGTACGGTATGGTGCGCGGTTGGGTAGCGATGCACCGGGAATTAAGTCAATCTGATGCTCAATCCCTCGAATAGGTGGTAATCCCGGTGGCACGTCTTGTGGAAAGACGTCGGCGAACTCCTGCAAAATGTTAGTGACAGCAGGAGGCAAAGAGGAAGGCACGTCCTCGAATGTAAATAATGCATCTTTGCACACAAAAGCATAGCAAACAGATTTGCTAAAATCTAGCTCATCAATATCAGATTTGGTGGCAAATAAACATGCACTTTTCAATTTAATTTCAGAAGCAACAGTTGATGGTTTATTATTAGGCTTCATTTGTTGCTCAAATTCTTTTGCCACAATCTGATTTTCACTCTTATTTTTCTCCTATTTTGCTTTATTAGCTCTATTAATATCATCTTTCAAAATGGAATCAGGAGTCATAGGAAGCAAAGTAATATTTTTATCCTTATGAACAAGAGTATACTGATTGTTTCTACCATGGTGTACAGAATTTTTATCAAATTGCCATGGTCTACCAAGTAATAAGGAACATGCTTGCATAGGTACCACATCACAATCAACATAATCAGCATATGTAGAGATACTAAAATGCACACGAACAATACGTGTTACCTTAACCTTGCCGCTGTTGTTGAACCATTGGATGTAGTAAGGATGTGGATGTGGTCTTGTGGTGAGAGATAGCTTCTCCACCATCTCCATGCTAGCCAAGTTGTTGCAACTCCCTCCATCTATGATCACGCGAACAGAACGTTCCTTCACAACTCCCTTTGTATGGAACAAATTATGCCTCTGATTTTGCTCACCTTGTGTAACCTGCACACTCAAAACACGTTGAGCAACTAAACATTCATACATGTCAGCATCTTCAGGAGCCATGTATTGCATCTCATGATCAGAATCGTCTCCGCCGTGTTCTTCACGTGTAATAAGAGCCAAAGTCTCCTCATCATAGTCACTAGCGGATTCATATCCACCATCCTCAGTAGCAATCATCACACGCTGAGATTTGCAATCTCTCGCAAAATGTCCTCTTCCCTTACAACGACGACAAATAATATCACTGGTGTGCCCTATTGATGCCATGGAAGAAGAAGAACTCTGTGCAGGCCCAATAGGTGTGCTCTTGGCAGATAATGGTGGTTCTGCCTGCTTCCTTGTATCACGGCTGGAGGTAACAGCTGATGGAGGTGTCGGTGCAGTAGAATGTGTGGAAGTAGAGGATGCACGCGGTGTCCATGATGAAGGTCGACCTGCAGAAAAGTTAGTCCACGCCAATGCCTGTCGATCCTGCACTTCTCGTTCAGCTTTACAAGCAAGATGGAATAAACGAGTGATATTAGTATAATCCTTATACTCTAGAATGGTCTGAATCTCTTTATTTAATCCACCCATAAAACGTGCAAGCATAGCTTCATTCTCCTCAACAATACCACATCTAATCAGGCCAGTTTGTAATTGCTGATAATATTCCTCTACACAATTTTTTCCTTGTCTTAAGCGCTGCAGTTTTTGAAGTAATTCACGTTGATAATATGGTGGAACCCAACGAGTACGCATAGCAGTTTTCAAAGCAGCCCAAGTAGCTGGAATAGGATATAATCTACAATGTTCACACCACCAAACACATGCAAAACTAGTGAAAGCACAAACAACAGCGGGAACACGTCTCTCCTCGGGATAATGTAAACATGTAAAACGTTGTTCAGTTTCTAACTCCCAAGTAAGATATATATCAGGAACATATCTACCCTCAAATGGTTGAATATTCAATTTCAGTTTAGGAAGATGGTCATGTACCTCAGGTGGTGGTGCAGCCTTACCATTGCGATGATATGCATGAGGACGACCTGGCGGTGGTGGTGCTGGTTGTTGCACGTAGTTCTGATTTTGGTCAACCTCATCCTCGTAATGGTCCTCCACCTCTGAAGTAGCAGCAAGAGCTACAGAAACATCAACAGCAGCACCAGAAGCTTGACCAGTCTCAAGGGGAACGCGCTGTGCTCGTCCCACTTGATTCGGAAGGCGACGTTGTTGTTGTTGTTGTTGAAGAGGTGGGACAGCTGCAGCAGCCGGTGGTGGTGGAAAACGCGAAAGCAATTCAGCAAACTTGTTATCGAGCTTTGTGTCAAACGTCTTCTCCATGCCAACTATCTTCTCCATGGCTTCGTCCAATGTGTTTAGCACATCTTGCACCTGTACACTCATCATTTGCTGAAACTTATCATGAAGCTCCTTGTTCGTCAAGTTCTCCCAGTCAGTCTCGTCGACTTGTGATCCTGGCATGGTTAGCAGCAATAGAAACACACAAGAATATGATCCTACAGACTACTAATAAGTGGTGGTGGTGGCGGGTGTCACAAATCCGACAAGCAAATCTCAAATTCTTACCAGTTCTTACCCAGCAGCAGGTGGTGATCAGCAACCGTGGTAGTCAAAACTCTCAAAGCTTGGATAAAGCGATTTCCAGGGAGAGTCAAACGCACGACGTAGATGTATGTGGAGCTGGGAAGGCTTATAAGATGGTAGCAAAAGTGGTCAGCAATAATCACTTCAGAGATGCAAAGTTGAATAAACGCTCAACGACGGTACTGTGCTGGTCCTAGGCTAGACCGTACTAGAGACGCGAGCCTAGAACACTAACAAAATCACGGCGCTGCACGTAATAAAGGGGAAAGCACACTCTGATTTTTTTTCGCCTCTTTTTTTTCCGAGACCTACGCATGCAAGGAAACACGAAACCGAAACCTAGATGGATCTCGAGAACAAACCTAATATGAAAAGAACTCGGATTGGCGGTGGATATATGGTGGTAGGATATGGCAGCGGTGGTAGGTTATGGCAGCGGTGGTGGTATGTGGTGGCGGTGGTGGGATATGGCAGCAGTGGTGGTATGGCAGCGGCGATGAATATGGTGCGGCGGCGACGTGACAAACTGTGAACAGAACTCAAAACTCCAAAGAACTAGACGCTAAGACCAGCAACTTGACACGACGATGCAACTGCAAATTCAACAAAGCAAATACAGAAAAGATTATGCAAAGGCTCAGATTGGTTCGGATGGGATGTACTAACCCTAAAATTTTTTTTTGGCTTTTTCGTGGACTGTAGGTATGAAGAACAGACTCGATCTAATCTACGAAAAACTGTAAAATCTCACCGAGCAACCTGGAAATCTGATACCACTTGATAGAGGCAAAGGTGTCCCGTCTTTCGATGAGATGGTGGCTATCGTTTGGATGAAGTCGACTTTGATGATCCGACTACGAACGTGCGTGGACGTCGCGCCTTAGCAATCGCTAAACCAACTCCGAGAGGTTATTGACCACGCCGGAGCACGATCAACCTGACCACGAAGGTCTGTTTCCTGCAGGCAAACAAAGAACAAGCAAGAAACTGAGATTGCAATCTGGATATTGCGAATTCAAGAGGAAAGCTTTATTGATCAAGTGGGGTTCTGTGACGTCTTGGTCTGGTCGTTGAACACAAACGAAGTACGCGAAGTTGCAGCTATGGCAAACTTTAATCTAAACAAAACCCAAAGTCTAAACGACGCCCTAAGGGTTGTATATATGGGGGAAAGAGGGGGGAATTTCGTGGCCCTTGGTGGAGGGGTCCGAAACCAACCCTAACTCTTGTTTCCCCACACATACGGACTCTAAAAACAGCCTATACTCAAGTATTTCGAAATTACATGGGCCTGGCCCAATAATAAGGTGACGCAGCACCTATAATACCCGCTGGACGAAATTTATGAAGTGGCATCTTGTATATTTCGTCCAAGGCTTCTCGCACTCATTATGGTGGCTTCAAAGTCCTGAAATCATCAATTGAAACTCCATTCTAGTTCCCCTTGCGCATGCCATCATCTCCATGCTTGATCTTGCTCCAATGTTCATCCTTCTTGTCCAAGCTAGGCCCTTCATTTGTAAGCAAGACAAATGTATCCAATTTAGGCAGCATCATATTCTCATGAACATTAGATTCATTACCAAGAAATGAAAGTACCTGGTAATTTAATTGGCGTGTGCGAGCTCTAGTAATTGGTCCTGTATATGTGTCAGTTGGAGCTGTGGGTGTAACCTTGTTAGTGATGTCCTCATCATGAATTCTTTGATTATCCATGATGCTAATGATATGCAAAGACACAAGTTTGGGGATGCTATGTTTGATGAAGATGATATTTTTAGCCCCCCAAGTTTTGATGAGCAAATTTATTATGATGCAATCATGCCTCCTATTTATGATGATTATATTGATGAAAGTGGGCTTGGAAGAGTGTCAACTAAGTAATGATACCACTATTTTGGAGGGTGTTGAATCTTATTGTGATAATTATGAAAGTGGATTTGGAGAGATCATAACTTTATTTAGTGATGAATCCACTATTTTGGAAGAGGTTCCAATTGATTATGAGAACAAGTTGCTATCTATGATGACTTGTATGCTATTAAGAATAATGATAAACATGAAACTTGTCATCTTGATTTTAATTTTCAATTGGATTATGCCTCACATGATAATTATTTTCTTGAGTTTTCTCCCACTATTATTCATGAGAAGAAATTCGCTTATGTGGAGAGTAATAAAATTTATTTGCTTGGGGATCATGAAAAGAATGCTTTATGTGATGGTTATATTGTTGAATTCATTCATGATGCTACTGAAAATTATTATGAGGGAGGAATATATGCTTGTTGGAGTTGCAATAATATCAAGTTTCCTCTCTATGTGCTTAAAATCTTGAAGTTATGCTCGTTTTCCCTTCCTATGCTAGTTGATTCTTGCTCCCATAAATTGTTTTCTCACAAAATCCCTATGCATAGGAAGTGAGTTAGACTTAAATGTGCTAGTCATATTCTTCATGATGCTCTCTTTATGTTTCAAATGTTATCTTTTATGTGAGCATCATTGAAATTGTCATGCCGAGCTAAAAGGCATTAAATAAAAGCGCTTGTTGGGAGACAACCCAATATTTACCCCTACTGTTTTTGTGTGTTCACATTATTAAGCTACTGTATTAATCATGTTTTATAGCTTTTGTTTCAATAAAGTGCAAAGTTGAACCTTTCGGAAGACTTGGGTGAAAGTCTTTGTGATCTTGCTGTAAAAAAAACAAAAACTTTCCGCTCACGAGATTAGCTGCCATTTTTTTACAGAAGAGTGCTTTTGAGTTGATTCTTTTTGCAGAAGATTAATAGGAAAATTCCTAACGTCCACCAATTTATTTCAAAAAAATTAGAGTTACAGAAGTATTCGAAAGTTACAGATTGCTACACACTGTTCTCTTTTTGACAGATTATGTTTTCTATGTGTTGTTTGCTTATTTTGATGAATCTATGAGTAGTATCGGAGGGTATGAACCATAAAGAAGTTGCAATACAGTAGATATTACACCAATATGAATTTAGAATGAGTTCACAACAGTACCTAAGTGGTGGTTTTATTTTCTTATACTAACGGAGCTTACGACTTTTCTGTTGAGTTTTGTGTTGTGAAGTTTTCAAGTTTTGGGTAAAGATTCGATGGACTATGGAATAAGGAGTGGCAAGAGCCTAAGCTTGGGGTTGACCAAGGCACGCCAAGGTAATATTCAAGGATAACCAAAAGCCTAAGCTTGGGGATGCCCCGGGAAGGCATCCCCTCTTTCGTCTTCGTTCATCGGTAACTTTACTTGAGGCTATATTTCTATTCACCACACACTACAACAGGACAGAGCTTTTGTAACACGGTGTTATGTTACAACAGGCCCAAAACAGTGTTACTAGCCCAGTTAGTAACACATTTTGAAATGTGTTCCATTAGACCGTGTTACTAAGTGGTGTCCACTGTCACGTATAGTAAATGTTACAAAATATTAAAAATTGTGTTACAATTCTGTTATAGTAACATGCATATTATGTGTTACCAAACGCACTGGTAACACATTTCTGTAACTATAGTAACACCCATAGTAACATATTTTCGTTGATGTAGAACATTGCGGTAACATGTTTTTGTAACTATAGTAACATAACTTGTAACACAATATTCCAATATTGTAACACAACGATCTATAGTCGTGGACTACCCTAGTAACACCATTAGTAAACTACTATATTAGTATGGCAACATAATTAATGTATTTCTTTTTTAGTTATTAACCACAAAATTATGTATCCATTTATGTACTATATATATTTATTTAAAATAAAACCAATGCATTTTCTCAAATAGTTAATTATTTTGTTATGATGCTTGGCACCATAAAAAAAGAGAAACAGAAGCACGACACATACACAAACTAAAAATATCAAAATATGAATATGCATTATACTAAACAAATACCAATATTATTGGTGCAACAACATATCATTCATATCAGTTTGACTATGGGGAACAATATTACACCATAGAATTTGCATCAATTCGACAAAAAAAAGGATCTTGTGAATGATATTACATTTTTCAATCTGTCAATGTAAACTACAGGTATTGCTAAGTAAAATCTTCTAATTTTATTTGTTGCTTGCTCCAACCGAAGAATTCTGCTACAACTCAATTATCCTTCTTTTGAATCTGTAAAAGAAAATAGGACACAAAAGCTCAAGCATCATAATTTTGGAATATGAAGGAAATACTTTAACTTACAAAAGGTCAAGGCCGTGCAATTAAGTATTGTGAAGCAAAAGCATCACCAATTCTCTTGCAATCAGAAACAACCCTTTCTAAGTTATTAGCCAGAATATGTTCATCCATGGCAAAGTTATAAAGAATATAAACATTCTATATGAATTAGCAATGAGCGTGTCTATATGACTAAACAAACATTTACCTGGAAAGCAGTAGCCATCATTACAATGCCTTTAAGCAACATGGAACTGTTATTCATAAATCCTTGAGGCGTCGACACTAACCGAGCTCCCCGCAAACATTCTGTAAGAGTAGAATGATAAATAACTTGAGACAGAAATACATGTACATCCACAAGCTACAAACTACAAGCATGGAGTAAAACCATATTCAACATATTTGGAATTTAATGTATAGCCTATTTCATAATGTTACATGGATGGGTACTTGGTAAAAGGTGGTGGTATCTTACATTTAACGAAATAACAAAGTAACCAGGATGTGTACTTGGTAAAAGGTGATGTATCACCCATTGGATTATATCAAACTAGCAGATGAGATTGAGATACGAGAAACATAGAAATTAAAGTGGATATTCTACACTAAAATGATCGTACATCTACTACTGTACGGCCTGCAGAACACTTGCCATGAAAAGCACTATGTATTACACTTACATTCCCTGTCAGTAAAGTAGATATCCATATTGCTCTTCACAATCTGTACTACCCAATCTTCTCCAACACTGCCTCTGCATTAATTCATAGATGATATGAGCACGCAAGTATATCGAGTAGAAGAGTAAACTCATCAAACGAACTCAAAGTAATGATTACAAACTTTCTGCAAGATATTTATGTTACTAAAAGGTATGCACTAGGCTAGCCTGAATCTGTGATACTTGCATACTTGAAAGATATGTGCTAGGCTATGCAGAATCTGTGATACTTACTTTCTTGAAATATATGTGCTAGGCTAGACCGAATATGTACCAGATTATTATCACTAGACGAACTAGAAAGACACATACAACGATGATTTGCGCAAAATCATTGCATGCCCAATTAATTTAATTCTGAATTGCCAATTGACTGGGAACAACAAGCAACCAAGCAGCAATTTTTCATGGGTATTGGGTAGTAAGCAGCAGCAGCGCAAGTATTCAATCAAGTGAGCAGCCGACCACAAGACCTGCGAGCCACCCACAGCAGACTCATTGTAAATCTGGGGACAGCTCGCAAAAATTAGGTACAGTACACCTAGTAAATTTCCACGAGATGCCATAAAAGCATGCACCCACGGTTTAATGTTTCAAGAAATGTCACAGTATATCTTTAGGTAATGACAATGTCCACCACAGGCCTTTCGGGCTTTCGACATTATTTAATCGGTGATGCTTAACAGGGAAAAGTACTAGTGTTATTAACAGATCAATAAGTTGAAAAATGCATAGCTAGCTCATGCGTGTGAATCCTAATTCTAAGCTGTCTATCACTGGACAGTTTGGCCAGGTGAGGTGCATGCCTACCTGTACAAACCCTGATCATGAATGGCATGCAGAACCTAGAAACAGATAACAACTGGGCGTCGAGATAGCAATGACAGTGTATCATAGGCCCTAATTAGCTACCAAAATACAAAAGGGTCATCGTAATTGTTGAACATAATATGCATGTGTTCAGCGGGATTCATATCATGTGTTCGTGGTTAGTTAATCAGGCGCATGTTTACATAGCCGGACATCTTATAAGTACAGAGCACCCAAAACCAGATGAACACAATCTAATTCATCATTATAAGCGATTGTTTAGAAAACAAGACATCTTTAAAATTTATAGAATATAATTCCACTTGATCAAGTGCATGTAATATGCGGTCCACTAAGTTTACACCTCACAACACAAGAAACTGGTACATAGTAGCCATACACACACCCCAGAGTACCACTTACTCTCCAAATAACAAAGCAATAACATACAACTCTTGAGCAGTTCAACTGAACAAGTCGATGGCTCCCTCACGCTGCACCGTCGCAGGTCTTCTTCACTAGACGAGCCCAAGCATTCAATCAAACGAGCAGCAGCAGCCAGCAACTTGATGGATGAAAACCAAATCACAGAGATGGAGACATGAGAGGATGATGGGTTTGGGGAAACCTGCCATCTGGAGGAGAGGATCCTTGGGACAGCGGTCGCCGGTCCAGTCTATGCTGCGGAGGTGGTGTCGAGTCCAGCTGCAGTGACGGCATTGAGCCCAGATGGCGGCGGCGGCGGCAGTGGCGGCGGAAGAGGCTGCGCGTTCGGTGTGGAGAGCGTACGCGACCCCCCTGATAGGTTTTCTATATGGGCCCAGGCTGTTTATGGGCCGAGCCGTATCCCTAGCCTATCACGCATGAATCCCAGCCGTGTCCTTGTGTTGATTTTTTTGGTTTTTTTATTAATGCAAAAAATCATGGGATACAATGGGACACACGCCTATCACGGCATATCATGGCGTGTCGCCCTATCGCGCCTATCAGGACCGCAGTTTTGTCGTATCAATGA
This sequence comes from Secale cereale, assembly GCA_902687465.1. NCBI lineage: Eukaryota > Viridiplantae > Streptophyta > Magnoliopsida > Poales > Poaceae > Secale > Secale cereale. The sequence continues at coordinate 418,700,665 of LR738715.1, forward strand.
TTTCAAGACACACAACATCAAATTTCAAAAAAAAACACAACATAAAAAACTGCTGCAGACAACAACAAAAGGGTGCATACCTAAAATAAGAAACATATGGGTGCAGAGTAATGGTGTGGCCTATCGCAGCGAAGGAGGGGCGTGGAGTTGCCGGCGGTGGTGTTGTGTGCCGGTCGGAGAGGGTGGTGGGGTGGTCCTCGTCGGCGAACTAGTAGAAGAACTTGTCGATGTTTTCCTTCACGCGGAAGATGCGGGCGAGCACGAAGTCATCCGAGGTGGTGTTTGGTGAATGTCGGGTGGAAGAAGAGGAGGTGGGAGGGTGGCTCCACATCGGCAAGGAAGCCTCCCGCATGTATTCTCCGGTGTTGCCTCCATGACCAAGAGAGTCAATTGTCGAGGAGGATGGCCTAATAGCAATGTCGACGATCACGATTCCGCGATGAGCACCCCTCCAATCGTGTGATCTAATCAAGCTATTCATGACCAAAAACAGTTTACCTTATTAGTCTGTACTAATGGTTTACATGTCTATGAGTAAGGGTACCTATCTATGTGAGAGACCCATTGATTATCAAGGATAGCTTTCTCATAATCGCAGGATCATCTTATCGTATTGCATCCCCCATAAATAGCTATTGAACTACCCGCCTTTGCGAACTATATAAGAGACTGCATCGAGGCTTCTGTCAAAACGGGGGCATTCTAAAGGATCTTGGCCCGTACTCTAGCTCAAAGTAGATCGACACAACATTATTTATAACCCTCGTCAAATGGCAGGGCCAGGGCTGCTGTCAGTGTCACGGAAACGGGGTGCCCAGAGCACACTATAATTGTGTACCGTAGCATGCAAGGGATCAAACCATAAGTTCAATTGTGATGTGGTATGGTCACTCTTGATTTACTGTAAGCGTGAGATTATGATACACTACTTGATATAAAAAAGCATTAAGGTTATTGCCGACTTGCCAGGACCATCTACGTCCTTGGTCTGCTATCTCGGCTGCCAAATGGAGCATGCTTCTCTGCCTTGAGAGAGTTAGCGGCACCCAAAACGTCGGTGAAGGTTGTACTAACCACCAATGATTGTGAACATTGGTAGTAGTGGTCAAAATAGATTGCGACAAAACTATAATAGATTATGTTCTCCTCGTTGTTGTGTAAACATAGCTCTCACCGGAGATGGATAACATCGGGAAATTCCCATAAAACCACACCAACTCCCAACAAAAGGAACCAATTTTGTTGTCCATGAAGAACAGTGGGTAGCGGGATGGGGTCAAATAATGAACATCTAAATAAACCATCAAATCCCTTGGAACGACAGGTACGAAAGGTTGACACATTGATCAAGTCGTCTCCTTCCTTGCACCTCCACGATGACAAAGAATAAGGAAGACGAGGCCAGTTGCACCCATAGTTTAAGAAACCGACCATACTGACAGTTAGATCAGAAATATAATGTTGCGGCCAACATCTCTCGGTGACAGGACTTTCAGCAAGGCCCTTGCATGAGGCATGTGTTGCGTAGGGTGGACAAGACAAGATGATCAATTTCACAAAGACAGATGTTAAACGTACACCAAAACACGATCCAACGGCCCAAGAGGTAAACGACTGACCTTGTACCGATCGACCACCCAGATAATATGGTGATCACCTTGTAATAAAAAGTACTTTGATGTTAAAAAACTAATTGACCGTGCTATTTTATCTTTTATTTTAGACAATCGTGCTATTTTATCTGAAACTGGCGATTGCACTAAGTAGGCCGGTTCACCTCCAATACACGATACAATAATGTACTGTACAAAAAACTGGAAAAAAAACTATTTGGTAGGGTTCGCGGCTGAATTGGGAGCAATTCTCCCTTTTTTTCCCCACGAAGTAGCCCTATCGGGCGCAGGCGCTCCTTCCGCCGCCACCCCTGCCTCGCCGCCAGGCCCGCCCCTCCCTCGTCGCTCGCGGCCCGCGCAGCCGCACAGCCGCACCACCCCACGTCGCCCCTCCCACATCCCGCCATCCCACGCGACCTCTGCTGACGCTTGGGGAGAGGGTACGCTGCCGCCAGGTTCAACTCCGACCTCCCTGCTCCAGTACAGCGACGACCAGAATTCGCTCCGGTTGACCAATCCAGGAGCAGACAACCAAGACGACCTGGACGCCCCACGCTCACCTCCAGACCTCCCTCCGCTCCAGATCAGGACGCTCGGCCGCGGCTGGCAAGATCTCTCTCTCTCTCTCTCTCTGCTCTTCTGTGCCTCTCCATTCTTCTATCAATGATCAATCTATCCTAGCATGAAGCATCCATGTGTGATTTTTTTGAACTGCTGAATCAAACTGTGTTGTTTTTGCTGTCCTGATGAGAATTGTTGATGAATAACGAGAGGTATTGGAGAAAAGAATTAAATATTGGTATTGGTATTTGGTAATTACTATTTGTTTGATTGTTATGAACTTCTTTGTCAAATTGCAGGCTCGCAACCGTAGGATTGAGTTGTCACTTGTTGCTTGATTTAGAGAATATCATGTATATGAATTACACGTTATAATGTAGTTGCTGGTGACAATTGTCATGTTGCTACAAATTTTCTATATCCAGTACATGAACAGTTGATCAGTGACATAATAATGATTTGTGTGATTGTTTGCCATTCTAACAAGTTACTCTAACAATGCCACTCTACCAAAGTAACAAGGCCACATAGTCTTCTTTGAACTTCTCAAGGTATTAATTATGTACAGTTCTCTTATGCAAAATTGATAATTTTAGTATGCATGTAAGACCATATTGATCTATTTGTATGTGATATTGTTAAATTAATTAGAACGTTGGCATGCCATATTTGTTGTCACTTTTTTTGGTGGACTGCCCTGTTTTGAAATCCACCACTCCATTGTTGTTAGACATGTTATTTTTGCCCACTGTCACTCAACGCAGTTACTATATTTCTTTTTGTTACAGTGTATCAATGGATTTAGAATCTATAAAAGAGTTATTGCTTTCTCCTAGACCAAGTGAGGAATGCTTGGCTGGTGTAGCTGGTTTTCTTGACTTTGCGTACATAGAGGGCAAGTCAAAGGATAATTTAAAGGAACGACTAGACCCGCAGGACATGAAAATCAGGCCAGAGCTACATCCTCAAAATAAAGCTACCGACAAGTATTTTCTTCCAGCTGCTTCTTATACCATGTCAAAGAAACAGAAGCAACAGTTTTGCGAAGTACTTCATGATATAAAAGTTCCAGATGGTTACTCGGGGAACTCAAAAAAACAGAAGGAACAGTTTTGCGAAGTACTTCATGATATAAAAGTTCCAGATGGTTACTCGGGGAACTAAAAAAAACAGAAGGAACAGTTTTGCAAAGTACTTCGTGATATAAAAGTTCCAGATGGGTATTTGGAGGAATGAGGTCAGCCATTAAACATATAAACCCAACCTTTGTTTTTCTTTATTGATTTAGAAGTTTCTCGTTTATATTTTCCATTGATGCCGCCATTATGGATTAGATAACTTTTAGTACTTCATCCTTACAGTCCTGACAGTTACTTGGTTGAGAATATTATGCAAAATTTCATCCACGTCTCAAATAATTCATTGTTAAGAGATGTAGCAGTAGCTCTGTGCTTGGCCTCGTGCCTTTTACTTGCTTTCTAAAGCTCTGCAAGATGTTATGTTCTACTTGTTTTCTGAAGCTATATGAGATGGTATTCCCCTCTTAATAAAGATACATTTTTTTCTTAAGCTTCCTTTTCCTAGATATAAATGTTGTTTTGCTGGTATATTTCACTCTGTCATGATGCACACTACTACTCCCTCCGTCCCAAATTAAGTGACGCAAAAGTGACTCAACTTTGTACTAACTTTAGTACAAAGTTGAGTCACTTTTGCGTCACTTATTTTGGGACGGAGGGAGTACTATTTTTGCTGGCCCTCTTGTGTTTCTGTCTAGTTTGTACTGTTAAGAACGTATGTCCTAGATCATACATGTTATCATGAACTTAGTGTTAACTAGGAAATCACATGTTCTACCAAAAAGCACTAAGTTAACAATATATTATAATTACAGACCATATATGTATTGAATTTATCTTGACTCTTCTGACTTGTAATGAAATTCTGCTCAAGCACATCAGTGAATCTTATTTTTCAGGAAATTTTGCCAGTGGAGATTAGAAGGATTGGTCTAAACTGGTGCATGAAGCTATGCGTTCTTTTAGCGCACATTTATATGTCTGCATAGGTTTTGCTCTTCAAACATGAAGCTTGAAAAAAATACGAAACTTTGTACCGAGTTAAGCTTTATGTATGACGGATTCTCATTGGAAATAGATAGACACATTTTTGTCAAAGAACTATTATGTCAGATTTATCATCTTTTAAACTAAGCCTACCTCTGTTTGAAATTGATGTTTTGGTTTATGTGGGATGTTTGTTTGGTGTCAAAACCTCGAAGTTTGATTAAATGTTTTCTTCTTTGTTGTTGTGAACCTATCTTTGCGTGTGTGACTTCTATGGCTTGCACTCGTGGTTTGTTTTTTTTTGTACGGATGATTCGCGTGATGTACTAGTTGGAATGTGTGGGTGTTCTTCTGAAAAATATATGTTTACTAGCACACGAACAACTTTCTTTTATATGTTTCATGCTAGTACTACACTGGTCTACTAGATTGCCGATTAGTACTAAATTGTTGTTTTCTTCTTATACAAACCACGTTGAGTCAAGGTATGGAGTCCTGCCATATTACTTATGGATGTGATTAGCATTTTTTTAAAGAGAAAAATTACTACATTCCAAGATTTTTTTTTGGAAAAATGGGTGTGCTTAGCAAGTCATCCGACGCCTGTACAATAAAAATGATTACTCAGTATGGTTGTTTGCCTCAAGAAATATAAATATACTTTTTACTTTACTTTATTTGGTTAACATTAGGTTTTTCTTCATATACCATAAAAACCAAAATTGCAAAAGGTCTGGAAGTTCATACCATACCGAAACCAGAAACTATAAAAACTGTAAAATTTGTTTGGTTCGGTTTATTTTTGTTATAGTTTTTTGATTTGGTTTTTAAATGCGCAGAGTGATTTAATAGTGACAAGAATTTAAATTACTTTTCTAATAAAGAATTGAGCTCTGGCCAAATGAACCACCCATTATTGGTTCTAATTCATTCTGAAATCACAAATTGCACTTAGCCTCGTTGGTATTGGGCCGTTGGGCTTGCCTTGGCTCAAGGACAATGGTTCAATTCTTAGTTTACACATTATTTTCTTGATACTCACTGGTTTTTCGCTAAAAGACCGACTTACCTAAAAAAATGGACGAGGCCTCGGTTTCGATTTTTTTCCCTCTGACCGTTGGTTCACCCATGTTTTGGAAACTATGTTCAAAAGCTAAGCTCACATCTGTTGTTGGTCTTCCACTCGTTCGTGAGTACTGTCGTCACATACTTAATTTTATATGGTCATTTAAAGTGTGCATTTGGCATTTATGGTCATCGAGTCATCACAAAATTAATGTAAAATATGGCTAATAGGATATTCACTGCAACCATACTGAATAGTTTGGTATTTACAACCTTGTTTCTTCATATGACATTGACCAAAGAATGAAAAATCTATTACCAAAACAAAAACGTATTTATAGAAAAATCACGTTGACACGTGGCAACTATGTGTCAAGTTATTCGTGCTCTACGTATGCGTCTGATTTTAATTTTTCCATTTTCCCCTATATCAGAGCTTGTAACACAATATCAACACATGATTATATGTTACTATGCTAATTTTGTAACATATTACACCAACACATACTTATGTGTTACTATGTGAATATATATGTAACACATACCTGCCAACACAAACTTGTATGTTACTAGACAGTATCTCTGTAACACGTTTGGGGGCCTTGTATAGTATGTGTTACTGGATGTCGTGTAACACAAACTGATGCGTTACTGTTATTTCCCGTGTGACACATTTTTCTATCTGTTACAAGATTGTGTTACTTAAAGTATGTTTTGTTGTAGTGACATGGTATGTGTTTTGCTTGGAGCGTCATTTTGTTTTATTTTGTTTTGCTTGCTGTTTGAATAATATCCCAAGATCTCAAATTCTTAAATGTTAGAGAGTCTTCACATAGTTACATAATTATTCAACTACTCATTGATCTTCACTTATATCTTTTGGAGTAGTTTGTCTTTCGCTCTAGTGGTTCACTTATATCTTTTTAGAGGACAGTCGTGCTTTTATTTTGAAGAAATTGATGAACTCTCATGCTTCACTTATATTATTTTGAGAGTCTTTTAGAACAGCATGTTAATTTTCTATGGTTATGAATTTAGTCCTAATATGATGGGCATCCAAGAGGGATATAATAAAAAAAATCATAAAGTGCATTGAATACTAGGAGAAGTTTAATGCTTGATGATTGTTTTGAGATATGAGGATGGTGATATTAGAGTCATGCTAGTAGAGTAGTTGTGAATTTGAGAAATACTTGTGTTGAGGTTTGCAAGTCCCGTAGCATGCACGTATGGTAACCGTTGTGTGACAAATTTGAAGCATGAGGTATTTCTTTGATTGTCATCCTTTGTGTGGAGGTCGAGATCGCGCGATGGTTAACTCCTACCAACCCTTCCCCTAGGAGCATGCCTGTAGTACTTTGTTTTGATGACTTGTAGATTTTTGCAATAAGTATGTGAGTTCTTTATGACTAATGTTGAGTCCATGGATTATACGCACACTCACCCTTCCACCATAGCTAGCCTCTCTAGTGCCGCGCAACTTTCGCCGATACCATACACCAACCTATACCTTCCTCAAAACAGCCACCATACCTACCTATTATGGCCTTTCCATAGCCATTCCGAGATATATTGCCATGCAACTTTCCACCGTTCCGTTTACTATGACACGCTTCATCATTGTCATATTGCCTTGCATGATCATGTAGTTGACATCGTATTTGTGGCAAGGCCACCATGCATAATTTTTCATACATGTCACTCTTAATTCATTACACATCCCGGTACACCGCCGAAGGCATTCATATAGAGTCATATTTTGTTCTAGTATCGAGTTGTAATCTATGAGTTGTAAATAAATAGAAGTGTGATGATTATCATTATTAGAGCATTATCCCGAATAAAAATAAATAAATAAAAGAAAGAAAGGCCAAAGAAAAAAAAAGAAAGACCCAAAAGAAAAAAAGAAATAAAGAAAAAGAAAAAGAAAACAAAAGGGACAATGCTACTATCTTTTTCCACACTTGTGCTTCAAAGTAGCACCATGATCTTCATGATAGAGAGTCTCTTGTTTAGTCACTTTCATATACTGGTGGGAATTTTCATTATAGAACTTGGCTTGTATATTCCAACGATGGGCTTCCTCAAATGCCCTAGGTCTTCATGAGCAAGCAAGTTGGATGCACACCTAGTTAGTTTCTTTTGTTGAGCTTTCATACATTTATAGCTCTAGTGCATCCGTTGCATGGCAATCCCTACTCACTCACATCGATATCTATTGATGGGCATCTCCATAGCCCATTGATATGCCTAGTTGATGTGAGACCATCTTCCTCTTTTGTCTTGTCCACAAACACCACTCTAGTCCACCTATAGTGCTATATCCATGCCTCTCGCTCATGTATTACGTGAAAGTTGAAAAAGTTTGAAAAATTTAAAGTATGAAACAATTGATTGCCTGAAACCGGGGTTGTGCATGATTTGGATATTTTGTGTGACAAAGATGGAGCATAGCCAAAGTATATGATTTTGCAGGGATGAACTTTCTTTGGCCATGTTATTTTGAGAAGACATAATTGCTTTGTTAGTATGCTTGAAGTACTATTATTCTTATGTCAATATTAAAATTTTGTCTTGAATCTTTTGGATCTGAACATTCATGCCACAATAAAGAAAATTACATTGAGAATTATGTTGGGTAGCATTCCACATCAAAAATTCGGTTTTTATCATTTACCTACTCAAGGACGAGCAGGAATTAAGCTTGGGGATGCTTGATACGTCTCCAAAGTATCTATATTTTTTTATTGTTCCATGCTATTATATTATCCTTCTAGGATGTTTTATGTGCATTTATATGTTATTTTATATTATTTTTGGGACTAACCTATTAACCTAGAGCCCAGTGCCAGTTTCTGTTTTTTTCCTTGTTTTTGAGTTTTGCAGAAAAGGAATACCAAACAGAGCTCAATTGACCTGAAACTCAACGGAGGATGTTTTTGGACGAGAAGAAGCCCAAGGAGTACCCAAGATGGACCAGGGGAGTCCCGGGCTGCCCACGAGGGTGGCGGCGTGCCCACCCCCTGGGCGCCCCCCCTATCTCGTGGCCACCTCGAGGACCCCCTTACTGGTTCCCGACTCCAACACCTCTTATATATACCCAAACCTCCAGAAAATAACCTAGATCGGGACTTCCGCTACCACAACACTCTCTTGCCACCAAAAACCAAGCTAGACCCGTTCCGACACCCTATCGGATGGGGGAATCCCTCTCCGGTGGCCATCTTTATCATCCCGACGCTCTCCATGACGAGGGGGAGTAGTTCACCCTCGGGGCTGAGGGTATGTACCAGTAGCTATGTGTTTGATCTCTCTCTCTCTCTCTCTCATATTCTTGAGATGACATGATCTTGATGTATCGCGAGCTTTGCTACCATAGTTGGATCTTATGATGTTTCTCCCCCTCTACGCTCTTGTAATGGATTGAGTTTTCCCTTTGAAGTTATCTTATCGGATTGAGTCTTTAAGGATTTGAGAACACTTGATGTATGTCTTGCGTGGGATACCCGTGGTGACAATGGGGTATTCTATTGATTCACTTGATGTATGTTTTGGTGATCAACTTGCGGGTTCCGTGACCTTGGGAATCTATGCATAGGGGTTGGCACACGTTTTCGTCTTGACTCTCCGATAGAAATTTTGGGGCACTCTTTGAAGTACTTTGTGTTGCTTTGGATAGACGAATCTGAGATTCTGTGATGCATATCGTATAATCTTGCCCACGGATACTTGAGGTGACAATGGAGTATTTAGGTGACATTAGGGTTTTGGTTGATGTGTGTCTTAAGGTGTTATTCCAGTAAGAACTCTAGGATAGATCGAACGGAAAGAATAGCTTCGTGTTATTTTACTACGGACTCTTGAATAGATCAATCAGAAAGAATAACTTTGAGGTGGTTTCATACCCTACAATAATCTCTTCATTTGTTCTCCGCTATTAGTGACTTTGGAGTGACTATTTGTTGCATGTTGAGGGATTGCTATATGATCTAATTATGTTATCCTTGTAGAGAGAACTTGCACTAGTGAAAGTATGAACCCTAGGCATTGTTTCCTAGCATTGCAATACCGTTTATGCTCACTTTTACCATTAGTTACCTTGCTGTTTTTATATTTTTATACTACAAAAACCTATATCTACCATCCATATTGCACTTGTATCACCATCTCTTCACCGAACTAGTGCACCTATACAATTTACCATTGTATTGGGCGTGTTGGGGACAAAAGAGACTCTTTGTTATTTGGTTCCAGGGTTGTTTGAGAGAGACCATCTTCATCCTATGCCTCCCATGGATTGGTAAACCTTAGGTCATCCACTTGACGGAAATTTGCTACTGTCCTACAAAGCTCTGCACTTGGAGGCCCAACAACGTCTACAAGAAGAAGGTTGCGTAGTAGACATCACCGAACTATCCATAGAATCTTCAGAGCCTGGCAGTGTTCCACGAGTTCGGCTCAAGGCGGTTTTGTTTTGCATTCCGAAGGCGATAGGCTCCACCGGTGAGTACTTCATCAATAAAACGAGTTTGCCAACGTTGTATGTCTTGGCCCGCACTTCTCTACTCTGGTATCGCCTAACCTGATGTTGATAAAAAGCGGAACGGGCCTGCGATGTATCGCGCTCCTCTTCAAGTCCATCTAGGTCGGCCTGCCGATATAGCTTGGCTTCTCTCTCCTTGTACATGTGCACTCGAGGTGAGTCATGAATAATGTCACAGGGCAGAACAACCTCTGTGCCGTACACCATGAAGAAAGGTGTGTATCCAGTCGTCTGATTAGGTGTGGTCCACAGCCCCCAGAGTACGGAGTCAAGCTCTTTGACCCACTATTTATCAGACTACCATAGGGAGCGCACCAGTCGTGGTTTACTGCCGCTCATTATCAGACCATTGGCTCTTTCAACTTAACCGTTTGTTTGAGGATGGTACACAAAAGCATAATCAAGTTTAATACCTAACTTTGCGCACCAAATTTTTACCTCGTCGGCTGTAAAGTTGGTGCCATTATCTGTGATAATACTGTGCATGATATAATATCTATCATTGGCCCTGCCTTAGCTGATTTTACTAGCTTGGCTTCTATCCATTTAGTGAATTTATCTACCATCACCAGCAAGTATTTCTTTTTATGGCTTCCCCCTTTAGAAGGTCCAACCATATCGAGCCCCCAGACCGCAAAAGGCCAAGTAATGGGGATTGTTCTCAAAATGATGGGAGGCATGTGACTCTGATTTGCAAAGAGCTGGCAGCCAACGCATTGTTGGACTAAGGTCTGGGCATCTTCTCGGGGAGTGGGCCAGAAAAAGACAGCTCGAAAAGCTTTGCCTACAAGCGCCTGGGCTGCGGCATGGTGGCCGCCCATTCCAGCGTGTATTTTAGTGAGAATTTGCCTTCCCTCCTCTTCGGAGATGCACCTTTGTAGAACACCAATTGTGCTTTTCTTATATAGTTCACCTTCGTGAACTTTGTAGGCTTTAGAACGCTGTACTATGTAGCGGGCCTCGTTTTGGTCATCGGGGAGCTCCTGCCTTTTAAGGTAAGCTAGGAAGGGCTCTATCCAAGAGGCTATGCATCCATGATCTCGTCAGCCGAAGAATTTATCTCTATGTCTGAGTCTCCGATGACATCTGGGTTAAGTTCGGCCGGGGGTGTGTTCGGATCTGAATTCGTATCGCCGCCCGCGTCCTGCCATGTTACTGATGGCTTAAATAGCCTTCCCACGAAGGTGTTAGGCGGGACGGGGTCGCGTTTAGCGCCCGTACGAGCGAGTACATCAGCGTCCTGGTTATTATCCCGAGCTACGTGATGGAATTCCATCCCCTCAAATCTAGCCGATATTTTCAATATAGCACTGTGATAAGCTGCCATTTTTGAATCCTTCGCATCAAAATCTCCGTTTATTTGGGAGATATAGAAGTTTGAGTCTCCGCGTACCTCGAGGCGTTGTATGCCCATGGATACAGCTAGGCGGAGACCATGCAATGGGGCCTCATATTCGGCCGCATTGTTCGAGTCCGTGTGCATAATTTGTAGAACGTACCGGACTGTATCACCTATTGGAGATATCAATATTACGTCGCCCCCCAGTCCGGCTAGAATTTTGGAACCGTCAAAGTACATTGCCCAGTGGGAGTATGAGCCGTACTCTTTAGGGAGTTCGGCTTCGGTCCATTCTGCGACAAAGTCAGCCAACACATGGGATTTAATAGTCCGGCATGGCTTATAAGATATTTTGAACGGTAAGAGCTCGATGGCCCATTTGGCTATGCGTCCAGTGGCGTCTTTATTGTTAATAATATCGTTGACTGGTACCTTCGATGCCACTGTGATCAAACACTCTTGAAAGTAGTGTTGAAGTTTGCGAGATGACATGAAGACCGCATAGGCAATTTTCTAATAGTGGGGTTACCGTGATTTGCACGGTTTTAGAACCTCAGATACATAGTATATGGGTTTTCCAACGGGGAATTTATGTCCCTCTTCGGCTCGTTTGACGACGAGCACAACACTCACTACCTGGTGAGTGGCTGATATATACAGCAGCATAGGTTCGCCAACACCGGGAGAGGCTAGGATTGGGTTGCTCGCTAATAGAGTTTTTATTTCTTCCAATCCAGCTGTGGCCGCGTTCGTCCGTTCGAAATTGTCAGTGCGTCGTAGCAATCTATAAAGTGACAATGCTTTTTCTTCTAACCTGGAGATGAAGCGCCTTAAGCCGCTATGCAGCCTGCTAGTTTTTGCACTTGTTTGAGGTCGGTTGGCGTTTTGAGCTCTGAAAGCTGGGTTAGCTTCGATTCCTCCATGGGATACGATGAACCCTAGTAGCTTTCCAGCTGGAACGCCGAAAACACATTTTTCCGGATTGAGCCTTATGTCATATTCTCGAAGGTTATGAAACGTAAGGCGGAGATCTTTCACCAAAGTCTCGACGTGTTTGGTCTTAATGACTACGTCGTCGACATATGCCTCCACTCTCTTGCCAATTTGTTTTTCCAAGCATGTTTGAATCATGCGTTGATATGTGGCGCCAGTGTTTTTGAGTCCAAAGGGCATAGTGTTGAAATGGAAAGGATCGTACGGGGTGATAAATGTTGTTGCGGCCTGATCGGATTCCTTCATCTTTATCTGATGGTATCCGGAGTAAGCATCAAGGAAGTACAATGAATCGTGTGCGGCTGTTGCATCGATAATTTGATCAATGCGGGGCAAAGGGAAGGGATCCTTTGGGCATGCCTTATTTGGGTCTATAAAGTCAACGTAGAGGCGCTAGGATTTATCCTTCTTCGGCACAATGACTAGGTTGGCTAGCCAATCCGGATGTTTAATTTCTCTAATGAATCCGGCTTCTAATAGCTTGGCTAGCTCTTCTCCCATTTCTTGTCTTTTGGGTTCAAAAAACCATCGAAGTGACTGATTGACTGGTTTGAACCCTTTGATAATATTGAGGCTGTGTTCGGCCAGCCTGCGTGGGATTCCCGGCATATATGAAGGGTGTCAGGCGAATATATCCCAATTTTCCCGAAGGAAGGCGCGTAACGCGCTGTCTACAGCCGGATCTAGCTGTGCCCCGATAGACGTTGTCTTGATAGGGTCTGTTGGGTGCACTTGGAATTTTATAATTTCATGGGCTGGCTTGAAGGAGGTAGATTTCGATCTTTTGGCGAGGATTACAACATCCTTGTCCACCGTTGATCGTAAGGTAGTTAATTCATCGGCCGCGAGGGCTTAGGATAGTGCCTCTAAGGCTAAGGATGCCATTTTGTTCTCGACGCTGAGTGGTCTATCCTGATCACTTGTTAATGTGATCACTCCATTGGGCCCTGGCATTTTAAGCTTCATGTACCCGTAATGGGGTATAGCTTGAAAGCATGAAAAAGCGTCCCATCCTAATAGGGCGTGGTATCCGCTATTGAAGGGAACAATGTGGAAGAGCTGTTCCTCCGACCTGTAATTATCGAATGTGCCGAATACTACATTGAACTTAATGCTTCCCGAACACCGGGCTTCTCGACTAGGTATAATTCCTCTAAAGGTTGTGTTAGTGTGCTCAATGCGGGGTTTGTCGACCTGCATTTTTGCAAGCGTTTCCTCATATATGAGGTTCAGTCCGCTTCCTCCAACAATAAGTACTTTAGTGAGGCGAAAACCATCCACTATTGGGTCTAGTACAAGAGCTGTTGTTGCTCGGATCGGCCGGACTCGGGGTGCGTCTTCGGCAGAAAAACTAATTGCGGTGTCGCTCCATGGGCTTGCAGAGCTAATTTGGTAGACCTCGGCAAGTTCGGGATTCGCTCTCTTGCGGCGGTTATTTGAGTAGAACGTCTCGAAGACAGTAAAGACACCGACGTCTTTCTCCCCTGATACGACGGTGGCAAGGATTGCCGCACCGCTCTTTGCTACCTGCCGTAGTACCCAACATGCCCTAAGGCAATTGTTTGGGATATTGTCCGGGGCTGCATGTATTTGGCAAGGTTTATCGAGCAGTTCGTCTAGTACCGACTTGTGCCTTAAAAAGGTTTATTCTTCTTGCCAATAGGCATATCATCAGATGACCTCCTAGGGTATGTCCGTTTAGCCTTAATACTGTGTGTCTGGATATGGACTGTTCGAGAGGTGTATTCTGGGCTTTCCAAGTATTTTCCATTGCGTAGTACTTTCGTACTAAATGCGAAAGTTCTGTGAAACTAAGAACACGCCGTCGGTTGAGGGTGTTCAAGACTCCCTCGTCCGTAAAGTTACGGTAAAGTAGGGAGACCGCCTCGTTGTCGCAACAGTCCCTGATCTTGTTTTTAACAAGCAGGAATCTGGCCCAGAAGTTGTTGACCGCTTCCTCGGGCTATTGTTGTATGTTCGCGAGATCATCTATGCCCGGGTGTCCGGATTTACTTGGAGAGTTTTTCCCAGGGTGGGTGGGTGTTGGTAATTTTGAGTCCCGACCCAAAGTTGCATTCGGGGTTCTGACAACCTCCGATGTGGACGATCCAGGCTCGACAGGATCTAATCGTTCCATGGGCCCGGCGTCAATCCTAGAGCTCAAAAAATACAAAGTGCCACCCGACAGGGGCATGTTCGGCTCGATGAGTTCGGAGATCCGAACTATGACGGTCTTCGTCTCAAGAGGGGGAGTCTCTTTGGCTCCGTCCTGAACTGCTGCCACTAGATAAGTGATCGGGATGTGATCGATCTCATCATGATCGGATTTAGGTCCGATCTGATCTCCTGGCGATGAAAGCCGCAGGGCGGCGATGCAATCGAGCAGCACGTTTAAAGGAGAGAGATCTGTCGAGGTCGCGTCATCGGAGTGGCCGGAGTCAACATAAGGGTGGTGCTTGATGACCACAGGGAGTGCCGCCGGCCCTGAGGCCACGCGGGCGCATACAGCGAACCCGCCGAGCTGGAGAACCTGGCCGATGGCCAAATTATTTCGGAGGGTGATCTTGTCACTGATGACGAGAGGAGCCATCGATCGCTCATCGAGCGCACAGCGGAGCTCTCAATGAAAGCACCATTGTCGGTGTCAAAACCGGCAGATCTCGGGTAGGGTGGCCCAAGCTATGCATTTAGAGGATTGATGGTAACAGGAGGCTGGGGACACAATGTTTACCCAGGTTCAGGCCCTCTCGATCGAGGTAATACCCTACTTCCAGCTATATTAATAAGGATGAATATGATTACAAGAGTTGATCTACCTCGAGATCGTAGTGGCTAAACCCTAACGCCTAGCCTATGAGTATATTACGATGTTGATGATCCCCTATACAGACTAAACCCCCTCGCTTATATACACACCAGAGAGGGCCTAGGGTTACAAGGGTGACTTGGGGAGGAAGTAATTGATACATCTGGACTCTATTCTTGCCTTTCTACATACACAGGAGTCCTGGCCGAATACGGGGGAGAGTCTTCTGCTTCTTCTTTCGTGGCCCATCAATACGGCCCAGCTTCATGGACACAGACGCCTGAGGACCCCTGAATACAGGACTCCCTCAATCAGCAATAGGATAAATAATACGTGGCTCCAGAAGTTTTAGTATTTCATTTCTTACCACCTCTTGCATCTTCGGATTTAATCGACGTTGGCGATCAACAACTAGTTTAGTATCTCGCTCCAACTTAATTTTGTGTTGGCATAAGGTGGGTCTAATGCCCTTAAGATCATCAAGAGTATATCCAATAGCAGCACGGTGCTTCTTCAGAGTTTTTAATAGTCTCTTTTCATCATGCTCTAAAAGGTTAGCACAAATAATAACATGATATTTTTTTCATCTAGATAAGTATATTTCAAAGTATCGGGTAATGGCTTAAGTTCAAACACGAGATCACCCTTAGGTGGAGGAGGATCCCCAAGGATTTTAGCAGGCAAATTGTTTTTCAGAATAGGTCCTTGTTTAAAGAACATTGCATCTATTTCCCTTCTTTCATTCATAAACATATCATTCTCATGTTCTAGCAAATATTGTTCTAGAGGTTCAGTACGAGGCACGCCAATAAAAGCAAGACTAATAATGTCATCCTTACTAGGCAATTCTTTATCACGGGGTTGTCTACGGAATTTAGAGAAATTAAAATCATGAGACATAGCCCCTAGACCGACAGTAATAATATCTTTCTCACAATCTATTCTAGCATTAACAATGTTCAAGAAAGGTCTACCAAATATAATGGGACAAAAATCATCTTGTGGGGAACCAAGAACAAGAAAATCAGTAGGATATTTTATTTTCCAACACAAGACTTCAACATCTCTAACAATCCCAATTGGTGATATAGTATCTCTATTAGCAAGCTTAATAGTAACATCAATTTCTTCTAACTCGGTAGGTGCAATTTCATTCATAATTTCTTCATATAAGGTAAAAGGAATTTTACTCACACTAGCACCCACATCACATAAACCATGATAACATTGATCTTCTATTTTAACTGAAACAACAGGCATGCCAACAACAGGTCAGTGTTTACCTTTAGTATCAGGTTTGGCAATTCTAGCAGATGCATCACAGAAATAAATAACATGCCCATCAATATTATCAGCCAAGAGATCTTTAACCATAACAGTATTAGGTTCAACTTTGATTTTTTTTTCAGCTGGTCTAGGTGCTCTAATATTACTTTTATTAACCATAATTGAAGCGTTAGCATGATCCTTTATTCTAACAGGACAAGGTGGTTTCTCAATATAAGAAGTGGGAATAATGGGATCAACATTATAAGTAATAGTTTCTTCTTCAACTTTAATTGGTTCAACTACTTTAACTTCAATGGGAGGATGATATTTAAACCACTTCTCCTTAGGGAGATCAACATGAGTAGAAAATGATTAAGAGAAAGAAGCTACTATCTCAGAGTCAATTCCATATTTAGTGCTAAATGCATGAAAAGCATCGGTATCCATAAAAGATTTAACACAGTCAAACTTATGGCTTATAAATGACTCATTACCTTTGTCAAGATCCCAATATTCAGAATTGCATTTAATTTTTTCCAATAAATCCCATTTAAATTCAATAGTCTTATTCATATAAGACCCGGCACAAGAAGTATCGAGCATGGATTGGCCATTATGAGAAAGCCGAGCATAAAAATTCTGAATAATAATTTCTCTTGAGAGCTCATGATTGGGGCATGAATATAACATTGACTAAAGCCTCCCCCAAGCTTGAGCGTTACTTTATCCTTCATGAGGGCAAAAATTATATATATAATTTCGATCACGATGAACTAGATGCATAGGATAAAACTTATGATGAAATTCCAATTTCAATCGGTTGTAGTTTCATTATCCAATATCATCACATAGCCCATACCACGTCAATGCCTTTCCCTTCAAAGATAAAGGTAAGACCTTCTTATTGAAAACATCCTTAGGGATACCTACAAGGTTAAATAATCCACAAACTTCATCCACATAGATTAGGTGTAAATCGGGATGCAATGTTACGTCTCCTGCATAAGGATTAGCTAGCAGTTTCTCTACCATACCCAATGGAATTTCAAAGTAAATATTTTCAGTAGGTGCAGTAGGTTGAGGAGAAAATCTTTGTTCCTCTGTTTAGGGTGAAGATACCCCAAACAAACCCCTCAAAGGATTATTTTCCATAGTAACAAGTGACAGTAAATTTCAGCACACTGTATAAATGTTTCATTACAAAATTCCACTTAGCAAAGGCACTTCACTCCCCGGCAACTGCGCCAGAAAAGAGTCTTGATGACCCACAAGTGTAGGGGATCTACCGTAGTTGTATCAATAAGTAAGAGTGTCAAACCTAACGAGGAGCAGAAGGAAATGACAAGCGGTTTTCGGCAAGGTTCTCTCTGCAGGCACTGAAATTATCACTAATAGATAGTTGTGTGATAGTATAATTCATAACGGGTAACAAGTAAAAAAAGTAAACAAGGTGCATAAAGGAGGCACAATCCTTTTTGTAGCAAAGGACAACCCTGGACGTACTCTTATATAAAGCAAAGTGCTCCCGAGGGCACATGGGAATTACTGTCAAGCTAGTTTGCATCATGCTTATATGATTTGCGTTCGGTACTTTGATAATTTGATATGTGGGTGGACCGGTGCTTGGGTGTTGTCCTTCCTTGGACAAGACTCCCACTTATGATTAACCACTCTTGCAAGCATCCGCAACTATGAAAGAAGTATTAAGATAAATATAACCATACCATGAAACATAGAGATCCAGATCATCCCCTTACGAAGCAAAGGATAAACTAGGGTTTAAGCTTTTGTCACTCTAGCAACCCATCATCTACTTATTACTTCCCAATGCCTTCCTCTAGGCCCAAATAATGGTGACGTGTCATGTAGTTGACGTTCACTAACACCACTGGAGGAATGACAACATATATCTCATCAAAATATATAACGAATACCAAATTCACATGATTACTTAGAACAAGACTTCTCGCATGTCCTTAGGAACAAACGTAACTACTCACAAAGCCTATTCATGTTCATGATCAAAGGGGTATTGAATAGAATTAAGGTCAGAACATATGATCTTCCACTCAATAAACCAACTAGCATCAACTACGAGGAGTAATCAACACTACTAGCAACCCACAGGTACCAATCTGAGGTTTTGAGACAAAGATCGGATACAAGACATGAACTAGGGTTTGAGTGGAGTTCGTGCTGGTGAAGATGTTGATGGATATTGACCCCCTCTCGTTGAGAGGATCGTTGGTGATGACGATGGCTTCGATTTCCCCCTCCCCGAGGGAAGTATCCCCGGCAAAACAGCCCTGCCGGAGCTCTAGATTGGTTTCGCCCAGGT
This sequence comes from Secale cereale, assembly GCA_902687465.1. NCBI lineage: Eukaryota > Viridiplantae > Streptophyta > Magnoliopsida > Poales > Poaceae > Secale > Secale cereale. The sequence goes on from LR738715.1 coordinate 418,719,258, forward strand.
TCCGCCTTGAGACGGCGGCGCTTCATCCCGAAAACCTCCTTCTGATTTTTTCTATGTCAAAACACATTGACATAGCAGAAGATGGACTGCGGGGGCCTACCAGGGGGCCCACAAGGTAGTGGGCGTGCCCAGGGGGTTGGGCACGCCCCCACCCTTGTGGCTGGCTAGTGGCCCCCCTCTCGTGCTTCTTTCGCCCAATATTTTTTATATATTCCAAAAATATTCTCCGTGAAGTTTCAGGACTCTTGGAGTTGTGCATAATACGTATCTCATATTTGCTCCTTTTCCAGTCCAGAATTCCAGTTGCCGGCATTCTCCCTCTTCATGTAAACCTTGTAAAATAAGAGAGAAAAGGCATATGTATTATGATATAATGTGTAATAACAGCCCTTAATTCAACAAATATCAATATAAAAGCATGATGCAAAATGGACGTATCAGTTCCCGCCAAGGAAAGCAAGAAAAACAAGAAAGCCAACATGGACGCCAGCAAGGAGTCTGGGAAGTGTACCTCTCCGGAGTACGCTACACCCGTTGATGACTTGCTGGAGAGATCCAATAGTAAGAAATCCAAGGTTGTTGCACCCACTGTGAAAAAGGACCCGACAGGACTGGCTGGCGCTGACGGTACCTTCACCATTAGTGCCACCCTTGACGACAAATAGGAAAGCGCACTCGTTGCCTTCTTGCGGGCAAATGTCGATGTGTTTGCATGGAAACCATCTGACATCCCCGGTGTTCCCAGGGAGGTAATCGAGCACCACCTTGCAGTCTGCCCACATGCCCAACCTGTCAGAAGAAGGTTTGAAAGCAAGCATTGGAACGACAATAGATCATTGCCGAGGAGATCAAGAGACTTGAGGCAGCCGGTTTGATCAAAGGAGTGTTGCATCCAATTTGGTTGGCAAATCCAGTGGTGGTGCGTAAGGCTAATGGGAAATGGAGACTTTGCATAGATTTCATTGATGTAAACAAAGACTGACCGAATGACCCGTTCCCCTTGCTGTGCATCGACTAGATTTTGAATTCCACCTCCGGATGTGACCTACTCTCCTTCTTGGATGCCTACTATGGATACCACCAAATCTTAATGTCTAGAGAAGATGAAGAGAAGACCGCGTTCATAACCTCATGTGGCACATACTACTTTGTACGGATGCCCTTCAGGTTGAAGAGCGTTTGATCCAATTTTGCAAAAGCAGTATAGATTGGATTTGAGTCACAGCTGCCCAGGAATGTTGAGGCTTACATGGATGATAAAGTGGTCAAGACCAAGGATAGGTTGACTCTCATTCAGGACATGGAAGACATCTTTGCAAATATGTGCAAGGTCAACTTGAAGTTAAACCCGAAGAAGTGTTTGTTTGGCGTCCCTTCCGGCAAGCTACTTGAATTCTTTGTGAGGGATAGAGGCCATCCCCGACAAGATCAAAGTTATCGAGCGAATTCAAGCACCGAAGATAGCTAAGGACGTGAGGTGTTTGAATGAATGTGTTGACGTGCTGAGTAGGTTTATTTCGATGTCCGCTGAGCGCACCTTGCCATTCTTCAAAATCTTGAAGAAGGCTGGGCCCATGGAGTGGCCCTGGAGGTAGACGCTGCACTACAAGATTTTAAGACTTACCTTTCCTCTATCCCCACCTTGGTCACTCCAAAACCACAAGACCGTTGATGTTGTACTTATCAACAACCAATCAAGTGGTTAGTGCAGCACTGGTGGCGCGGTGGGAGATAGATGGCACAACAGCCGCCGCCGTACTCCCCTCTAGTAAGGAAAGTGAACACGTCCCGCCAAGGTCAAACTCAGTCCAAGATAAGGAAGAGCAGGGCAGTGGAGGCAGCTCTGTGGTCGCGGCAAAGAAGAAAGTGGTGCAGCTTCCGGTGTACTTCGTCAGCTCCCTATTGAAGGGGGCTAGATCAAGGTACTCCGGTGTGCAAAAGTTGATTTTTGGCCTCATCGTGGCCCCAAGGAAATTGCGCCACTACTTCCAAGCCCATGAGATCATAGTTGTCACCCACTTCCCCTTGCAACATATACTCGGGAACCCTTGGGCCACTGGCAGAATTGTGGAATGGGCTTTCGAGTTATCCAGCTATGGTTTCAAGTTTGAAAGCACATCAATTATTCAGAGCAGAGGGCTAGTTGAATTCATTGCAGAATGGACACCTACTCCTTGTAATGCCCCAATTGTAACATTTCCCATTTTAGGCATGTATCCAACTTGATCTTCATATAATTCCATGTGGGTCTATCCTTGTTAGCCCCATTGTGTTTTGCTTTGTCATATTACTCATTGCTTGTCTTGTCAGGTCTTGTTATTTTCTCATGCCATCGTATGGTGCATCATGGTCACATCAAGCATTGCATTGTGCTTATATCATCTTGCATTCCGTCATCATCATGTGCATGGTGTGTTTTCATACATGTTGTGTTGTTGCATGTTCCACGCATGAATCTTGCATCATCACCTTCTCCTTCCCTTCTACTTCCTTTTATTTTGCAAGTTACACTTTACCTTCCCTTTTTAATGTTCATATTTTCCCTACAAATATTAGACCATGCCCTAAACCTCTCTGCCAAGTTTCAGATCATTTTAAGTTGTTTTCGTTAGGTTCAAAAATGCCTCAAGTTTGAATCACATTCAAACTTGCTTTATTTTTCTACCTTTAAAAATTTCCAAGGCAATCTATTCGATTATTGCATAAATCTTGGACCTCTGATATATTTTCATCACATCCTACTTCATTGCCTAGATCTCTGTGATTTTCTTGATTTTTTTGTTTGAAGAAGATATTTAAAGAAAAGATGAGAAAGAGAGAGCAGCCTAGCAACCAGCAACAGCTCACCTGAGGCCTCCTTAGCTGCAGCTCCTTATCAGCTGCACTTGGGCCTTTTCCCTGCAGCCAGCCAGCCCACTTGCCTCATCCGGCCCAACCAACCCACCAGTAACAGGAAGTGTATGCCACAATCTTCTTGTCTTGCGTAAGAACACCACTGAGACCTTGCAATGAAGCATCAAAGAACACTTGGTAGGGTTTGGATTCGTCAGGAGGAGTAAGGATCGGATTAGAAACAAGCTTCTCCTTGAGTGTATTGAATGCAACATCACACTCAGGAGTCCAAGAATATTTGACATTGTTTTGCAGGAGGTTGGATAACGGCTTGGTAATCTTAGAGAAATTCTCCACGAATCTTCTGCAATAGCTTGCAAGGCCGCGAAAACTTTGGAGTTGCTTGACATTCTGAGGAGGCTTCCATTTAACAATTGCTTCAACCTTTTTAGGATTAACAGAGATGCCCTTGGCAGAGATGGTATGGCCAAGATAGAGTACTTCATCAAGCCAGAATTCACACTTGGATAATTTTGCATAAAAGTGGTGTTCCCTGAGCCTGTCGAGAACCAACCGGAGGTGTTTTGCATGATCTTCTTTTGTCTCGGAGAAAACCAGAATATCGTCGAGGTATACGATGATGAACTCATTGGTGTATGGGTTGAATACATAATGCATCATCCGAGAGAAATTTGGGGGAGCATTTGTTAGACCAAAAGACATGACCGTATACTCATATGAGCCAAAACTTGTCCTGAAAGCGGTCTTTGGAATAACTTCTTCACGGATTCGAATTTGATGGTAGCCCATTCGGAGATCAAGCTTTGAAAAGACCTTGGCGCCATTGAGTTGCTTGAAAAGTTCATTGATGTTGGGAAGAGGGTATTTGTTCTTGATTGTCTTCTTGTTCAATGGACGGTAATCGATGCATAGTCGTTCGGTGCCATCTTTCTTCTTGACAAAAACAACACCACAACCCCATGGAGAAGAACTTGGTCTGATCAAACCAAAATATTCTTATTTGTCGAGCTGCTTCTTCAATTCTTTCAGCTCTTTTGGGCCAAGTTCTGATGGACGCCTACAAGACGGTTCTATGTCAGGCACGTGTTCAATGACGAATTCCACTGCATGGTTGGGATCCCTGGCAGCCCTTCAGAAAATATGTCCTCATATTCACAAACGACTGGAATCTGTGAGATGGCATTAATTTCACCCTTCTCGTTGAGAGAATAACCGGATGATGTTATGCCGAGCCACAAAGATGATCACATCTTCGGAAGGATGAGTCATTTTCACCTCTTTGTTGGCACAAACGAGAAAGGCATTGTGCTTAGAGAGCCAGTCCATTCCAAGAATGAGATCAATGTCGGAGTTGTCGGGAACAATTGGGGAAGCCGGAAATTTATAATTGCCCATCTTGATGCCCACATTTGGAACTACCATACTAGAGCTCATTAAGGTACCCGGAGAAACAACCCACAAAGGTTTAGGCAAAGCTTTAGAAGACAAGTCATGCTTCCATGAGAAGGGTCTTGACATGAAACAATGTGATGCACCCGAATCAAATAAAACTTTTGATGGAATAGAGTTAATTGAAAGATTACCCATTATCACATCAGAAGAATCCTCTGCTTGAGCTACGTTCATCAGGTTCACTCTTGCAAACTTGGGATTGTGCCTATCCATTGCATTGCTTGGAGGACTGACAGGAGGAGGAGGCGGAAGGCGCCCTTGGTTGGGGCACTTGTTTTCATAGTGACCTATCTAACCACACTTGTGACAAGTAATCTCTTAGAGCGGGCGCCGAGGAGGACCGCATGTCTTTGGAGCCTGATACTGAGACTTTTTCTGGTTGCTTGGGTTTGGTGGGTGGGAAGATCCACGACCACCTCACTGCTTGTTTGGAGGATGGGACATAGGAGGAGGCGGAGTCCAGAACTTTTGCTGCTTTGCGACCACTAGTGAGGAGGAGGACAAGTGAACTACATCTCTTATCCTGTTTTTAAAGCCTCACACTTGAGCTGAGCTGCCTATTTCTTGGGAGCCATGTTGTAGAATTGATCAAACTCAATTGGCTCGAACAGAGTGAGAGAAAGTTGAAGTTCATCCTTAAGACCACCCCTAAACTGACAGATCTTACTCTTTTCATCAAGAATGTCTTACTTCACATACTGGGCCAGATTATGGAACTTGACATTATACTGGTACACAGACATGCTGCCTTGCTTGAGATTGCGTAACTGCTCGTGCATGCCTTCAATGACACTAGTAGGGATGTGGTGCGCACAGAAATCACGACAGAAATCGGTCCAGCTGGCCACTGGACTCTCTTTAGAGTCTTTGTACTATTGCCACCAATCTATTGCTTGGTCTTTGATTTGGAATGTTGCAAACTTGACATAGTCCTCAGGCTTGACATTACTACACTCGAAATGCTTGTTGATGTCCGTAAGCCAATCCTCGGCATCGAGCGAATCATCAAAAAAAGAGAATGTCTTGGGTTGGTTTGCAAGGAACTGATTCAGAGTAGCGAACTAGGGCTGATTGTTGAATTTAGCTTGGACAAGATTTCCTTCATTGTTTTGGTTATTTTGATTGGCTTGAAAAGTTTGCATCATCTGAAGTAGCATTTGAGTATTGGCGGTGGTAGGTGCCATCACAGCCTGCCATGCCTTCGGAGGTGGAGCTGGGGAGGGTGTGTGTTCTTCCTCGCCTTCCCGGTTCGGATTGTTACGGGTAGCAGGTGCCATCCTGAGATGATGACAATCGTTAGAATCTCAATTGAAAGATAGATAAGCTGAATCACAGGCTGGACATGTTGCAACATAAAGTCTTCACAAGCATCATTCGAACACAGAAATGAGCGAATGAATTCCATAAGCTTAATGATACATCAACTTGTTGAGAAGCCACTTCTGAAGGGGATATATGAATAAACCAACATGGTAAAAATTGGAACAAGTATATGATAGAGATTCCCCTGTCTCAATCATGTACCTCTTGGAAGATACTAGAGCTACTTCAATTCCCACCTGCAAACTCTCGAATTTTTTTGGTTATGCAATCTGGTGTTGGGGATACACGGAAAGCAATATATCTCACCCAACTAGCAATCTGTACATCAAGTTGTATCCATCCGTCAACACATAACCATGAAAACTTTGGAAATCGTGTACCTTAGACCTTTGAAAAGCATCCGCTATACTAGCTGTGGCGATACTCCCGAACTATCTCCCCAGTATCGGGTGACGTCGGGGTTATCTCACCACTAGTCATGCATAGAAGAGATTTTGATGTAGGCGACCTCTGGTATTCCGGACTGCAAAGATACAACTGTGATGACAACACCTCAAAGCTCAACTCCCCGGGACACTGCCACAAACTCTAAATGACAGGAGGCACCAAGAACCATGTTCTCGTAGCAAAGATATCGGAACGATCCCAACAATACCCGCGTGATCCTAAAAAGAATTTTAGTGAAAATGGGAGAGTGCAGTCAAAACATCTACGTCAGGAGTCCTCACCAAAGCGACGAAGGGGATAAGGAGCAAAGAATTCCTACTCTCCGATATATATATACCAAAGACTCAAAATAGTTTTTGTTTCTAGACTCAACATCGGCAACGGTTCGATCAAGCAGGGGCTCCTAGGTCGGGGAAGGCTCTGATTACGAACTTGTAACGCCCAAGATGCGGCTATATCTCCCACGTGGCGTGGCACGACTTAGAGGCATAACCAAATTTTGGTTTGATCGCAAGAGTGGTATCTTCACAAAATCCAATGTAATGAACAAGGAAGATAAAGATAAATAGTTGGCTTACACTCGCCACGTCACACAATGATCAAATTATTCATACATTCATCTAGAGTACACACAAAGTCCGACTACGGACGGAACCAAATGAAAACATAACCACGCACGCTATGCCCGATCGGCCCTAGTAGGAACCACTACTTATCATCGGGGTATGTCACGTACATAGTCCCACGCTCTTCATCGAATCCCCACTGGAACTCTTGCCCATCTCCTGCTCGAACTCAGTTTAACCTGCAACTGTTTGTGTAGTAAACCATGAGTCACGAGGACTCAGCAATCTTGTTCCCTGGTATCAAAACTAACAAAGCTTTTAGGTGTGGAAAAGGCATAAAGTGGTTGCAGCAAGCTCTAAGCATCAAAGGAGTGTCTAACTTATGACTTTTGGAGTAAGAGGAGAATCTATGCATACGGTCACAACTAGTAATGATCAAGAAGTGATCCTATCTACTTACGTTCATACATAACCCCACCATGTTCACTTTCCGAACCCCTTCGAAAAGAGACCATCCCGGATACTCACACGGGTAGGGTATTTTATTTGAGTTTTTGTGTCAAGTTATCTACAACCAGATATTAACAACTCCAATCTGCCACATAACCATGGGCATGGCTTTCGAAAGATCATAACCCTACAGGGGTGTCCCAACTTAGCCCATCACAAGCTCTCACGAGCAGTGGAGGTAAACCTCCAAATTGGGAAGACCTGAGTGTTCTTGGAATCTCGTGCATAAGATATTTCGACAATGTCAAAACTAATCCAGCAAGACCTCTCGACATGACGTCACCCTGATAGGAGCCACACGTATCTCGTCTCAGGCCATGATCGGATAAGCTACGAATACAGGTACCAAAGACCCCAAGTTGCCAAGGGGTGGCCCCACATATTGCTCTAGGTTGGACCAACACTCATGAGGAGCACTGGACCGGGGTATCATTAAGAATCGATGGGTTAATTACTCCCTATGTGGTTTTTAGTTATTAGGCAAATGAAAAGCTTTAAACAGAGCGAATTATCGAGGGGGGGGGGGGGCATAAGCCACAACCGTGTTTGGAACGCAAAATCAAGGAACATAACACCGGTTTATCGGAACCTAAGGCGGCATGAGTGAAACAAAACACCGAGCAAAAGTCCAAGCCTTCCACCGATAACCAAGTATATATATGCAATAATTAAATAAGAGATATTGTTTTATCCCAAAGAATCCATGTTCCAACATGGAACATCCTGCAACTTCACCTACAACTAACAACGCTATAACAGGGGCTGAGCAAAAGCATATCTTAGCCAATCAACGGTTTGCTAGGAAGGTGGTTAGAGGATTTCATGGTAAAGTGGGAGGCTGACAAAATAAGTAGTAGGTAGCGCGTCATAGCGATAGAGCAAGACAACTAGCAAAATAAAGATAGAGGTGTTATCAAAGAACGGTCATCTTGCCTGGTATGTCCTCGGTGGGATCGTAACCTTGCTCCTCAAACATGGTCTCAACAGGACCCTCAAACTACGAATCCTCTCCCGGCTCTACCCAAAACAAGAACACAAACACCGGAACAAAATCAACCACGCTGCAATGCGCAAGCAACATGATGCAAGACATGATGTGCATATGCATAAACGTGGCGTGATGCACACACAAGTAGAAACACGTCCGGTTGAATAAGCATGGCATGGCAAAGTGCAACAACAATAAACTATACTATCTAAGCAATTTAAATGGGGCCGAAAACAACAAACAACATTTCCGGAAAACCTCCATGTGCATATTTTGAATTTGTTACTGTTCTGCCTATTACATAATGTTATTGTTGTTAAATAGGCAAAACAAGTGCACCAAGTTATTATATGCATTTTTCTACCCCAAAAGCATCTAAAGTTTATTTAATTCGGAGGTATGGTCGCAAAGTTATTAAATAGAAAAATTTAACATGTTATTTATGCAAACTAATGCAAACAACAAATTCAACATTTTAAAACAGTGATGAAAGTTGGATATTATTAAACTAGATGAAAAACTGAGCATTAAGCATATATGACATGTATTATTATGATGCATGGATATTTAGATATAAGCAATGCAATTTTAATGGCATTTCTGGAAATATGCAAAAACAAAAAGGAAATAGTAGGGGACACGAAGTGGGCCAGCCACTGTAAATGACGAGGGTCCCGAGGTGGCAGGGGTGTGGGTGTGTGGACAAAGAGGATGACTAGTGGGGTCCCACTTTCATACAGACCTAAAATGATAAAAACTGGGCAGTTTTCCACTAGCCCGAAGAGGATTCGAACCTGGGTCTGTGGGGTAAGCGGGAGAGGGTCGAGCCACTACGCTACGCCACAGTCGGCTGATAGAATCGATGCAGGATAAAACTTAAATAGCTCTGCGTGTGTGAAACAGAAACAAACTAAAAATGAAAAAGAGGGAGCTGGGGAGACGAACCCAAGACATGCTGCATGTGTGCGCGCATGTGTAACCGGTGGGCTACAAGCCGATTGCTGAAGGGAAGAGGGGGCACCCTCTTAAGACATATCATAGGGTCGATCTCCTCTAATTCAGACAGAGAAGATGACGACTGCGACGACTGCGCCAACGAGGGCAGCCGTGCCGATGGTGGGACCTGAGAGGACGATGCGGGAGTGCGGGATGTTCAGGGGAGTGTGGGATGCGGTGGTGTGCATGCACAAGCTCGAGAATGAGCTAATGCTCATCTCGGGTGCAACACGGCACAGCGATGCTGCAATGGCAAGAGATGGGCGGCACGGCGTGGCTTGTGGGCGAGCCGACCTGCTGTGGTGCATTCGTGCTGTGGCATGAGGTGTGCGAGAGGATCCAGAGCAGGGGCAAAGCACGAGCAACCACGATGTCTACTGTAACTTCAACACAAATTCAGAGATTGTCAGAGCACGGGGAGCATGACGGTGGCACGACGCTAGCAACTCCTACGAGGCACAAAACCATGGGGAATGAAAGGGAGAGGGAGGTGCGTTACCCAGCTCACCCTAGGACACGATGAAGTCGATGGCGACGCGCTCGAGGCGACCGGAGAGGGCTCTGAACTTGGCAAAGATACTTGTGTGAAGAAGAGGAAGAAGACAACGCTGGGGAGGTCGACCTAGAGGCCGTGGCGTCGCGAGCATCGTGGTAGGAGATGAAGGATCCCTCTTTGGTGCTCTCCACAACGACCGACGAGGTGTGGAGTCATGCTGGAAGCTAGCCCGAGCACGAGCTCTTGCTCGCTCGGACCATGGTGGCCAAGGAGACAGTGACCGTGTGGATACCTTACCTGGCGGCGGTGAGGAAATGAGAGGGGCAGAATGGCTAGAGGAGAGCTCAGGGTAGGGTTTGGAAATTTTATAAAGGGGCTAGGGGTGACGGACGGCCGTCAAATCAACCGGGACGTCGACGTGGCTCCTGTGGATGAGCTGTCGTACAGTGGACATGAAGCTCCTATTTGCTGGTGGGTTGGTTGGGTCGGATGAGGCAAGTGGGATGGCTGGCTGGGGGAAAAGGCCCAGGTGCAACGGATAACGAGCTACGGCTAAGGAGGCCTCAGGTGGGCTGCTACTGGTTGCTGGGCTGCTCTCTCTTTCTCAACTTTTCTTTAAACATCTTCTCCAAACAGATAAATCAAGAAAAGCCCAGAGATCTAGGCAATGAAGTAGGATGTGATGAAAATATATCAGAGGTCCTGGAGTTATGTAATAATCGAATAAATTGCCTTGGGAATTTTTAGAGGTAGAAAAATAAATCAAGTTTTGAATGTGATTCAAACTTGAGGCATTTTTTAACCTAACCAAAACAACATAAAATGATCTCAAACTTGGTAGAGAGGTTCAGGACATGGTCTAATATTTGTAGGGAAGGTAAAGTGTCACTTGCAAAAGAAAAGGAAGTAGAAGGGAAGGAGAAGGTGATGATGCAAGATTCATGCGTGGAACATGCAACAAGACAACATGCATGAAAACACACCATGCACATGATGATGATGGAATGCAAAATGATATAAGAACAATGCAACACTTGATATGACCATGATGCACCATATGATGGCATGAGAAAATAACAAGACATGACAAGATAAGCAATGAGTATTATGACAAAGCAAAACACAATGGAGCCAACAAGGATAGACCCACATGGAATTAAATGAAGATCAAGTTGGATACATGCCAAAAATGGGAAGTTTTACAATTGGGGCGTTACACTCCTGATGAACAAGTATTGGAGACAGTCATCCCCGACAAGGAAGCACCCCAAGAATGGATCATGTACTTTGACAGTGCCTTCTCCCTATAGGGTGCAGGGGCTGGCGTGCTTCTCATTGCTCCCACTGGGGAGCACCTCAAGTATGTCGTCCAAATGCATTTCCCCTGAGAGATGGCCACCAATAACACTTCACAGTATGAAGGACTCCTTGCCGGGCTCAGGATTCCCATAGAATTGGGAATCAAGAAGCTGATCGTTCGCGGAGATTTGCAGCTTGTGGTGAGACAAGTGAACAAGGATTATCAGAGCCCGTTGATGGAGGCATAAATCGAGGAAGTGAGAAAGTTGGAGGAGCGCTTTGACGGGTTGCAAATAGAGCATGTGCCTCGTGCGGAAAACAGAATAGTTGATCATCTGTCAAAGTGTGCTGCACAAAAACTCCATGTGGTACCAGAGACTTTTGTTCTCCATCTGACTAAACCCTTCGTACCCTGACAACAATGGCCAGAAAGAGGAGGAAACTGGACTCCAGCAAGCCTCTCCTGGTAGAGTTTTCCGAAACCCCCGGCAGGGGGCTTGGTGGGAGTAACTACTCTTTGATCGGTAAACCACACCCTCCCGCCAAACTACCAACATCTCCGGTTGAGGAGTGCGCTCCCGTGAATGAGGAGGTGCCGCTGATCCTTGTTGTTGAGCCACGGGCTCCAACTTGGGAACGACACATTGTCCATTTCCTCCAAACAGGAGAACTTCACGAAGAGCAAGACGAAGCTGAAAGAGTAGCCCTGAGGGCCAGTATGTAACAGTTCATTGACGACACACTGTACAAAAGAAGGCCCAACGGTGTGAAATTGAAGTGCATTGCCGGCAAGATGGAAAGGAACTACTGGCAGGTATGTGCGCCTCCCACATTGGATCCAGGGCTTTGGTTGGGAAAGTTTTCCGGCAAGGATTCTACTGGCCCACAACCCTCTAAGACGCAATCGAGCTAGTCACCAAGTGTGAAGCATGATAGTTCCATTCCAAGAATATCCAACAGCATGCCCAAGCTCTTCAAATGATCCCTTTATCATGGCCATTTTTGGTCCGGGGCTCAATTTCTTGAGCCCTTTCCCATGTTCTACCGGGGGCTTTGAATTCTTGTTTGCTGCAATGGACAAGTTTACAAAGTGGCCGGAAGTAGAGCCCGTGAGAAAGGTGACCGCTTAGTCAGCTATAAAGGATTGATGTGCCGCTTCAGAGTCCCTGCTCGAATCATCACCGATAATGGCACAAAATTCACGAGTCGCGCCTTCATGCAATACGTTCATGCCCTCGGAAGCAAGATTTCATTCGCCTCCGTTGCTCACCCAAGGAGCAACGGACAAGCTGAGAGGGCAAACACTAAAGTGATGTGAGGCCTCAAGACAAGAATATTTGATACGCTGCAGAAGTGTGACAGGCGATGGATCGATGAGCTGCCGGTGGTTCTATCTTCCCTCCGTATGACATCAAATCGAGCTACCGGGCAGAATCCCTTCTCCCTAGTCTACGGGACAGAAGCAGTTATCCCCACGGAAATCATTTACGGGTGACCTCGAGTACTTGCCTATGATGAAGTAGCGCAAGAACAGCACCGGCGTGACGACGCTCTGCTACTTAGGGAGAACCGTCTCTGGACTGCTACACATGCAACACGCTAAGAGCAAGCCCTGCGTCACTATCACAACAGCATGGTTAGTGCACGGAGTTTTCGTGAAGGCGGCCTTGTCCTTAGGCGCGTTCAGTCCGCCAAGGGTACAAACAAGTTGACGCCGAAGTGGGATGGCCCTTACCGGGTAGTACGAGTCATCAGACCCGGCACAGTCCGTCTGGAGATCGGAGATGGCATTCAATCACAGAACTCATGGACCATTGAGCATCTCCGTAAGTTCTACCCGTAAGTCGTGGTTGTCGGGCCCTTCGTGGCAGCCACCCTTTTGTACAATCTTTGCCTCAGTTGCATGTAACCATTTGTACAAGCCAGTCATGGACCCTAAGCAACAGAGAAATAAACGAAGTGTTGGGGGGGGGGGGGGGG
>LR738715.1:418732238-418840680 GCA_902687465.1 Secale cereale
GGGGGGGGCGAAGAAGATTGCATGCATGCATAAGCATACCATGAGCATGGCATGTTCATATAGGTAAGATCGCATATGGCATTGTTTTCATCTGCATCAAGCTGCAGGTTTCTTGCCGTGGACTTGGTTGTGAGGTGAAAAAATGAAGACAAGCCTACATAGCGATCCTCGGCAAGCCAAACAGATAAGTTTTGTTTTTATCCATATGTGTTATGTAAAGTGAGACTTGTGCATATGAAAACCTCGTAGCCTTTGAAACATAGGTGCTCCCATCCCTGGGCTCAAACGTTGCTTTTGTCAGGATGGTCGTAGTGGCATTTGGCAGAAAAGGGTTGGCGGGGGGCTGGTTCCTCTTTATGGTTTAATGCCCGGTAGGCCTAGCCTCTTAGCAACAAACCGAGGGTACCAGCATGATAGTCTGTCGGGGAAAACTTGTTTACTTAAGTGTATAGAGGCATTCTACTTCTGCATGGATATCATAAATGCACAAGTACCCGACAAGGCCTATCTTTTTCATTAATATGCTGATAAGCAAGTACAGATTTTACAGAACATAGACATGTGTAAAGTAGATTACATAACTTAGACTCAAGTTTGGCAAGCGCCTACACATTTTAGAATAAAAAAAGATAGGTGCCCTGTAATTCCTTTATTGTCCGTCTCCTACTAGGAAGTTCCATGGAAAATGAAGAGGGAAGGAGGGACGCCCGAGCAGAAGCCCAGCCTGACCCCGTCAGGGCCTGTCGGGCACAGCCTGACAAGATTGGAAGTGGCGAGGCTGCGAAGGACGAGGACAGAGGGAGTAGCTCGGTGGTGGCCTGGTCAACACCCCCAAGGCCAGCAAGAAGCTCCAGCATAAGCACCGGCAGGGAGAACCGCCGGAGCTCAGCTGGAAGAATGATGGAGGAGGAAAAGGCACCAAGAGAGTAATCCCCTCCCCGGCGACCGCCTCGAAGAGGCCGGTGATGATGCTGCCAGGGAGGTAGGGGAAGAGCGGAAAGATGAGGCAGGGGGCTGCCAGTAGGTGTCAAAGGCGTCGATGCCCTCATACTCCGACCTGACGCCCTACCCGCCTTATCCGTCTTTGCTCATTTTTCTTCCCATCACCACCACTCTAGGGAGACGCCGGACCTTCGGTCTGTCACCATCCCTTGGGAGACTGCGGACGACTACGACGACCAAGGCACGCACGGAGCACCACCACCCACCTTGGCGGGTAGGAGGGTGCCACCATCTTCAGCGTCAGCCCCGGCTTCGCTAGAAGGAGCAGTGATGGGGTCACCCTTAACCCCGAGCACTCCATCCCAGGATGGCGCCGGAAACACCAAAAGCGCCATTGTCAAACGACAAGCCTCGGCGACTCGCAACAAGGGTCAGTGCACACCATCCGACGGCCGATTCGGGAAAGGGAGGCAAGCGTTTCACCTTTCAGGAGATACTCGTCGCCTCCCGCGCCGTGGGCAACCCGACTATTGCATGCCCTCAGGCCTCGGACCAGAATCACTCCCCGGGCGTCGACACGATCGTTCGGCATCATCGACTCCAAGCTGAAACCCGGGGACTGGCCCGAGTCCTTCCCTCTCAACATGGCGAGGGAGAAGTAGAGAGTGAAGGAGGAGAGGTGCCTGGATGAGCACTCCCGCTCCTCCCCTCCACCTCTTTTATAGGAAGACCGGGGCTGGGGGCTGATCCTTCGATGGGTTACCGCTGTCCCACTCCACCAACCCAAGGAGGCCAGGCCCCTACCATGACGCTCTCCTCGCACCACGCACCTCCGTTAGTTACCCCACATAGTACATGCAGCATACATGGCGGAAGGAATAAGTGTGGTGGGATAAGTGAATTGGCAGTTACTCCCCCATGCGTTTAAGTCATTCGCGGTCCATTACAGAGATGGCTCCACTGCAATTGGCGTTACGCAACATGTGGGGGAGGCAGAGATTCATTCAGTCAAAGGTTAATGAAGAAGCAAGAAATATATCAGAAACAAGCTAGCACCAAGACTGCTTCCTGTGTACCAGTTGGGGCCTAACCCGTCAATGTCCGGCAACGTGTTTGGGCTAGACACGGGGGCTTTTGTCAGAGCAACAAACCTTGGTGTATTTTTCCCAAACTATACACAGGCATGGAAGCAAGGTTACATGAATAAAGACCCCGCCAAGCAGAAGGAGTTAGCCCTTTGAGAAATCACGAGGCGGATCAAGAAGACCAAGTCATAAAGGAGCAATAAATCACTAAGGAAAAACCTCCCTTGCCGGACAGGCAAGCCTAGCGAGGGCAAGGTTGCCCCGAAGACAAGTCCCAATGCTGTCACGGCAGGCATGCCGGGGATGCAGATAGCGGACTTACCCCACCAAGGCTCCACCGCTCCACCTCACAACATCTCAAGTCACCAATCGGTGCGGTGTCAAGCCCTCAAGTGGCTAACTGGCCATAATTGGAAACGTGGCAGCCACTTCTGAAGGAAATAACGTACCGATGACACCCGTCCAGCAACGTGTCATGCATGCAAGCGAGGAGGTGGCAGATCCGCCCGGTAAGGCTTGTCGGGCTACGCCACAAGGTGACACTAAGCGATGCATTTAATGCGCTTTGTCCTGTCTGTAGAGTTAGGTATGATAGCACTGTTTGCTCTCTAATCAGTACACAATGAATGATTTTACATTCTGGTGACGCCTTCATCTATAAAAGGAGGACCGTGGCGACCGTAGAAAGGATTCGGACCATTGTACACTCGTAGTGCATAGTTGCTCTTGCCCTCAGGCAACCTTGCCGAGCTAGAGCGTTGCGTCTCCACTACGGTCCACTCCATCAATCCACCAAAGCAGGAGTAGGGTTTTACGCCTCACGCCAGCCAGAACCTGGGTAAAAACTTCTTGTGTCATCGCTGACGCGTTGCTCCGCACCCTCCGCTGTTTGTGCAATGCGCCCTTCCCCCTTGCTAAACCACAAGGGGCATATGGCCCTATAGGTGGCCGTGTTTTTCCACGCCAAATGATCATACACAAACAAACATAGAGATGATCAATAATCCCACATTAATAATAGTATGATCATCCACACAACCAAACGAAGTATCTCACGAGATTAAACAAGCAAGTAGCATGAAACAAACGAACGGGGAACCCATAAAGTAGTAAGGAAATAAAACACCAAAGAGCAAACGACTCTCTCTCTCTCTCCCTCTCTCTCTCGGGAAGCATATGATATATACATTTTCTTCCCTTTTGGCAATAAGTTACCAAAAAACTTTAGAACATATAGCACTATGCGGCTCTCTATGCACGATCCTCCGAAGCTTCTAAAGGAGTCTTCTGGCTTGTAGCTCCTGTGTGCGTAGATGGCATTGAGAGAACAACATCTGCAAATGCCTCGGAAGATGTCTACTAAGCTAGTGGAGTTTACACTGGTGGGGGCACGTGAGCCGTAGTAGCAGGTGCAGAGTGAGTGGTCCTCGAATCTACAACTGGTACTACTGAAGATCTCGGTGCTCTAGGCACAACCTTATACCTCTGAGTGGTAGGTATGTTCTCTCCACTGTCCAAACCTGCAGCTTCCGTATCACCCCTTAGCTTGTCAATTGTAGCTTCAGTATCTGTGACCTTTACATCAAGATCATGCATCTTTTTTTCAACAATCCTTTCTAGGTTTCCGGGTTCTTGGCTAGGTTGGCCAGACATTTCTCAATCCTCTGGGTTGCTTCGAGCAGATATTTCATTTGATCATCTCTTGACTTGATGTTAGCTGTGGGGGCATTTGATGCAGTGGCTCTCTTGTCGAATTTGCTGCTACTGCTTGAGCCTTCTCATGGGCCTCAATAGATGTAGGGTGCGAAGGGTCCATCACCACTACATTATCCTCAAACTCAGGCTTAACAGGAAGGTTCTCATGGTCTAGGAGATATGTACCTATTCCAATCTTATAGTTGATCAACATCTGAATGTGTGGTGCATATCCACATTACCTCTTCTGGTCAGCAACATTCCTCTTGATTGTTTCAACTATCAAGCTCATCACTTTGAATTTCTGTGGAACATCAACAAATGCAGCAAGTTGATGGAATGGCCACGTATCATCCTGTGATCTCTAGACTTAGGCAGTAATGTATGCCTTGGTATGGTGTTTTTGGTAGCCAATCCAGAAAGCAAATGATAGATGGAGAAAAGTTTGTGTGTTTCCAAATCTTTGTCAGGGATCTCTTTGTACATATTTGACATAGTGTTGTGATCATCCCTAGGCTTGGCATAAATATTTATATCATCTTTTGATTCCTCGAGTGCATTTATAAGAGCATCCCACACAAAGATAGATGATTGATACCTGGAGCCTTCTCTAGATAAAAGTGGAGTAGAATTGCGTTATCAACTCATCATTCCCTTTGGTAAGATTTTGTCCCACAAAAGCATATGTTCTAGTAAGTCTGAAACTCTCATCAACATGGGGGAAGTAGTACTCATTTGCATCAATAAACTTCCAATCTACCCACTTCATGTCACAAACAATGGGCTTCTCATCCAACAACACCGTATCATAAAAGTCTTGATGTTCCTTGGTGTGGAACCTGTAGACACATGTAGTCCTTCTGTTGGCTGAGTAGGGATCAACTTTCCTCCGTTCTCTTAGTCCACTATCTTTCCTGAGCTTCATATTCTCCACAATTGGGTGTGCATTATCATGATAAGGAATCTTGGGCTTCAACCTTTTGAGAACTAGTGGCTCAACTTATTCTTTAGCAACTTCTAGCACTGGGGCCTTGTTCTTCTCAGAAGGTGGGATGTTCCTGGTGGATCTCTTGGGTGCTGACACTTTTGGTGCTTTCTTGGGCTTGGAGGGAGCAACAGCTGACTTAGTGGCATCTCCCATGAGTTTCTGAGCTTTTGGTGGAGGTGCTTCAGCTTGCTCTTCCTCCTCTTCTTCATCTTCCCTCATGGAAGGCTTGCCAAGCACTATGTCAGTGCTCTTCCTATTTTTATTTATTTTTCCTACCAATAGCTTCTACATCACTTGAATCCTCATGTGTGAACTCCATAGTTTCTTGGACAATTGAAGCTTTTCTAGGTTTTGAAGTAGGAACTCTCTTCTTCTGCTTCCATGGTAAGAGGGAGAAGGGGGAAGAAGCACACTTGAAGAGCGCAGTACAACGGCTTTGAAGAGTCTGGAGAGGCATATTCCTTCCTAACAACAGTCTTTTTCTTTGATTTGGCCTCATGTGCAATAAGATCCTCATCCTAATTGTCCGAGGTTCTCTTCTTCTTTGTCCTGGTAGCAGCTTTAGGTAGATTACTTGGAGTGCTTCTGCTACCCTCACCATAGCTCTCATTAGGACTAGAACCTTCACTGAGATTACATTCCTCCTCTTACCTGTTCTCGCTGTTACTAGCATCAGAAATCTTGCAAACATACCCCAAACTTGGTGACGATTCACCACGGCGACAACAGTGGTGGAGATTTCCATTGATGGCGAGAGAGACCTGCAGCGGAGACGCACGGGCGAAGAAGACAATGTTCCAGAGACCAAAGGGGCAGCAACACTAGAGTGCAAATTCAAGTGGGTTAAAGAATTTTTCAACCATATAGGTATGTAGGATATATATACCTAGTCGCTGTCGATGGCACCGGATGGAATGGTTTGGTGGCGCCGAGATGCTAAACTGTGTGCAGTTAGTGCAACTCGGTGGAACCGAGTCATTCTAATCGGTATCACCAAGATGAAAACCTAGATCGGTCTGGTGATTTTGGTGGGACCGAATAGTAGTGTGTTGGTCTGACCGAAATGCACAAGAAGGTTTTGGAAAGCAGCCCTTGTCATATTGGTAACCCCGAGTGCTCCTCACCCGGAGGGTCCAAAAATACTTGTTCAAATTTTGTGATGTAGCATGAAAGAAATTTGAGACAAGAAAAGCATAGATAGCTAAAGAAAGTTCTTAGGCATTCTTGTACATCCGATTGGCCAATAAAAACCAAACAATCAAATCAATAAATGGATGTCCTCAAATGAAGAAAATATGCAACCAACATGCTCACACAATAAGATAGAAAATAAATCATGTGAGAAAGCATGCACAAATAGTTCTAGCATCTATCAAGCAATTGGCGACTACTAGGTCGTCTATATATGAGTATGTTGACATAGGAGTCAAATGAGAACATTTGATCATAGGTCATACTCAGCGTTTAAGCACAAGTGGGGTTACCACTTTTATATAAAGCATTAGTGTGGTCACACCTTTAGAGTTTATTTACCTCATTTTCTCCCTAGATGTGATGTCCCCACTAAGAGGGATGAACTAACCTTGAGTTTTGTCGATGCTGACTTCATGTATATAGTGAAGATGTGGATGCTCAATGTTGAGTTAGATCATTTGGAGCAACCTTTGGAGTGTTTCACTTTCTATACCTACATGGGTTATGTTAGGATACATATGCAGTACACACGATCAACACTCACTTCATCCTACGAATCCATTAGCTTTTACAAGAATTGGATACACGAATGAGAGAAAGGGGAAGAACAGAGGAGCCGCCGCCTGGTTTGTGCCATGATCCACTGGATACCCTCCTCGTTACCTCCTCTCCACTTACTTATACCCTGCAATGCTTCAACGTGTGCACAGCCCAGTCCGGCCCATATGTTGTCCACGGGCCAGCCCAAGTATGTGCACCGGTTAGGAGGGCTCCTTGAAATGTGTCTTACCCCCAAGCCGATGTCCTGAAGACGTTACCAGGATCCCATGGTGCTTGAATATCATCAATCATGTTGGGGTCGCCATGGTAGTTGTTGTAGTAGTAACCATTGTTGAAGTGGACTTGAACGAGCTCGAAGAAGCGGTCGTAGTCACGGTGGTAGCCGAAGCCGGGGTAGATTTTGACGAGGTAGAAGCAGTAGTTGTGGCCATGGTAGCCCCCCCCACCCCGAAGGATGTATAAGACTTGAAAGGCTCACACTACCCTAATCCCACAAAACTTGTTGTACCTTGAATCCATCGGAGTCCATGCAGCAGCCGGAATGAAATGTAGCTAGCGTGGACAGGGTACGCCGCAGTTAAGATAATGACAAACTTTCCACCTTCGAAGACCACTCGTTGAGCCAATTCGGGTAACAACGGCCATGCCATCCCTCCAGGATCCCAAGATATGTCCAACAAGTAGATGACCCGGTCAGATCGAACCACGTTCATAGCATAATTGATCATATAATCTGAACTGAGCCAAAATAGAGAGCAACAATTGTTAGAAACATCAAGCCGTGAAGTCAAAATATCTAGGTGCGGGTCCAGAACTAGCATAACCTCACACAGTATAGCTCTATATACATCAAATTCTGGAAGCTCCCTTGTCTAATTGTCACTGAAACTACATAGGCCATAGAAAATTATGAAGCGATGTCGTGCCATGGTTAGAACCACTACTAATTCTGTGTGAGATCGTTGGCAAGGATACAACACCAGATGGCCAGCGCCATAGCAGCCTGCTACCATCTATAGGCCATCTGGTTTAGAATTTCCATATGTATCACAATGGCCACTCCCACTAAATTCTTCTTGATGTAAACACTGCCACTATACTGAAATATTCATGTGCCACCTTGTGTCTGGCATTTTGTCAGTCCAAGGAAAAGGTAACTGAGTAAAGAACTGTTCCTCGAAAGGTGTGAATGTATATCTGCAGAAAGGCCATGGTTGCAGCTTGACTAAAGGAACTAGAAAAATATGCAATATTTTTAACTTCACAAGAAGACCTTAATCTTTTGTTTGATCTCGTCGACGCAGTGGCTCATAATCAATTTCAGCAATCATCTTCAGACAAATAGGAAACAACCAGTCACTTTTTGCAATCTGAGAGAAGCACTGGATGGACTCCGTAATGATACACATAACGTGCCATTGTGAATCACTGCTAGAAATAACAAAATATGTGGTTATTCTTAACAAATAACCCCCTGGATTCCAAGGGAACAAGCATAATGTACAATCTGAATCAAACTGCGTGAATGAACACAACTCACTAAAATTAGCTTTTACTAGTAGTGGCCATTCCCATCATAGCTCAAGATTAACTTGTCTCAAATAGCGCTCAAGCAAGTAAATAAGAGTAGCACAACCTAGTTCATATGTCCCAATTTGCATGAACTGAAGAAAAAAAATTGTTCGAACATCATGCGCTTAGAGCGCCCGTTTCTTGCATGTTCTGAAATAGATGTGCAGCCATAGAACAGATAAGTAGATGTCATACCACAACACCCAGGTTTAGATCACCCATAAATTGCATTATTGGCTGACTTAGGACAGGCGTATCTCTCGACGCCATGGGGATCCAACAAGCAAACTTCTCATAAGTACATGGTTTCAATCACGCACTTAGAAAATTCCTCAAGGATGCTCTCCAAGAATTCAGATCATGAGATAAATACTACATCGCATATGTAACCTGCGGTAGCAGACCTATATAATTTAGAATCACTTCTTTAGGAGAGCAAGCAAATGACGACCATGGCATAAGACAAGGCCTGCTAGTAGATGTTTTCCTCTTGGAACTAAGTGGCCATGCAACTTTCCATTGGAAATGGTTGGAGCAATTAGGGTAAACAGACAGAGTGTTGAATTTCACTGTATTTGACCCAGCCTCACAACAATTTCTTGGCTCAGCGAAACCCAAGAAAGTGAGATGCTCTTGTTCGGTGATGTTAGCTACATCAAAAGATAGCACTGGCTTACACTGTATTAATTGAAAACCAAAACTGCTTGTCGTGTTCCAAGCATTGTGTTTCTTCGGACGCCGCAACTGATCTAAAACCATAGGAGCAATACTAGAATGATGCATTCTCGGAGATATAACAATAGTGCATGTACCATGTTCTGAATGCCACTGTTTACTATAAGAAAATAGCTTGGCGTGCTTACGGTGACAGGAACCAACATTGTTCTGTTGCAAAGACCATAAACACAAGGGCTCGATAGAGGTTATCTGGATGCATTATACGTTGTAATTGCCTACAAGTTCTCCAGTGTGACATGATTCGATAGAAAGGTGCTAGCAGTCATATCAAGCCATTGGACAAATTGGAATGGATGATCCATGAACTTCTTCACAGGAAACGAAGGCCAAGGGATGGGTCATACCTCCCTACCATCTGCAAGCTCTCCCCAAAGTGATGGCCATGGCATCAGATGTATCAGCAACCCGTGGTGCCTTGTGGGCGGCAAATCCAAGTCATGGTCCATGAACAACTGCATCAGTTTGATGGCTGAAACCTTGTTTGTGACAAGATGGGCGGTGTTGATGGAGATCAAAAGTGAGGCATCGAGCTCCTACATGCCGTCCTTGGAATTGATGTCGGTGGTGGATGCCCCCGAAGGAACGACCTCCTCGATGATGGAGAAGGTGCCTGTGCTGATGGATCGCGTTGGCCGTACAGGCGTGAGCTGCTCAACCTCGTTGTCATTGAGGTTGACCGCGGGCTTGAGGAGATTGGTGGTGACCTTATTGACGTTGTTGGTGGCGATAACTTGGTTCGGGCCATCCATCGAAGAGGTGATGTGCGCCATCGTGATGCAGGAAGGGGGCGCGCCGTGGATGACCTCGGGGACCTCCTAGGCCTTGCCGCTACACAAGGCTCTCCATCCTCTGATTTTGTTTGGGGATACACCACCAACTGCTCTATACCAAAAGGAGCGAAGAGGGAATACAATACATCAATAGTGATAGGGTAAATTGCTTGCTCCACCACCATGCTGAGAACTTGATCTGAGGACATTTAGTCGCTAGTCATTTCGTCGAACACGATGAAGGCGAAGACTAGGTGAGAAAAAAATTAGGGTGGAATGGATGGTGGACGGGCACTGATACCAGATGTTAGGATATTGTCCCACAAGGAACATACAAGGATATCCATAGACATAGAGTGAATTGCACATTTTATAATGTCCATGAAAGCATTTGGTTACCTTGTCTCTTGTCTTACCAAAAAGAGGGTTTGTGACTTCATGAACTTGATGCAAGATATGAAAGTTGATTGCGTAAGTCCTTGCCAATATGAATATGAGTGAAGTATGTTGGCGGAGTCAGCCTCAAGAACACTCTAGTTCTTCTTCTTTGGTATCCACATCGACTTGATGGGAATCCTTGGAATCATAGTTGAACTTGAAGACGTAGAGCTTGAGATAGTCTTGGGAACCCACTTGACAATGGCCTTATGAGCTTCTTCAAATGAGTCAATCTCTTCTTGAAGCTTGTCCTTGCCATTTAGCTTGTGGTCATGTGGTGGAAGATCATCTTCAGCTTGTGTTCACTTAAAAGAAGTGGGGTCTGTGACACCCCAAGACCGATGCGCCAGGTGTCAGCCAGTTATTCGTCGTCGTTGCCATGTCAGCTGCTTTCGTGTTGCATCTTGCCATGTCATCATGTGCATTGTCATCAACATGTTTTCAAAACTTTAAACCGTCTGAGTCCTCCCGTCCTCTCCGTTGTCCGTTCTCAGCCGAGACACACTTGCACGCGCCCGCGGCACCTTCGAATATTTATTTTCTAAGTGGCCGGAAAATGTTCTTGGAATGGGATGAAACTTGGCGTGTGGTCTTATTATAGTGTAGGTAGACCGCTTGTCAAATTTCATCGCATTCGGAGCTCGTTTGATAGCCCAACCGTTAAACTATAACAACACTATCACCGGTTAAATCGTCGGACATTTTCGGTCTCCGAAAACCCCCGCGGGCCTCTCTCTCTTCTCTCCTCTCAGCCCACTCACCCCTTTGCAGCCCACTAATCCCACCTAGGCCCAACCTACCCCTTCCTCTGACCAGAGCCATTCGATCAGCATCCGATGGCTGCGAGGCACTCCCAAACCCCCCTTAAACCTAGTCCTACCCTATATAAACACCCCCAACCTGCTAATTTTGGCCTAAAACCTACCCTAGCCCCTCCCCTAACCTCTAGCCGCCGTCCCTGCCTCATTTTTAGCGCCGGACGAACCTCCCGCCACGACTTGTCGCCGTCAACACCCCCAGCCGCCGACCCCTACCACTTGGCGCCGCTTGATTGGCCTGCCCCGCCGCCGGCAGCCCTTTCCGGCCACTCCTAGGCTGCCAAGCGCCCTCCTCGACTCCCCACCGCGCGAAGCCCGTCGGAGCCCATCTGCGGCCCGCCCCGGGCCCGAACGGCGCCGCCGCTCCGCTCCGCTCCCCTCGTTCGAGCCTCCCCGAGCGCCCCGCCTCGCTCCCTGGCCGCCCGTGCCTCGCAACCTCCGCTGCCGGCCTCACCAACCGTCGCCGCCGCGGCCACCCGCGAGCTCCGCCTGGACCCTCCCGCTCCAGCCTCACCCCGGTGCCGGAGCTTCATCAGACCTCGCCGCCCTTCACTCGATCCGGCCGCGCTGCCGTTGGATCCGCTCGTCGCTAGCCGCCCTTCCCCCGATCCGGTCGGGGTCCCCCGGATCCGGTGACCCTGACCCTCCTCCGGCCTCTCACACTTCCCCGCCGGAGGCCTACAGCGCCGCCGCCGCCGCTCGACCAGCGTCGTCGTCCTCGTCGTGGGGCGATGCCCGAGCCCCGACCACTACAACCACGTGGGCCTCGCCTTGCGTGGGCCCAGCCTCGCCGCACCGGTCTAGCCTCCCCGCAGCCCAGTCCCGGAAGGCCCATCCCCGCGGGTCTGCTTCCTCCTCGCGACGTGGGCCAAAGCCTAGGGTGAGCTTCTGCCTAACCCTCGCCCGTGTGTAATTTACTATTCATCGCCTGCTCTGTTTTTTTCCTTTTCCCAAAAATGAGTAAGTCCCCAGAAAACCTTAAAATGTTGCCATGTTGTGGTGCTTGTAACTTCTTGCATGGTGATCCAAATTGAGCAAATGATATGTCCAAATGTTCGTCTTGAAGTGCTCTACATGTTAGTTGCATTTGCATGCATGGTACTGTTAATAGTGTTGCCTCACTCTTCGTTGCAAAACTGCTATGTGATGTTATTGTCAAGTCCTTGTTGTCTGTCAACAATATGTTAGCATGTTTGTGAGGTTGTATCTTTGTGCATGTTGGTCCAAATGGAGTGTATGATATGTCAAAACGTTCATTGTGAAGTGCTCTACATGATGGTGGCTGTTGCATTCATGTGGCTGTTAAGTGCTGAAACTTGTTATAAGATGCTGATTTATCCTTGTCATATCTTTATGTGTGATTTTTTTTGAGCAACATGTCGATATGTTTTAGAAGCACAATCATGTCATCTTTGATGTGGTGCAATCCACTTTTCATGATATGCCTTGTGGTGTTTGCAACAAGCTTGTAAAGTGGCCTACTCATTGTTGTTATTCTCTGAGACTTGTTGAAAACTGCTAAGTCTGAAATTGTTATAACCTGATGCCATGTTTGCTTGATGCCCCACTCAAATCCATGAATGTTTTGGGTTGCCCAATGATCATGTCATGTTGTCCATGTTATGATCTATCCATACATCCCTTGTTTGCACATATGACCTGCTGTAGCTTGTTGTTTTCATGCTCTCAAATTGCTATAAAATGTTTCTGTTAGCCTGTTATCAGCAAGTTCAGTTTTGCCATGTGAATAGCTAGTGATCTATGCATCTTATGACCATGTTCTTGCCATGAGTAGCTTCATAAACATGTCTTCTTGCTATTGGTTATATTCACATGCCATGATATGCTCTGAGATGAGTTGCACAAGCTTACAAACATGCCTACTTGTCATTGTTGCTGTCATGTTTAGTTTATTTCACTAAGTCTGTGATACTGTTATCTTTTGCAATCTTGCCATGATGTTTTGAGCATGTTCTAGTGGTGCTTGGTAGTAGCTCGGTGATCATGCTTGTAGTGCTTGACATGTACATGCTTGCCATGCCCTTTGATGCCATGAAATGTTCTTGTATCATGTTGTTTTGATGTCAACTATATGCCTACTTGCTATTTTGGGCTGATTGTTGTTATATCTTGTTTCATGTGTGTGTGATGAACCGTTGCTCCATTTTGAATGAACTTGTGTGTTTTTGCATGTAGATGCATAATAACATGTTGAATACCTGGTTGGAGTGTGTTTGCTTGAGGTTTGAATGCATCTTGCATCGTTGCCATGCTGAACTTGTTTTGCCCATATCTTCTAGGCCGTAGCTCCGAATTAAATGAACTTTATATGAAACTTGACTAGAATTTCGAGTAGATCAACATGGTGCATGTTAACTTGCTGTTTAACAACTTTAACTTAATGTTTGTTCAGATCTGGCGACTTTCGATATTTGCATATGAGGACTTACCGGAATTGTTATAAGTTATTTCCGGCCTCATTTAAACTTGCCTTTTTGTGTGGTCTTGTATGCTTCATCCCTTGCCATGTTTAGCATCATGTAGCCTTGTCATGCATCAAACTTGGTTGTGCATCATGTCTCATTATGTGTTGTATGTTTACCGTGTTGCTCGCTTCTTCTCGTTAGTGCTTGTTTTGTTGCGATCGTGAGGATTCGTTCGTCTACACTCGGTTCGTCTTCGTGGCTTCTTCTTCGTCTACTTCATGGACTTGTTCTTATTCCTTGAGGGATCTCAGGCAAGATGACCATCACCTTGGATACCTTTACTACCATTGCTATGCTAGTTGTCTCGATGATATCTCTATATGTCGCGCTACCTATCTTTTGTTGTCAGCCTCTCCTTGTTGCCATGAAACCTCTAACCTTTGACACCATCCCAGCAAACCGTTGTTTGGCTATGTTACCGGTCACTCAGCCCCTCTTATAGCGTCGTTAGTTGCAGATGAAGATTGCTCCATGTTGGAACTTGGTTGTTGGAATATCACAATATCTATTATTAAATTAACACACCTATAAACTTGGCAATGGGTGGAAGGCTTGGCCTTTTGCTCGGTGTTCTGTTTCACTCATGCTGCCTTAAGAACTGATAAACCGGTGTTATGTTCCTTGATTTTGCGTTCCTAACGCGGTTGGGTATATGGGGACCCCTTGATAGTTCGCTTTGAATAAAACTCCTCCAGCAAGCCCCAACATTGGTTTTAATATGCAACATAATAAAAACTTAATTAATTAATTGCATAGGGGGGGTCATGTCCCCGGGTTCTTAATTCCACATAACAGTGGGCCCAGTGTTGATGGTGTTGGTCCCAAACTAGAGCCACTTGCGGTGCCACCAAATTATCTAGGGCCTTTGGTTGCCGTACGTAGTGCTTATACGGACGTGGCCTAAGATGAGATACACGCAGCTACTATCAGGGTGTCGGCACGCCGGGAGGTCTTGCTGGACTTGTTTTACCATTGTCGAAATGTCTTGTGCACCGGGATTCTGAGTCTAATCGGATTGTCCCTAAGATAAGGGGTATTACTTTTACCTCTGCTGATCGTGAGAGCTTGTGATGGGCTAAATTAGGACACCCCTGCATGGTTTTAATCTTTCGAAAGCCATGCCCACGGTTATGTGGTAGATTAGAATTTGTTAATGTCCGGTTGTACAAAACTTGACAGAGGATCCGAAATAAAATACACGAACCGCGTGAGTAACCGTGACTGTCTCTTTTCACTTTGAGAAAGTACACGGGGGGGGGGGTTTATGTTTGACTCGTAGGTAATTCAGGATCTATAGCGATCATTACTAGTTTGTAACCGTTTGCGTAGATGCTCATCTTACTTTTGTACTCGTAAGTTAGCCACCATATAATGTTTAGCCACTGCTGCAACCTCACCACTTAACCTCTCCATACCCTTTAAGCTTTGCTAGTCTTGATACCCATGGTTATGGGATTGCTGAGTCCTCGAGGCTCACAGATACTACAACAACAGCGGCAGGTGCAGATTTTCGATGACTTGACGTGAGAGCGATGTTACTCGTGTTGGAGTTCTTTCTTATTCTTCTTCTTCTTCTTCTTCTTCTTCTTCTTCTTCGTTGTCGATCTTGGGTTAGGTTCCTGGTCGGCAGCCTGGGATAGCAGGATGGATGTCGTTGTGCTTTACATGTTTGCATCCGTAGTCGGATGTCTTGTATTATATTGTTGTATCCATGTGACTTGTATGTAGTGTATGTATCCCCATGTATTTATGTAATGGTATGATGTAATGATATTCATCTTGCTAAGCGCCCGAAATGCGGTTGTGCCCCAATCACGAGTGTGTCACATGATCGGGATAGAATCGCATCTTGGGTTTGACAGGGTCATACTTCTCTTGTTAAGGAACAAACTTCGTCTTGGGGTATTGATATTCTTCCCATTAAACTCTATTGGAATTGAACTTCCGTTAAAAACTAACACCTTGATTCTTCTGGTGCCTTCCTTGCTTGCGTTTAATTTTCTCAAATTCCTTACTCCAGGCAAGCCTTTTGTAAACACCTTTCTCTATATTTCCCTTCAATAAGATATTTTAGTGCTCAAGTGTAATTTGGCTAAGAGAAACGTTAGTGGAAACAAGAGAATTACTAGAAGTAACAACATCGGATTTAGCATGGTTATTGTTACTACTAGAAGAAGAATATTTCTTGCTCTTGTTACTAGATTTTACTTGTGGCATGTAAGTAGACAAGAGGAGACGTTTGGCAATGTAAGAAGAACTCTTCTTTCGAAGATCATCATTGATAGCTTTTAGAAACCCATGCTCTTGCTTTAAATTTAGCTTCTTGAAGCATATCTTCTGAGGAGTTCTTAGGAGCTCTCTATGATCCTCTAGAGTTGTTTCATCAGATAACTTAAGAGTGTATAGTTCTTTAGTTAGACGCTCAATTTCCTTCTTATCATTGTCATTACTTTCATCTTGACTATCATGATTACTAGCAAGTTCATCATAGTTTACATCACTAGTTTTGTCAACAAGTAAATCATCATCACCTAGCAAATCATCTTCATCACTATTGAAATGAAGATACAAAGGGTGTGATACCTTGGGGCCTTTACCCATGAAGCATCTTCCTATTCATTCATTTGGCTGGTCAAATATGTCGTAGGAGTTGGATGACACTAGTGCAATTATGGCAACACCTTCACCTTGACTATAGTCGGAGTTGGAGTGATAAGTTCTCTCAGAGTGAGTGTTGGAATCGAAACTAGAAATCCATTCACCAATGTGAGCTTGATGTCTTCATCTTGTGTAGATCTTGGTTGACTTGGCTTTCCTTTCCAAATCCTTGCTTCTTTGAGAGGATCTTCATTCATGGCGATCATCTCTACCCCTTCTATCTCAGTAAGGTGATTCGTCTCTTTTACTTCTCCTTTTGGGTGAATCTTCTGTTTTCTTGTAGGTTGCGGTTCAATCATTGGAATAGTGTCCGGGTCTTCCACAATTGTAGCAATTGCGATCTTGACTAGAAGATATTTTGTCATTGTAGGATCTTGACTTGGAGTTTCTATCTTTCCTTCGATTCTTGTAGAATTTGTTGAATTTTTTCATCATTAAACTCAATTCTTCATTGACGATTTGTTTCTCACTTGATGTTGTGGGAGCATCACATGAAGCTTTGTGTGCAGCACTAGAATTTCTGTGGAGCTCTTCCTTGTCCTTGAGTGACATCTCATGAGCAACAATTCTACCAATGACTTCCGTGGGCATGATATCTTTCTAATTGGGTATCATTTGGATCAATGTGCACACGGTATCATATTTTCCATCCAAGGCTCTAAGGATCTTCTAGATGATGAATCTGTCGGTCATCTCTTCACTTCCTAAGCTGGCAATCTCATTTGTGAGGAGAGCAAGCCTAGAGTACATTTTGGTGACTCCTTCACCATCCTTCATCTTGAACTTTTCAAGTTGAATTTGAAGCACAACCAACTTTGATTCCTTGACGGACTCGGTACCTTCGTGCATATCAACTAGAGTATCCCAAATTTCCTGCGCATTCTCAAGACGGCTAATTTTATAGAATTGTTTGGTGCACGATCCATTGAAGAGAATATTGCAAGCTTGAGCATTGTATTGTAGCAACCTCATTTCTTCTGTTGACGCTTCACGATCCTGTTATCTGCCATCCTCGAAGTATTCACCTTGCAAGCCAATATGAATAGCAACCCAAACGGCGGGGTTATGACCAAGAATATGCATTCTCATCTTATGGTTCCAACTAGCAAAATTAGTACCATCAAAGTAAGGACCTCTATGGTGATAATTACCCTCACCAGACGCCATACTCTCCTAGGTTTTGAAACCAATGCTAGGATCAAGAAAGCTATAGAAATCAAGGCTAACGGAGACCAAAGCTCTGATACCACTTGTAGAATAGAAAGTATAACTAGAGGGAGGCAATTAGACTACTTGAGCAAATAAAAATCTATCCCTTTCCCAATTTTAGTTGTGTGCAGATTTAGCAAGTTGTAGAAGTGAAGCAATCTTCCTACACATGCAACCCTAATAGTATAGCAGCGGAAAGTAGGACATTGCACACAAAGGTAAAAGGAAGGTTTTGGAGAGTGCAAATGCAATGGAGACATGGAGATTTTTGGCATGGTCTTGATAGGTGGTGCTATCGTACGTCCATGTTAATGGACACTTAAACCCATGAAGGGTAACGGCTATGCGAGTCCATGGAGGGCTCCACCCACGGAGGGTCCACAAAGAAGCAACCTTGTCTATCCCACCATTGCCATCATCCATGAAGGACTTGCCTCACTTGGGTAGATCTTCACAAAGAAGGCTATCTCCTTGCCCTTACAAACTTCTTGGTTCAACTCCACATCTAGACGGAGGCTCCCAAGCGACACCTAACCAATCTAGGAGAAACCACTTTCCAAAAGGTAATAGACGATGTGTTGATGATGAACCCTGTCAGTGCAACAAACAATTGGTCTGTTGCCCTAAACTGTGCACAGGCCCAAGGACAAGTTTACAACGCTATGATCAGATAAAGGAATGAATGAATCAGCACTTCGAGGAATCAGAGAGCTGGCGGAGGAGATCAACACAACCAAGACTAGCCAAAGAGGCAAGATATCACGAGAAGAAGAGCCTTCCTTGTCGGGCACGCGAGCCTGGCGGGGTTGGATCGCCCCGGAAGCAAGCCTCCAACATTGCCCCTGCAGGCCTGCTGGGGCTCGCGGAGGCAAACCACCACCTCACAACGACGCCCGTCGTCGATCAGTGCGGTGTCAAGCCCCCAACTGGCTCAGTGGCAGCCCCCTGCCACATGGCAACCACTTCCTACAGAAAGAACCTCCAAATGACACCCGTCCTAAGACGTGTCAAGCAAGCAGGCGCAAAGCTGGCAAAACAGTTTGGCAAGGCCTGCCGGGCGTGCCATGATGTGACACTGAGCAGCGCATTTAATGCACTATGTCACCTTGTTGAGTTAGGTATGATAGCACCGTTCGCTATCTAATAAGTATGGAAAGACTGATTTGCCACTATGGTGACCCCTCAATCTATAAAAGGAGGCATGTGGCAACCGTAGAAGGGATTCGGCCATTTCGAACCCACACACTCATAAGCGCGTAGCAACTCTCGCCCCGAGGCAACCCTGTCGGGCAAGAGCGCCATGCTATTTTCGACATCCCACCATCAATCCACCAAAGCAGGTGTAGGGTTTTACGCCTCGCGGTGGCCTGAACCTGGGTAAAAACTGCCCACGTGATCTTTGTCGTGCTGTCCTACGCTTCTCCGCTCTTTGTGCAACGTGCCCATCCCCCCGGCGAACCAAAAGGTGCCTTCAGTCCATAGGTGGCCGTTGTTTTCTTGTGACATCTTTGGCGTGCCAGTTAGGGGGATCACTTGTGCGAACCCAAGAGCGTGACAACACGTCATCTTCATCACCAGTTTCATCATCTTCGGCTCCATCGACCATGGCGCCCAAGAAGAAGCTCGGTGTTGCAGCTCACCCGTCCAATTCGAGGGCCCCGTTGCCCGCGGCCGCTGACACCGCGGGGAATGTGGGGACACATGGGAATGCAGACGCTGTGGGGGACGTGGCCGACGCACATGGCATTGTTACCACACCCCCCTCCCACCCCCCATGACCGAAGCAAGAGTGGAGGGCACCAGAGAAGGACAACACCAACAACATCTCAGCGGTGATGTCCCGCGAGGTACGAGCAGAGAGATTATTCCTTATGTATCTCCTCGCCCAGCTGAAGAGCACATCATTGGCGGTGTCACACGTTCTGGGGCGAATCACAACTCTCTGGCTGTTCCCATTGCGGGCGCGACCGCAGGGCATGCACCAACCCTAGGATGACCTAACCTAACCACTATGCCCAATGGAGTTGCTGGCCCTGAAATGCCTCCGCCTTGTCACCATGCCATCCAAGTGGATGGCTCCCAGCGACGAGAGCACGGCGTGGTCGCCACCAGCACCATCATGAGTCGAGCGACGTTGTGGTCCACATCATCATCACCTATGCCAAGTACCGCCTCGAAGGCTATGGCGTGGGCCCAACTGCTGCTGAGATTTTCGTCGGCGGGCGATCAGATGGATGAATGGCGAGCCACCATCCAAAGTATGATTGGTTTCACTGAGGCAGGAGGATCACGGCAAGCTGGCCCGTCATGCCTCCACAGGCGACAACGATGGCCCACGTTATTGGCCGTACTAAAGGGGCCACCCCCACGGTGCAGTCCCCACCACGACAGCCAGCGTGTGAGCCACGCAACATGGAGAGTGACAATGTATCGATGGACTCATAGGACCCTCGAGCGCATCAAGGCCAACAACGAGCCCTCGAGGGTAGGCAGAGGAAGCGCGCGCGCATCACCATCGAGCAATGTCGCGGCGACCACTGCCAGCCCGACGGGTGTGATAGCCCCAGTGTCGATGAGCCTGCGCTCGTAGTGCTCGGGTACCTGCCTTTTGAGGTAGGGTGCCCTGCCTTCACCCATGAGCTGCGGCTAGTGCTTTGCCCGTCCGTTCGCATGTTCAAGCCAGAGATTCCCGAGAAGTATGATCGAAGACTGAACCCGGCAGAGTTCTTGAGCATCTTCACCATCGTTGTTCAAGCTACCGGGGAGGAGATGAGAAGGTATTCACCAACTACTTTCCTTTGGCACTCAAGCCAAATGTGAGGTCTTGGCTGATGCATCTGCCAGAGAACTCCATTTCGACCTGGGCTAACCTGTGCCATCAGTTCGTTGGTGTCACGGGTAATCTGTGGCCACCTATGGGACCAGGAGGCCACTTGCTGTTCGGCAGGGGGACGTCGCGTTGCACAAAGAGCAGACCAGCGCACGGCAGCGCGGCGGGGAGCACACAAGCAATTTACCCAGGTTCAGGCCGCCGCGAGGCATAAAACCCTACTCCTGCTTTGGTGGATTAATAATGGAATGGTGGTGGAGGAGCGTAGTACACATGCCCAGCAGAGGTTGCCTTAGAGCCGCAGTGACTACGCGCGTACGGGGGTGTCGGTTCATTTATTTTCCAACCCCTCTCAATGATTGCCATGGGCCTCCTTTTATAGATCAAGGGATTACCACAGTGGCAAAATAGTCATTATGCACTAATATGACAACAAATAGTGCTATCATACCTAACTCTGCGGACTGACAGGGTGCATTAAATGAACTGCTTAGTGTCACATCACTGGTTGCTCGGCAAGTCTTGCCGGGCTATCTCGCCAGCTCCGGGCTTGTCTTCTTGACACGTGCAGGACAGGTGTCATCTGCGGGTTCCTCCTGTAGGAACTGACTGCCATGTGGCTAATGGCTGCCACTTAATCATCTTGCAGCTTGACACCGCATTGATTGACGACGTGGGTCATGCTTGAGTGTTTGGTGAGGTGGTTTTTTCCTCCGCTAGCCCCCGGCAGGCTCTGTCGGGGTGCTTCTGTTATCAGCTTCTGGGGGTGGCCTCGCCCCTTGCCAGGCTCGCCTGCCCGGCAAGGGAGGCCCTTCTCTTGGTGATGTCTTGCTTCTCCGAATCGGCTTTGGTCTCTCCGATCTGAGCTGGTACTCTGAATCTCTTTGTTTCTTATACTCGGACTTGGGCTGGTGCTTCAATCTTGTTCTCGCGACGGTGCATAGTCTGGGCAACAGACCAAGGGTTTGTACCACCGACAGAAGCCCCTAGGCCTACCCAGAATGCGCTGCTGAGCGTTGTCGGGGTAGGGCCTAATAAGTGCACAGGCTGGGTTGATGAAGAGGTTGGTTCCTTGAAGTCTTCATTGCTGCTTCATCGGCCTTGATTCCGGGCCAGTTTCCGGTTTCCCTGTGCGTCGTGTGTGACGTCGTGGGAGAACTTGGATCGTGGCCTACGGATTCTCTTCGCCCCACGATCACGGGGAGGAAACTGCCATCCCACTCGCCCTCATTCTGCATGCACTTGCCACGTGCTCTGCATGCATTGGAGGCGGTAGGTGGCGGATATGGAGGACACGGGGAGGATTGCCACAACAGAAAACCGAGTGTCGATGGTTGGATCAGAGGGGCAGCCTCGACCAACAGATTTATGGTGGGCACAGGTAGGCCGCATTGAGGGAGAGTGGCAGCCATCTCCCGTGTGGGAAGCCAGTCCCATGCCCTGTTTCCCTATAAAAGGGAGTTGGGGCAGCACTCCTCTGCACACACTCCTCCTTCTTCTCTGCAATCATTTTCTTCTAGTCATGGTGCAAGGGCAAGGGCGTGGTGGTGCTCCAGCGGCAGTGACGAGGGCTTCTGCTCGACAGTCTTCCCTTCCTCCCCCGGACCCTAAGGAAGTGGAGTCGTCAGCAAGGAGAGGAGGGAGGGGACGTGGTCGCGGTTGTCGTGGTGCTCGAGGAGGAGGAGGTAGGGGCGATATCCTCGTGGAGCCCCCGCCGGCGTGTCCTGCCCCATTGGAAGGCCATGTTTGCAACTAGCTTTGGGAGTTCATCATCAGGCTATACAAGCCATTGTGTGGTCATCTTCTCCTCCCAACTCCCTTTGCGTGGGAGATGGAGCTCGAACAACCACCCGCCCTGCGGCTGCACATGCGGGGTTGCGGGGATGGAGGTATGAGGGTCGACGTCGACTTCTGTCACACCCTGCATTTTGTAATATGTTATTTGTATCTTTGAAGCATGAAAAATTTGGACCAGCAAAATTTTTTAGCATCATTTGGCTTTTATTTGAAATTGAGTTTTCTTCATATGCTTTTTCTTGTGCTCATTAAAGTCAACTATGACCTCTTGTAGAATTCATCTCCATACTCTAAACTTCTGCCCAATGATCATGCCAAGTGTTATATGACAGTATAGTATTTTCTTACAAAATTAACTTGGCCAAAAGGTATTTCATAAATTTAGTTTTCCAAAAACCCCTGAATTGAGATTTGCACTGCAAGTACTTGATTTAGGGTGAGAAAATTATTTCAAAAGGTTTATTTGAGACCTAGTAGTCATAGGACTCCCAGAAACCACAAAGGTATAATTTTAAAAGTTATTTTCCTATTTTATTTAAAAGCTTTTTCTTAAGGCCAGAAATGGTCTTTAATAGGGGAAAATTATTTAACTATTTCAACAATATTTGCCAAAATTCAGAGAGACTCAGAGGACATATATTGTCCATATATAAGAGTTTCAACACTTGGTCATGTTCAAAATAATGGGCTAAACCCTCTAAAACCCTTTCTGGATATTTCAAGCTTTTGAAATATTTACAAAGGAATTTTTCTCCAAAAATTCCAGGGAAATTCTATCATGTCATATATGACATATTTGATGATCTTGCCAAGTCCCATGCCTTGGGAAGCAAGAAAACATCCTCAAACCCCTTCATAACCATTCTGTCCATATTTGAAGTTTGAGCAACTTTACATTGCCAAACTTGTCCAAATGCTCTCAAACTTGGTGCACATGCTAGAATGACCTAATAAGGCATCTAGACCAAATGGCACAAGAATTGGAATAGAGCAACTTGATCGGATCACCTCAAAACCCTTTCTGTTCAAATGCAAATTTGAACAACTTTACATTACCAACTTTTTATCTGGAGCTTCAAACTTTGTGGGCATGATCAATACCCCAAATAATGATGCTACACCAAGTGGTGCATCAAGGGGAGATGATTATCTTGACTCAATCAAGATGAAACTGTTTCTGTTGATTTCTAGGGTTCACCAAAGTTACATTGGCTAGTTTCTTCAAATGAGCCCAAATTTGGTGAAGCACCCTATTTTCTCATGTCTTTCAACCCTGTCAAGTGCCATGTCAAGTGGAGTTCATTTACTTGACCAAACACTGATCAAACACCTTCTGGCTTTTTACTAAAACCTCCAACTTGATCACTTTTACTCTTCTCCATGGCCTCAACTTCTTACCACATGATCATTGAGTTACTAGCTACCTCCAGTAACTTCCCCAGCACCCCAGCTCTATGATTGAGGGGTAAGAACCCTGTTTTACCTTGCTGTACAGCAAGCTTTCACCATTTCACCAGCATCTCCCCTCTCTCTCAGCATCTCCAGGGCATCCAAGGCCTCAGGCCATTTCTTTACTCCTCCCTCAACGTGCTAGACACTGCTGGACACGCTGGTTTTGACCAAAACGGCGAGAGCGCGATGATGCCAGCAATACGCACGCTCTGGAGCGCGCAACAGTACACCTCCGCACGGTGGCTCCGGCCAATCGCTGACCCCGACAGCCTCGGGCCTCCCCCTCGCGCCAGTCGAGGCCTCTCGACGTCCGCGACCTCCCCGGCGTTGTCCCCCCTCCTCCTGCGCCCTCCAGTGGTCGTCGCCACACGTGCGCTGGCCGCCCGCGACGGCCACTCTGTTGCTTCACACGCGCGCACGCTCCAGACGCTCCTCCGCTCCTCCTCTCACTTCTACTGGACGTGGAGATCGTCCAGGAACTCCACGGACCCATTCCCTTGGCCTCCCGTGCGCTGTAGCCTCGAGCCGGAGCTCGCCGGCGCACTGGACCACGGGCCTCCGTCGAACTCCTATTTATAGCCCCTCCCGAGCCTCTCTAGCAGCACCACCAGCCTCACTCCACTCCACTGAGCCCCCCAGCACCTCCAGTTCGACCCCAAGAGGTCCTAGTGCTCGGGATCGACCGGAGCTCCGCCGCGTCGGGCCGCCAGCGATCTCGTGGTACGGGCCTCCCCTGCCCCTCCTTTCACCTGATTCGGAACCCGCTCGCCTCACTGATCCTTTCCCCCTTGTTTCCTCCTCCGTTTGCAGTCGGAAACAGCCACAACAACCACCTCCCGACGAGCCTCCGCCGTCCCACCTCGCCGCCGGTGAACCAGACCTCCCCGCCGTGCCGCACCACTACCCCTGCATCCGCGACACGACGCTGAGTCCATCCCTGGCCTCCGTTGCCGTCGCCGTGGTCGGGAACCTCGCCGGTGAGCTCGCCGTCGCCGTGGCCGTGGGGTTAGAGATGACAGGCGGGCCCCGCCTGTCATCCCCTCACCTCTCTCCCCCTCCTCTGTGCCACTGACCCACGGGCCCCGCCCGTCAGGTTTAAAAACCTGACGTGCGCGCGCAGGCTCCCGTGCGGTTGGGCTGGACCGCCTGGGCCGTGCACTGTGGCCTTCTCTGGCCCAGTGCACAGGTCACACTTTTTCTTTTTCTTTTCTGTTAATGTTTTAAACATTTCTACAGAAAAGAATAATGGTCCAAATTAAATAATTCCAACTCCTAAAATCTTGTAATATTCCAACCTATTTAATGGTACCACTTTCACTCAAATCCATAGAACTTTTCTGTACTGTTCAAATTTAAATTCAAATTTGGGCAGTAATACTCCTATTCAAAAATCAATAGATTCCATTCTGTTACTCCAAAACTCTAACTAAGATTTTTCCCCACCTTAGAAATTCCTCTAGTATTTTACAAAAATGAGTTGACATTTTTCTGAGCACTTTGATTTTTCTGTTTTGTTTGTATTCTTTTTTTTCGTGGTTATTATACGACGTATAGATCCCGTATTTGACGAAGTTGCTGTGGAAGAAGAAGGAGAAGGATTTGAAGACTTTGAAGACCAAGCCAATCCAGGCAAGCAGCCCTTTGACCATGATACACTTGTTCTCGGAACCCGTTTGTTTCCGATGCATGATGATAGGGTTACGATGGTAACCTAGATGAACCACCACATGATGCATGCTTTATTGATGATCTCACTATGTGCTAGATGACATGAAAATAGTTGGTCATGATGCTTATATGATGCATGTGTGATTTGAACCCTCGTAGTTGAAATCTTTGCATGAACCCATCGGGTGCCCCTAATGACCGAGGGTGATGTTGTGTTAGGTCATCACTTGAGAAAGAAGTGATGTGCCGGTAATATCATGTGCATGATGGAATGATGGATTAGATTTATGTGTGACTACCGTCCCAACCAAACTTGTGCAACCACACTACCCCTTATGGGACGGGGCTTTATTGATTACTTAGGTCGATACTAGCATGGTGCCCGCATTACTAGTGACGGGAAGACTTGAGGTCTTTCCCGGGACGGGGTCGTGCTTGGATAGACGACCATGACTGTTTTCACAGGGCACCGGACACACCGTTGGTCCCTTCGAGTATGCGTGACATTGAAATTAGGGCAAGTCCCGTGATCTATTGTTTGTACCCGAGGGCCGTGTACCAACGAGTGGACTCTATGTTAGTGTCGTCTAAGGAAAGGTAATGACCGGGTGCTTACCCTGGGTACTTGAGGTACCGCGGGTCGTGGATGACACGGAAGTTCCCCGGATCTTGTGGGTAAAGTGCGCAACCTCTGCAGAGTGTAAAACTATTCGAATAGCCGTGTCCACGGTCATGGACAGTTGGGTGGTGCTACTTAAACTATGTCCAGAATTTTACTTCATCGGTGTTGGAATGTGTGTGATGAGTCAAGGTGGTGACTTGACTCGATGAATTGAATCATATACATGTTGATATCGGTAACCTGTCTTCGAGGTTACGCGAGGTTATCGATGCATAAACTTGGTGGTAGAATACTTGTTCTAGCCTTGCTAGATTGATCATTATTATTCAATTGCACTGTTACTTTGTACCACATCATGGGTAGCTTGCGAGTACATTCAAAGTACTCATTGGCTTGCCACTGGTTATTTAATTGGCCAGGCATGGAAGAACAGGAATATGAGGAAGAGTTCTTTGGAGACGAACATGCGAACTAGGACGCTATCCCAGTCAGAATGCCTGTAGGGTTAA
Organism: Secale cereale; assembly: GCA_902687465.1. Classification (NCBI taxonomy): domain Eukaryota; kingdom Viridiplantae; phylum Streptophyta; class Magnoliopsida; order Poales; family Poaceae; genus Secale; species Secale cereale. The sequence continues at coordinate 418,758,271 of LR738715.1, forward strand.
GGCAGATGGCATGGGTTCTACCCGTTATCGAAGACTTCCGCTATTTGAGTTATTTGCTATTCAGCCCGTGAGGCTCTATCTATGTAAGACTTGGCCATAATGGCCTTAATTCGTGTAAGACTATTTGTATGGATGTAAGACTCTCGTTATTTCAGCTTCTGTGTGTTCAGTGAGCATTGATCTCTGGGATCACTGTACACGTGCATTCGGTGATCTCGACTTCTAAGTCGGGGTCCCCACAGAGCTGGTATCAGAGCCATCCTGACTGTAGGAAGCCTTAGTTAGCATGGGCGTTAGTTAGATGAGACCCCTTTTTAAAAACCTTCTGAACCTCTCTTCTTTTCTAAACCTGAGATTTCATCAGCTTATTAACCCCTCCTATTCCACCTTTGTAGATGGCCGCTGTACCCGAAGAGCACCTGACCACTAGGTTTCCCTTACTTCTCGAGGATAGCCTCCAGGAGTGTTAGTTCCACCGAGCACCCATCCTCACCTACCTTGAGCATTGGGTGAGCGATACTGAGGTGGAGTACCATGTGGAAGTAATCGTGAAGGCAAACGATCCTCCCACAAGTTGGTTCTTCGAGGGACCCCAGATGGCAACACTACCACTCGCTGTCGAGGCTGCTGCACTCAAGGCATTAACCCGTCTCCGTGAGCTTCTTCCGGAGATGGCAGCCAAGATGACAACTCGCTTCTTACCTTACCGGAAGGAAGGTGAAGAAGAAAGCAGCGCACTAGCCCCTCCACTGAAGGAAGGACTCTCGCTTCGGTTCCAGACCTACTTCAGTCTATGCGCCGACAGCTTGGCACAAGACTTGGCCTCGGAATCAATGAAGCTTCGAGAAGAACTTCACAAGACCAAGGCACTTCTTCGTCGAGCTCAAGAGAAGGCAAACAGCATCAAGAAGGAAGGAGCACCTTCTGGACAATCCGCTATCGCATATCGAGGCGGAAGGCCCTCCGAGGATGTATCTTCCAAGGGTGAAGAACCACCTCGGCGACGCCGGATGACGGCAAGGGAATATCGCAAGCTTTTCCCTGCACCACCAACGAAGCACCGTCGTATCCAACTCCTCCACTCCCCCACTCCCTCAAGCGACAAGGGAGCCTAGACAGATGAAGACAAGGAGGAAGACCCAGAAGAGCCGGAATACGCGACCGAGCATTCCGCCGCTTAGGCATTATTCGCTCCTCGGATATGCCAGTTGTGACCTCTACGGTAGGATAGGTCGTGTAACCCCTATGCGCAGTCGAGTCCTTGTATGGTTCATATGAAACCATCTAGTGTTTGCTTTTGTTGTGTCTGGATGTATGTCGTATTCTTCCTTCGGGAATGTGTAAACGACTACATCACCCATTTGGATTTTAATGGATGTGTTTTGGCCTTACGGCCCTTGCATGATTTGATTTAGTGTCACACCCACCCCCTTACTAGGCACCCATCTATCTTGCTTTCCCTCTTCCGAGTCATGAGACCTTTTACCGCTCCAACAGGATGCCTGTTGTAACTCGTACTGGTACCTCTACCCAGCAGCCCGAAGCCGGAGCATCCTCTCAGCCAGAGGCAGGCCACGACCAAACCAACGACCAAGCTCCACCACCACCTCCTCCAAGCATGGACATGGCTCAGCTTCTCCAAGCTTTCCGAGAGGAACGCCAAGCCAACACTGCAGCTCTCCAGCTGATTGCTCAAGGTGTCACCAACAACCTCCAGCCGGCGGGGAATGGCAATGGACGTTCCACGTTGGCAGAGTTCAAGAAGCATGCACCGCCAACCTTCATCGAGACTGCTGAACCCCTGGATGCATATGACTGGGTCCGTTCCATTGAGGAAATTCTGGAACTAGTCGGATGCACCGAAGACCGCGAGAAGGTGGCTTATGCAGCCCACTGCCTCGGGGGGACTACTAGAGCTTGGTGGGATGGATTCAAGGTCATGCATGTTGAACAAGACATCACTTGGGTTAACTTCAAGGCAGAATTCCGCAAGGCCCATATTCCTTCCGGAATCATGGCTATCAAAAAGCGTGAGTTCCGAGCCCTGAAGCAAGGAAGTGGCACTGTCAAGGAGTACATGCAGAAGTTCAGTATTCTGTCAAGGTATGCCCCTGAAGATGTCAGCACTGATGCTGCCAAAAGGGAGCGCTTCATGGAAGGCCTTAATCAGACTCTGCAATACTCGCTTGTCGTGTGCGACTGCCCGTCTTTCCCTGACCTGGTGAACAAGGCACTTATGCTTGAAGACAAGCGGCGTGCTTTGGAAGACACTCGCAAGCGCAAATTGGTCAGTAAGGGAAGTTCCAGCAACCAAAAGCCTCGCCCGTGGCAGTCAGCACCGGCCAAGCCAACCTATCAGCAACCAAGAGCTCCTGCACCTCGTGCCAACCCTCAGCCTCAGCAGTATGCCAACCCCAGGCCAGCTTTCAACCCCAATAACAGTGGTGGCAACAAGATCAGTCCAAACCAAGTCACTTGCTTTGGATGTGGTCAGCCCGGACACATCTCAAGGGTGTGCCCCAACAAGAAGCCTGATGCCCCGCGCCCCAATGCGCAGAACCAGGGACAAGGCCGTGGAATGCCACCAGGGAACCCAGCTCCTCGCAATCCACCGAACTATGGGAAGGGGCGTGTGAATCACGTCACTGCTGAAGAAGCCCAGGAAGACCCGGACGTCGTGCTGGGTACGTTCCTTGTCAACTCAGCACCTGCAACTGTCTTGTTTGATTCTGGAGTAACGCATTCATTTGTCACTCAAAGATTTGCATTAAAAAGTGGCATGACCCCTACACCCCTGAATAACCCCATGGTGGTACAAACCCTCGGAGCCGAGATGAGAGCCAAGATAGGCTGTAAAGGAGTCGGTATTGCCATTAACGGTGTAGACTTCCTAGCAGACCTTATCATCCTGAGATCGCAAGGCTTGGATGTGATCTTAGGGATGGATTGGCTCAGTAAGCACCAAGGCTTGTTAGACTGTGCCAATCGGACAGTCACTGTGACCAATGACCAAGGGGTCGAAGTCAAGTTTGCTCCCAACTCCTCTTCCGCTCAAGCCGCTAAAGTCAACTGTCTATCTGAAGTTGGGCTAGATCAAGTACCGGTGGTATGTGAGTATCCTGATGTCTTTCCGGATGAACTACCGGGAATGCCCCCTGACCGTGACATTGAGTTCATCATCGAGCTCGTGCCCGGAGCAGGACCCATCTATAAGAAGCCTTATAGAATGGGGACGGAAGAATTAGCCGAGTTGAAGAAGCAGCTGGAAGAGCAGCTAAGGAAGGGATTTATCCGCCCAAGTGCCTCCCCTTGGGGATCTCCTGTTCTGTTTGTGGCCAAGAGGGACGGTACCATCCGCTTATGCATTGATTATCGTTCCCTCAATGAAGTTACAATCAAGAACAAGTACCCACTTCCCAAGATCGAAGATCTGTTTGATCAGCTCAGCGGAGCCAAGGTATTCTCCAAGATCGACCTCAGATCTGGGTACTACCAGCTGAAGATCAGACCCCAAGATATTCCGAAGACGGCATTCGTAACCAGATATGGCCTGTACGAGTGCACGGTCATGTCTTTTGGGTTAACCAATGCCCCAGCTTACTTCATGTACCTCATGAATAAAGTCTTCATGGAATATTTGGAGAAGTTTGTTGTTGTCTTCATTGATGACATTCTTGTGTTCTCGAAGTCGGAGGAAGAGCACGAGCAGCACCTGAGGATGGTCCTAGACAAGCTTCGTGAGCACCAACTGTATGCCAAATTCAGCAAGTGTGAGTTCTGGCTGCATAAAGTTGGATTCTTAGGTCATGTCTTGACCGAGGAAGGATTATCTGTTGATCCTGCAAAGATCGAAGCTGTGACCCAATGGCAATCTCCAATGACCGTCAAGGAAGTCAGAAGCTTCCTCGGACTAGCGGGCTATTACCGCAAGTTCGTGGAAGGATTCTCTAGCATTGCACGACCAATGACTCAGCTCCTCAAGAAGGACAAGAAGTTCGAGTGGACGCCAAAATGCGAAGAGAGCTTCCAAGAGCTCAAGAAGAGATTGACCACCGCCCCAGTTCTGGCAACACCTGATATTCACAAGGAGTTCGTGATATATTGTGATGCCTCTCGAACCGGATTGGGAAGCGTTCTGATGCAAGAAGGCCACGTCATAGCATACCTCTCCAGGCAGCTACGACCCCATGAGGAGAACTACGCTACTCACGATCTTGCGCTAGCGGCAGTAGTTCATGCCTTGAAGACATGGCGGCATTACCTCCTAGGGAAACGGTGTGAGATCTACACAGACCACAAAAGTCTGAAGTACATTTTCACCCAAAAGGAATTGAACATGAGGCAGCGGAGATGGTTGGAACTCATCAAAGACTATGACCTCAGTGTTCAGTATCACCCTGGGAAGGCTAACGTGGTGGCCGATTCCTTAAGCAGGAAGGCTTGCTCTTTGAATGCCGTTATTCAAGAAAGGCAGCCAGCCTTGTTTAAGGAGATCGAACAATTCAGTTTGGAATTGGTCACCCCTGGATTTCTGGATCATTTGGAAGTCAGACCGACCCTGATGGACGACGTCAAGAAGGCTCAAGATGGACACGCAAGCATCGAAGGCATCAAGAAGAAGATGAAGCTGGGCAAGGCCCCAGGATTCTCCGAAGACGAGCACGGGATTGTTTGGTACAAAGGTCGCATCTGCGTACCAAACAACACCGAGCTGAAGACGCTGATTCTGCAAGAAGCCCACGACACTCCGTATTCCATCCACCCCGGAGGAACCAAGATGTACCAAGACTTGAAGGCACGATTCTGGTGGCACGGTATGAAGAGAGAGATTGCAACCTATGTTGCAAAGTGTGATGTGTGCCAAAGGGTCAAGGCTGAATATCAGCGACCTGCTGGATTGCTTCAACCACTCAAGGTTCCTGAGTGGAAGTGGGATAAAGTCGGAATGGACTTCATCACTGGATTACCAAGGTCGAATAGAGGACATGACTCTATCTAGGTCATAGTCGACCATTTGACCAAGGTAGCCCATTTCATTCCTGTCAAGACCACTTATGATGGCAACCGGCTGGCAGCTCTCTACATCGACCGAATCGTAAGTCTTCACGGCGTTCCCAAGGAGATTGTGTCAGATCGAGGAACCCAGTTCACCTCAAGGTTCTGGAAGAAGTTCCAAGAAGCCTTGGGAACCAAGTTGTCTTTCAGCACAGCTTTCCACCCACAGACCGGAGGTCAAACAGAGCGAGTCAATCAGATTCTCGAAGACATGCTCCGAGCCTGTGTCCTCGCATATGGAGCCAAGTGGGAAGATTGTCTCCCTTTTGCCGAGTTCTCCTATAACAACAGTTACCAGTCAAGCCTTCAGATGGCACCATTTGAGGTGTTGTACGGACGCAGATGTCGCACACCCCTCAACTGGTCAGAGACTGGAGAAGGACTAGTCTTTGGACCGGATAATCTCCGCGCAGCAGAAGAGCAAGTCCAACTGGTCAGAGAGCGATTAAAGGCAGCCAAGTCAAGGCAGAAGAGTTATGCTGACACTCACCGTCGGAACATGAGTTTCCATGTCGGGGACCATGTGTACCTGCGGGTAACTCCTCTGAAGGGAACCAAGCGTTTCCACGTCAAAGGGAAACTCGCACCAAGGTTCATTGGACCCTTTGAGATCACTGCACGACGAGGAGAAGTGGCTTACCAGTTGGAATTACCACCTGAGCAATCCGATGTGCAGAATGTATTCCATGTGTCACAACTCCGGAAATGTCTCCAAGTTCCGGACAAGCCCAATCTCTACAAGGATGTGGATCACCAAGCCATTGATCTGCAGCCTGATTTGACCTACCGCAAGAAGCCCATTCGTATTCTGGACAAAGCAGAACGACGTACGCGAAGCCGTACCATCAAGTACTTCAAGGTCCAGTGGAGCAACCTGGGAACGAGAAGACTATCTTAGATCCGAGTTTCCCGACCTCTTTTAAGCCCTAGTTTAGGAATCTCGGGGACGAGATTCTTGTAAGGGGGGTAGGTCTGTCACACCCTGCATTTTGTAACATGTTATTTGTATCTTTGAAGCATGAAAATTTGGACCAGCAAATTTTTTTAGCATCATTTGGCTTTTATTTGAAATTGAGTTTTCTTCATATGCTTTTTCTTGTGCTCATTAAAGTCAACTATGACCTCTTGTAGAATTCATCTCCATACTCTAAACTTCTGCCCAATGATCATGCCAAGTGTTATATGACAGTATAGTATTTTCTTACAAAATTAACTTGGCCAAAAGGTATTTTATAAATTTAGTTTTCCAAAAACCCCTGAATTGAGATTTGCACTGCAAGTACTTGATTTAGGGTGAGAAAATTATTTCAAAAGGTTTATTTGAGACCTAGTAGTCATAGGACTCCCAGAAACCACAAAGGTATAATTTTAAAAGTTATTTTCCTATTTTATTTAAAAGCTTTTTCTTAAGGCCAGAAATGGTCTTTAATAGGGGAAAATTATTTAACTATTTCAAAAATATTTGCCAAAATTCAGAGAGACTCAGAGGACATATATTGTCCATATATAAGAGTTTCAACACTTGGTCATGTTCAAAATAATGGGCTAAACCCTCTAAAACCCTTTCTGGATATTTCAAGATTTTGAAATATTTACAAAGGAATTTTTCTCCAAAAATTCCAGGGAAATTCTATCATGTCATATATGACATATTTGATGATCTTGCCAAGTCCCATGCCTTGGGAAGCAAGAAAACATCCTCAAACCCCTTCATAACCATTCTGTCCATATTTGAAGTTTGAGCAACTTTACATTGCCAAACTTGTCCAAATGCTCTAAAACTTGGTGCACATGCTAGAATGACCTAATAAGGCATCTAGACCAAATGGCACAAGAATTGGAATAGAGAAACTTGATCAGATCACCTCAAAACCCTTTCTGTTCAAATGCAAATTTGAACAACTTTACATTACCAACTTTTTATCTGGAGCTTCAAACTTTGTGGGCATGATCAATACCCCAAATAATGATGCTACACTAAGTGGTGCATCAAGGGGAGATGATTATCTTGACTCAATCAAGATGAAACTGTTTCTGTTGATTTCTAGGGTTCACCGAAGTTACATTGGCTAGTTTCTTCAAATGAGCCCAAATTTGGTGAAGCACCCTATTTTCTCATGTCTTTCAACCCTGTCAAGTGCCATGTCAAGTGGAGTTCATTTACTTGACCAAACACTGATCAAACACCTTCTGGCTTTTTACTAAAACCTCCAACTTGATCACTTTTACTCTTCTCCATGGCCTCAACTTCTTACCACATGATCATTGAGTTACTAGCTACCTCCAGTAACTTCCCCAGCACCCCAGCTCTATGATTGAGGGGTAAGAACCCTGTTTTACCTTGCTATACAGCAAGCTTTCACCATTTCACCAGCATCTCCCCTCTCTCTCAGCATCTCCAGGGCATCCAAGGCCTCAGGCCATTTCTTTACTCCTCCCTCAACGTGCTAGACACTGCTGGACACGCTGGTTTTGACCAAAACGGCGAGAGCGCGATGATGCCAGCAATACGCACGCTCTGGAGCGCGCAACAGTGCACCTCCGCACGGTGGCTCCGGCCAATCGCTGACCCCGACAGCCTCGGGCCTCCCTCGCGCCAGTCGAGGCCTCTCGACGTCCGCGACCTCCCAGGCGCTGTCCCCCCTCCTCCTGCGCCCTCCAGTGGTCGTCGCCGCACGCGCGCTGGCCGCCCGCGATGGCCACTCTGGTGCTTCACACGCGCGCACGCTCCAGACGCTCCTCCGCTCCTCCTCTCACTTCTACTGGACGTGGAGATCGTCCAGGAACTCCACGGACCCATTCCCTTGGCCTCCCGTGCGCTGTAGCCTTGAGCCGGAGCTCGCCGGCGCACTGGACCACGGGCCTCCGTCGAACTCCTATTTATAGCCCCTCCCGAGCCTCTCTAGCAGCACCACCAGCCTCACTCCACTCCACTGAGCCCCCCAGCACCTCCAGTTTGACCCCAAGAGGTCCCAGTGCTCGGGATCGACCGGAGCTCCGCCGCATCGGGCCGCCGGCGATCTCGTGGTACGGGCCTCCCCTGCCCCTCCTTTCACCTGATTCGGAACCCCCTCGCCTCACTGATCCTTGACCCCTTGTTTCCCCCTCCGTTTGCAGTCGGAAACAGCCACAACAACCACCTCCCGACGAGCCTCCGCCGTCCCACCTCGCCGCCGGTGAACCAGACCTCCCCGCTGTGCCGCGCCACCACCCCTGCATCCGCGACACGACGCTGAGTCCATCCCTGGCCTCCGTTGCCGTCGCCGTGGCCGGGAACCTCGCCGGTGAGCTCGCCGTCGCCGTGGCCGTGGGGTTAGAGATGACAGGCGGGCCCCGCCTGTCATCCCCTCACCTCTCTCCCCCTCCTCTGTGCCACTGACCCACGGGCCCCGCCCGTCAGGTTTTAAAACCTGACGTGCGCGCGTAGGCTCCCGTGCGGTTGGGCTGGACCGCCTGGGCCGTGCACTGTGGCCTTCTCTGGCCCAGTGCACAGGTCACACTTTTTCTTTTTCTTTTCTGTTAATGTTTTAAACATTTCTACAGAAAAGAATAATGGTCCAAATTAAATAATTCCAACTCCTAAAATCTTGTAATATTCCAACCTATTTAATGGTACCACTTTCACTCAAATCCATAAAACTTTTTTGTACTGTTCAAATTTAAATTCAAATTTGGGCAGTAATACTCCTGTTCAAAAATCAATAGATTCCATTCTGTTACTCCAAAACTCCAACTAAGATTTTTTCCCCACCTTAGAAATTCCTCTAGTATTTTACAAAAATGAGTTGACATTTTTCTGAGCACTTTAATTTTTCTGTTTTGTTTGTATTCTTATTTTTCCGTGGTTATTATACGACGTATAGATCCCGTATTTGACGAAGTTGCTGTGGAAGAAGAAGGAGAAGGATTTGAAGACTTTGAAGACCAAGCCAATCCAGGCAAGCAGCCCTTTGACCATGATACACTTGTTCTCGGAACCCGTTTGTTTCCGATGCATGATGATAGGGTTACGATGGTAACCTAGATGAACCACCACATGATGCATGCTTTATTGATGATCTCACTATGTGCTAGATGACATGCAAATAGTTGGTCATGATGCTTATATGATGCATGTGTGATTTGAACCCTCGTAGTTGAAATCTTTGCATGAACCCATCGGGTGCCCCTAATGCCCGAGGGTGATGTTGTGTTAGGTCATCACTTGAGAAAGAAGAGATGTGCCGGTAATATCATGTGCATGATGGAATGATGGATTAGATTTATGTGTGACTACCGTCCCAACCAAACTTGTGCAACCACACTACCCCTTATGGGACGGGGCTTTATTGATTACTTAGGTCGATACTAGCATGGTGCCGCATTACTAGTGACGGGAAGACTTGAGGTCTTTCCCGGGACGGGGTCGTGCTTGGATAGACGACCATGACTGTTTTCACAGGGCACCGGACACACCATTGGTCCCTTCGGGTATGCGTGACATTGAAATTAGGGCAAGTCCCGTGATCTATTGTTTGTACCCGAGGGCCGTGTACCAACGAGTGGACTCTATGTTAGTGTCATCTAAGGAAAGGTAATGACCGGGTGCTTACCCCGGGTACTTGAGGTACCGCGGGTCGTGGATGACACGGAAGTTCCCCGAATCTTGTGGGTAAAGTGCGCAACCTCTGCAGAGTGTAAAACTATTCGAACAGCCGTGTCCACGGTCATGGACAGTTGGGTGGTGCTACTTAAACTATGTCCAGAATTTTACTTCATCGGTGTTGGAATGTGTGTGATGAGTCAAGGTGGTGACTTGACTCGATGAATTGAATCATATACATGTTGATATCGGTAACCTGTCTTCGAGGTTACGCGAGGTTATCGATGCATAAACTTGGTGGTAGAATACTTGTTCTAGCCTTGCTCGATTGATCATTATTATTCAATTGCACTGTTACTTTGTACCACATCATGGGTTGCTTGCGAGTACATTCAAAGTACTCATTGGCTTGCCACTGGTTATTTAATTGGCCAGGCATGGAAGAACAGGAATATGAGGAAGAGTTCTTTGGAGACGAACATGCAAACTAGGACGCTATCCCAGTCAGAATGCCTGTAGGGTTAAGGCAGATGGCATGGGTTCTACCCGTTATCGAAGACTTCCGCTATTTGAGTTATTTGCTATTCAGCCCGTGAGGCTCTATCTATGTAAGACTTGGCCATAATGGCCTTAATTCGTGTAAGACTATTTGTATGGATGTAAGACTCTCGTTATTTCAGCTTCTGTGTGTTCAGTGAGCATTGATCTCTGGGATCACTGTACACGTGCATTCGGTGATCTCGACTTCTAAGTCGAGGTCCCCACAACTTCCCCGCCCCCCATGTGATGTACCTCCGTCATTGCTGGAAGACCTTCGCCCGTGCCCACGGCTTCTCGGAGGGGCACGTTCTTCAGTTCAAATTAATGGAGAACGGCTTGCTCTCCGTCAAGATCTTCGGGCGCTCGGTTGGCCGCTTAGGGTGTTGCGCGAAGAGCTCGACCGATGACGAAAAATCCTCTTCGAGTGAAAGCGACAATGAGGGAAGTGATGGCCATGATGACGGCAGCGGGCTGAGGAGCGACGACTCTGACTTTGGCTGATCATTGCCCGCACCATCTTCATCAGGCGTCAGCACCTGCATCTTCTTCCCGGCAGGGGTATCTGCCGGGGAGTCAGATGTAGGGGTAGGGAAGGTGCTCCCGGGCTTCTCCAGCTGGGCCCCTGGCAGGCTTCCTCTCAGGTTGTAGCTCTGTTGTCCTTGTCGTACCCTGCTGGCCCTAGTGACGGTGGTCAACGGGTCGCCTATGCTCTGCTCCCCATCATTGTGCTCCCCGGGTGGCCCAGCTCCTGTCGGCATACCTCTCCTCGAGCCCGGACAGTGGTGAGCCGGGTTCCAACACAGGCGCTCCTTTGGTCCTCCTTCGCCTTCAACAGCCATTCCTGGGAGGAGGGGGACAAGAATGGGCATCACGAGCCACTTATCTTTTTTCAATCTTAAACTTGTAGGCACTTGCCAAATTTTAATTTAAATAATGTAATCCCTCGAGTCCATCTTTATGTCCAGTAATGCTTGTACTTGTATCAACATATGAATGAAAAAGATAAATCTTGTCGGGAACCCATGCATGTGTATGTCCATGCAGAGGTGGAATGCCTCCTTATTGTAATAAAATGAGTTTTCCTGGCAAGCTATCTTGTTGGCACCCTGTTTGTCTGCCGGAGAACTACGTCTAACGGGGAATAGTCAGAGGGGCCAGCCCCTCGCCAACTCCCTTCCACGAAATCCCACTACAACCATCCTTCTCAAAGCAACGTTCGAGCCTGGGATGGGAGGACCTAAGCCTCAAGAGAGTGTGGTGATGTTTTCTCATCCACAAGTTATAGCTTACAGAAAACTAAAGGATAGGAGGTCGAACTTTTCTGTTCAGCTTGCCGGGGATTGCAGTGCTGGGCAATCTTCTCAGCTCCTTTTTGCAGCCAAGTCCATGGCAGGAACGTACAACTTCATGTAGATGAGAATGAACGCAGGAAGCAATCCTATCTAAAAGCATATGGAAATGCTCATGAAATGCTTATGCAGTGATCTTGGTGTGATTGTGCATGCATGCAATCTTAGTTGGGGGCCCCCTACAACACTTTTTTATTTTCTCTTGCATGGGGTCATCGCCCCAGCTCTGTACAAGGGGTTACATGCAGCTAAGGCAAGGCCTGTACGGAAGGGTGGCTGCCGGGCAAGGCCCGATAGCCGCGTCTTACGGGTAGTACTTGCGGAGATGCTCAATATTCCATGAGTTTTGCAGCTGAGTCCCATCTCTGTTCTCCAGACAGACTGTGCCAGGTCTGGTGAATCGTGCCACCCGGTAAGGGCCTTCCCACTTTGGTGACAGCTTGTTTGTACCCTTGGTGGACTTTACGCGCCTAAGGACAAGGTCATCTTCCTCAAAACACCGAGCATGAACCCTGCGGCTGTGATAGCGACGTAGGGCTTGCTCATAGCGTGCAGCACGCGTAGGAGCAGAGAGGCGGTTCACTTCGAGTAGCACTGTGTCGTCACGCCGGTGCTCAACTTGCGCTACTTCATCGTAGACAAGCACTCGAGGATACCCGTAAATGAGTTTCGTGGGGATAACTACTTCTGCCCCGTAGACCAGGGAGAAGGGAGTCTGCCCGGTAGCTCGGTCAGGTGTCGTTCTGAGGGACCAGAGAACTACAGGCAGCTCCTCGATCCACCGCCTACCGTGCTTCTGCAACGTATCGAAAGTTCTTGTCTTGAGTCCACGTAGCACTTCAGCGTTCGCCCTCTCATCTTCTCCATTGCTCCGGGGTTGTGCCAGAGAGGCGAATGAGACCTTTCATCCGAGGGTACAAACATATTACATGAAGGCGTGGCTCGTGAACTGGGTGCCGTTTTTAGTGATGATCCTTGCCGGAACTCCAAAACGACACACCGATTCTTTCAAGGACTTGATAACTGACTGGGTAGTCACCTTTGTAACGGCAGTCACTTTAGGCCACTTTGTAAACTTGTCGATCGCAAAAAACAAAAATTCAAAGCCCCTGATTGCTCGGGGGAAGGGGCTGAGGATATCGAGCCCCCAGAACGAAAATGGCCATGATAGAGGAATTGTCTGAAGAGCTTGGGCAGGGAGGTGTGTTTTCTTGGAATGGAACTAACAGGCTTCACATGTCATGATGAGCTCGACCCCATCTTGGAGGGCTGTGGGCCAATAGAATCCTTATCGGAATGCTTTCCCAACTAATGCATTTGATCCAATGTGGGAGCCGCACATTCCTCTGTGAATCTCTGCCAGCAGTTCCTTTACACCCTCCCGGCAGACACATTCAATTTCACACGGTTGGGCCTTCTTCTGTACAAAGTGTCATCGACAAACTCATACATACTGGCCCTTCGGACTACCTTTTCGCCTTTATCTTGGTCGCTGGGGAGTTCTCCGATTTGGAGGAAGTGGACAATGTGCCTTGCCCAAGCTGGAGTCTGTGGCACGTCAGCAAGGACTAGCGGCACGTCCTCTACTGCGGGAGCACCAGCCTCGTTTGTGGGGTCCGTTGGCCCGACTGGAGGGGTGGTCTGCCAGGCTGTGAGGAGTTCTTTCCAGCAGGGTCTCTGCCGGGAGCGGACGGCTCGACCGGGAGAGGCTTACCGTAGTCCAACTTTCTCTTTTTCTGAGCCATTGTTGCTGGGGATACGGAGGGCTGAGAGAGACGAAGAACAAAAGTTCCTGATTCCATAGGAAGCTTCTGCGCAACACACTTTGACAAGTGATCAGCTATGCTATTTTCCGCACAGGGTACCTGCTCTGTTTGTAACCCGTCAAAGTGCTCCTCCAATCTCCTCACTTCCTGATGTATGCCTCCATCAATGGACTTTGGTAATCATTGTTGATTTGTCTCACCACAAGCTGTGAATCTCCTCGAATGACCAGTTTCTTAATTCCCAATTCTGCTGCAATTGAGACCGGCAAGGAGCCCTTCATACTCTGTTGTATTGTTGGTGGTTTATTCCTGGGGGAAATGCATTTGGATGACGTACTTCAAGTGCTCCCCAGAGGGGGTAAAAAAAAGCACGCCAGCTCCTGCACCTTGTAGGGAAAAAGCACCATCAAAATACATAATCCATTCTTGGGTTGATTCTTTGTCGGGGGTAGTTGTCTCTGTTATCTCCTCATCAGGGTTTGGCGTTCATTCTGCAATAAACTCTGCCAATGCCCTGCTCTAGATAGTTGATGTGCTCTCATACTTCAATCAAAAGCTTGATAACTCCAAAGCCAACTCCACTATTCTACCAGTATCCACAGGGTTTCAGAGTATCCTTTGCAGCGGGAAACGAGTGACAACCGTGATCTCGTGGGCTTGGAAGTAGTGGCGTAGTTTCCTTGAGGCCATAACGAGACCAAAGATCAACTTTTGCACACCAGAGTACCTCGATATAGCCCCCTGTAACAAGTGTTGACGAAATACACTGGGCACTGCACCACTTTCTCCCTTTCCGTGTCCTTGGGATTACTCTCGTTGTCGTGATAATTGATGTCCTGATTCTTTTCTGACTCTACTGTTTCTGCTCGCTTTCCGCCTCATCCAGTTCTCGCTGTGCTACCAAGGCTGCACTAACCACTTGGTTGGTTGCCACCAAGTACAGCAACAACGGCTCTTGGAGTTTGCGTGAAACCAATGTGGGTACAGAGGAAAGGTAGGCCTTCAGCTCTTGCAGGGCTGCATCTGCTTCCGGGGTCCACTTCACAGGCACTACCTTCTTCAAAATCTTAAAGAACGGCAGGGCATGCTCGGCAGACTTGGAGATGTATCTGCTTAGCCCGGCAATGTATCCTGTTAAGCGCCTCACATCCTTAACTGTCATTGGTGCTTGGATCTGCTCAATGGCTCTGATCTTGTCGGGATTGGCTTCGGTCCCCCTGTGGGATACGAAGAATCCAAGTAACTTGCCGGAGGGAACACCAGACACACACTTCTCCGTATTGAGCTGCAAATTGATCTTGCGCAGATTGGCAAATGTCAACTCAAAGTCCTGGATAAGTGTGGCCTTATCCTTGGTTTTGACTACGATATCATCCATATAGGCTTCTATATTTCTATGTAACTGTGATTCAAAACCAATCTGGACGGCCCTTGCAAAAGTTGACCCGGCACTCTTTAATCCGAATGGCATGCAGATAAAGCAGTATGTACCACACGAAGTGATGAATGACGTCTTCTCTTCATCTTTCTGGGACATGAAGATCTGATGATTCCCGGAGTATGACTCCAGAAAGGATAGTAAATCACAACCTGAAGTCGAATCCACAATATGGTCGATGCGCGGCAAGGGAAATGGATTCTTTGGACAAGCCTTGTTGAGATCTATGAAATCAATGCAAAGCCTCCACTTCCCATTAGCCTTCCGAACTACCACTGGATTTGCTAACCACGTAGGGTGCTATACTCCTCTGACCAAACCAGCTGCCTCCGGTTTCTTGATCTCTTAGGCAATGAACTGTTGCCTCTCCAAGGCCTGCTTCCGGACTTTTTGCTTCACATGTCGGGCGTGTGGGCACACAGCAATGTGGTGCTCGATTACCTCCCTAGGAACACCGGGGATATCAGACGGTTGCCAAGCAAACACATCGATATTCGCCTGCAGGAAGGCAATGAGTGCGCTTTTCTATTTGTCATTGAGGGTGGCACTCACAGTGAAAGTACCATCAACGCCATCCAGCCCTTCCGGGACCTTCTTCACTTGGGGTGCAACAACCTTAGATCTCTTGCTAGTGGAACACTCCGACACATCGTCAACGGGTGCCTTGAACTCGGAGGGGGCACACTTCTCGGACTCCTTACGGGAGGTCCTACCATCCTTCTCCTTTACTTTCCTTGGCGGGAGCTGTTGCTGCCACTACCTCTACTGCGAGTGCATTCCAGTACATCTTGTCCACACATATAATTGCATCATTCTCATCTGATGGGATAGTGATGACTCCCGGTGGCCCAGGCATCTTCAAAGTGTTGTAGGCACAGTGGGATGCGGCCATGAACTTGGCCAGGGCCAGGCGTCCAAGAATCCAATTGTACGGCAGGGGAAGATCAACCACATCAAACACAATCTTCTCAGTCTGATAGTTCAGTTCTCGGAAACTGTTTACCTCGGACCTTCGAAAAGCATCCACTATAACAAGCTATGGCAATACTCTCGAACTACCTCCCCAGTACTGGGTGATGTCGGGGTTATCTTGCCACTGGTCGTATAGGAGAGATTTTCGATGTCGGCCGTCTTAAGTATTTAGTACTCCCGCGATATGCTTGTGTCAATGATACCCCGAAGCTCAACTCCTCGGTAACAGGAGGCATCGAGAACAATATCCTTGTCACAAGAACATCGAAACAATCCCAGAATACTCGCGGGATTCCTAAAAAAAATTTGGTGCATTTTTTTTTAAAGTAGAAGAGGCAAGAGTAATCGTCAGGAGTCCTCACCAGAATGAAAGAGATGAGAAGCAAAGAAATCCTACTCTCCGATATAATATATAGGACTCAAAATATTTTCAGTGTGTGCCTAGACTCAACCGTCAACGATTCGATCAATCAGTGGGGGCTTCTAGGTCGGAGAAGGCTCTGAATACCAACTTGTAATGCCCAGGATGGGACTATACCTCCTACGTGTCGAGGCATGACTTAAAGGTATAAGCCCATCCTAGAATGATCTCAAGTTTGGTATCTTTGCACGACTCATGTAAAAGAGGGATTAAATTGCAAAAGGAGATAGTTGGCTTACACTCGCCACTTCACACAATACATTACATAAGCAATACATCATTCAAAACATCACAACTCGACTACGGGCGAAGATCAAAAGAAAGATACCAAAACAACATAAAGCCACAGGTCAGGATCGAATCCTAGTAGAAACCACTACTGATCGTCGAAAACATACAAGCAAACGGCCAAACTCTTCATCGAGCTCCCAGTGAAGAACTTGAAGCAGCTCCTGCATCATACTCGGCTGAACCTGCATCTGGTGTTGT
Organism: Secale cereale; assembly: GCA_902687465.1. Lineage (NCBI taxonomy): Eukaryota > Viridiplantae > Streptophyta > Magnoliopsida > Poales > Poaceae > Secale > Secale cereale. The sequence goes on from LR738715.1 coordinate 418,774,883, forward strand.
AGTATCTGTGAGCCACGAGGACTCAGCAATCCCATAACCATGGGTAACAAGACTAGCAAAGCTTTGTGGGTAGGAAGAGGTAAGGTGGTGAGGTTGCAGCAGCGGCTAAGCAATATATGGTGGCTAACTTACGAGTACCAGAATAAGATGAGCATCTACGCAGACGGTCGCAAAAGTAGTGATCGCTAAAGATCCTGAACTACATACGGTCAAACATAACCCCATCGTGTTCTCTTCTCAAAGTGAAAAGAGACGGTCACGATTACTCACACAGTTGTGTGTTTTACTTCGGATCATCTGTCAAGTTTTCTACAACCGGACATTAACAAATTCCAATCTGCCACATAACCGCGGGCACGGCTTTCGAAAGATCATAACCCTGCAGGGGTGTCCCAACTTAGCCCATCACAAGCTCTCACGATTAGCTGAAGTGATAAATATAATATCATCACCCCTTATCTTAGGGAAAAACCGATCAGGCTCGGAATCCCTGTAGCACAAGTCATTTCGACAATGGTAAAACAAGTCCAGCAAGACCTCCCGGCGTGCCGACACCCTGATAGTAGCCGCGCGTATCTCGTCTCAGGCCACGACCGGATGAGCACAGCGTACAGCAACCGAAGACCCCAGGTGACTGGGTGGCACCGCACACGACTCTATTTGGGACCAACACCATCAGCACTGGCCCCCCCTGCTATGTAGAATTAAGAATCCTCGGGGACGCGACCCCCTATGCAAATTTAATTATTTAATTAAGTTATTATTATGAGGCAAATTAAAACCAATGTTGGGCCTTGCTGGAGGAGTTTTATTCAAAGTCGAACTGTCAAGGGGTCCCCATTACACCCATCGTGTTAGGAACGCAAAATCAAGGAACATAATGCCGGTTTATCGGCGCCTAAGGTGGCATGAGTGGAACAAAACACCGAGCAAAAGGCCAAGCCTTCCACCCATGCCCAGTATATAGGTGTGTTAATAATTATTATAGATATTGTGATATAACCAACAACAAGTTCCCTCCTGGAACGAACTTCATCTTCACCTGCAACTAACAACGCTATAAGAGGGACTGAGCAAGCGAGGCTGAGCAAGCGGGTAACATAGCCAAACAGTGGTTTTGCTAGGAAGGTGTCAAGGTTAGAGGTTTCATGGCAACAAGGGGAGGCTGACATAAAAGATGGGTAGCGCGACATGTAACGATAGCATCGAGACAACTAAGCATGGTAATGGTAGTAAAGGTATCCAAGGGTATGATCATCTTGCCTGGGATTCCACAAGGGAGAAGAACGGATCCATGAAGTAGACGGAGCAACACAGTCGAGAGAATCCTCACAACTCCGGAACGAAACCGAAGCTATCAAGAGAAGCAAACCGGAAAGAAACAAACAACACGGTAAACACACAAGCAATAAACATGGCATACGATGCACGAGCAAGCATGATGCATGTCCGGTTTAAATAAGCATGGCATGGCAAGTGCACAAACAACACTACAAGTTAAGTGGAGCTCAATATGCAACGAGTTGCATATTGATGAAACACCACATATTAATTATTTAGTTGACTCTCATTAATTACAAGACAAGGTTAAATGTTTTTAACATGGCAAGAGGTGAAGCATAAAGAAACTACACTAATAAGGCAATTTAAATGAGGCCGGAGAATAACAACAACATATCCGGAAAATCCCCATGAGCATGTTTAGTAATTATAAGCAAACAACAATTAACATTTATAATGTTGTTAAATGATGCGGATGACATGATCAAGTTTATGCAAGTTTTATTAAAAGTTGACATGAGAGATAAGAAGATGAAAAGGAGTATTTGTCACCGTGGTGGAAGGAAAGAGTGCCACGGCAACGATCCGAAAATGATGCAACGGCAACATCTCGGTTCCGGTAACTCGTTGAGAGTCCGGGCAAAAGAAAGAAGGCGTGAGCGAGTCAAACGAGATGAAGGTGGGGCGATCCCGTTGCCGGGTTCCCACGAGTCGGTGACGAGGCAACCGAGGAACATGACAAAAGGTGGAACGGGCACGAAGCACACACGAGAGACATTTCATACAACACATGCAAACATTCACCTCACGGGTCACGTCTCGGGTTATACCTTCGAAACACTCGTTTCGGGACGGTTCGAGATCGTAGAGGGACGTAGTGGAAGTAGGCGTTCTCGTGAGTCGGAGAGGTACTCGTTCATGTAGTAGTCGGACTTGACGGGTCCCGTGAAGTAGTCGAACTTGGAGCTCGTTTTCCCGTAGAGGTTCGGGTCGTTGTGGTACTCGGTGTCTCGGTCTTGTCGACGGTGGACGTTCTCGTTACGTAGTTGTTCAAGCCATCGGAGGGGTACTTGGTGTTTCCGGGCGTCGGTAGTGGTACTTGTCGGGTCATCGTGTAGTCGTACTTGATCCGAGTAGTCGTTCGTTCGTAGTCGTTCACGTCATCGATGTCGGGTTATCCGTAGAGGAACTTGATGCATCCCCGTTCTCCGGTCTCCACTTGGCAAACGAAACGGTTCCTGAACACTTCATCAGCACAAGGCAACACAAACAAAACAAAAACTACAGCAGCAAAACAAGGGGCCGCGCGGAGACGAGGCCACGGCAGCAGCAAGATCTCGGGCACGGACGGAGGGAGACGAATGCGGGGCGCCTCGAGGACGGACGAGGCAGCAGGACGAGGGGCCTCCTTGAGGGACTGAGGAACACGGCTCCGGTGCTGCTGGTCGCTGGAGAAGGTGAGGTCGCGGCCTTGGCGACGATGCTGGAGAGGAGGGTGGAGGCGCGGCGGAGCTGGACTCCCGCGGCGACCGGCGGCTGCTGGAGGAAGGGGCGGCCGGCTCGCGGGCGGAGCGGTGCAGCCCCGCGGTGCTGGAGAGGAGGACCAGAGGGGACGGAGGCGAGGGCCCCTGGCCGGGCGCTGGACGGCGGGGCGGCTATCACCTGAAGAGGCGGGGCGCTCGGGGCCCTGGCTGGCCGCGACCTTGGTGCCAGGCGAAGGAGGAGAGGAAAGGCAAGCGGCGCTGGGGTGCGCTGAAACGGAGGGAGGATGAGGCCGCGGGAGCCTGGCCTCTGGACGAGGAGGAGGCCGGGCGATGAGGGAAATCGGGCAGAGAGAGGTAGGGATGAGCGAGGCAGAGGGAAGGGTGCGGCGGCGTACGAGGGGAAGAGAGGGAGGAGTGGCGGCGGTGAGCGAGGGAAACAGGGAGCGAAGGGAAGAGGCTGCGATGCGGCTTAGGGTTTGGTGGCTGCGGGCTGTAGGCTGGTGGCACATGGGCCAATGGGCCTAGGTGGCTGGCTGGGAAGAAGAGGGCCCAAAAGGGAGGAGGAGAAGACGGGCCAGCTGGGAGGAAGGAGGAGGCCCGTTGCGGCTGCCCTCTTTTATTAAACTCTAAGCAGAAAAATAAAAATTAGAGAGAGTCCACAATAAGAAGAAAAGGAGGCCATAAACAGAAAATAAAATATGGAACATTTTTATAAGGCTTTACGGGATATTTCCAACCCAACAAAAATAGTTCCAACAAAAAGGGAAGTGCAAACTAAAAATAATTAGCTTGCCTGAAGGAGTTTAAAAGGAGTCTAGATTTTTGGAGGAGCCTCGATAAATAGGAAAAGAATTATAGGGAGGGTTTTGACGGTGAACTTGAAGTGAAAAAGACATGGGGAAAATTATGCAAGTGTGTTACGGTGATTCCGAAGCCATGGAATATTTGTTAATATAGCTCCATAAATATTAGGAGGCTTTTATATGTTTTAAAGAGAAGACACCTTCCCTCGATTTAAATGGACCGACGGTCCACACGATTTATTTAAGTTGAGATGCAAAAATAAAAGACATGATGGCATGATGACATGATGCAATGCAAAAATAAATAAATAACACAAGCACAAAAGAACACACGGGCAGCCCGGAACGTCTGGAACTTCGGGAATCTTCTGGAATCTTCTGGGACGTCGGTCTCGGGCGTCACAACTCTCCCACACTAACAGAGGATCTTGACCCGAGGTCCTAGAGATATCACCGGGTAAAAAAACGGAAGAGGAAGAGGTAAAACAAAGTTGCTTCTTTGACAGACGAGTGAAACCAGGAACCATGAGAGGTTTAAACAAGTTGAAAGAAAGAAAGCAATGGAGATGAACGAAGATGAAACACTCCGTTAGAAAAGAGGAACAAGGAACATAACAAGAACCTTGTAGGTTGAAAGACATGAAGCAAGAGCTATGAACCAAAAGAATGTGAAACTGCAATGGTATGGCCAAGGAATAAGAATGACAAAATTTGGACAGCACTCCATCTGAAAATGGAAGGAATTGAACATGAACTAGAGAAGATGGAATGATACTTGCTGAAAACAACAACACACAGCCTCTGAAACAATTGAAAGAATGGCACAAAGGTAAGAAAGATTCAGACAACACTCCAGTTAAAAAGATAGGCAAAACTAGATAAGATGACGGAACTAGAATGGAGGACACCACACTCCGGTTAAATAGATAAACAAGGAAAGGAACATGATCTTGATAAAAACGAGATGATGGTCGAGAGAGAGCAACATCACAAAGCCTCCGGAATGAAAGAGTGGAATATAGATCGTTGGAAAGAAAAGAACGGAGAAAAATATGACAACTTCTCTCAAAATTAAATTTGAAAGAGCATCTTACGAAGAAGGGTTGAATGGAGTTGTTGGAAAAATCAACAACGAAAACAAATAAGCTTGATGTGGGCTTATGGAAAACATCTCAAAATTATGAGGTTACAACCGGCCACTAACGGAAACGAATTGCTTGGATTGAGATCAACAAGCAGACGAAAAACTTATTTCACCGGAATGATAAATGAAGAACTTGGGTCATTTATAAGCACCACAATAGCAACAATCCTTAGGGAAAGATTTTAGGTGAAATACAACCCAAGATAACTCCAAGAGATAAAAGGAGGGGTTGAAAGGATCTCCTGAAGAAAAGAAATGATGGTTTTAAATATCTCATTCTTGATAACTCGTGAATCATAATCCATGAAGGAATTGTCAAGAATGACATAACACCACCTCAAAAGATAAGGGAGCAAGAATTGCACTTGGAAAGCAAGATGAAGAATGCTTGAGCTCCAACAAGAATCTTGATGAAGACTTCGAGTATGAATTAAAACATGATGAACCACCATGGGAACTCCGGTAATGAAAGCATGAGAAGTGAAAGATGAAAAGAATAAGATTAAAGGCCTGCGATGAATAAGATGGAGCTTTGAAATGATATAATTGAAATAACTTGGAGCTCCGGAAAAGAAGATGAAAAACTTAGGACCAAGAATATGATATGATGAACAAGCTCCAGACAAAAGAATTGAATCACCTTGAAGGAATAGAATAAGAATTATGTTATGCATCTCCTTCACCATTAAATTGATGACAACCAAGGATTTGGCATACTACTTATTCTCGTTGCAAAGAATTAAAGAGAGATCTAGCACAAGCTTGGGTAATTATACAACGAACCACCGGTAGGATTATGAAAAGAACAAATGAATTGAAACGATAACAAGGAAGAGTAAACTTGAAATAACCACCGTAAGAATATGGAGACGAACGAAGAGACATCAATGAAGAATATTTGGAGAACGAAGTTGAAAACTGAGAACGAAGAATCTTCTGAAATGATGGCCTTCGGAGGATCACAAAGAAAAGAATTCATGAAATGCTTCGGATGGGTATGAAAAGAATTCCTCACAATCGGAACAATAATGAGGATGGCATGAAGCTAGAACCACGAATCTTCAAGAGAACGGGCCAAGGTTTAAGAGAAACACTTCTCTGTCTCCAAATGTTGAGAACGAAGACGAGGAATGCCATGAAGAATTTCGAGATACTCCGGACGAATGACAAGAGGAAGGTGGAGCTAAGATGGAAATGATTGAAAACAAGCTTGGAGAAGGCATGTGACTGATGGAGATTATTCTTACGTCACACTTTGAAAAGAATTTGAGTATATCTCCGGAAAAAGAAGAGTCAGGTAAGATCCTGGAAAAGACCTGTGGGTTAGGGCCCACTAAAGAAATCACCGTTGGAAAAGATTTCTGAAGAGATATTGCACCGGTTGAATTAAATGGCTTGAATAAGATAGCATCCTCAAAATAATTTGAAAGGATTAAGAATGGAATTATGAATCTTCTGATATATCTTCAACACTCCGGATATGAATAACAAGAGGAGAATGATTAATTGGTGCACCGGAATAAGAAAGCTTTGTGAAAAGAGGAAAAGGATAAGATCAACACCGAAATCTTGAATTACATCCACCGGCAGAATTAGAGAACAAAAGAATAATGAACTAGAAGCGCTTGAGCATCTTCGCGATAAATCACCGGATAAGAACATTGAAGGAAAAGAATGAAGGAATGTCACATGAATAAAATGGATACTTCATCAGAGAATTTATGGAACCAAGAAGAAGAAGGGTGGGAGGGTGGGGAAAACAAAGACAACTTGGGATGAACAAAATGGACACCGGTTGGAAAAGAATTTAACATGACCTTCTTGATGGTTAAGAAGGACTAGCACTCCCATAGAAATATGAGAATACCGGTTAGGAAAAGGTATGGAATCAACACTTGACATCGAAGCAACTCGAATACCAGAATCAAAACAAAAACAAAGGATAGATATGCAACATGATCTTCACAATATCATTCGAACAGAGGATTGAACGAATGAATTCCGTAGGTACATCACTCGTCGAGAAGCCACTAGGAGAACAAAAGGTAAATAAAAAAAGAACAAGGATCAGATAGAACAAATACAAGATAGAAGCTTCGTTCGACATCTTCGTGCTGAAAGCTCATGGAACGTGTTACAAAAGGGTTTTGCAATCCCCGGATCAGCATAGCCAAGGACCCTTTAAGATGCAACTCCCGATCAGAACAAGTCCATAAAACCACTTCACTCAATGTAGAACCCCAAACTTCATATCGTGCATCCGTTGGAAGAATGCCTAGAACTACTAGATGAACCCACCTATAGATTTCCGAAAGTTTCCAGTTATGCAATCAGGTGTTGGGGATACACGGGAAGCACCGCGCAATCAACACTAAACCTACATCCAGGTGTATCTATCCTTCAACACATAACCAGTCTTTCTCGGAAACTGTTTACCTCGGACCTTCGAAAAGCATCCACTATAACAAGCTATGGCAATACTCTCGAACTACCTCCCCAGTACTGGGTGATGTCGGGGTTATCTTGCCACTGGCCGTATAGGAGAGATTTTCGATGTCGGCCGTCTTAAGTATTTAGTACTGCCGCGATATGCTTGTGTCAATGATACCCCGAAGCTCAACTCCTCGGTAACAGGAGGCATCGAGAACAATATCCTTGTCACAAGAACATCGAAACAATCCCAGAATACTCGCGGGATTCCTAAAAAAATTTGGTGCATTTTTTTGAAAGTAGAAGAGGCAAGAGTAATCGTCAGGAGTCCTCACCAGAATGAAAGAGATGAGAAGCAAAGAATCCTACTCTCCGATATAATATATAGGACTCAAAATATTTTCAGTGTGTGCCTAGACTCAACCATCAATGATTCGATCAATCAGTGGGGGCTTCTAGGTCGGAGAAGGCTCTGAATACCAACTTGTAATGCCCAGGATGGGACTATACCTACTACGTGTCGAGGCACGACTTAAAGGTATAAGCCCATCCTAGAATGATCTCAAGTTTGGTATCTTTGCACGACTCATGTAAAAGAGGGATTAAATTGCAAAAGGAGATAGTTGGCTTACACTCGCCACTTCACACAATACATTACATAAGCAATACATCATTCAAAACATCACAACCCGACTACGGGCGAAGATCAAAAGAAAGATACCAAAACAACATAAAGCCACAGGTCAGGATCGAATCCTAGTAGAAACCACTACTGATCGTCGAAAACATACAAGCAAACGGCCAAACTCTTCATCGAGCTCCCAGTGAAGAACTTGAAGCAGCTCCTGCATCATACTCGGCTGAACCTGCATCTGGTGTTGTAGTATCTGTGAGCCACGAGGACTCAGCAATCCCATAACCATGGGTAACAAGACTAGCAAAGCTTTGTGGGTAGGAAGAGGTAAGGTGGTGAGGTTGCAGCAGCGGCTAAGCAATATATGGTGGCTAACTTACGAGTACCAGAATAAGATGAGCATCTACGCAGACGGTCGCAAAAGTAGTGATCGCTAAAGATCCTGAACTACATACGGTCAAACATAACCCCACCGTGTTCTCTTCTCAAAGTGAAAAGAGACGGTCACGATTACTCACACAGTTGTGTGTTTTACTTCGGATCATCTGTCAAGTTTTCTACAACCGTACATTAACAAATTCCAATCTGACACATAACCGCGGGCACGGCTTTCGAAAGATCATAACCCTGCAGGGGTGTCCCAACTTAGCCCATCACAAGCTCTCACGATTAGCTGAAGTGATAAATATAATATCATCACCCCTTATCTTAGGGAAAAACCGATCAGGCTCGGAGTCCCTGTAGCACAAGTCATTTCGACAATGATAAAACAAGTCCAGCAAGACCTCCCGGCGTGCCGACACCCTGATAGTAGCCGCGCGTATCTCGTCTCAGGCCACGACCGGATGAGCACAGCGTACAGCAACCGAAGACCCCAGGTGACTGGGTGGCACCGCACACGACTCTATTTGGGACCAACACCATCAGCACTGGCCCCCCCTGCTATGTAGAATTAAGAATCCTCGGGGACACGACCCCCTATGCAAATTTAATTATTTAATTAAGTTATTATTATGAGGCAAATTAAAACCAATGTTGGGCCTTGCTGGAGGAGTTTTATTCAAAGTCGAACTTTCAAGGGGTCCCCATTACACCCATCGTGTTAGGAACGCAAAATCAAGGAACATAATGCCGGTTTATCGGCGCCTAAGGTGGCATGAGTGGAACAAAACACCGAGCAAAAGGCCAAGCCTTCCACCCATGCCCAGTATATAGGTGTGTTAATAATTATTATAGATATTGTGATATAACCAACAACAAGTTTCCTCCTGGAACGAACTTCATCTTCACCTGCAACTAACAACGCTATAAGAGGGACTGAGCAAGCGAGGCTGAGCAAGCGGGTAACATAGCCAAACAGTGGTTTTGCTAGGAAGGTGTCAAGGTTAGAGGTTTCATGGCAACAAGGGGAGGCTGACATAAAAGATGGGTAGCGCGACATGTAACGATAGCATCGAGACAACTAAGCATGGCAATGGTAGTAAAGGTATCCAAGGGTATGATCATCTTGCCTGGGATTCCACAAGGGAGAAGAACAGATCCACGAAGTAGATGGAGCAACACAGTCGAGAGAATCCTCACAACTCCGGAACGAAACCGAAGCTATCAAGAGAAGCAAACCGGAAAGAAACAAACAACACGGTAAACACACAAGCAATAAACATGGCATACGATGCACGAGCAAGCATGATGCATGTCCGGTTTAAATAAGCATGGCATGGCAAGTGCACAAACAACACTACAAGTTAAGTGGAGCTCAATATGCAACGTGTTGCATATTGACGAAACACCACATATTAATTATTTAGTTGACTCTCATTAATTACAAGACAAGTTTAAATGTTTTTAACATGGCAAGAGGTGAAGCATAAAGAAACTACACTAATAAGGCAATTTAAATGAGGCCGGAGAATAACAACAACATATCCGGAAAATCCCCATGAGCATGTTTAGTAATTATAAGCAAACAACAATTAACATTTATAATGTTGTTAAATGATGCGGATGACATGATCAAGTTTATGCAAGTTTTATTAAAAGTTGACATGAGAGATAAGAAGATGAAAAGGAGTATTTGTCACCGTGGTGGAAGGAAAGGGTGCCACGGCAACGATCCGAAAATGATGCAACGGCAACATCTCGGTTCCGGTAACTCGTTGAGAGTCCGGGCAAAAGAAAGAAGGCGTGAGCGAGTCAAACGAGATGAAGGTGGGGCGATCCCGTTGCCGGGTTCCCACGAGTCGGTGACGAGGCAACCGAGGAACATGACAAAAGGTGGAACGGGCACGAAGCACACACGAGAGACATTTCATACAACACATGCAAACATTCACCTCACGGGTCACGTCTCGGGTTATACCTTCGAAACACTCGTTTCGGGACGGTTCGAGATCGTAGAGGGACGTAGTGGAAGTAGGCGTTCTCGTGAGTCGGAGAGGTACTCGTTCATGTAGTAGTCGGACTTGACGGGTCCCGTGAAGTAGTCGAACTTGGAGCTCGTTTTCCCGTAGAGGTTCGGGTCGTCGTGGTACTCGGTGTCTCGGTCTTGTCGACGGTAGACGCTCTCGTTACGTAGTTGTTCAAGCCATCGGAGGGGTACTTGGTGTTTCCGGGCGTCGGTAGTGGTACTTGTCGGGTCATCGTGTAGTCGTACTTGATCCGAGTAGTCGTTCGTTCGTAGTCGTTCACGTCATCGATGTCGGGTTATCCGTAGAGGAAGTTGATGCATCCCCGTTCTCCGGTCTCCACTTGGCAAACGAAAAGGTTCCTGGACACTTCATCAGCACAAGGCAACACAAACAAAACAAAAACTACAGCAGCAAAACAAGGGGCCGCACGGAGACGAGGCCACGGCAGCAGCAAGATCTCGGCGCGGACGGAGGGAGACAAATGCGGGGCGCCTCGAGGACGGACGAGGCAGCAGGACGAGGGGCCTCCTCGAGGGACTGAGGAACACGGCTCCGGTGCTGCTAGTCGCTGGAGAAGGTGAGGTCGCGGCCTTGGCGACGACGCTGGAGAGGAGGGTGGAGGCGCGGCGGAGCTGGACTCCCGCGGCGACCGGCGGCTGCTGGAGGAAGGGGCGGCCGGCTCGCGGGCGGAGCGGTGCAGCCCCGCGGTGCTGGAGAGGAGGACCAGAGGGGACGGAGGCGAGGGCCCCTGGCCGGGCGCTGGACGGCGGGGCGGCTATCACCTGACGAGGCGGGGCGCTCGGGGCCCTGGCTGGCCGCGACCTTGGCGCCAGGCGAAGGAGGAGAGGAAAGGCAAGCGGCGCTGGGGCGCGCTGAAACGGAGGGAGGATGAGACCGCGGGAGCCTGGCCTCTGGACGAGGAGGAGGCCGGGCGATGAGGGAAATCGGGCAGAGAGAGGTAGGGACGAGCGAGGCAGAGGGAAGGGTGCGGCGGCGTACGAGGGGAAGAGAGGGAGGAGTGGCGGCGGTGAGCGAGGGAAACAGGGAGCGAAGGGAAGAGGCTGCGATGCGGCTTAGGGTTTGGTGGCTGCGGGCTGTAGGCTGGTGGCACATGGGCCAATGGGCCTAGGTGGCTGGCTGGGAAGAAGAGGGCCCAAAAGGGAGGAGGAGAAGACGGGCCAGCTGGGAGGAAGGAGGAGGCCCGTTGCGGCTGCCCTCTTTTATTAAACTCTAAGCAGAAAAATAAAAATTAGAGAGAGTCCACAATAAGAAGAAAAGGAGGCCATGAACAGAAAATAAAATATGGAACATTTTTATAAGGCTTTACGGGATATTTCCAACCCAACAAAAATAGTTCCAACAAAAAGGGAAGTGCAAACTAAAAATAATTAGCTTGCCTGAAGGAGTTTAAAAGGAGTCTAGATTTTTGGAGGAGCCTCGATAAATAGGAAAAGAATTATAGGGAGGGTTTTGACGGTGAACTTGAAGTGAAAAAGACATGGGGAAAATTATGCAAGTGTGTTACGGTGATTCCGAAGCCATGGAATATTTGTTAATATAGCTCCATAAATATTAGGAGGCTTTTATATGTTTTAAAGAGAAGACACCTTCCCTCGATTTAAATGGACCGACGGTCCACACGATTTATTTAAGTTGAGATGCAAAAATAAAAGACATGATGGCATGATGACATGATGCAATGCAAAATAAATAAATAACACAAGCACAAAAGAACACACGGGCAGCCCGGAACGTCTGGAACTTCGGGAATCTTCTGGAATCTTCTGGGACGTCGGTCTCGGGCGTCACAGCTGGTTCCACAGCATTGATCTCTCGTGCCCACCGCTTGATCTGGTGGTGAGAGGCGTGCAAAGATGCACCCCCATCAATGCATAGGGCGTTAGTGGCCTTCTGAAACTCCTGCTCACTTGTTTCCTCTTCATCCCCTCCATCACTTACATTACCGCAGATTTCCTTCTCTTGACCCCTGGCGGGTTTTACTTGGTTCCAAAATGGTTTGCCAGGGCGGTTTGCTTCGCCGCCTCGACCCTTACCACCAGCGGCATCCTGACCCTTTTCCTTGTCACACTTGTCATATTCTGCCCTCTGTTTCTTGACAAGCTGCTCAACCTGATAACACTCCTGAAGGTCATGGCCCTTGGTCCGATGAATCTTGCAATACGGTCCATCGCCCTTCCCAGCTTTTTCGGCTGCAACGTCTTCCTGGTAGACAGTGCAAGCGGCAGCATCCTTGCGGGGGGCCTCAACCTTGGCCTTCTTGCTGGTACTAGGTGTGCTTGATCCTACCACATTCATCACTGCCTTATCTCTTGGCTTCTTACTGCGCTTCTTGCCCTTTCTCTGACTGGTTGATTCATCCTTATCCTCTGAATCAACATTGGGGCAATCCTCCTCTCTAGGAAATTTCCTTCCTTCCTTCATCCGAGCACACTTATCCACCAGTGTGTATAACTCCTTCACAGTCTTGGGCAACTACACATTCATCTTGGAACGAATGCGGCGGTTGCACACATTGGACTGGAAAGTTGCTATAACGGCTGCCGAATAGATATTGGGAATATTCCTATGAACTTTGTTGAATCTCTGTAAGTACTTATGGAGAGTTTCTCATTCCTTCTCCTGAAGGAGCTGCAAGTCGCTGGGCCTGTCGGGCTCTTGATGGCCACTAGTGAAAGCACCGATGAACTTGTGGCATAGGTCTGCCCATAACGAAATGGAGCCTTCCAGTAGGTGCATCAGCCAAGACCTCACGTTGGACTTGAGGGCCAAAGGGAAGTAGTTGGCGAACACCTTCTGCTGTCTTCCCCCGGCAGCCTGAACAGCGATGGTGTAGATGCTCAGGAAGTCTGTCGGGTTTAGCCTCCCGTCGTACTTCTTAGGTATCTCTGGCTTGAATGTGCCAACGGACTTGCCGCAGCTCTTGCGTGAAGACAGGGCAACTGACCTCGAATGGTAGGCACCCGCCAACACCGAGCGCGGGCTCATCGACATTGAGGCCGTCGCACCCGTAGGTCTGGCGAAGGTCGTCGCGTCGCTGATCTATGACAACGCACGCGTCTCCCTTCCGCCTATCCTCTGGGGCTCGATTTTGACCAGGACGTGCTCGATGAGGACCAAAGGAGGCCATCGAGACGTCGTCGGGTTCTTGATTCTGCTGCGCCCGCATCGGCTGCCATGGCGGGGAGTGCGCCGTGTGGACGGCCCCCTCCGTTCGGCCGGCGGTATGGGCGGTTACCCTTGCTTGGGGAGGTTGTGGGAGGTTAGCTGGTCCAGAGCCCCCAGCTTGAGTGAAACTGAGCAGGCTTTGGATGGTGGCATGCCCTTCATCAATCTCCTCAGCTGCTGGCGGAAACCATAGTACAGCTGAACTCGCGCCATAGCTTCTGCGACTGTGCTTGGGATAGATGTTGATGATGTCGACCGGACTGTCGTGTGGCTCCTAACGGTGGCAGCGGCGGCGGCAGCCGCCCATGTTGCTGTGGGATGACCATCTGGGCAGCGGGATTGCGCGGCGGTGGTGCTCGAGGGTCAGTGGCTCCGACGAGTGCAGAGGCTCATCCAGGCGAAGGTACATGCGCCGCATTCGTCCCCGTGGCGGGGGTAGCTGGAGGGCGATGGTTTACCCTAGACCGAGCATTGTTACTACGGCTGTGCCCATCGGTGGAAGGAGGGGGTGCAGACAGAGTGACCCGCTTACCCACACCTTGTGGAGCGTGACCGTCAGGCGCTGCTGATGTTGCTCTCCTCCGATATCTCCTGCCCCCATGCCGGCCGCGGGGGAAGTGGTGATGGCACCACCTGCCCCAAACACGTCCCCAATAGCGTTCACGTCTCCGCTCGCATCCGCATCCCCCGCGACATTAGAGGCCGCGGGCGGTGGAGCCTTCGAGGTGGAGGGGTGGGCAGAAGCACCGAATTTATTCTTGGGCGCCATAGGTGATGGCGCCGTCGAAGATGAAGACGATGACGAAGATGACGTGCTACACACACTTTCAGGTCGCACAAGCGAGCCCCTACCCGGTGCACCAAAGATGTCCCGGGATATCCGTGGCCACTATGGGACCAGGAGGCCCCTTGCTAGTTTGGCAGGGGGACGTCGCATTGCACAAAATGCAGACTAGCGCGCGGCGGGAGCATACAAGCAATTTACCCAGGTTCGTGCCGCTGCTAGGCGTAAAACCCTAATCCTGCTTTGGTGGATTGATGATGGAATGGTGGTGGTGGAGCGTACTACAGTTGCCAGGCAGGGGTTTCCTTAGAGCAGCAGCGCCTACGAGCATAGGGGGTGTGGGTTCATATATTTTCCAACCCCTATCTACGCTTGCCATGGGCCTCCTTTTATAGACCAGGGGGTTACCACAGTGGCAAAGTAGTCATTATGCACTAATATGATAGCAAACAGTGATATCATACGTAACTCTATGGGCAGACAGGGTGCATTAAATGCACCGCTTAGTGTCACATCACTGGTTGCCCGACAAGGCTTGCCGGGCTATCTCGCTAGCTCCGCGCATGTCTTCTTGACAAGTCGCACGACGGGTGTCATCTGCAGGTTCCTCCTGTACAAACTGGCTGCCATGTGGCTAATGGCTGCCACTTAATCATCTTGCGGCTTGACACCACATTCATTGACGACGTGGGTCATGCTTGAGTGTTTGGTATTGTGGTTTTTGCCTCCGCTAGCCCTGCCGGGGTGTTTCTGTTATTTGCTTCTGGGTGTGGCCTCGCCCCTTGCGGGGCTTGCTTGCCCGTAGAGGGTGGCCCTTCTCTTGGTGATGGCTTGCTTCTCCGGCTCGGCCTTGGTCTCTCTAATGCGAGATGGTACTCTGAATCTCTTGGTTTCTTATACTCTAACTTGGGCTGGTGCTTCAATCTTGTTCTTGCTCCTGTGCACAGTCTGGGCAACAGACACACGGTTTTTTGCACCGACAGTTGGCGTCGTCACAGGCGGCCACCAAGAAGCAGGACGGCCCAGCGATTTGCAGTTGCTCCCGTGGAAGGATGGAGAGACTCTGCAGAAGTAAATGCAAAGATTTGGCCAAGTTCACAGAAATATTCTAGACATCCACCCGGCTGTAGTGATAGCAGTTTTCGAGTCCTACATGCGCAATCGTCGAATACGTTCCAAGATGAACGTTCGATTGCCCAAGACTATGAAGGAGCTTTACACCTTGGTGGACAAGTGCGCTCGGGTGGAGAAGGGGAGGAAACTCCCAGGAGAAGAGAATGGCGTAGACATCGACTCAGAGGATGACGACGATGCCACCAGTCAGAAGAAGAAGAACAAGAAGCGCATCAGGAAGCACAAGCATGAGGAAGTGATGACAGTTGAGGGATCGAGCACGCCTAGTATCGGCAAGAAGGCTAAGGCTGAGGCCCCCGGTAAGGAAGTTGCCTCGTGCAACGAGTCCCGGGAAGCTGCAGCTGCTGAGAAGGCTGGGAATAGTGATGGCCCATACTGCAACATCCATCTAACCCAGGGCCACGATCTCTAGGAGTGTCATAAGGTTGGGCAGCTTGTCAAGAAGCAAAGGGCTGAATTGGAGAAGCGAGATAAGGAAAAAGGTTAGAATGGTGTTGGCGGAAAGGGCCGGAGCGGTGAAGAAAATCACCCCGGCAAGGCTCCTAGGAACCAAGGGAAACCCGCGAGGGGCCGTGAGAAGGAGGATTGCAATGAAGAGAGTGATCGAGGGGATGAAGAGGAAACTAGTGAGCAGGAGTTCCAAAAGGCCACTGACGCCCTGTGCATTGACGGGGGAGAATCTCTGCATTCCTCTAACTGCCAACTTAAATAGTGGGCATGTGAGGTCAATGTCGTTGATCCAACAGCAGAATTTCAGAAGCCGCTCAAGTGGTCTCGCACAGCCATCATCTTTGATGAAGAGGACCACCGTGGCCGCACTATCGTGATAGGGTGCTTGTCGTTGTTGGTCTCACCAACAATCTGCAACCTCAAGCTCACAAATATATTGGTTGACGGTGGGGCTGGTTCAATCTAATTTCCCCAAAGGTCATCAGCAGACTCCAGAGAGCAGAGGAAGAGCTTGAGGTTGCCGGCACGTTTCAAGGAGTTAATCCCGCTAGGATCCATCCTAAGGGAAA
The DNA here is from genome assembly GCA_902687465.1 of Secale cereale. Taxonomy (NCBI): domain Eukaryota; kingdom Viridiplantae; phylum Streptophyta; class Magnoliopsida; order Poales; family Poaceae; genus Secale; species Secale cereale. The sequence goes on from LR738715.1 coordinate 418,791,190, forward strand.
GATCATGTTGCCGGTAACATTCGGGGGAGAGTTGAACTACCGGACTGAGAAGGTTGTGTTCGATCTGGTTGATCTCCCCCTCCCGTACAATGGAATCCTTGGGTGCCCAGCTCTGGCCAAATTCATGGCGACATCCCACTATGCCTACAACACCTTGAAGATGCCAGTGCCAATGTGGGTCCTTTCCATTCCTTCAGACGAGAAGGATGCAGTTGCGGCAGAGGCCACGGAGATCACTAGTCCCGCCAAGGAGAGCAAGAAAAAGAAGAGAGCTGTTAAGAGCCTCGGTGAGGAGCCCGGGAAGCGCACCTCTCCAGAATGCGCTACGCCTGTTGATGACTTGCCGGAGAGTTCCAACAACAAGAGATCCAAAGTTGTTGTGCCTGCAGTGAAGAAGGTCCCGGCAGGGCTGGATGGCATTGATGGTACTTTTACTATCAGTGTCACCCTTGACGACAAATTGGAAAGCATGCTTGGTGCCTTCCTGCGGGCGAATGTCGATGTGTTTTTCTGGCAACCATCTGACCTCCCCGGTGTTCCCAGGGAGGTAATCGAGCACCACCTTGTTATCTGCCCACATGCCCGGCTTGTCATACAGAAGGTCCAGAAGCAAGCTTTGAAGTGGGAGCAGTTCATTGCTGAGGAGATAAAGAAACTTGAGGCCGCAGGTTTGGTCAGAGGAGTGTTGCATCCAACATGGTTAGCAAACCCAGTAGTCGTACACAAGGCTAATGGAAAATGGAGGCTGTGCATAGATTTCACTGATCTGAACAAGAACTGCCCGAAAGACCTATTTCCCTTGCCGCGCATCAACCAGATCATGGACTCCACTTCAGGTCATGATTTTGTCTCTTTCTTGGATGCATATTCCGGGTACCATCATATTTTGATGTCCAAGGAAGACGAAGAGAAGACCTCATGCATCACCCCATGTGGCACATACTGTTTCGTGAACATGCCTTTCGGGTTGATGAGTGCCGGGTCTACTTTTGCAAGGGCGGTCCAGATTGGTTCTGGGTCGCAGCTACACATGAACATTGAAGCCTATATGGATTATAGTGTGGTCAAGACCAAGGACAGATCAACCCGCATCCAGGATTTAGAAGATACATATGCCAATCTGTGCAAGATCAACTTGAAGCTGAATCTGGAGAAGTGTGTGTTTGGCGTTCCCTCTGGAAAGCTACTTGGTTTCTTTGTGTCCCACTGCGGAATAGAGGCCAACCCCGATAAGATCAAGGCTATCGTGCAGATTCAGGCACCAAACACAGTTAATAATGTCAAGCGTTTGACGGGGTGCTTCGCCGCACTTAGCAGATTCATCTCCAAGTCTATCGAGCGTGCCTTGTCGTTCTTTAAGATCTTGAAGAAGGTAGGACCCATGAAGTGAATCTCGGAAGTAGATATGGCACTACAGGATTTGAAGACCAACTTGTCCTCTGTGCCTACCCTGGTTGCTCCCAAACCACAAGAGCCATTGTTGCTATACCTAGAGGCGACTAAGCAAGTGGTTAGTGCAGCATTGGTGGCGCAGCGAGAAGTAGAGGAAGCAACAGCCTCACCTAGTGTCCCTCCTGGGGAGGAGAATGAGGAAAGCTCGGCAAGGTTAGATATGGGTTAGGACAAGGAAAAGCACGGCTGTGGAAACCCCAAGGATGTTGCAAGGAAGAAAGTGGTGCATCTCCCAGTGTACTTCGTCAACTCCCTGTTGCAGGGGGCTAGATCCAGGTACTCTGGCGTGCAAAATTTGATTTTTGGCCTAGTCATGGCCTCAAGGAAACTACACCACTACTTCCAAGCCCATGAGACCACGGTTGTCACACGCTTCCTGTTGCAAAGGATACTCTAGAACCCAGAGGCTACCGGCAGGATAGTGGAGTGGGTATTAAAGTTATCCAGCTTTGGCTTGATGTTTGAAAGCACATCGACGATACAGAGCAGGGCATTGACAGAGTTTATTGCAGAATGGATGCCATCCCCTGATGAGGAAGTGCTAGAGACAGTTGTTCCCGGCAAGGAATGTCCCCATGAACGGACCATGTATTTCGATGCTGCCTTTTCCCTACAAGGTGTAGGGGCTGGCGTGCTTCTCATTTCTCCCGCTGGGGAAGTACGTTGTCCAAATGCATTTTCCCCGGGAGGAGGTGACCAACAATATAGCAGAGTACGAAGGGCTCCTTGCCGGGCTCAGGATCGCCATAGAATCAGGAATCAAGAAGTTGATCATCAGAGGAGATTCACAACATGTGGTGAGACAAGTCAACAAGGATTACCAAAGCCCATTGATGGAGGCATACTTCAAGGAAGTGAGGAGATTGGAGGAACACTTTGATGGATTGCAAATAGAGCACGTCCCCCATGCAGAAAACAACATTGTTGATCATGTGTGAAAGTGTGCTGCGCAAAAGCTTCTTGTGGGACCGGGAACTTTTGTTCTCCACCTTACCCAGTCCTCTGAATCCCCGACAACAATGGCCCGAAAGAGGAGGAAACTGGATTCCGGTAAGCCTCTCCCGGTAGAGCCCTCCGGGGCTCCTGGCAGGGACACTGCCAGATACAACTCCCATTCGCATGCCAGGTTGCACCCTCCTGCCGAGCCTTAGGTCACCGCAGTCAAGGGACACAACCCACAAATGCGAAGGTGCCGCTAGTCCTCGTTGTCGAGCCCTAGGCTCCAACTTTGGCAAGGCACATAGTCCACTTCCTCCAAACCGGAGAAGTTCCCAAAGAGCAAGAAGAAGCTGAAAGAGTAGCCCGAAGGGCCAGTATGTATAAGTTTGTCGATGACACTGTATACATAAGAAGGCCCAACAGTGTGAAATTGAAGTGCATTTGTCAGGAAGGACGAAAGGAACTACTGGCAGAAATACACAAAGGCATGTGCGGCTCCCACATTGGATCAAGGTCATTAGTTGGGACAGCATTCCATCAAGGATTCTATTGGCCCACAACCCTCCAAGATGCGGTCGAGCTAGTCACCAAATGTGGGGCTTGCCAGTTCCATTCCAAGAACATACATGTGCCTGCTCAAGCTCTTCAGACAATCCCTTTGTCATGGCCTTTTTCGGTATGGGGGCTCGATATCCTCCGCCATTTCCCCCGAGCTGCCGGGGGCTTTGAACTCTTGTTCGTTGCCATCGACAAGTTTACAAAGTGGCCTAAAGTAGATGCCATGAGAAACTCATTCAGCTATCAAGTTCTTGAAAGTATTGGTGTGCCGCTTTGCGGTCCCTGCCCGGATCATCACCAACAACGGCACCCAGTTCACAAGTCGTGCCTTCATGCAATATGTTCATGCCCTCGCAAGCAAGATCTCATTTGCCTCTGTTGCACATTCCAGAAGCAATGAACAAGCTGAGAGGACGAATACAGATCTGCAGAAGTGCGTCACACGATGGAATGATGAGCTCCCGATGGTTCTCTGGTCCCTCGGAACGACACCAAATCGAGCTACCAGGCATAGCCTCTCTCCCTGGTCTATGGGGCAGAAGTAGTTATCCCCACGAACCGCATTTACGGGTCTCCTCGAATGCTTGCCTACGATTTAGTTGCGCATGATCAGCACCGGCGTGAGGATGCTATGCTTCTTGAGGAGAACCGTCTCCGGGCTGCTACGCGTGCAACATGCTACCAACAAGCCGCGTACCTATCACAGCCACAGGGTTCATGCCCAGTGTTTTGAGGATGGCGACCTTGTCCTTAGGCGCGTTCAGTCCGCCAAGGGTGCAAACAAGTTATCGCCAAAGTGGGAAGGCCCTTATCGGGTGGCGCGAGTCACCAGACCTAGCGCAGTCTATTTGGAGATCGAAGATGGCATTCAATTGTAGAACTCATGGAACATTGAGCATCTCCGCAAGTACTACCCATAAGGTGCGGATGTCGGGCCTGCCCAGCAGGCACCCTTTTGTACATGCCTTGCCTCAGTTGCATCTAACCCCTTGCACAAATCCAGGCGCAGACCCTAAGCAATAGGGAAATAAACGAAGTGCTGGGGGCGACAAGTTGCATGCATGCACAAGCATATCACGATCATCCCATGTTCATGTATGTAAGATTTCATTTGGCATCATTTTCATCTACATAAACCACAGGTTCCTACCGTGGACTTGGTTACTCAAGGAGAGATGAAAAGAGAAGCCAACATTGCAGTCTCCTGCAAGCCAAACAGATAAGTCCTTTCCTTTATCGATACGTATTCTCTAAGGACTTGTGCATAGGAAAACCCCGCTTCCTTTCGAAACTTAGGTGCTTCCATCCTTCGACCTGAACTCTGCTTTGATCAGGATGGTCGCAGTGGCCTTTGATGAAAAAGGATTGGCGGAGGGATAGTACCTCTTCATGACTAGTGTCGGGTAAGCCTAGCCCCGCGGCAACAAGACTGAGGGTATTGGCAACGTAGCCTACCAGGGGAAACTTGTTTACTTGGAAGTATAGAGGCATCCCACCTCTGCATGGACACGTTACATGCACGAGTCCTCGGCAAGGTTCATCTTTTTCATTAATATGCTGATCAACAAGTACAAATCTTACAGAACACAAACATGGATTATAGGAATTAAATTTATTTGAATTAAAATTTGGCAATTGCCCACAAGTTTAAGATTGAAAAAAGATAAGTGCCCCGTGATGCCCTTTGTCGTTCCTCTCCTCCTAGGCACTGCGGCAGGAGGTGAAGAGAGCAAAAAAGGGGGGTCGGACAGAAGCCTAGCCTTACCCCCATCGGGCTCCAGGAGAGCTAGCCTGGCCGGGGGCGGGAGGGCGCACACGAAGGTGATAGTGAAGAGGTCAGCGTGAACGGCCCACCAAACACCACTACTGTGCCAGCAGGACACAGCAAGGCTAACAATGCTGCAACCCGCGAAGAAGCCTGTCGGGATCCTGCTGGAAGACTGCTGGAGGAGCCAGGAGTGGGCACCACATCTACCTCTGCATCCAACTCCCTGGCAAGTTGCCTCACCGGGGGAGGAGTGCAGGTGCGGATAGTGGTGCCATAGCCTGATGGTAACGGTGCGGCTGGTGCTTAGCCGGAGTAAGAGTCATCGCCCTCCTGGTCATTGTTGCTCGAGGAGGAGCTTTCATCGTCGGTCGTGCTCTCCACGCAGCAACCTAAGCGAGCACCCAAGCTCCCAAAGACCTTGACGGAAAGAAAGTTGTCTTCCATTAACTTGAAATGAAGGACGTGCCCTTCCAACAAGCTATGGGCATGGGCAAAAGTCTTCCAGCCTCGATGAAAGTACATGACGTGAGGAGTAAGGAAGTCTACTTCCACATGTATGTTGCTGTTCCCACAGCCCCTCATGTGCAACCTCGACGATCGTGGCTGCTTGAGCTCCATTGCCCTCGCAAACGGAGTAGGGAGAGGGAGCCGGCTGCACGGGGGCTTGTACAACCTGATAACAAACTCCAACGGCTCATCTCCAACATGGCCTTCCATCCGGGGAGGAGTGACCGACAGAGGCATAACCGAAGCGCCACCTCTTCCCCCTCAACCTCGAGCGGCACGACGACCATGACCTCACCCACTTCCACCTCCTCTCCTAGTGGGCTCCCCCCGCACCATCGGAGGAAGGAGGGCGGCGCTGTCGAGCAGAAGTTCTCGTCGTCACTTGAGCAGAGCCAGAACCTCGGCCCCTGGCCATGATTGGCGAAGACTGCTGTGAAGATAAGAAGAAGCGAAAGGTGTCGGAGAACTCCTCGCCCCTCGCCTATTTTATAGGCGGGCGAAGCGGGGGGGGGGGCAAAATTCGTCCACAGAGACAGCTTCCCCGTTCAGTCAATCCGGCTCTCCTCCTGCCATAAACGGCTTGGGGAATCAAGGCCGACCCTCTGCGCCAATCTACGAAGCCTAGCTCCCTGCCACGACACTCATTTTCGCGCCCTATGCAACCGCCACCAACCCTGTGCAATGCATGCGAGACACATGGCGGGAGCTTTTGGAGCGGGAAGAATAGTGGGGTGGCAGTTACCGCCCCGTGAACATGGGGAGAGGATGCTCCGTGGATAATGGCCTGTTATCCCCCACTACAATCGGCGTTACACAACGCGCGGAAGATGCGGAAACTGGCCTAGGCTCAAGTTAATGAAGAAGCAAAGAAGATCTCAAAGGGGGCAAGCTGCTCCTATGCCTTTGCCTGTGCACTGGTTAGAGCCTACCCCGACGACGCCCAACGGCGCATCTGGACCAGGCTCGGGGGCTCCAGTCGGTGCAACAAACCCCGGATCGATTGCCCCAGACTGTGCACAGGCCCAAGGACAAGTTTACAACACCTAGATTAGATCAAGGCACGAATGGATCACCTCTTTGAGGAATAAGAGAGCTGGCCGAGGAGATCAAGACAACCAAGACGAGCCGAAGAGGCAAGATATCACCACAAGAAGGGCCTTCCTTGCTGGGCACGCGATCCTGGCAGGGTTGGATCGCCCTGGAAGCAAGCCTCCAACATCGCCCGGCAGCTCTGACAGGGCTCACAGAAGCAAACCACCACCTCACAATGACGCACATCGTCGATTAGTGCGGTGTCAGCTCCTACGTGGCTTATTGGCAGCCCCCCGCTACATGGTAGCCACTTCCTATGGAAAGAACCTCGAAATTACACCCGTCCTGAGACATGTCTAGAAAGCAGGCGTGAAGCTAGTAAAACAGCCCGACAAGGCCTGCCGAGCGCCATGATGTGACATCGAGCGGCGCATTTAATACGCTCTGTCAGCCTGCAGAGTTAGGTATGATAGCACTGTTTGCTCTATAATAAGTATGGAAAGACTGATTTGTCACTGTGGTGACCCCTTAATCTAAAAGAGGAGGCCCATGGCAACCATAGAAGGGATTCGGCCATTTCAAACCCACACACTCATACGCGCATAGCGACTCTAGCCCCGAGGCAACCCTGTCGGGCAAGAGCGACGTGCTCTTTTCAACATCCCACCATCAATCCACCAAAGCAGGAGTAAGATTTTATGCCTCATGGAGGCCCGAACCTGTGTAAAAATTGCCCGCGTGATCTCTGTCGTGCGGGGCTATGCTTCTCCGCTCTTTGCGCAACGTGCCCATCCCCCACCGAACCAAAAGGGGCCCTTTGGTCCCATAGGTGGCCGTTGTTTTCCCGCAACAAACTCCTTTCTCTTGTGCTTAAAATGATAGTCTCCCCGACACTCAACTCATCCTCATAGATTTGGATATGGTGGAAGAAGAATTGGAGTGGAAAGCAACTTAGGGAAGGCTAGAGATCAATATTCTTATGGTTCAATTGGAATGTCTTGATATCAACACATGAGTAGGTGGTTATCTCTCAGATAATGAATGGTGGAAGTGTAGGCACGTTCTGATGGCTCTCTATGATTGAAGAGGGGGTGGAGGGGCATATATAGCCTCCACACAAAAAGCCAACCGTTACACACATTTGACCCAACTCGGTGAGACCGAACAGATGAGCTCGATGGCACCGAATGGTTCAATAAGGTGAATGTTAGGAATCTCGATGGGACCGACTGGAACAACTCGGTGAGATCGATGTGCTAAGGCTTAGGGAAAACTTCATCTTGGTTGGACCGATTCAATCAACTCGATGATTCCGAAGTGAACAATGGGCACACAGAGAATCTGACAAGCCAACTCGGTAGGACCGGTTGCATGAACTCGGTGAGACCGAAATAAAAGCAACTGATCACAGAGCGATGGCAAGGCCATCTCGGTGAGACCAAGATCTGCGTCGGTCAGATCGAACTATTAGGGTTTCTGGCAAGGGCTATGTCATAGGAACTGGATGGGTCCGGGTTGGAAATATAGGTGTGGCGGAGTAGGAGTTAGGTTTTGGACATATTTGGATGGAGAAAGTGGCTGAGGGTTTTGGAGCAATATCACTAAGCACTTTGAGCAACTAATCCATTAAGCAACATCTCATTCCCTTTTAATAGTATTGGCTTTCCTATGGACTCAATGTGATCCTGGATCGCTAAAAGAAAGATGAAGAGTCTTGAGCTTTTACCAATCTTTGCCCTTAGCATTTTGAGGGGTCCACATCTCTAATCCATGCCATGCCATTCATTGAACATCCTGACATATATATGTTGAATGGATAATAGTTCAAAGAGCTATATGTTTATATGAATTACCAAAACCACCTGGGGATTAGTTGCAGTTTCACCATACTTAATTTCATAGCTGGTTAATTATGTAGCATCACTGCACATGATAGCCTACTTATCCTCCATTTGGTGGACATTATAAGGTTTGTATCGACTTTTTCATAAATTTGGAATCAACCTAATGCTTTTGAAGAGGTTTAGCTCTTCAGTCCTCTTGTAAGGACCAAACGTCTTCTATCACTATACTTACATTAACAGCTACTCCCTCCTTCCCATAATATAAGAGCGTTTTGTACAGTACACCTGTGTACAAAACACTCTTATATTATGGGAAGGAGGGATTGGTTCATTGTGTAGCATGACTCTGCATCTTATCTCCCTCGCCCACCATTTACTAAAAAATATCCGACCTATATTTAACCTATATTTAATCTTGCCAAAAAGTTGAATAGACAAACAATGTCAGTGGAGCCCATTGCTCTTGTCAGTACGTTTTGTCATGTAATGCTTGTACTTATAGGGATAGGTAGTTGATTATGTAGCATCAATCTGCATCTTATCTTCATTATCCTCTATCCTTTCCAGTATTATCATATCTATAATTAGTCTCTACAAAATATAGAGTCCTGGCAATGCTTATGAAGAAGATTATGTGCTAAAATACTTGAGTTATCCTTACATTGACATGGAGACGGGCATTATTGAGCTGGTGTTAACTATTAATGTAAGTCAGTCCTTCTAATGCCTTTATCCTCAACTGCTGTTTAGTTGTCTCATAATCCCTATCGTCAACTGCTATTTACTTTGTTGTTTCTATCAAAGTGCATGTTCGCAACAACTGTAAGGTCCAAGTTTTAGATGCAAAACCAAATTCCATATTCATACCATATGCTTGTTTTTGTTGATCTATAATCCACAGTGGTGAAACAACACACATTTGCACCTTGTCATTTCCTGCTTTATCTTACTGATCTGGTTGATGATATGAACATGCCATGCACATTAACCAAAGTAGATTGTCTTTTGCCTTTCATCTATGCTTGTTTTGTTGATTTGGTAATCCGGTAGTGTGGTGAAGCTCCCCGCATCATGGACAATGCCAAATTATGCTATTGACATTTTGAATTATCTCTTTATTTTCTAATTTGAAATTGGATGGAATTGATAGAACAGTTATCATCTTTGTTTATATGCATGCAAAACCACATTTCTCTGCTATTTTCAGGGTGATTTACATGATGGCATGCACAGGTCTGCTGAAGGATATGAGACAAACCTAACATATATTGTGCAAAGAAGGCAAAACCTCTTGAAGATAGCGGGACAATCCGAAAGTAATGTCTTGATGCAGTGTTAATGTTACTCGAGACTAGCAGTCACACAAGCTCACAAAATTCGTTGCTTGAATCAGTTCGACTTCTTCAGTCTCAACTTCAAGCAAAAAGGCATTCTACAACTCAACTTTGATTTGGAGTCCAATCTCTAAGGAAGATCCCGGTGAACTCCAGTGAGAATCTCATTGTTAAACAGCTACAGCTGGTGCTATGACTGACATGCTAGGCAACTTTCAGTTTTTATAATCTGATTGTAGGTTTGTTCTTAATTCCTAGTTACCGTATATGCCATCACTGGCTATCTGAAAAAACGGCTAAAATATGATGTAGGCGACCGGGCCGAAAAAGCTGCCTCTAACAAGCCTCTATTTCAGTGGGCCACAATTAGGCCGCCACACAACTTTCTTGGGCCTGCGCTGATTAGCCATTTGGGCCCTTCGTGGACACTGTGCGCTAGGCCCATAACTCACATGGGCCTTCATCAGGCCCAACATTTAGTTGGACCTTTAGTGGACCCAATGCTTAGTTAGGACCATGTAGCTTAAAGACATTAAGAGGCTAAATATTCGGCTAGCCTGTTACGGCCCAAAACATACCATGGGCCATTAGCATGCCAAAATGCATGTTGGGCCTCAATTTTCGATAGTCCTCCACAGTCCTTTAAGAGGCAAAAATGGCCACTGGGTCATTATTGGCCCAGTTATTTGACAGACCGTTATCAGGCCGAAACATATCTCGGGCCAAGTTATATGACAGGCCGTTAAAAGGCCGAAATCTTAGTAGAGGCATCAACGTGCCGAATTATACGACATGCCTTTAATAGGCCCAAAGTCACATTGGGCTGAACTGTTGCCACCTTGATCACGGGTAGTTAGTGGACGTAATGTCGTGTCAGACTATATATGGCCCATGGGCAGCACGGGCCAATACCAGGCCGAAAGACACACCGAGCTGAAATGGGCCCTTGTCTACACTAGGCCTCTAAAAGGCCAAAATCTCACTGGGCCATAATTGGGCCCAAAGAATCGGCAAACAATTAACGGGCCAAATCTGGCGATGGGTCATAAATGGGCCATGTTTAAGTAGGCCATTAGTAGGCCAGCCCTCTAGTACCTGAGTATATCATGCATGCCTTTGACTGGGCCGACCTTTTTGACTTATATGGGCCTCTGTTGGGCCCTGCCACGTGTCGACGTATCATAGGCACATTTCCTCCATTGGATGAACGACAGCTGGCCCATCGTGGAGCTGACGCGTGTTTCTTCTGGCCAATGAGAATTTTACACGTGAAAAATTGTCATTGGTCGTTGCTGTTAACTGGTTATTAGATCCAAACCCGGAACCGATAGGGTTAACAGCGCCCCGTTACAGTGGATGCCATGTGTCAGCTACCCTTGACGAAAGCACTTGCATGCCGCGCCATTTATTGTCAAGGAAGTCGACACTTCCATGATAATAATTTCAGTATTGTCATGGAACACTTCTACGACAGCACAGGTATGACTATCTTGATTCTATCATAAAATCGTCATGGATGTAGAAGCATGATATAAATTTTTACCCGCTGTGACAAACACGTATCATCATGGAAGTGTCTTTTTTAGTGAGGGATGCATCGCCCTCATTATCTTTCCAACTTCACAAGTACCACAGAGATGATCCTTCTTAAACATGACGCCCTCGATGCCAATGATGTGTTTCTTCTTCACCAGGATGTACAAGTTCCTCATGCCTGCACTCCTATGCTTCGATGCCAAAGCCAGCACTCTGAAGCTTTTGTTAGAAGACATACGGATAGCTACAGTCATGCAGAAAATTCTACCATGTACAAGTCACCTCTTCAATATCCTTAGAAGACTTGATATGTCCTTGGCCATTAGCACAACACAATGATGTTTTCCAAAGAGCACAATCATATTAAGATCACCAAGCATTGAGACTGTCATTAAATTGTATCCAAGGGATTCAACAAGCATAAAGTTGTCCATGTGTTGATCCTTTCAGATAGCAACCCTACCTCGACCCAATACCATGTTTTTACCAAGTGTCAGGATATGTGATGTGGCTATTTGAAGATGGTCGAAGAGTAGTGTCCATGAGAAGACTTCGATCACCAGTCATGTGGTTGGTGCAGCCACATTCCATGATCCACTCAGTGGCTTTCAAGGTCATTTCCTACAATGCAATTAGTGGGATGGTCTTCATGAAGAGAGTTGTGAAGTACGAACATTTGATGACATAAAATATCATCAAATGTAATATTCTTTGATGGTAAGATAGGATGATCATCAAGAAACCCATGGACGAAATAAATGGTAAGACCATTTGGTCATTTTATCTTGCGTCCAACAAGATTGTTCGGGTCCCTAGCAATGTCTTCAAAAGTCAATGTTTTTCGGCTGGAGACCCGACCCTGCAAGAGAAGTTAATTATTTGGTCCATAGCAGATGTGATATACAATCATTGACTTCCAAATATCAACTGAGTTTGAGTCATAATCATCATAAGTTGAGTATGGAAGGAAAAAAATGGTTAGTCCATTGGGATATTTTTTCTTGTGCCCCACAAGTATCATAGGCCTCCAGCAATGTCTTCAGAATGTAATGATTTTAGGCTGGAGACCTGTTCCTGTAAGAAGGATTATTTTTTATTAACCACCCATATTTTAAGGGGTGGCTTAGACGTAATGAGTCTTAGTGCAGCATTTGAGAACTTTGGCTTTGAAGTCCTAGCAAATAGTTTAGCAGGAGGTGAATAGTAATCAAAAGAATATGTGAAAAATTTCTTCGATTGTGAATATAGTGGTTCGAAGAGGCATGCTCATATTCATGATTCTAATGATAGTTTCCCTGCAAAACATTTGCGTTAGGGAGACCATAAGGTCCTTTGTTTGTAGGAAGCCTTTGGTCTGGGGTTTGTCTTCTTCCATGGTGGTGTCATGATGACATTCGCAGGAAGCTTCTTAAGACGACTTTTAGGAACCTAGATCTTCTTCATGGGTGACCCATTCCTATAGTTAGTCCCAATAAATCTGGCAAACACTTCACCGTTCTGGTTTTCGAAAAGTTTGTAGTTGGAGTCAAGTGACTCACCAATGATGATAGGATTATCACACGTGAAACCAAATAAGGTAGTTGGATCTACTGGAGGATCCTTAGCAGCAACCCATGTGGTCTTGGGGTACTGCTCAGGAGTCCAATATGAGCCATCAGCATTCATGTTCCTTTCGAACCCAACACCCTCTTTCCTAGGATTTTGGTTCAACACATGGGAACTACACAATTGAAATGGAAAGCAGTTATACAGACACAGAGAGAAAGAATATAAAGGCTAATACACTGGGAGAATGGAAGAAATGCAACAGAAGATAAGATCAATCAATCTATCATCAAAGAGCAAAAGTATTCATTGCAGAACGGAATATAGAGAGGTGAATAGAACCAGTGGTGCTCGATGGTGACAAAGAGATTTGGTACACCATTTCACCCTTCTACCAAAGGGCTACGTCTGGTTGGAGGTCCTGTGACTTAACATGGAAGATAAACTCTCTTCACCCTATTCTCCTTCAACACAGAGCTGATCAGACTTAGGTTGATTTCAGTCGTCGTAGATCCTTGTCGGCGATCTCCAAACCTTCGGTCGATCGGCGCAAACCAAAATACTCTTGGTTGCTGAAGAGCTGGCTTAGTGAAGACAACAAATCTTCAACAATCAAAGTCGAAACCTATCCGTTTAGAGAGTGCGCAGCTCTCAAGACTAATAGGTACAAGAACTCTCAATCAGAACTACTGTGATTCTAAACCATTGTCTATGTTTGGGCTCTTCATTTTTCTGTCAGTGGATCTTAAACTCAAATCACGCGGAGAGGGGTTCCTCAAATCTATATTCTTCAGTAATCTTAAGCGGAGCAGCCAATGATCAAGGTTGGAGCGGGGCGGCTATTTATAGCCACAACCTTCCTTGATGGGAAAAGACCAAATTGGGCATCGAGTTCAGCCAATAGCCGAAGATTCCAATGATCAGATTTGAGCACAACGGTAACATTGCTTGCGGTGCAAGAAATGCTAACTCCTCGGTCTGAGACAGATCTCTCGTATCGAAGAAGATCACAGTCTCTTGTTGGAAAGTATTTGCTTTGAACACAAAGAGATTAATCTCACACCTTTCATAGGTTTAGGCTAAGCATGATAGCTGATCTAAGCTGCGAGAACCTATACCCCTCTTCATAGTACGGAGGTCCTGCGACTCAAAAGTATGGAAGAAGAACAATGAAAGGAATATTACGTCTTCACTTTGTCATCGACTTCCATCACCGTAGTCAATTTCTTAGGACGACTGTACCGAGACAAGAGCTTTGCTAGAGCAATAAACTTTCGAGGGGTCGATTTCTTCACATTAATCTCCTCGACTGTACGCCTTCATCAGATATAGCTCGTTCTTCTCTTCAATGCAGATAAGCTTCGGCCTCAAACTCAGTACCGGAGCCAGCACTCTGTTCGGTTGTGTATGGACTTTTTATCTCTGTATGCACTAGCAAACAAATCAGTCCACACATGTTTCTGTCAACAATCTCCAGAACAAAAGGTAGGCATATATTGCACGAACAATCTCCCCATTTCTTGGACGGTTGTTTAAAAAATAGATCACATTGAATGATAGTTGAAGGATTGGAATGAAATGCGAAGAATAGAGAGTGCAAGAGAAAAGTACGACGATGAATTATTCTCCCCCTGAAGATATGCCACGGAGCATGAAGAATGGGAGGGTGATTAGTTTAAACTTCATATGAGTGACATTGAGTTTTGATGCAATGCTTGACTTCTTTCAAAGCACTCGACGGTGTATGATGCGATACCTGTCACTAAATCTTCGAAAAGAGTAAGATAAGTATTTAGAGACAAGTGACAAGTGACAAGGATAAAACATGAAAGTTTTCTCATAACACAATTTGAATCCACACAAATTTTATTTTTCTTGCATATCAGATATACGATATGATCAAACCAACAAAACACATGTTATATAAAGTGGATATTCTTCAAAGGTAGTTTATCTCTCTCTTCCTGTATTGTTAGATGACGAGGAAAAATAGTAATGAAGGCATATCCAACCACAATACTTCTCCAAACTAAATATCATAATTAGATGATTTCTTGTTCTTCTTCGAGAAGCAGATATGTTTCCCTATATAAGGATTGTAAATGCAAATCATTCAGAGGAAAGCACAATTGATAATACCTGCAGATAAAGAGTGTGAAGCGAAAGATATTGCAGGCGGGGGGATGTGGGGGTATTAACGTTACATGATGTCCGAGTTTTCAAACACCACATGTGGTGCGATAAGTTCAAGATCCAAATTGTTCAAGGGAAAACCAGATCGCGAATAAAAATATCCTGCAAAACTCCGATAAACTATCACTCGATGTAATTCTCCCCCTTTTTGTCAACTAGTGTTAAAAAATAAGGGGAAGACATACGAGGAATTACTCTCTTGGAGAGTCTTTTGAATCCCAATTAAAGCCACGCGATGAATTTATATCAGAAGAATGTGGAATGGTCGAGGGAGAAGCAGGAGTAGCATTCTTTTACTTGACTGGCTTGGAACTAGGAGTGTCTACCTTGTAGACAATAGTACCTGTTGTATCTACAACTTAGTCATCATGATCGACAAACAACAGATCTATAGAGTCAAAATGTTGTGGAAGCACTGGAGTTTGTCTTTGGACACGAGGAATAGCAAATAGTTCCATACAGTCATAATCCTTGAAAAGGTCCTTCTTGGATAAGTCCTTGCGAGAATAATTCTTTCTCAGCAAAGTCCATGACTACTTTCTTGCTTCTTTCTCATGTAGAAGAATTTGACGAGTGTAATTATGAATCAGATTTAGCTCAATCATCAATTCCATCTTTTCCTTTTTGTCCATCTTGATGTGACTTTCTAGAGTTTACTGAGTGTGAATGCAAATCTCATAAGAATTTGACGAGTGTGATTATGAATCAGATTTAGCTCAATCATCAATTCCATCTTTTCCTTTTTGTCCATCTTGATGTGACTTTCTAGAGTCTATTGAGTGCGAATGCAAATCTCATTCAGAGATGGATTTTCCTCACGAGGGATGTCAACCCTTGCTTCCTTCACTTTTGGAGCATGTTCAGATTCGATGACATTTGCAGCAGAGTCAAATGGTTCTTTTCCTTTGCGATAATCCTTCACAATGTGTAGAGTGTCACGAACTGGTAGCATGAAAACTTTCGGATAGTAAGCCCAGAAGAATTTCTCATTGATCAATTGCTCAATTGCGGACATTATCCATGGAGCATATGGCTTCAAAGACATTATCCATGGAGCATACAGTGGCAAAATAGTCATTATGCACTAATATGACAACAAATAGTGCTATTATACCTAACTCTGCGGGCTGACAGGGTGCATTAAATGCACCGCTTAGTGTCACATCACTGGTTGCCCGACAAGGCTATGGCTATCTCGCCAGCTCTGCACCTGTCTCCTTGACACGTCGTAGGACGAGTGTCATTTGTGGGTTCTTTCTGTAGGAACTGGGTGCAATGTGGCTAATGGCTACCACTTAATAATCTTGCGGCTTGACACCGCATTGATTGACAACATGGGTCATGCTTGAGTGTTTGGTAAGGTGGTTTTTGCCTTCGCTAGCACCCGGCAGGCCCTCCCGGGATGTTTCTATTATCTACTTCTAGGGGTGGCCCCACCCCTTGTCGGGCACGCCTGCTCGGCAAGGGAAGCCCTTCTCTTGGTGATGTCTTGCTTCTCCGGCTCGGCCTTGGTCTCTCTGATCTGAGCTGGTACTCTGAATCTCTTGGTTTCTTACACTCTGACTTAGAATCGTGCTTTAGTCTTGTCTTTGCGCCTGTGCACAGTCTGGGCAACAGACCCAGGGTTGTTGCACCGACAAAAGCCCCCGGGCCTACCCCGATTGCGCTGTTGGGCATCATCTGGGTAGGGCCTAATAACTGCACAGGTGGGGTTGCTGGAGGTTTTGGTTCCTTGAAGTCTCTATTGCTGCTTCGTCGGCCCTGATTCCGGGCCAGTTTCTGGTTTCCCCACGCGTCGTGTGTGTCGTCGTGGGAGAACTTGGATCGTGGCCTGCGGATTCTCTTCTCCCCATGTTCAAGGGGCAGAAACTGCCATCCCACTCGCCCTCCGTTCCGCATGCACTTTCCACATGCTCCGTGTGCATTGGGCGCGGTAGGTGGCGGATGCGAAGGGAACAGGGAGGAGCGCCATGGCCAAAAATCGAGCGTCGATGGTTGGATCAGAGGGGTGACCTCGACCCCTAGAGTTACGGTGGGCGCAGGGAGGCCGAATTGGGGGAGAGAGGCGGCCGTCTCGCATGTGGGAGCCAGCCTCATGGCCCATTTCCCTATAAAAGGGAGTCGGGGTAGCATTGCTCTGCACACACTCTTCTTCTTCTCTGTAATCCTTTTCTACTAGTCATGGTGCGAGGGCGAGGGCATGGTGGTGCTCCGGCGGCGGCGACGAGGGCTTCTGCTTGACAGCGCGCCCCTCCTAACCCGCACCCCAAGGTAGCGGAGTCGTCCGCAAGGAGAGGAGGGACTGGACGCGGTCGCGGTGGCCGTGGTGCTCGAGGAGGAGGAGGTAGGGGCAGTGTCTTGGTGGTGCCCCCACCAGCAACCAGCCTCGGGAGTTCATCATCAGGCTATAAAAGCCTTTGTGTGGTCATCTTCACCTCCCAACTCCCTTTGCGTGGGAGATGGAGCTCGAACAACCACGCGCCCTGCGGCTGCGCATGAGGGGCTCTGGGGATGGAGGTACGAGGGTCGATGTTGACTTCCCCGCCCCCCAGGTGATTTACCTCCGTCCTGGTTGTAAGACCTTTGCCCATGCCCACGGCTTCTCGGAGGGGCACACTCTCTAGTTCAAATTAATGGAGAACGGCCAGCTCTCCGTCAAGATCTTCGGGCGCTCGGGTGGTCGCTTAGGTTGCTGCACGGAGAGCTCGACCGACGACGAAAGCTCCTGCTCGAGTGAAAGTGACGAGGAGGATAGTGACGGCGATGACAACAGCAGTGGGCGGGGGAGCGACGACTCTAACCTCCGGTTGATCGTCGCCCGCACCATCTTCATCAGGCGCCTGCACCTGCATCTTCTTCCCGGCAGGAGGATCTGTCGGGGAGTTGGATGCAGGGGCGGGGGTGTCACTCCCGGGCTCCTCCACCAGTCTTCCAGCTGGACCACGGCAGGCTTCCTCTCGGGTTGCAGCTCAGCGGCCCTCGCCGTGCCTTGTTGCCCCTGGTGACATTGGTTCATGAATCGCCCTCGCTCTGCTTCCCACCATTGTGCTCTCCTTGTGGCCCCGCTCCCGCTGTGCGACCTCTCCTAGATCCCAGAGGGGGGTGAACCGGGGGCTTGCCTAGGGGCTCCTTTTGTACTCCCTCACCTTCAATGGTCGTGCCTCGGAGAAGGGGGACAAGAAAGGGCATCACAGGTCACCTATCCTTTTTCAATCTTAAACTTGTAAGCAATTGCCAAACTTTAATTTAAATAATGTAATTCCTCGAGTCCATCTTTGTGTTATGTAATGCTTGTACTTGTATCAGCATATGTGTGAAAAAGGTAGACCTTGTCGGGAACCCGTGCATGTGTATGTCCATGCAGAGGTGGAATGCCTCTTTATTGTAATAAAACGAGTTTTCTCGGCAAGCTACCTTGCCTGCAGCCTCTTTGTCTGCCGGAGAACTACCTCTGCTGGGGAACAAACAAAGGAGCTAGCCCTCCGCCAACTCCCTTTCACCATAGGCCACTATAACCATCTTTCTCGAAGCAACATTCGAGTCTGGGATGGCAACACCTAAGCCTCAAGAGAGTGTGGCGAGGTTTCCTTATGCACAAGTTATAGCTTGCAGAACACTAAAGGACAGGAGGTCGAACTGATCCGTTTGGCTTGCCAGGGACTGCAGTGCCGGGCAATCTTCTCAACTCCTTGTCGAAGCCAAGTCCACGGTAGGAACCTGCAACTTCATGAAGATGAGAATGAATGCAGGATGCAATCTTATCTATATGCATATGCAAATGCTCATGAAATGCTTATGCAGTGATCTTGGTGTGGTTGTGCACGCATGCAATCTTAGTTGGGCCCCCCTACAGCGCTTCTTTATTTTGTCTTGCACGAGGTCATCACCCCGGTTCCGTACAAGGGGTTACATGCAGCTGAGGCAAGACTTGTACGGAAGGCGTGGCTCAACAACCGTGCCATACGGGTAGTAGTTGTGGAGATGCTCGATATTCCATGACTTTTGAATCTGAGTGCCATCTCCGGTCTCTAGACGGACTACGCCAGGTCTGGTGACTCGTACCACCTCGTAAGGGCCTTCCCACTTTGGTGACAGCTTGTTTGTACCCTTGGCGGACTGAACGCGCCTAAGGACAAGATCACCTTCCTCAAAACACCGGGCATGAACCCTACGGCTGTGATAGCGATGCAGGGCTTGCTCGTAGCATGCAGCACGCGTAGCAACCCAGAGACAGTTCTCTTCGACTAGCACAGCATCGTCACGCCGGTGCTCAATTTGGGCTAATTTATTGTAGGCAAGCACTCAAGGAGACCCATAAATGAGTTCCGCGGGGATAACCTCTTCTGCCCTGTAGAACAAGGAGAAGGGAGTCTGCCCGGTAGCTCGGTTAGGTGTCGTTCTGTGGGATCAGAGAACTACTAGCGGCTCCTCAATCCACCCCCTGCCGTGCTTCTGCAGCGTATCGAAAGTTCTTGTCTTGAGTCCACAGAGCACTTCAGTGTTCACCCTCTCAGCTTGTCCATTGCTCTGGGGGTGTACCACGGAGGCGAATGAGACCTTGCATCTGATGCAACCGTCGACAGAAAATTGATGGCACGAATAATTATTCCAATCCTTCACGGTACCGTGTGTCCCAAAACGATGTGGCGCTCGTGGTCTTGTAGATGCAATCACCACAAAAACAACACGCACACCCAACAAGAGGAAGTACGTGGACGGTCTTTAGAAAGATCAGCAACAAATTAGAGCTAGATCCCTCCAATCTGCTAGCCTAAATTCTCAAAGTAATCAACTTCTCAACTGATATTAACTCGTACGGGAAGATACCCCGACTTATTCATGTCTGTGATTAACAGCAAAATAAAACCCACCCCTTACACGAGGCATGACCTCCCTTTTATATGGTGCACGCAGGCACACAATACAAAGGCTCAGCCCGACTCTGTCATGAGTTGGTTTCAAAACCGACTAAACAAAAGGACTTTCTCTCTCCTATCTTTACTAATTAGGAATTAACTAATTTAAAAATCCGGCAAGCTGATCGCAAGAATCCAAAACTAACTAGTACTCCATCTCCATCACGTATCATTGACTTGACTTTGAATAACCAGCGCACACATCTGTTGTACTCATCACGTATCAACATGGTATTTTGAACTTCGGCTCAACATCTTCTGTTGGTGCAGTTCGGATTGAAGTTTCCCCATTAAATTTATTTGTCACCGTCTCACTGCCATTTTAAACCTTGCTCGCCTGAACTGCCTGGTGGGTGCTATAAATAACAACATGATCTCTCCTTTTCTAACGCCGCGCAGGCACGACATATCTCTCCTTTATTCTTTGATGATTTGTTGTATTAATAGTATCATTTGCGAAGGCACATGAGGTCACATCAGCATTCGAGGGTACAAACATATTGCATGAAGGCGTGGCTCGTGAACTGGGTGCCGTTGTCGGTAATGATCCTTGCCGGAACTCCAAAACGACACACCAATTCTTTCAAGAACATGATAGCTGACTAAGCAGTCACCTTTCTCACGGCAGTCACTTCCGGCCACTTTGTAAACTTGTCAATGGAGACAAACAATAATTCAAAGCCCCAATTGCTCGGGGGAAGGGGCCGAGGATATCGAGCCCCGAGACCGAAAATGGCCATGATAGAGGGATTTTCTAAAGAGCTTGGGCAGGCAGGTGCGTTTTCCTGGAATGGAACTGACAGGCTTCACATGTCGTGACGAGCTTGACCGCATCTTGGAGGGCTGTGGGCCAATAGAATCCTTGCCGGAATGCTTTCCTAACTAATTCCCTTGATCCAATGTGGGAGCCGCACATTCCTATGTGAATCTCAGCTAGCAGTTCCTTTACGTCCTCCCGGTAGACACACTTCAATTTCACACCGTTGGGCCTTGTTCTGTACAGAGTGTCATCGACAAACTGATACATACTAGCCCACCAGGCTACTTTTTCAGCTTCATCTTGGTCGCTGGGGAGTTCTCCGGTTTGGAGGAAGTGGACAATGTGCCTTGACCAAGCTGGAGCATGTGGCTCGGCAACGAGGACTAGCGACACCTCCTCTACTGTGGGAGCACCAGCCTCATTCGCAGGGTCCATTGGCCCGACTGGAGGGGGTGGTCCAACAAGCTGTGAGGAGTTATTTCAGGCAAGGTCTCTGTCGGGAGCGGACGGCTCTACCGGGAGAGGCTTACCGTAGTCCAATTTTTTCCTTTTCCGGGCCATTCTTGCTGGTGATACGGAGGGCTGAGAGAGACGAAGAACAAAAGTTTCTGGTTCCACAGGACGCATCAACGCAGCCCACTTTGACAGGTGATCAGCTATGCTGTTTTTCGCGTGGGGTACATGCTCCATTTGCAACCCGTCAAAGTTCTCCTCCAACCTCCTCACTTCCTCGATGTATGCCTCCATCAATGGACTTTGGTAATCCTTGTTGACTTGTCTCACCACAAGCTGTGAATCTCCATGAATGATCGGTTTCTTAATTCCCAATTCTGCTGCGATTCTGAGCCCGGGAAGAAGATTTTGAGCCCGGCAAGGAGCCCTTCATACTCTCCTGTATTGTTGGTGGCTTCTTCCCGGGCAAAATGCATTTGGACGACGTATTTCAAGTGCTCCCCAGAGGGGGCAACAAGAAGCACGCCAGCTCCTGCACCTTGTAGGGAAAAAGCACCATCAAAATACGTAATCCATTCTTGGGGTGATTCCTTGCCAGAGATAGCTATCTCTGTCACTTCGTCATCAGGGGTTGGCGTCCATTCGGCAATAAACTCTACCAATGCCCTGCTCTGGATAGTTGATGTGCTCTCATACTTCAATCCAAAGCTAGATAACTCCAAAGCCCACTCCACTATTATGCCAGTAGCCTCAGGGTTTTGGATTATCCTTTGCAATGGGAAACGAGTGACAACCGTGATCTCGTGGGCTTCGAAGTAGTGGCGCAGTTTCCTTGAGGCCATAACGAGACCAAAGATCAACTTTTGCACACCAGAGTACCTCGATCTAGCCCCCTGTAACAAGGATCTCACAAAGTACACTCGGAGCTGCACCACTTTCTTCCTTGCCGCTTCCTTGGGGTTGCTCTTGTTACCGTGCTCATTGTTGTCCTGATTCTTTTCTGACTCTCCTATTTTCTACTCGCTTTCTGCCTCGTCCACTTCTCATTGTGCTACCAAGGCTGCACTGACCACTTGGTTGGTTGCCTCCAAGTATAGAAACAAAGGCTCTTGGGGTTTGGGCACAACCAAGGTGGGTACATAGGAAAGGTAGGCCTTCAACTCTTGCAGGGCTGCATCTGCTTCCGGGGTCCACTACACAGGCCCTGCCTTCTTCAAAAATTTAAAGAACAGCAGGACACGCTCGGTAGCCTTGGAGATGAATCTACTTAGCGCGGCAACGCATCCTGTTAAGCGCCTCACATGCTTAACTTTCCTTGGTGTTTGGATCTGCTCAATGGCTCTGATCTTATCGGGGTTGGCTTAGATCCCCCTGTGGGATACAAAGAACCCAAGCAGCTTGCCGGAAGGAACACCAAACACACACATCTCCGGATTGAGCTTCAAATTGATCTTGCGCAAGTTGGCAAATGTCTCGTCCAAATCCTGGATAAGAGTGGCCTTATCCTTTGTTTTGACCATGATATCATCCATATAGGCTTCTATATTTTTGTGCAACGATGGTTCAAAGCCAATCTGGACTGCCATTGCAAAAGTTGACCCGACACTCTTTAATCCGAATGGCATGCGGATAAAGCAGTACGTACCACATGGAGTGATGAATGATGTCTTCTCTTCGTCTTCCTTGGACATGAAGATCTGATCATACCCGGAGTATGCATCCAGAAAGGAGGGTAAATCACAAACTGAAGTGGAATCCACAATCTGGTCGATGCGCGGCATGGGAAATGGATCCTTTGGACAAGCCTTGTTGAGATATGTGAAATCAATGCAAAGCCTCCACTTCCCGTTAGCCTTCCGGAATACCACTAGATTTGCCAACCATGTAGGGTGTAGTACTCCTCTGACCAAACCAACTGCCTCTAGTTTCTTGATCTCTTTGGCAATGAACTGTTGCCTCTCCAAGGCCTGCTGAAAGGATCGATAAAAGTATGACAAGAGTATATAGGTATTGTGAAGTAAAGCATGCAACTTTGACCACTTGACTAAAACGAAAACCTAGCCTTTTCCCAATTTTAGTTCTTGGCAGATTTTAGCAACTTAGCACAAGTCAAGCAATCAACCTACACATGCAATTCTAAGAGTGTAGCAGCGGAAAGTAAACAATTGCATATGAAGGTAAAGGGAGGAGTTTAGAGGGAGCAAACGCAAGTGAAGACAACGATGTTTTTTGTCTTGGTTCTGATAGGTGGTGCTATCGTACATCCAAGTTGATGGAGACTTCAACCCACGAAGGGTAACGGCGGCGCGAGTCCACGGAGGGCTCCACCCACGAAGGGTCTACGAAGAAGCAACCTTGTCTATCCCACCATGGCCATCGCCCATGAAGGACTTGCCTCACTAGCAGTATATCTTCACGAATTAGGTGATCTCAACTCCTTGGTTCAACTCCACAATCTTGTCGGAGGCTCCCAAGTGACACCTAACCAATCTAGGAGACACCACTCTCCAAAAGGTAATAAACGGTGTGTTGATGATGAACTCCATGATCAAACGCTTCAAATGATAGTCTCCCCAACACCCAAACAGCTCCTCACAGATTTGAATATGGTGGAAGAAGGATTTGAGTGGAAAGCAACTTGGGGAAGGCAAGAGAACAAGATTCCTATGATAGGAATGGAATATCTTGATCTCAACACTTGAGTAGGTGGTTGATGTAGGGTGGAACCCTAATCAGCAGATCTTTCACGATTGGAGAGTGTCCCACGACGAACACGGAGAACACAAGGAGGAAACGGGGAAAAACACGAGAGAAAACACTCAAATCAACACAAAGATGATCACACAAGTGCTAGATCCACGATACACATAGAGATACATGGTCCATAGTCAACGACGGTGGTACAAGGATAGTCTTCTCCCGGAGGAGGTCTTGGTTATCCCATAGGATCTTCCCCGATGTGGAGGTCTTGAATCCGAGGTGGATCTTCTGCGAAGAGGCGCGCGGTCTCGTGGAGAGAATCCACACAAAGGTCTGAAATGAGCTATCCAAAAGCTACCCCCAATGGATGGGAGTCAACGAGTATATATTACACGAATGGTCGCCGTCGGGGCGGACGTCCGCTGGTTACCGGACGTCCGGAGGTTCCGGAGGGACCGGACGTCCGGTAATCCTCGGATTTCCGCTATTTAGCTTCTGTGGTCGTTGTCACGGACGTCCGGTGGCTTCCGGTCGTCCGGTCGTCTGGGAGAGGCCGGACGTCCGGTGGCTTCCGGTCGTCCGGTGCCTGGAAGTCGCCGGTCGTCCGGTGTGGGCCGGACGTCCGGTGCCTGTAGCATCTTCAGCCTTCCTTCTTCTTGATCCCGGCGCTTGTCGAACTCGCCGTCTTGACCATTGTGCAGAGCTGTCCCGTGGCCTTCACCCAAGTACCTGAGTATGCACAGAGTTCCGGATGAGGGTAGAAGCCATGTCTCATGTATATCGGAAGGATTTAGAGCAAGGAGTGAAGTCACCTCGGTCTCGAGAGCTCTTGCACGGGCTCGAGTCATTGGTCCTTTGGGCACTTGATGAGGCGATGAAGGGTCCATGGGGGTGACCATAGGATGCTCCGCATCATCTCCCCTCTCTTGGGAAAGATCCGACCTCGGATCGAAATCTTCATCACCATGGAAAGGAGATAGGTCCTTGATGTTGAAAGTATCGCTCATGGAGTACTTGTCTCGTGGGATGTCGATCTTGTAGGCGTTGTTGTTGTAGCGTGCTAGCACCTTGAAGGGTCCGTCGGCGCGAGGTAGAAGTTTGGACTTGCGCTCGTGTGGGAAGCGAACCTTGCGAAGATGAAGCCAAACAAGATCTCCCGGTTGGAACACCATTGGTGCCTTGTTGACGTTGAGCTTGGTGGCGAGACGTTGGACTTGTCGCTCGATCATTGCCCTTGTATCTTCGTGCACCTTCTTGAGATAGCTTGCTCGTACACTTGTGTCCATGTTGATGCGCTCTTGTAGAGGTAGAGGTAGAATGTCCAATGGGGACAATGGGTTGAAGCCGTAGACGACCTCGAAGGGAGACTTGCCGGTGGTCGAATGTCTTGCGCGGTTGTAGGCGTACTCGGCGATGGGCAAGCATTGCTCCCATTCCCGGATGTTCCTCTTGATCAACACACGAAGAAGCATGGAAAGCGTGCGGTTCGTCACCTCCATCTGGCCGTCCGTTTGTGGATGGTACGCCGAAGAAAAGAGTAGCTTGATTCCTAGCTTGGCACATAGTGTTTTCCAAAAGTAACTCAAGAACTTGACGTCCCGGTCTGACACGATCGTTTTGGGCACGCCGTGTAGACGAAGTATCTCCCTACAAAAGAGATTTGCAACATGTGAAGCATCGTCGATCTTGTTACGAGGAATGAAATGAGCCATTTTAGAGAATCTATCTACCACGACAAGCACGGAATCTTTGCCATTTTGAGTCCTAGGCAAGCCAAGAATGAAATCCATGCTTATGTCTTCCCATGGATGGTATGGAATAGGAAGAGGCATGTAAATACCATGAGATTGAGCTTTGGACTTAGCTTTGCGGCATGTATAACATCGGTTGGTGAGGCGTGAGACGTCACGAAGCATCTTGGGCCAAAAATAGTTCTTAGAGAGGGTAGCAAACGTCTTGTCGCGTCCAAAGTGTCCCATGAGTCCTCCTCCATGAGATTCCTGCAAAAGAAGCAAACGAAGCGAAGACTCAGGAATGCAAAGTTTGTTAGCTCTCATAAGATATCCATCCTTGATGTAGTAATGTTCCCAAGAAGTGTGAGTCAAGCACTTGGCATAAGCATTTGCAAAGAAAGGATCATGTTCATATAGATCTTTTATGTGCTCAAAGCCAATCACATTCAACTCAAGTTGTGTTACAAGCATGCATTTGCAGGAAAGCGCGTCCGCCACAACATTTTCTTTGCCCTTGATGTATTTGATGACATAGGGAAAAGATTCAATGAACTCACTCCATTTAGCATGACGCTTGTTCAACTTAGTTTGACCTTTGAGATACTTGAGTGTCTCATGGTCCGTATGAAGAATGAATTCATGAGGTCTAAGATAGTGTTCCCAAACATGTAAAACTCTCACCAAGGCATAAAGCTCTTTATCATAGATGGGATAGTTAAGTTGCGCTCCCGATAGCTTCTCGCTAAAGTACGCAATGGGGCGCTTTTCTTGCATTAGCACGCCACCTATGCCGGTACCACTAGCATCACAATGAATCTCAAACGGTTTGTCAAAGTTTGGTAGGGCTAGAAGTGGTGCGTGTGTAAGCAAGATCTTAAGCTCATTGAACGTGGTGTCTTGCGAAGGACCCCAAATGAAGGGTGCGTTCTTCTTACTCAAGGCGTGTAGAGGCATAGCAATGGTGCTAAAGTCCTTCACAAAACGTCGATAGAAACCGGCTAGACCAAGGAAACTACGCACTTGCATGAGATTCGTTGGTTGAGGCCAAGTTTTAATTGCTTCAATTTTAGTTTCATCAACGTGAACACCTTGTGAAGACACGACAAATCCTAGAAAGACAACCTTGTCAACGCCAAAAGTGCATTTTTCCATATTAGCATATAATTGTTGGGTGCGAAGGGCTTGCAAAACCAGACGGACATGGTCAACATGTTCCTCAAGCGACTTGCTAAAGACTAGAATGTCATCAAAGTAAACCACTACAAAGATGCCTATATAAGGTCAGAGAACAAAGTGCATAAGACGCACAAATGTGCCGGGCGCTTCCGATAAGCCCATCGGCATGACCAACCACTCATATAGTCCAAATTTGGTTTTGAAAGCTGTTTTCCATTCATCACCCTCTTGAATGCGAATTTGGTAATAGCCACTTTTAAGATCAATTTTGGAAAAAATTGTGGCACCACATAATTCATCAAGCATGTCATCGAGTCGTGGAATAGGGTGACGGTATCTAACGGTGATAGCATTTATCGGACGACAATCGGAACACATGCGAAAACTTCCATCTTTCTTAGGCACGAGAATAACGGGAACGGCACAAGGGCTTAAGCTTTCACGTACATGACCTTTGTCGATGAGTTTTTGCACTTGCCATTGTATCTCCTTTGTTTCCTCGGGGTTGGCGCGGTAGGGAGCCTTGTTTGGAAGTGGTGCACCGGGTATGAGGTCGATGCGGTGTTCGATTCCGCGAAGTGGAGGTAGACCCGGAGGTAGTTCATCGGGAAAGACGTCCGAGAATCCCTGCAACAATTGAGACAACACGAAAGGTGGAGGTGGTGAAGTGTTAGTAGGTTTGGCTTCCCCTTTGCATAAAAGCACAAGGTGGAAGACGCTCGATGGGTTCTCACACACTTCTCTCATCTCACGTTTGGTGGCAAATAGGACTAGTTGCTTCTTGTCGCTCATCGTGGAGTCGCTCATATTTGGCTTGTGGCTCTCACTCTCTTTTTGGTGGCTCACTCTCTCACCATTCTCTCCACGATGGTTGGTAGGTGAAAGTTTGTCGGCGGCTACTTGACTTGGAGACATTGGTCGGAGCACGAATTCCTTGCCCTTCATCTTGAAATGATAGTGATTTGTCCGTCCATTGTGTGTGACTCCACGATCATATTGCCACGGACGTCCAAGAATAAGGTGGCACACGGACATGGGTATCACATCACATTCAAGAGTGTCCTCGTAGGTGCCAATCTTGAAAGAGACTTGCACGGTGTGCTCGACTCGAAGAATTCCGGCGTCGTTGAGCCACTGGACCTTGTAGGGGTGAGGATGCTTCGTCTTGACCAAATGAAGCTTGTCGCATAGCTCTTCGCTTGCCAAGTTGTGACAACTTCCTCCATCGATGATAACCTTGACGGAGCGTCCATTGATGCCGGCCTTCGTATGGAAAATGTGACATCGTTGGTCGTCATGTTGTTGGTGTTGGAGTGTCAAGACTTTGGAGACAACAAGATTGGGGCTTGAGTCATTGTCGCAAAACACTTGACGGTCTTCTTCTTCATTCACTTGGCGATGCATAGCGACATGCTCAAGTGCTTCCATCTCATCATCGCTCATGGAGTCATAAGATCCGGCATCGTTGATGATCATGGTGCGAACGGTCTTGCAATCAAATGACTTGTGGCCTCGTCCTTGGCACTTGAAGCATTTGATGGAGCTCGTCTTGTTGTTGTCTTCGGTTGGAGTTGTAGTTGAGGAAGCTCTTGGCTTGAAGTTGTTGGTAGAAGGTGGACGACTCGATGTGGTCGCATTCTTGTAGCTTGACTTGTCGCCGAAGTTTGTAGATGGCTTGGAAGAGGTAGGAGGAGTAGCCGAAGTCGTTGAAGCTTGGTTGTAGGAGCCGAAGTTCTTGGAGTTGAACTTGGAGTACTTGTAGTCTTCTTGAAATTGTCGCTCCGCTTTGGTTGCTTGATGTACTAGCTCGAGGAGATTGTTGTATGGTTGGAAGTCCGCAATCTTCTTGATGGGATAGTTGAGTCCATTCAAGAATCTCGCCATTATTTGCTCATCGTCTTCCGTGATGTTTGCTCTTATCATGGCAATCTCCATCTCCTTGTAGTACTCTTCAACGGACTTGGTACCGTGTTTGAGGAGTTGTAGCTTCTTGAACAAGTCACGATTGTAGTGGGTAGGCACGAAGCGTGCTCTCATGACTTCCTTCATTTGAGCCCAAGTGGTGATAGGAGGTTCGCCTTTCGCTTCTCTTCTCTCTATAACTTGCTCCCACCAAATAAGAACATAGTCTTGGAACTCAAGGGATGCCATTGCGATCTTCTTCTCTTCATCGAAGTTGTGAAGGCGAAAGATCTTGTCAACTTTCAATGCCCATGAGAGATAGTCTTCGGGATCAATGCTTCCGGAGAACTTTGGCATGGTGAATTTGAGCTTGCCATAGCGATGCTCGTCATTGTTTCCTTGCCTATTGGGAGGGCGGTCTCGATTTTGGCGGTTTGCCATATCTTGTTGCTCTTGTTGATGTAGATGTTCTTGTTGGGGTTGTTGCTCTTGCCGCGCTTGAGGAGGGGCTTCTCGTTGCATTCTTGCTTGATGGCGTCCCTCTTGCACCTCATCCCAAAGGAAATCCTCTTCTTGTCGAGTGTGTCGAGTGCGGGCAGCCACATTGCGATGTGCATCTTGTAAAGCTCGTTGCGCCTCCATAGCTTGAGCTTCTCGACGTTGTTGTGCTTGGCGGTTAGCCTCGGCATCAAGTTCTTCTTGGTGTTGATGAGCTCGCTCTTGTTGTTGTTGACGTAGTCGTTGTCGTTCTTGTGCTTGCTCAAGTTTAGCTTGGTTTTGACGACGTCGGCTTTCTTGGTCGTCGAATAGCTCTTGTGAACTCTTGTCATGGAGAGGCTGCCGGTTGTCATGTCGAGGTTGACGTGCGGCTTGACGAAGAGTGTTAGACGTAGGTGTACTTGAGTCTTGCGTGGAGTCGGAATGTCGACTTGAGCGGCTTCGTCTTTGAGATGATGTTGAGGAAGTACGTCGGTTGATTATCAATGTCCGTAGCTCATTGTATTGAGTAGTCATGTTGGTGTTGATGATGTCGAATTGTTCTTTCGTCCTTGCTTCAAATTGGCGCGCGTCCTCGGCGACTTGACCAATGTACTCGCGCATAGCTTCTCTCTCTTGATGTAGAGCTCGTTGGACACCGAAGAGATGCAGTTTGGTGACGTAGTTGTTCGCTTCTTGAGGATCGTCGAAGATCGGGTTGGAAGATGTACTTGGCCTATCCATCATCACAAGCAAGTATGTGAGTGGGAGAAAGGAGAAGACAATATCAAAAGTACCTTAACCGAAGTTGAAAATGGATCAATGATCACTCGATAATGTAACCCGGAAATAGCACTATTGGTACCACTTTGTGTCGATTCTCACACCTACACAAGTAAAGCTTTGAGAGGGGCTTGGTTAGGATGTGGCACAAATTCAATGCAATCGTCAAAGTGACTCAATGATGTTGAAAATGGTTCACAATTTGCTCATGCAACAAGTAGATCACTAGCAAAGTAGCACACGGAACACACGCACGGATTGATAAATGTGGTTGTGCAACCAAGGGTGAGCGAAAATGTGGAATCCACGGAAAATGCTCGTGTTGCACAACACTAGAGAGACGCTAACCGATTGCTTAATAGGCGGATACGCACTTGTGCACGACCTATAAGAGGCAAAACGTAACGACTATCTATCACAAGTATGCTATGAGTGTATTATGTGCTGATGCTTGAGCACAAGATGATGTTGCTATGATGTATGATCTCTTTTGATGCAAGGCGTATGATGCTATTGTCTTTTTGCTTTGGTTGGCTCTTTTGCTTAAAAGCTTGTGAGCTCTTTCTTTGGGCACTTATGCATGCTTCTCGTATCAAGGTAGCTATTGTGTATGCGGAACACTCTTGTGGCACACGGAGATATGATGATACCAAGATGAATGTAGTATGCAATATCTATGACTATCACTAATGTGCACAAGTGTCGTGGCCCGGCAATACTCAAATGGCTAGTCTCAATGGGAAAGCTACGCAAAAATGGTTCATAGGGTGACAATGCAATTGCAAGGTAGAAAGAACACAGTGTCGTCGATGTTACCGTCCTTGCCGAAGTTGAGCGATGGTGTTGTCGAAGTCTTGCCGTTCCAAGGTAGCCGAAACATCCAAGGAAACGGTGAAACCACAACTCAAGTATCCAAGGCAAAGGGAGACAAGATGTTCCAAATCGTAGCGGTTAAGTGATGGTGGTTGCGGGAGGTGGGAAGAATGGTAGGTGGTAGCGGAAGATGGTACGGAACTGAACAAAGTCAGCTTCGTCAGGGTCTGTCGGACGTCCGGAAGTTATCGGTCGTCCGGTCGGTCGGATGGTGTCGGACGTCCGGAAGTTCCGGAAATCCGGTAAATGTTTCTGTAGGATGGTTGCCGGTCGTCCGGTGTTTAGCGGACGTCCAGTGTCTCGAGGCGTGCCGGACATCCGGTAAACGTCGGTCGTCCGGTAGATCTGGTGCTAGATTTCTCGGGTCCGTAGAGAAATTGGCCCAACGTGGTTGAATTTGCGGAGGAAAATCGGTGAAACGGTGGGGAAAAACTAGATCGACTCGTGGCACAGCAAATCCATGGAACAAAGTCAACAAAATCTTGCCAAATCAACAGATCACAAAAAAAATTTGGGGCTATTTTTGTGGGGAATTTTCGAAATTGGGAAGAACACAACAAAAACAAGCTAGAAAACAGGGTGTGGGGCTCTAAAATCGTGATCAACCTATGCTCTGGATACCAAGATGATGTAGGGTGGAACCCTAATCAGCAGATCTTTCATGATTGGAGAGTGTCCCACGACGAACACGGAGAACACAAGGAGGAAACGGGGAAAATAACGAGAGAAAACACTCAAATCAACACAAAGATGATCACACAAGTGCTAGATCCACGATACACATAGAGATACACGGTCCATAGTCAACGACGGTGGTACAAGGATAGTCTTCTCCCGGAGGAGGTCTTGGTTATCCCGTAGGATCTTCCCCGATGTGGAGGTCTTGAATCCGAGGTGGATCTTCTCCGAAGAGGCGCGCGGTCTCGTGGAGAGAATCCACACAAAGGTCTGAAATGAGCTATCCAAAAGCTACCCCCAATGGATGGGAGTCAACGAGTATATATTACATGAATGGTCGCCGTCGGGGCGGACGTCCGCTGGTTACCGGACGTCCGGAGGTTCCGGAGGGACCGGACGTCCGGTAATCCTCGGATTTCCGCTATTTAGCTTTTGTGGTCGTTGTCACGGACGTCCGGTGGCTTCCGGTCGTCCGGTCGTCTGGGAGAGGCCG
The DNA here is from genome assembly GCA_902687465.1 of Secale cereale. Classification (NCBI taxonomy): domain Eukaryota; kingdom Viridiplantae; phylum Streptophyta; class Magnoliopsida; order Poales; family Poaceae; genus Secale; species Secale cereale. The sequence continues at coordinate 418,822,842 of LR738715.1, forward strand.
GACGTCCGGTGGCTTCCAGTCGTCCGGTGCCTGGAAGTCGCCGGTCGTCCGGTGTGGGCCGGACGTCCGGTGCCTGTAGCATCTTCAGCCTTCCTTCTTCTTGATCCCGGCGCTTGTCGAACTTGCCGTCTTGACCATTGTGCAGAGCTGTCACGTGGCCTTCACCCAAGTACCTGAGTATGCACAGAGTTCCGGATGAGGGTAGAAGCCATGTCTCATGTATATCGGAAGGATTTAAAGCAAGGAGTGAAGTCACCTCGGTCTCGAGAGCTCTTGCACGGGCTCGAGTCATTGGTCCTTTGGGCACTTGATGAGGCGATGAAGGGTCCATGGGGGTGACCATAGGATGCTCCACATCAAGTGTTCTCTCTCTGAACATGAATGATGGAAGTGTAGGTATATTCTGATGGCTCTCTCTATGAGTGAAGAGTGGGTGGAGGGGTATATATAGCCTCCACACAAAATCTATCCGTTACACACAATTTACCAAACTCGGTAGGACCAATTCAAAGAACTCAGTTAGACCGATTTGGTTCATAATGTGACCGTTAGGTATTTCGGTGGGACCGATATGATCAACTCGGTGGGACCGATATGATCAACTCGGTGGGACCGATTTCATTAGGGTTAGGGCATAACGTAATCTCGGTGGGACCGATTACACAAACTCGGTGAGTCCAATTTTGGCAATAAGCACATAGAGAGTTGGTCAGGCAAACTTGGTGGGACCGATTCGCTCATTTCAATGAGATCGAAATGTTACGAGGAGGCAACACAGAGTTTGCATTACAGACTCGGTGGGACCGACCGCACGTCTCGGTTAGACCAAAAATATTGCAACAGGCAACAGAGAGTTTGCAATCCCATCTCGGTGAGACCGAGATCCCTTTCGGTGACACTGAAATGATTAGGTTTTATGGCAGTGGCTATGTCAAATGAACTCGGTGATGCCGGATAGATATTTTCGGTGAGGCTGAGTTTGACTTTTGGTTTGGGGCATATGTGGATGTGGGAAAGTGGTTGAGGGTTTTGGAGCATATCACTATGCATTTTGAGCAAGCAAGCCATTAAGCAACACCTCATCCCCTTTTAATAGTATTGGCTTTCCTATGGACTCAATGTGATCTTGGATCACATAAATAGAAAATGTAGAGTCCTTAGCTTAGAGCTTGAGCCAATCCTTTGTCCTTAACATCTTGAAAGGGTTCCACATCCTTTAGTCCATGCCACTCCATCTGTTGAACTTTTCTGAAATATACTAGATGGAAATATTAGTCCAACAAGAGATATGTTGACATTAATTACCAAAATCACCCAGGGAGCACATGTGCTTTCAATCTCCCCCTTTTTGGTAATTGATGACAACATACATCAAATCTTTAGATAAATATATGAATAATAGCGGTTAGAGCTTTGGAAGAACATGTCACATGCATAGGCTCCGCCAACATGTGTGCAATCATGTGAATGTGGAATATAAGAAAATATGAAAGCATAGGCATGACAGAGCAAGCAATGAGTTACATGTATCTTGGCTATATGCATCAGAGTAAATGATGTGAATATATGAAGTGTATCCTCGTGTTCATGATTCCTTATTGCAAATAACATGTACATTAGCAAGAAATCTTCATGCTCATGAGTGTGGTGCATATACTTACCTTGTGATCTTGAGCTGACTAATGAAGGGATGAACCTGAGTAAACAAGGTTAGATAACACAGTTACATCTACTAGACAGAGTAACAAAAGAGCCACAAGGGTACCAAGATTGGGATAGCATGTAGAGAGTGAGTACTAGGTACTCTTGAATACAGACATGTTCCCAGAGGTAAAAGATATGCAATTAATTCAAAGACTTCATTCCCTAACAGTCTTTCTCCCCCTGAATCTTATATTTGATAATGGAAGAAAGTAGGCAAACATAATCAGAGCAAAACAGATCAGATCAATAACATAGACATATCTTTCCCCTCATAAAGACATGTAACTACTCTCCTCTTGAACACTAGGCATCTGGGGCAAGTGATTTTTCTCACTTAAGCTTTGAGCTCTCTCTCCCTGAAGCTTTGATGTGATCTCTCTTTCCCCCTTTGACATCAATTTCCAAGAAGGGATCTTCTGGAGTGTGAGTCAAAATAGGTTTGGTCCTTGAGTCACAGAGCAGAGCTATATACACATGAGATGCTGGTAGAGGACAAGTACCATTGAGTGGAGCTGGAACATATATACATGATGCAAATGATAAATTGTCTCCTCGGTATTGAAACCGGTAGCACCGAGTAGTCTTCTTCGGTGGCACCGAGATGGTTCGGTTCAATCGAAAGAGGTAAATCGGTGGGTCCGAATTCAACACTGAGAGAGCAATTTTCCATCTCAGCTCAGTAGGCAAATAAGATCTCACAAAGATTTGCAAAGAATTAACTGAAAGATTTGCACTGAATTGGATGCACGAAAATGCAGAATAAAATAGAGAAAAGAAAATCTAGATGAAGTTTTTTTTTTGAAATAAGAGAAGGGGAACAAAATGCAAGTCACAAATGTAAGGAACACAAAGAAATACTTAGAGAACTTCATCTAGAATTGGTCGGTGACAAAGTCACCTATGTTAGAGTATATTGACTTTGGAGTCAAGTGAAGACACTTGATCATAGGTCATACTCATCGTTTAAGCTCAAAATGGGGTTGCCATTTTTCATTTAAGCATTTTGATGTATTCACACCTTGTTGAGCTACTTGTACCCATGACTTGTGGCAAAGCTTCTCTAAGATGGAATAGCATACCTTGGGTAGTGGTGTTGGTCTTGATCATGTAGTCGAACTTTTGTGGGTTGCTCAAGGTTGACGAAGCTCATCAAGGATTGGGAGAACCACTTGTAGTTTGAGTTCATCTACCTACATGGGTTAGATTTGCAAGGAAGAGCACTTGTGTATCCATAATGACAATCATGAAAACTTGATACCAAATGAAATTTGATATATAGAAATTTTCAAAGGATATGTTGAAGGGTTTCATGCTTCCTTGTCTTCAACGACCACGGTGTAGGGGCTTGGTGATGTAGAGATTGCTCAATATATGAGTGAGTTGCAATCTCATGGATTTGGATTCATCCAAGTGCCTAGAAGAGTTAGATAGCATGCAAGGGTACAAATATATCCAAGACATAAGATCATAAGGGAAAAGTCAAGGATTAGTCAAAGGCTTATGCCTTGCATGTATCGAATGGAGTTCCTACTCCAAGTTTGAGGCATCAATAATGTTCAATTCACCTCTCAACCTGCAAAAGACTTTCTCATCAAGTGGTTTAGTAAATATATCCGCTAATTGCTTATCGGTGCGAACATGTTTAAGATTAATATCACCCTTAGCAACATGATCTCGAATGAAATGATGATGAACTTCAATATGTCTAGCTCGAGAGTGTTGCAGAGGATTATGGGCAATCTTAATAGCACTTTCATTGTCGCAAAGCAATGGTACATGTTTCACATATATCCCATAATCTTTAAGAGTTTGAGTCATCCAAAGCAATTGAGCACAACATGAACCGGTGCTAATGTATTCCGCTTTGGCGGTGGATAAGGATACCGAGTTTCGTTTCTTGGAGGACCAAGACACAAGAGATCTACCAAGAAATTGACAAGTACCTGAAGTAGACTTTCGATCAACCTTGTCACCGGCATAGTCCGAATCGGAGTAGCCAACAATATCAAAAGAAGACCTCTTAGGATACCAAATGCCAAAATTTGGTGTATGAATTAGGTATCTCACTATCCTTTTCACGGCCTTAAGATGACATTCTTTAGGAGCCACTTGGTATCGTGCACACATGCACACACTTAGCATAATATCGGTACAGGAAGCACATAGATATAACAATGAACCAATCATAGAGCGGTAAACCTTTTGATCAACCGGTTATCCATCCTTAGTTAAGTCAAGATGTCCACTAGTAGGCATGGGTGTAGTCATACCTTTGCATTCTTGCATGTTGAACTTCTTGAACAAGTCCTTGGTATACTTTGTTTGAGAAACAAAGGTACCCTCCTTAGTTTGCTTGATTTGCAAACCAAGAAAGAACTTGAGTTCACTCATCATAGAGATCTCAAACTTTTCTAACATTAGCTTTCCAAACCTTTCACTAAAATGGGGATTAGCAGAACCAAATATAATATCATCAACATAGATCTGGCACACAAATAATTCATCATTAACCCTTTTGGTAAAGAGAGTGGAGTCTATTTTTCCAATTTCAAAGCCTTTTTCAATTAGGAACTTGGTCAAACATTTATACCATGCTCTAGGAGCTTGTTTAAGACCATAGAGGGCTATATGCAGTTTATAAACGTGACTGGGTTTCTTGGGATTAACAAAGCCGGGAGGTTGTGTAACATAAACTTCCTCCTCAATTTCACCGTTGAGAAAGGCACTTTTATTGTCCATTTGGTACAAGGTGATATCATGGTGATTAGCATAGGCAAGCAAGATGCGAATGGATTCAAGCCTAGCAACGGGGGTGTATGTCTCACCGTAGTCCATACCTTCGACTTGAGTGTAGCCTTGGGCGACGAGACGTGCTTTCTTGTGGATGACTTGACCATCTTCGTCTTGCTTGTTTCGAAACACCCATTTGGTACCAATGATGTTGTGGTTGTTGTCAGGCTTCTCGAGCAATGTCCACACTTGATTTCTCTCGAAGTTGTGTAGCTCTTCGTGCATGGCGTTCACCCAATCTGGATCATCAAGAGCATCTTCAACCTTCATAGGTTCAAGGTTAGATATGAAAGAGTAATGTTCAGAAAAGTTAGCTAAACGAGATTTAGAGCGAGTGATTCTCCCGGTTTGGATGTCATTGTAGATTTGCTCTACGGGATGATCTCTAACGATTCTTGCTCTAACTCGTGAAAGCTTTTGCTTGGGTCAGGGTGGAACATCCTCTTCATCGTATTCGTCCTCTTCTTGTCCTTCTTCATTATTGTTGGTGTTGTTGTCCCCTTGTGGAGGTGGAGAAGGAGGTCGATGAGGTCCATCTTGATGCACATCCTCGTTTCCTTCGTCATGGCGTGTCCCACTTGTGGATGCCTCCAAGTTAACTTGAGGTTCACCTTGTCGAGATGTAGGGACTTCCACATGGATGGACGAAGTACTCTCTTTCACCTCCGTTGGACGGATATTGCTAATAGACAAGTCTTGGATTGCTTTCGAAGGATATTTATCTCCTACATCAATTGGCAATTTCTCTACTTGTGAGCCGTTAGATTCATCAAACTTCACATCTACCGTCTCTTCAACCTTTCGGGTGAAATTCTTGTAGACATGGTAAGTGTGAGAGTTCGAGCCGTCACCAAGTAGGAAACCTTCATGAGATTTAGGAGCAAATTTAGAACGACGATGCTTATCAAGAATGTAGCACTTTGAGCCGAATACTCGAAAGTAGCCAACTTGGGGTTTGTTACCGGTGAGAAGCTCGTATGCCGTCTTACCGAGAAGCTTGTGAAAATACAAGCGATTTGTTGCATGACAAGCTGTCTCAACCGCTTCTGCCCAAAAGTGTCTTGGCATCTTGTATTCGTCAAGCATTGTCCTTGCCATTTCGACGAGTGTCCGGTTCTTCCTCTCAACAACTCCATTTTGTTGAGGCGTGTACGTAGCCGAGAACTCATGTGAAATCCCTTCTTTGTCAATAAAGGTATCCACATTTGCGTTCTAGAACTCCGTTCCCTTGTCGCTGCGAACCTTCTTGATCTTCACTTCAAATTGATTTTGGGCCTTCCTAGCAAAGTTTTTGAAGATCTTTTGGACCTGCGATTTATCATCAAGAAAGAACACCCACGTAAATCTTGAAAAAACATCAACAATGACTAATCAAAAAGAGTTACCATCGAGGCTTTTGTAAGCGTTGGGACCAAAAAGATCCATATGAAGTAGCTCAAGTGGTCTTCTAGTAGTCATGATGTTCTTCGCGGGATGACTTCCTCCAACTTGTTTACCTGATTGACAAGCACTACAGAGTATATCCTTGTCAAATATAACATCTTTAACACCAAGGATATGATCACCTTTAATTAGCTTATCAAGATTTTGCATACCGACATGACCTAACCTTCTATGCCATAACCAACCTTTAGAAGATTTAGCAATAAAGCAAGTGCGGGGTTGGGCTTTCTTAGTGAAGTCAATAATGTATAGGTCACCTCTACATATGCCGGTAAAGAACATGTTGTGATTATCTCTATGGAAGACTTGGCAATCAACATGAGTAAATAGCACATTTAAACCAAAATTAGCTAATCTAGACACGGAGAGCAGATTATATCCAAGGGATTCTACAAGCATGACACTCTTAATTGAGCTATCATTGGATATGGCCACCTTACCGAGGCCAACAACTTTACCCTTAGAGTGGTCACCAAAGGTAACATACTTTCGTGGTCCATCATTTCTAGAAAGCTCATCAAACATGTCCTTATCTCCGGTCATGTGATCCGTGCAACAACTATCAAGCACCCATTCCTTTCCTCCAGCTGCGTAACCATGAAGATTTGCCATAAGACCAAAGTGTCTCATTTGTTCATCAATTTCACTATCGTCTTCCTCATCATAGTATCCATGTTCCTCGTCATCATGTGATTGGTCAACACCTAGAGAGAGTGATTCATTAGAAGTATGAATATAACAATGTTCATCTCTATGAATTCTAATGACTTCGGAAATGATATTGCTAATTATTCCGACATCTCCTTTGGCAAGCATAAGTTCACGAAGTTCAAACAAGCAATCACCAAACTTAGGATCACTAGTACTCGTCTTATTTAAGGCAATAGAATTATGGAGAATCTCATCCAGATTTTTCAAGGAATAATTTGGGAATTGTTCCTCTAGAAATCTCCATATAGTGTAAGCACATTCAAGAGTTGGCAAACATACAAGCAAGTTTCTAGGCAATCCTTTAGTGATAAGATTAACCGTCCTAAGATTTCGAACCATGTCAAGTTTCTCATTGAAGGTAGGATTCGAAGCATCAATGGGGGGGCAAACAAGGATTGCCAATGTACTTGTTCAAATGATATTCATTGAAGATCTCAAGCATCTCATTTTTCCATTCATGCAAATATTCTCCATCAAGCATAGGCACTTTACGTCTAATACTCCCCAACATAGACTCATCCATCTTCCTCCAATGGTGATTAAACCAAAGCAATGGAGACCAATGCTCTGATACCAATTGAAAGGATCAAGAAGAGTATGACAAGAGTATATAGGTATTGTGAAGTAAAGCATGCAACTTTGACCGCTTGACTAAAACGAAAACCTAGCCTTTTCCCAATTTTAGTTCTTGGCAGATTTTAGCAACTTAGCACAACTCAAGAAATCAACCTACACATGCAATTCTAAGAGTGTAACAGTGGAAAGTAAACAATTGCATATGAAGGTAAAGGGAGGAGTTTAGAGGGACCAAACGCAAGTGAAGGCAACGATGTTTTTTGTCTTGGTTCCGATAGGTGGTGCTATCGTACATCCAAGTTGATGGAGACTTCAACCCATGAAGGCTAACGGCTGCGCGAGTCCACGGAGGGCTCCACCCACGAAGGGTCCATGATGAAGCAACCTTGTCTATCCCACCATGGCCATCGCCCATGAAGGACTTGCCTCACTAGCGATAGATCTTCACGAAGTAGGCGATCTCCTTGCCCTTACAAACTCCTTGGTTCAACTCCACAATCTTGTTGGAGGCTCCCAAGTGACACTTAACCAATCTAGGAGACACCACTATCCAAAAGGTAATAAACGGTGTGTTGATAATGAACTCCTTGCTCAAATACTTCAAATGATAGTTTCCCCAACACTCAAACAGCTCCTCGCATATTTGAATATGATGGAAGAAGGATTTGAGTGGAAAGCAACTTGGGGAAGGCTAGAGAACAAGATTCATATGGTAGGAATGGAATATCTTGATCTCAACACTTGAGTAGGTGGTTCTCTCTCAGAACATGAATGATGGAAGTGTAGGTATGTTCTGATGGCTCTCTCTACGAGTGAAGAGTGGGTGGAGGGGTATATATAGCCTTCACACAAAATCGAACCATTACATACCATTTACCAAACTGGGTGGGACCGATTCAAAGAACTCGGTCAGACTGATTTAGTTCATAATGTGACCGTTAGGTATTTCGTTGCGACCGATATTATCAACTCGGTGGGACCGATTTCATTAGGGTTAGGGCATAACGTAATCTCGGTGGGACCGATAACACAAACTCGGTGAGACCAATTTTGGCAATAAGCACACGGAGAGTTGGTCAGGCAAACTCGGTGGGACCGATTCGCTCATTTCGGTGAGACCGAAATGTTACGAGGAGGCAACAGAGAGTTTGCATTACAGACTGGGTGGGACCGATTGCATGTCTCGGTTCGACCGAAAATATTGCAACAAGCAACAAAGAGTTTGCAATCCCATCTCGGTGAGACCCAGATCCCTTTCGGTAAGACCGAAATGATTAGGGTTTCTGGCAGTGGCTATGTCAAATGAACTCACTGACGCCGGATAGATATTTTCGGTGGGGCCGAGTTTGACTTTTGGTTTGGGACATATGTGGATGTGGGAAAGTGGTTGAGGGTTTTGTAACATATCACTAAGCATTTTGAGCAAGCAAGCCATTAAGCAACACCTCATCCCCTTTTAATAGTATTGGCTTTCCTATGGACTCAATGTGATCTTGGATCACTAAAATAGAAAATGTAGAGTCCTTAGCTTAGAGCTTGAGCCAATCCTCTGTCCTTAACATCTTGAAAGGGTTCCACATCCTCTAGTCCATGCCACTCCATCTGTTGAACTTGTCTGAAATATACTAGATGGAAATATTAGTCCAACAAAAGATATGTTGACATTAATTACCAAAATCACCCAGGGAGCACTTGTGCTTTCAATCTCCCCCTTTTTGGTAATTCATGACAACATACATTAAAGCTTTAGATAAAGATATGAATAATAGCGGTTAAAGCTTTGGACGAACATGTAACATGCATAGGCTCCCCCGACATGTGTGCAATCTTGCGAATGTGGAATATAAGAACATATGAAAGCATAGGCATGACAGAGCAAGCAATGAGTTACATGTATCTTGGCTATATGCATCAGAGTAAATGATGTGAATATATCAAGTGTATCCTCATGTTCATGATTCCTTCTTGCAAACAATATGTACATTAGCAAGAAATCTTCATGCTCATGAGTGTGATGCATATACTTACCTTGTGATCTTGAGCTGACTTATGAAGGGATGAACCTGAGTAAACAAGGTTAGATAACACAGGTACATATACTAGACAGAGTAACAAAAGAGCCACAAGGGTACCAAGATTGGGATAACATATAGAGAGTGAGTACTAGGTACTCTTGAATACAGACATGTTCTAAAAGGTAAAAGATATGCAATTAATTCAAAGACTTCCTTCCCTAACAGTCTTTCTCCCCCTGAATCTTATATTTGACAATGGAAGAAAGTAGGGAAACATAATCAGAGCAAAACAGATCAGATCAATAACATAGACATGTCTTTCCCCTCATAAAGATATGTAACTACGCTGTTGTGGAATGACCACCTAGGCAGCGGGGTTGCGTGGCCGTGGCGCTCGAGGATCAGTGGCTCTGTTGAGCGTAGAGGCTCGTACGGGAGGAGGCACATGAGCCGCGTTCGCCCCCGTGGCGGGAACGACCGGAGGTTGATGGCTTGTCCCGGACCAAGCGCCGTCGCTACGACTGTACCCATCGGTGGGAGGAGGGGGTGCGGACGGAGTGACCCCCTCGCCCACACCTTGCGGAGCGTGACCGTCGAGGTGCTACCGATGTTGTTCTCCTCCGGTATCTCTCACTCCCGTGCCGGCCACGTGGGAAGTGGTGATGGCGCCACCTGCTCCAACCACGTCCCCAGCAGCGTTCACGTCTCCGCTCGCATCCGCGTCCCCCGCGGCATTAGAGGCTGTGGGCAGAAGAGCCTTTGAGGTGGATGGATGGGCAGAAGCACCGGATTTCTTCTTGGGCGCCATAGCTGATGGCGTTGTCGAAGATGAAGATGGTGATGCAGAAGACGCGTTGCACATGCTTTCAGGTTCGCGCAAGCGAGGCCATGGCAGAATCAGGATCTTTGCCATCTACCATGGCAGACAACAAAGGCACGCTTGGTGAACTGCAAAGACCTTTGCCGTCAGCCGGCAGACGGCAAAATGTCTGGCTGAACGAGCTCCAGCAAAGGGTACTTTGCTATCTGCTAGCGTACGACAAAGTTGCAAAGGCCTTTGCCATCAGCCAGCAGACGGCAAAGAGCATGGACGGCAGGCCTGTCAGGTTAGGTCCGTTCGGGGTTAACGGCATGTTTTTTCGTCTGCTGGCAGACGGCAAAGATGCGCAGGTCTTTGCCGTCTGCCAGCAGAGAGCAAAGTGGTTATCCCAGGTGCCCCCGACAGCTGACATGTGCTATTCTTTGTCATCTCCTAGCTGATGGCAAAGATGCAAAGTTCTTTGCCGTGTGCTAGCAGACGGCAAAGCATACCATATAGGCCAGCCCAGTGCACCCCAGGTTGCACAGGTAGCTGCTACGTGGCAGCTTTGTCGTCTGCTGGCTGATGGCAAAATTCTTTGCCGGCTGCTGGCTGATGGCAAAGCTCTTTGTTGTCTGTTGGCTGATGGCAAAGTTCTTTGCCGTCTGCCAGCATACGGCAAAGTGCCTGTATAGCCCCTATTTTTTCTTAAATTCAATCAATTACACAGAATTTCACATATATATATACACATTTGAAAATATTTTCAACATGCATACCAACACATATACATACCAAATCATATCCCTGCCATATGGATATGATCATCAAACACATATACATACCAAATCAAAAGTCCATATGCAACATATATAGCTAGCCAACATATCCAACAAAAAGCATACAATGGTTTCATCCATACATACATATATAGGTAGCAAGTTTAACATTGTTCATCCTACAAAAAATCAAAAGAAAAAGGAAGCACAAGTTGAAGAGTAGACTCCATCAATGGAAGCCTTCCTCATCTAAAGCAAATCTGCAAATTGAGAAAGAAGAAAGTTAGAAGAAGAAGAAGAGGACTAGCTAGAAGAAGAAGAAGAAGACTAGGTAGGTAAATAAGCGAAGTATGCATTTGTTAAGAAAAACACTAGAGAAAACTTACCCTCATCACAAAAAATGTGATGAAGATCGCAACAAAGGTAACAATTGATCCAATGGCATAATGATACCAAGCCTCATTATCAATGGCATATACCGAAGAACATTAATGGGGATTTTGGTCTGCGTCTTCTCACCCACACAGTTGTCTACCACAACATACCTAGATGACATGGAAATGGGACAATAGTTCAAGTCCGCATACTTAAGCCTAAATAAGGCACATCCTTTCTCACAGGCATGTATCTTATCATACGGCATCGTAAGAGAACGGAGGATTTTGTCTGACTTGTACAGGTTTGCAGGTAGTACATGGCCTTAGGGTAGAAAACATGCAAATATTGTCATCATTGCATCGTAGCATTCTCTGCCCAAGTTGAATTGAGCCTTTAGAGCCATTATTTGTGAGATCGCATCTAGCTGACAAAGCTGAGTGTGCTCGTGGAGAGGACGTTTTGAAGACTCCAACATTTTTTGACTGAACACTATGAGGCAAAAGCCCATAGCCATTTATTAAAACCAGGCACCAAGTCTTACAGTAAATAAAAAAGTGAAAGAAAAGCTAACTAGGTGTTCAGAAGGCCTACCTATCATAATACAATTGGGCATTTACAAATATAGAAGAAATAACCATGCTAGAAGGATCATGGCAGATCATTGATCCATTGAAGGAGTAGTGGCTTGATTGAATCCTTCATCCTATAGGATTGCAGGGTGATGTCATTGATGAACTTGGCCTTGCATCCACCAAAAGTTGGTCTGATGTGCCTGAAAATTTTATCATTCCTCATGGTCCAGATACTCCTAGCGGCGAGGTAGACTACCTCAAAGAAGAAAGGATGCTGGAAACTCCTCTTAGCAGCCAAAAGACAATCTCTAGGAGATAACCCTGCATACCACGTAATCTGAAGGTAGTTCCACACTCTGCCACTGAATGTGCATTTGACAAAAAAGGTGGTCTCTATCCACATGCAACTGAGCCACACACCTGGGGCATAAATTGTCTTCCTCCTCAGACCTCCAATGCTTTCTAAGAAGCATGTCTCTCTTGTTTAGCCTATCATTCAACATCAACCATGCGAAAACCTTAATTTTCATGATGCATTTACTCTTCCAAATCCATTTGCAGGATCATCAGCTGTTAGGTGTGCATGTGCCATTGTGTAATAACTTTTGGCAGTGTAACCTCCTTTACCAGGTATCCAATACCAGTAATCAGGTACATGGGGATTCCTCTGCAATCCATGCAAGGCAGCATTAAGAGACATCAGCTCATCCATTGCTTCATGAGATAAGGGCAGTTAAAAAAGTAACAATGTCAAAATCATCAATAAAGTCCCTGACTGAAATTTTATCATCAAGTGTAAAAGAGAACAGTGTTGGGAATCACTCCTTTATAGGTAGATGACATCCATTCAAGTTCCAAGTATCATGCCAGAAGAGAGAGCTATTTCCATCATTGATAGTGATGACATAATGTGTTATATAAACCTCATTTAGCTTCATGATGTCTCTCCACCATGAAGAGCCACACTGCACTGTTGCATGTGGAACCACTCCATTGTAGTAGGTGTCCCAAATGAGAGAGACCCAGGGTATATCAAACTTATTGTAAAACTTAAGCAGGTGTTTTGTGAGCAAGGCCTTGCTTTGGATTGCAAGATTAATAATGCCCATGCCACCTTTATCTTTTGGTTTACAGACCATTGGCCAATCTGCCAAAGACTGCTTGGGGGTATCAGAATTCCCTCTCCATAAGCCTTGCCTCATTATTCTTTCCAATTGTTTTATAATAGCAGTAGGTAGACTAAGACTTCAAAGGAAATAAATAGGCATAGAGGAGAGTACTAATTGTAAGAGCTGCAATCTAGCACCTTGGGATAACAGAGATGAACTAGTAGAAAGCCTCCTTTCAACTCTATCAACAACAGGTACTAGATCTTGAACTCTGGGTTTAGTAGTACCCACAGGCAAATCCAGATAAGTGAAAGGGAGAGTTCCAACCTGGCATCGAAAAACTGCAGCTAATCTGATTGCCTCATCATTTGGCACATTGATGGGAAAAATGCAAGACTTATGAAAGTTGACCTTTAATCTCGTTGATTTAGAGAAATCAATCAACATGTTCTTGAGGGCTAGCAGTTGGGCTTCATTAGCTTTAACTATCAACAGAGTATCATCAGCATATTGAAAAATTGGGAAATCTTGGTCATTAGATGGTATTGGGAGTGAAATGAGTCCTAAGAATTTTATTAACCACATATTGCGACAGATCTGCAGCAATAACAAAGATAATAGGTGACAATGGATCTCCTTGCCTAACACCTCTTTTATGATTAAACGGTTTGCCTGGTACACCATTGAGGAGGATGGAAGAAGACCCAGAAGAAAGGATCTCTTTGATCCAACCAATCTATTTGGCGCCAAACCCTTGTATTTCAACATAAGCAAGATCAGACCATGTTCAACAGTGTCAAAAGCTTTAGAAAAATCAAGCTTGAGGATGAGAATTGGCCTCTTAGATTGAGGACACTGATGAATATATTATGAACACCATGCAATGCAGTCTAGAATAGACCTGGATTTAAGAAAACCATATTGATTCTTGTGGATGCATGTAAGAATAACCTTCTGCAACATATTGGCAAGGAGTTTAGTGAGGAATTTAAGACAAGTGTTTGTGAGAGAGATTGGCCTAAAATCATTTGGTCCCTCAGGAGCTAAATTTTTCGGGATGAGTGTGATCAGAGACCCATTGATACTCTGCAGGGAAATTCTTCCTTCACAGAAGTCAGAAATTAACTTGAGGAAATCATCCTTAATTATATGCCAACATCTATTTACAAACAACCCAGTAAAACGATCTGGTCCTGGTGCTCTATCCTAAGGTAGGTTCTTTAATACCTCATTTATTTCATCATCAGAGAAAGGCCCTGAAAGGCTTTCAAGCCCAGGGACAGGCTGAATCAGATCCTCTAGATCAAACAGCATATCAATCCCATAGGAAATTCCCATTCTTTCTTTATATGAAGACCAAAGAAGTCCAACCATAGTAGTGTGTGAGGACACAGTCAAACCATCATCAGTCACTAAACTGGAGATAGTATTCCTTCTGAAACTCTCGGTTGCCATAGCTTGAAAGAACTTGGAGTTCTCTTCCGCCACTTTAATCCATCTGATGGTGCATCTTTTTTCCAGTAGATGTACTGAAGATGCAAAATCTCCTCGAGATGTAACTTAACAATTTTTCTAAAGTTGAATTCAGGCCTAGATAACTGCTTTAATAACTGCATTACAAGCCTGCATCCGAGGTTTTAACCTTGATAGCCATGTGTGCCATTTTTTTAGATCAGTCCTTTGCCTTTTGATTTTTTTCTATTAGTATGGCATCTGAATTTGTCTTTTTTGTGGGGGCAGACCAAGAAAGCTGGACACACTCCATAAACCCAGGCATATCCACCCAGTAGTTTTCAAAACAAAAAATCTTTGCTTTGGGTATGGAATTGGAGATAGAGACCACACAAGGAACATGATCTGAACTGGTTTTTGCTAGAGGGTATACCATAGTATTAGGATATTCCCCAGTCCATGCTAGCATGGTAAAAAACAATCTAGTTGTTCCAGTCAAGGTGTGTCTTGCATATTGGACCATGTATATGATCTTCCCTTTAAAGGCAGTTCAAGAAGACCCAGGTGTCCAATAATTTCATTAAAAATGAACATATCATTCATATCACCTCCAGGCATATTCCTATTATCCAAAGATCTTATAAAATTGAAGTCACCTAAAAATAACCATATGTCATCTTGTGGGATTTGAATGTGATACAACCAATGCACAAAAGAATCACTTAACTCTCCCTGGCAGGGTCCATAAACATTAACCAAAGTCCATTTTTGGTTATTGTGAGCTGAGATGAAATTTATTATAATACCAAAACTTTCAACTTCAACCAAGGTACCATTTAAAGCTGTGGAACACCGTAACACAATAATTCCTCCAGAGGCACCCACAGAGGGTGAATAAACAAAATTATTAAATCTTTTGGGAAAAAATTTCCTCATAGATCTTTGGTCAAAGAAATTACACTTTGTATCTTGTAAGCAAACAACAGAACATTGGCATTCTTCAATTTTGGCTCTCACAGCCCTTTGTCTACTTTCAGAATTCAATCCTCTGACATTCCAGCAGAGTACTTTCCAGTCCTTATTAATAGATGAACAAATTATAAAATAGTGAAATATAAGGAGCCAAACACAGTATCACATAATACTACTGGCACACACTATAACCATAACACTGCAAAAGATAGTTCAGAACATCCTCAGAACCCACTGAGCACTCCCACAAGTCTGATATGGCACAGAAGAAACCCAAAAGAAAATAAGTGACAGTACAAAGGGCCTGCCTCCCTGAACAATAACAAAGTAGATCACTTGTCATTGGGCACATTGTTATGATGAGTCTTCTTGGGCTCAGCCACAAGCTGCTCCACTGTCTGTTACTCAGGTGGAATGCCAAAGGAAGCACCAAGGTTCTGCATAACATTGATAGGAATTGATGTCGGGCTGTCCTCTGGCCGCATGGGACTGGGCTGTTGATCATGCACCTCCTGGATCTTGGGCTTCTTAGCACGTGGCTGTCTTGGTGGCCGAGGCTTGACTGGAATAGCAAAAGTCGCCTTGTAACCCTGTAATTTGGAAGTACTACAAGTCATTCATCTGTCAGAGGAATCAGCTCTAGGGGCCACCAGAGCTTTAGGCTTTTTGGTCCTCTTCCTGACGGCAGGTGCACTGACAAAAGGTAGTGTGGCTTCTCCATTGTCAACAGATGGAGGATGTTGGAGTTGTTTGCTTGGATCTTCACCAAAACTCAACTTGCATGCTACCTGCCTAGATGGGGAGGGCAACAAAGGCAAGGACTGCTGCTGACAATGAAACTGAACAGGGGGCCAAGAAAATTGCATCTCTTCCTAAAAAGCTTGCTGCCAAGTTCTCTTTAATGAGAAACTGTCAGCCAGGAGTGGCAGGTCTCTGGGAAATTTGGAAGACAGAAAAGAAGGTAACAAGGGCTCGAATGTTCTCTTCCAGATCAACTCAGGTGGCAAGACTGTGCCATACACAATTCTGACGACTCCAACAAATAGACATGGATGTAGAGTAGGCTGATATGATACAATGGCAAGATTCTTATTATTGTTACACACTGCAGGGTCCTCCAAGAGTTGATCCTCATTCACATGGCCTTCAACAACAACTTGGTCATTCTGAAGATTCGCAGCAAGGGGGTTGCTTCAGGTATCATGATAGGCTATAGTGGATCATCCACCGCAATTGCTCCTTCATGAAGATGTTGATTAAGTGGGCCAACTAGCCCATCCTCCACCTGTACTGGCTAAGGCAACTAATGCTGGTCTACTGGAGGCCCATCAACCACAAACTGGCTATCCTGTTGTGAGGAATTGGAGCCCATAGATGGATTTAAAACCATGGAGTCTTGATCCTGCTCCACATGCAGTTGTGCATTAGCTGGCTCCTCAACTGGTACATCCCAAGACTGGCCCCATCCTTCATGTTGATCATCCTGGTCCTGCTGTTGCTGGTCTTGGTGTAGAGGTTGCGGTATATCGTTCATCCAAGCGCAGGGTAGGGAGGCACCGCCCAGAAATTATCATTAGGTTGAAGCTGACCCGACATTGGATGAGGATTACCATCGATAGGCATCACATACTCATCTTGAGGTAGTTGTTCAGCAAATGTGACAGTTAAGATGTGTCAAGATGCAGTCCATGAAACAATAGCGCCTCCAACATTGGGAAACTTACGAAAAACAACATCTCGTGGCACAAGCAGATTATCCGGGAAGGAGGAATAAACCAAAGAACGGACCAAACGATCATCCTCATGATTCCAAAAATAAAACTGTACGAAAGTGCCCACAACCTCAGGAAGAATCTCCTCATTAAGGTAGTCAAGCGGGACACCAATAAACATGTAACATCCCAAATTTTCAATTTGGATTGTCATACATAGATCATATTGCATTGCATATTTTATTGCATTTGTGCGTTGCGATCCTCGAAAATTCTAAGCAACTCAAGGACCCTCGGAGAGAGTTGGGAATTCTACCATTTTCGTATTTGAGTTTTCTCAAATGCCGGTACATGGATCACTTTGGTTTTAACAGTTTTTCTCTCCTAAAAATATTTCTTAATAAAATATATGAGCGGAGATAATATGACTTCTCTAAAATCAAAGAAATATTGGAGGAAAATATTAAAATCACTTTTGGTTTTTATTCGGATTTTATTTGCGATTTTATTTGCATAGGGAAAAATGTGCGTTTTTCAAAATTGCATTTGGGTCCAGGAAAAATGTTCACTTTTTCCTAAATCATATTAGAGGACGGTGAAAATTTATTTCGGAATTTTTCGTCTCCGTTTAGTATTTTATTTCTGAGTTTTTCTGCATCAGGATAAAAAAAGTGAGTCGGACCGACTGGGCCGAAGCCCAGCCGGCCCAGCGCCGCTAGCGCCTCCGACTCCGACCGGAGTGCCGGCCGCGTCCGGCTCCCGCCGTGGCCGACTCGGCCACGCCCCGCCGCCGCCTTTCCCTCCCCCAAGCAAGCCCGCCCTGCCTC